>JAQPPZ010015480.1:0-612500 GCA_028583015.1 Wollemia nobilis
CTCCCAACGAAGGTCAAAAAATAGCTAAAAAACCATGAAAAAACGCATAACCATCCATTATATAGATTGCTTCCACTAGACGACAAAAAGGAAACCATCCCAGGAAACTTACACGTTTGGATCCTCCTGATCCTCCTAGATATCACACCCCTTGAAGCGCTTGAGGATCCTCACCATTGCATTTGTAGAGGAGAGGATGTTGGCTGTCATGTCTAACAGAAACTGGGGAGACAACCCCTCGACTTCGCTCTCAGTGTGAGAGTTGATTTGCTACATCAGGGTCCCTTTCTCCTTATTCAACTTCTTAAGCTATAGAGATGATCGAGATGGGGTTGGGGTGTCAGTATACCCTCTCTTGGATGGCTTGGTACGAGAAACTCTTTGGAGGGACGCATGATTAGCCATCTTAGGGGGGCTTTTATAGATAGGGCTGGAAGTCCCATCCTCTTGGACAAAACCAGGACTACCCGGGGCTTGGGTAGCAATAGGAAGGACTTCCTAGGGTATAGGATGATTCACAACGACATGGCAGAATATGACACTCATTAAACCTTGGTGGATGGGAGGGTAATATGATTTCTTGCTCTTTTTAATAGTGAGGCTAAGGGAGTAAACAAGATGGTAAAAAATACAGACCTTCTTGGCATCCCTCAGGTGGTTTAGAAAACTAATGTGGAAACTACAGAGAGGCTTGTTGGGATCATCGCAAGTAACATATTGAAGTATGGGGATGATGGCAAGATTCCAAGGTTTAGGGAGGGCTGAGCGAAGGAGGGCTGACTTATCCCACCCAAGGTTTCATCCTTTGTCAAGGAATTGCTCCAATTCCTCTTCCCAATTGTGATGATCATGCCAAATGTTACAACCTACCACTAGCAACCCAGTGATCTCACTCATAAGCTCAATGGATTTTTTAAAATTTATCCCCCTCACCACAACCTCACATCAGTTCTAGGAGTCCACAAAGGCACGAGTGACATTGTCTTCGGGTCCTTGGAATTTTTTGAGGAAAGGGAGCATACCCTTGGCCTTCATAAACATTGTGGATTCATCACACAGGGAAAGTTCAACCATCTTGACATAAGGAGAAGCCATGGATTCAGGACAAAAACACACACCAAGAGGGAAGCCAAACGACTCTGCACCACACTCCAGGGGACACCTTACACCAAATACAAGGCTCACCCAAACACCACTAGATTAAATATATTTTATTTGGATATGAGCCTTGCATGCATGCAAAGAGAGCCATCATTATAAAAGATAGTGTTAGATCCAGGATGGTGGCAAATATTGATGTTGAGGTGGACACGCAACCTCCGAAGGTCCTACATGTTGCCAAAGGTAGTGGTGCCTTTGGTAGTTATGTCTAGAGAGGTGGTCTGGATCATCCTCTCAATGTTCTCAGGAGAGGGTCAATGGTAATCTTTGCTTGGGCGAGCTGGGCCTGTACAAATATTAGTAGGGGAGATGAACAAAACATTCACCTGTCTTTGACCTTTTCTAGGAATGAGGGACAAGATCGAAGATCTGCCAGACCACATTTTGAGGTACTTTGGGAAAATATCATTTTCGTCATTCTTGCCATGAACCATCATGATGTGTGTGACAATTGGGTCCAGTGCCACAGGTGTTGTGGCTCTCCTCGAGCCTGACCACCTAGGCCCGATCCTTGCATCATGCTTATGTGGAGATATTAATAATATCCTGGCTAGAAATATTCTCAATGTCCATTGGAAAACTTTGATGCCACACCACAAGACATGTGGACTTTAAACCTTTGTTTACTAAGTGGTCAACTAGACCATTGCCCTCCATGTAGGTATGCTTTAATTGAACCTAGTTCCTTAGATGAAGGATGCTTCTGGCCTGAGTGATGATATTGTAAACCTTCCACGTCGAAACCTTGGAAGTTGTCATGTAGTTGATGATGTTCAAAGATTTCCCTTAAACAACAAGGGGATGGGGATCCTTCATCATGAGCTTGAGTCCTCTCAGCAATCATCTAGCCTCTATGACATGATTGGTTTGATGCCCTAAGTTTTCATAGAAAGCCATTACAATATTTCCATTGTGATCTCGGACTGAACCACCCATAGCGACCGCTCCTGGGTTGTCGTGAGATGCCCCATACAATTTTAGCTTCAACCACTCATGAGGAGGCCTGACCCACCTGATGTCCTTCCTGGAAACCCGTGGATCTTCCCTCTCCTTACTCTCCCTGGATAACTTAAAGGATTTGAACAAACCTTCTTCGAACAAATTTTTGGGCCAAGGTCTAGGGATAAGCTTGGAATTAATGGAAAAGGTGATGGCCCTATGAGCGACTAAGGGAGGATCCCTAGGGGGGTGATCAAAGATCCGACCATTGCATTCTAACCATACCTACCACAAAAAGTGGTGGAGGCAAGCATTCCATAGGAAATGGAGCTTAGGGTTTTTAAAAGGATTGCCCCATTGGAAGAAAGCCTCCTTGATGGTCTTGGGGGAAACCCATTGGATCTAGAAGGTGGAGAGGATGGTGCCAAGGACCGACCCAGTGTAGCCATAGTGCAGGAAGAGATGGTCAGAGGACTCACAGGCAGACTCGCACAAGTAGCATCTATTGGCTAAATAAAACCCCCTCTTGTGAAGATTATTAATAGTGAGGGATTTGTTCTAAAAATCAATCCAACAAAAGAAATTTACCTTTGGGATAACTCCTTTCATTTAGATCAAGTTGTAAGGAAAGTCCAAAATTGGTCCTTTGCATTGAATCCCATAAGCAGTTTTGATAGAGAAACCCCCATCATCGGTCCCCCTTCATATCAATCTGTTCGGTCCTCTACTAGTGGGTATGATGATGTCCTTGAGGATTGCGGATAGGAAGTTGGCCTCTGACTCTAGCCCTTATGCATTTATGAATTTCCACTATAGGGATCCATTTATCCATTTAATGAAATCAGCCACCTTCTTCTCAACATTGTTATCCAGGAAACTTTTAAGTTGAGCCAACCCAATCTGTTCTGACAGAGGATCCTCTAGGGCCCACCTGTCCTTCCAAAAGTCTATATTTTGACCATCCCCAAGGATCCACCTGATTCCATTTTGGATCAACTATCTAGATTGACCAATGGCTTTCCAAAAAATTGACCCCCCGATGGGAATTCCACCCTCAAGAAGGGGAGTGTTGTTGAGGTATTTCCTCCTAACAATCCTAACCCATTCGATCGGTTCTTCGACTAGGATCCTCTAGGTGTGCTTGGCAATGAGTGCAAGGTTCATCATGGCCATTATTATGAGCCCTAAACCACCTTGCTTTTTACTTATGCACACTTTGTCCCATGCTACCAAAGGGATCCTAGATTTATCTTCATTGCCTGGCCAAAGGAAATTTCATTGAGACTGCTCGATCTTGAGAAGAACTGAGGTAGACACTCCAAAAATAGACATGAAGAAATTTAGAATCCCTTGGATGTAAGCCATGGTAAGGGTTGCCTTGGTAGCTTGGGATAGGAACTTGCCTTTCCATGATGCCAATTTTTGTGGATCCTCTCAATCACCATATCCCACATCCCTTCCTTTGCACACCCACAAAAAATTGGGAGGCTAAGATAGGTGGTGGGAAGGTAGTCAATAGAGCAGCCCAATATCCTTGCTATCTGGACTTGACACCTGGCTGGGGTGTTGATGAAAAATATCTTGCTTTTGATGTAATTTACTTTTTGGCCGAAAACCTTTTCATAGAGACCAAGGATTCGTTTGATAGATTTATCTTGAGCTACTGATGCAATGGTGGAAAAAGCGTGTCATCCACAAACTGCTAATGGGTGATCGCATCACCCTCGAAGGTAGGGAGGATCCCCATCACCTTCTTCCAATGTTGGCCATCCTTGAGAGATCTTACCAATGCTTTTGCAAGGATAATGAAAAGGATGGGGGATAGAGGATCCCCTTGGCATAAACCTCTTGAGATTTGAAAGAATCCGGTGGGGGATCCATTGACTAGAATTGAGAACTAGGGAGAGGAAATGCAACCCTAGAAGAGATCGACCCACAAAGGGTGGAAGCTAAACTTGAGAAGGATTTTCTAAAGAAAACATCTGTCAACCCTATCGAAGGCTTTATTCATATCCAACTTAAGAAACATGGCAGCCTTATTATACATTGAGGCCAAATGTAGGGTTTCATGGATCGAGATGACCCCATCCAAGATGTTACTCCCTTTAACCAAGCTACCTTGGGATTTGTCAATGATGAGGGGAAGAATGACATTTAGCCTGTTGACCATAACCTTGGTCAAAAATTTGTAGATGACATTGCATAGGCTGATGGCCCTATAATCAGAGATGGATTTTCAAGCAAAAAATTTTGGGATGAGGGCCAAGAAAGTGGAATTGAAACTGCGAGGGACGGCTTTGGTTTCCTGAATTTCTCTAATAACCTTACAAACATCAATACCCACTACGTCCCAAATAGTTTGGAAGAACCTTGGAGATAAACCATCCGGTCCAGGGGCTTTATCGGGTTGCATTGAAAACAAGGCCTCTTTAACTTCATCGTGGGTGAAGGGATCCACCAATTTGGAGTTCAAGTCCTGAGGAACGATGTTGGGGATATTAGCAAGGAGAGTATCTTAAGCTTGACTGTCATCCTCCGAGGCACTTCCCAAGAGGTTCTGGAAGAAAGACACTGCTTCGGTCCTAATCTCCACAATGTTAGTGGACACTGATCTGTTGCTGCACATGATCTCCCTGATCTTTTTGGATGCCCTATGCCACATGGTGGAGGCATGAAAGAACCTTGTATTGGCATCGCCTTCATTGACCCATATGTCTCTTGACTTCTGCCTCCAGAAAGTTTCCTCTCTGGCCAAGATATTATGGAATTCTGCTAGGAGGTTTCTTTCCTCCTCCCTAGTGGGGCTACTATGGTCCCCTGCTTCGATTATCCTTTCTATCTCCTAAATTTTCTTAGTAATAGCTTTATTGTTGGAAAAAAGGTTGCCAAAGACCTCCCTATTCTATATTTTTAGGTTTTCTTTGACCATATTCAACTTCTGAGCCAACTGAGAAGTGATAGACCCTATGACACTTTGATGCCACCAAGAGGACACTTGATTTTTGAAATCCTTGTGTTGGCTCCACATGGCTTTGAAACGAAAAGGACTTTTAAAGGAGGGAGGCCTACCATATTCAAGGAAGATGGGATTGTGGTCTGATCCAATCTAAGGTAAGGCCAATAGAGTGGCATCACCAAACCATGGGATAGCTTCTTGAGAAATTAGGAACCTATCCAACTTGACCTAGATGAGTCCGCTATCAATCCTCCTATTGCTCCAAGTAAAAGAGGATCCTTTGAGCTGAACATCCATGAGCTCATTGGTATTGACAAACCCTCTGAAGTCCTCCATGCTTCTACTGTAAGAATAATTGCCTCATCTCTTTTCAGATGGATGTAAAGGACTATTGAAGTCCCCTACTAATATCCAAGGAAATGTGTTAAAGTTGGTTCTCATTTGAGTTAATATTTCCCACATCACGGCCCACTCACTGGTTGAGTTTGGGGCATAAATATTTGACAAAATCCAAGACTGCTTGTTGGTCTTGGAGAGAAATAATTTTTTTAGGATCCTATTCGATGATGACAAAATCCTTCCTTCGACCAGGGTAGGATCCCACAGACACATAAGCCCCCCCGACATGCCTTGAGTAGGACTAAAAAGGTAGTCTCCACTGGCCCAAATGGCCTTGGCAGCATTTCAATAGTAGAATTCATCAATTTTTGTTTCTTGCATGATGAATATGGAAATATTAATCATTTTCCTTAGGTCCGCCACCAATCTCTACTTGGATGCTTCATTTAGGCCCCTCACGTTCCATGAGAGAACCTTCATCTCAAGGGTTTGGGGTTTTTCTTGCCTCCCTTCACAATATGGAATGGGGGTTTGATTCTTTGCTTATAATTGTCGAACTCATCATAAAAAAGCATCGACTGGGTCCCATTTGCGATATCCTCTACTATTTCCTTATTTCTTTTCTCATTGTCAAAGGGTATCCCTATTTTCCTTTAACTACCATAGTATATTGCCTATTTCCTACTTCTGGTGTTCCTGGGGCTGATCCTTCCAAAGAGAGAAAGGTCTTGTTTTTCATCTGAAGGAGAAGGGGGTGCCTCTCCCCTTTTCAAGAAAATTTGGGATTTTTTGTTGCTCACCATCAGGTGTTCATCCGGATGAGAATTTGGACATACCTTTTTGGAAGGGGTCTATACCTGGGCCTCTAGATCCTCTATGATGGGACTGATGAGAAACAAAAATTTTGGGAGTGCCTCCTGCTCCTTTTGGCTTAGCAGGGATCCTTCTCCTTGCTCACTGGTTTGCTTACCTTGTTCTACAGTGGCACTCTGGCTAGCCTCCTGAGGTGCTAGATGAGCAGGATTATGCATGATGTGTTTCGGTACCACCAGTGGTTCCTTGTTGAGAGGGGGGAAGCCCTGGTTCATCTACATGCACTTGGTGGGACCTGCTACCTTTTGGTTCTAGGTCCTCAAACCAGGGCACTAATTCGGTAGATGACCTTGAGTGCAACAGTGAGTAAAAAAGGTAGGCTTGTTTTCATACTCGATGGGCTGCCTTATGACCATATGGGATCCTCTATACAAATTGATGAAGGAAGGTAGCTCTCTCTCAAATTTAGCGAAGACATAGAAGCAGGCATGGACCATCCTAAATCAAACTTTTGTGGAGGTATCGATGGCAGTGAACTTACCTATGGAGTGGTATATCCCTCGAATGACATCCTCATACCAGAACTGGAAAGGGAGGTTTGGCAACTGAACCCACAGAGGAGCTATGTTTATGTTTTGAGTTTTGGGGTTAAAATCATCCCCCCACTTTTGAAGAAAGAGGCTCTTGAATTCGAGGAACTAGGGTCCCCCTGCTAATATGTTGTAGCAGTCCTCTTGAGTATTGAGTTTGATGGTGAAGAAACCTCAAGAGAGAGAAACAATTTCCATGTTTCCACTGGTTTTCCACTTGGAAAACATCCATTTATGAATGGTATCCATGTCTGGTCTCCCTCCTACAAACTTGCCAACCAGAGTGAAATGCTGAAGCTCCATGTAGCTATCCAATAGGTCTTCCAGGATAACTAGGTCTATTCAACAAGGAAGTAGTTCCTGGGAGGGTTGCTTTGTTGATGATCATGGCCTTAGGACCTGAGCATAGGACCCTTTTTAGTTTAGGTTAAGCCTGCCCTTTTATCCCTCCTTTTCAAGAGGGTCTTTTCCACTCCTGTCTGACCTGTCCGCCTGGGTCCCTGATGCATCAGCCACTGCCCCATCAACCGCATCATGACTGGTTCCTCCTGGACACTCGCCTAACTATCCTACCTCCTTTATGCCATATCCTCCCTGTCGCTCTCCATCCACCGCTCGATTGCTACCTTTCCTGCTCTCCATAACTCCAAAAGTTCCTTTATTGAACTTGAATTATGATGTTAAATATGTTTGTTACCTCCACATTATAAATTATCAATTTTAGCCATTGTTCTAGTTGTGTTTCTCTTCATATTGTACTTATCCCCATCAAATATTTATTTTTTTAAAGTCTGCATTTTGATAACCTAAATCACAAAAAATTATGAAATTTTACCATCAATTTTTTTGAATAGGTAGAAATGGCCCTAATCAATTGGTATGACTTATGCTTATTTGTCTATCTAATAATTTATACCTCTCTAAAAATTACTATACAACTCACTTCTATAATCTAAGAATTTTCTTTAACTACCTTTTTGATGACATATGTAGACTGATTTTTTTTTTGTTGGGACTATGCTAGTGGAATGCTTGAGAGCTTACCAAATGTCTTGAATGTAAAATAATTTAAGTGTACAATTACTATATTTTGACATCCCATTGATTTATCCATGTACTTAAGTAAATAAAATTGCATTAAAAAATGATTGTAGTGCACCCGATTCTCTCTCTTAACATATTTTTTCCTTTTTCGTGTATGAATTTACTTGACATGTAAATTCTATAGTTTTTTATCTTGTTTTTGAACCTGTCCCTTGATTGATCATGTGAAATATAATTTTGGTGAAATTTCCTAAAAAAGCACATCATATAATTGCCTTGAGAAGAAATCTACCTATCAATAATCTTCAATCATCCTCCAAGAATCTAGAGTTCTATATCTCCAGTGTGCAACCACCCATCCTTGTCCAGTATCTCCTACCTAGTTTATCATATTCATGATATCATAAAATCAATAATATTTATTATAACTATAGCTTGATATTGTTTTGCTGCTTATAATCTGAGTTAAATTATGGGTTATGCACACATCAAATATTCCTAACTAAAATCATTTTTATCGTATGCCAGAATCATTTGAACTCACCAAATTGATACTTATCATATGTTCTATGGTTGTAGTTTTGAAATAATCACATCATCAAAATAGAAAATAGTATATAAATTAAAAATTTAAAGAAAATTAAAAAAATAGGAATAAAATTAGTTCCAACATAAGAAAATAGCAATTTGAAAAACAAACAGAACCGCCACATGTTGGGTTAGGTGGTCCAACATGACTAGATAAATTGTTGATTTCCTCAAAAAGGTTGATCAAGCATGATGACTCTATTATCCCATAACCTTCTAAAAATTTACCACAAAAACAACTACCAAGGAGCATTTGTAGGATTACCTTTAGAAATTTTTTAGGCAGCATCTCTATTTGTTTTAATAAGAAAGTTTCTAAGCACAAGAATATAACCAATCCAATGTAAACTCCACTTACCTTGTGCAGGTTGTGCTTGGGTAGTAGGATTATTGTATTTACTTTTAACACCTGGATCATCATCAAGACTCAGAGCACCAAATCTAGCTAGGTCAATTGGGTCAATATTTTATGTCCATCAAGTATCATGGACAAATATTGGCTAGGAACAACTAGGTATTTCAACTATTTTATGTCCATTAATAAACAAAAGTTATGCTTTCAATCATATCTACTTGTATAACTATACTTTCTTATTTTTTGGGGGGTCTGTTTGTAGAAAGAATGAGGACTATTATCGTTGGGTTCACTAATTCTTAGATTTTGCAAGAAATAATTCAATGGACCCTAAAAGAACTAGATGTCCATGTCAAAAGTGCTAAAATATGGAAATTCTTATTTTTTAGAGGTTCATGACCACCTTATTTGGCATGAGATTGACAAGACATATACCGAGTTTATTTTACATGGAGAAAACCTCTCTAGTTTTGATAAATATGCATCAAATATGTGCTCTGCCATTGATGCAAGTCCTATTATCGAATATATACAAGATGACATCATTGGAATGGTCAATGATTCATATAGATTGCTCAATACTAATTGCTCATAGAGTGGGAAAGAACTATGAGATAACGATGTTGCATTCCAATAATATTATGGAGTAGTTCTTAAATATAAATATTATAGCTTGCTCGAATATGCTAAACAACCATTATACCCAAGATGTACAAAGCACACAAATCTATCAATGATCACTAAATTGTATAATCTCAAAGAAAAAACATGGTTTTTTAGACAAAATATTTGGCAACTTATTGGAGTTTCTAAAAGATATGATTCCAATAAAAAATACAATTCTAGAGTCCACATATGTAGTGAATAAAATGATAAATCCATTGGGATTAGACTATGTAATGATACATGCATTGCATCAATGATGTATCTTATATTAGAAAAATCATGGAAAAATCAAGCTTGTCCAACATGTGGTGCATCTCGATGGAAAGTTGACCCTCATTCACAAAATGTACGCATTAATTTTCCTATGAAGGTGTTGAGATATTTCTCCATTATACCTAGGTTGAAGAGAATGTATAGGTAAGGGATTTTATTATATCATTAGCTTTGTTGTGTTTGTTTATTTCAACATTGCTAGATGTGATTGAAGTGAGTTGTTCTCTTCTCGTAGCTCTACAAAGGTCACAAAGAATATGAGGTGGTATTCCTAGCATAGGATTTCATATGATAATATGCAACATCCAATTGAATCCTCAATGTGTAAAACTATAGATGTTAAGTGGAAATATTTGATCAACGATCCACGTAGTGTATAACTTGCAATGGTAACTGATGGGTTCAACTCTTTTACTGACTTTAGTATTGCTTATAATTGCTGGCCTATTGTGTTGATAACTTACAACCTTCCACCATGGATGTCAATGAAGAGGAAACATTCAATGCTCACCTTGTTAATACCTGGTCCCAAGGAACCAGTCAATGATATTGATGTTTATCTACAACCATTGGTTGATGACTTGCACAAACTATGGACTAAAGGAGGAAAAATGTATGATGCATTTACCAATACTACATTTAATATGAGAGCAATAATGATGTGGGGTATCCTTGAATTTCCTACTTATGGAAACCTATTAGGATGTATGACAAATGGAAAGGCAACATGTCCAATATGCAAGGAGAACACATGTAGAATATCTTAAATGCAGTAGAAATATCACTTACATTCATTTTTTCATCAGAGGGCATATTTAAATGGTAAACAAGAGATCGATAAACCACCCAAACCTTTTAATGGGATGAAAATAATGAAAATAGTATAGAAAATTCCACCAAATTGGGGAAAGAGCAACTCAAATAAAAAGAAATGCAACACAGATGAGGATAGCATGTTTGTTCCTATAGCAAAATGGGAGAAGAAATCTATATTCTTAAATCTACTATATTAGGAGGTACGACATGCAATTTTCTTTCTATATCTATTATTATATCTCTCAATGTTGATAATATTTTATTTGATGTTTTTATCTATGAATAACATCTTCTAGCTTATCACAACTTGGATGTGATGCATGTGAAGAAAAATATCTATGAAAGCCTATTTGAAACACTACTATGTATCGATGGAAAGTCAACGGATGGTAAAAAATCCCATGAGGATTTAAAAAATATGGATATTAGAAACACAATATGGCCAGTAATGGATGGGAAAAAGACATGTATTCCACTAGCACCCTACAATCTATTGAAGGTTGAGAAAGAAATTTTTTATCGTACACTATGCAATATAAAAGTACCAGATGAATATAGTTCGAATATTAGAAAATGTGTCTCTATGAAAGAAATTAAGATACAAGGCCTTAAATCACATGATTGTTATGTTCTCATGAAATAGCTTCTTTTGGTAGAACTACAACATTTGCTTGATAAGCTAGTGTGACAAACCATTTATCGATTGTACATGTTCTACAGGGATATATGCGCTAAAGTGATGGATCATGTAAAAATAGAGAAATTATCGGTAGAGGTCATGGAAATGTTATGTTTTCTTGAAAATTACTTCCCACATTTATTTTTTTTATATCATGGTGCACCTAATTATTCACTTAGTGCAGAAAGTACATCTATGTGGACCTGTACAATATCGATGGATGTACCCTTTCGAGAGGTTTGTATGCATTCATTAGTTTCATAAACCACCATTTTTCTATTTTTTTAGTATCTCATCTAATAAAAATTATTTTTTTAATTTATTATAATATTTTTAAGGGGTATGTAAGGAACCAAGCTAGAACCAAAGGTTGTATTTCTGAACATTATCTTATCAAGGAATATGTTTCATTTTGTGTGGACTACATGAGAGGTACAAAAGCAATTAATGATCACCTTGGTCACAATGAGGTATGAAGATATGAGGATGAAGAAACTATAATCGATGGGATTATTTGGATGAAAATTCTTACAAGCAAGCCCATCGATGCATTCTCTTTAACATGGACGAAGTTCAACCTTGGGAATAGTAAGTAGATGTTTATTTTTTGTTGTTATATATGATAAAATATTAATTAGATCCAACTAAGCTCAATAAAATTTGGTTCAAATCAAGAAGTACCTAAAGAGTATCAAGGAATGCAACCATCATGTAGTGAGATATGGCAGGGTGTTGCAAACAATCCATAATTAGATATTCATCATTTGGCTACGAGATCAAGTTATTGTAAACTCTATTGAATATGATCTTCAGTATTTATACTTATTTTCATGTACTGAACATCATGTAATGTTCTACAATCATATTTAAACTATTCTTATCTATTTTAGTTTCTTGGAGATGAAATGCAACATAATGATGATGACTCCAACACAATAAAATGGTTAGCACATGGTCCGAGAAAAGTTGCAACCAAACATTCAAGATATTTGATCAATGGTTATAGATTCATATCAAAGACAAATAAGACCAAAGAAAAAATCAAAATAGTAGTGTGTGTGTTGATGCTACTACTTTGTGTAGAGGAAGTGCAAAAGACACAAACCCAATGCTTCAAATAGTCACATATTATGGTGTTATTAGAGAAATAATATTGTTGGATTACTATCGATTTTGATACCCACTATTCAAATGTGACTAGGTAAATGTTCTTGATACAAGGAATGGATGTATAAAGGAAAAAATGGGCTTCACACTGGTCAACATAAATAGTTTACTTGGTCAAGATAGACTAAAATATGATCCATTTATCCTAGTTTTGCAAGCCAAAATAGTATTTTATGTAAATGATCCACTTGATACCAGTTGGTATGTGGTTCTCACATCAACTCTAATAAGGATCAAAGACATTGAAGTAATGAGGCAAAATATGTTAATGGCTCTAGAGCAACAAATTTTATTGGATCTAAAACCGCACAAGATGAAAATGCAAACAACAACAATATTCAATATGTTTATGAAGAATGTGAGGGTACACGGTTGGAAGCTTAATTATTGTACTTCAAAATTATTTATAGTTAATGGTGTTATAATCACAATGACACTGAGAGGGGGGATGAATCAGTGTGTTCTTTAAAAACTTCTAAAACAATTAGATTATAAAACCAGCAGCAGTTTAAAGCAGATAAAAGAGATACTAAATGCATCAAGAAAGCATCACACATAACATAGCATTTTAACGAGGTTCACCAATGTGGCTACTCATTCAAAAAGACTGCTTGGACTACCATCCAAATCCAGTCAATGCAAAGCTACAACTTTACATAATCCTTTACCAGCACCAACTGGAAGGAGCACCAACCCCTTAACTTTATCTACTTCAATAGAATGGAGCACCAACTCCTATTTTACCAGCACCTACTGGAAAGAGGCACCAACCCCTTAATTTTCCAGCACCAACTGGACAAATTGTTTACCAGCACCAACTGGAAAGAGGCACCAACCCCTTAATTTGCCAGCACCAACTGGACTTCAATATTGAAAAAAACAATGTTTGACATATACCTTTGTTATTGCAAGACTCTAACTGGTCTACATCACCTTTGCAATCTCTGTGCACTCTACTCTCTCTTGCAAAATCACTTCACACAGTTTGCTGCACTGCTACAACTAGACTTTGCAATCAAATTTGCCCTTCGCGCTTCTCTGCACACTCTACTTTCTCTGTGCACACGCTTCACACACTCTATGTCGTTTCACATTCTGCTCTCTGCTCAACACAAACTTCACTTTCACAAACACTATGCTCGCATTCGCACTTTATCTTTACACCCCACATTTCAAACTTGAAGTAACCTTGCTTTTATAGAAGAAGTTTTAGGAACAAACCCTAAAAGAACGTCGGTTGAGAAACCCTAGAATTTGTCGGCTGCCAAACCCTAAAATCCGTCGGCCCAGATTTAACTTTGTCGGCCTCAAACACTTCTTCCACCTTCGTCACTTTCCTGTAGCTTATTGCCGCGAAATAGTAACATGTCGGCCCTTTTAATTTAATTTAATATTTTAATTTAAATTTTAAATAAAATAAAATTTAAACTAAATATTTAAAATTAAATATCTTCATCACCGAGGCATCTTTTTCAATGAAACGAAGAGCCAACTTGGGTTTTAAGAAAAACCCATTTCAAATCTATTATCCATGGTTTTAAATAAAACTTTTTATTCTGACTACCTTGGTTTTCACAAAAAACCTTTTCGCTTCTTGACATCTCAGGTTCTGAAGACTTCTTCTTCTCATTCTGAATTATGTTTTCTGTTTCTATGCATCTATCATTTAAGGACTCATGATCTGACTAACTTCTGAACTTTATCCTCTGCATCTGAGTGACTTCTGAACTTCCTATCCATTGCATCATTAAATCTAACCGACTGTATTGACAACAATGACAATCCTCCTGCAACACCTTGCTCAACATTGAACTCCTATCCATTGTACTTTGGCTGCACCTTGCTTGTTCAATAAACTCTTGTCCATTGCATCAATAAATCTGTCTAACTGTGTTGACAACAATGACAATACTATTTGCTACACTTTGCTCAACAATATCCCCCTTTGGAATTGTTGGCAACACATGTGCAATTTTCTTGTAAATCTTCTCCCCCTTTGAAAATAATACCAAAGGGCTGCTACAGACTCCCCCTGAGTCTATGCACAATATTCTTAGACACAAATTATTACAATTAGCAAATATTCCAAGCATGAACAAGAAGAAAAAAAAGTACACAAATGCTCCCCCTGAGTCCAAGACCACTTCATTTCACTAATTGACAACATCATGATAAGCATAATAGGCATCAATAAAATCAACAATGTGAATAGCAGCAATAACCAGTGAATGACACCATCACCGTCAACTTCACCAATATAACATGTGTAAGAACATGACTGAACCACTGTCTTCTATGCAACTACCCTCTGTTGCTTTGCAAACTCAAACTTGTCCACTGTTAGTGAAGGCATACAATAATATTATATAGCCAGATTTTTGTTCTGCAATGCCAGCAACATCTGCATACAACTTCACCATGCATCTTGGATATATTCTCAACAAGATTGAACCTAATGACAACTGTTTGTCTCTCTCTGCAGTGAGAATCCAGCAGGCTACCTCAATCCACTTTCAACTCTATGAAAGTACCAAACACTGTACCACAGCACAACCAAATTTTTTTTTTTTTTCAACCAATTAGGGCTTTAGCAACAATGCTTATAGACAAGGTTTAACCAACATCATTCAACTCAAGATTAACCTTGAAGCATTCAACCAATCACTACATGAAAAGGAAACTAGTAGACATCCTTTTCCTTCTAAAGGTATTTGAACAAGACAGCCACCAACATAAATCACCGAGGCAAAGAATAACTTGCTCAAATCAAACTCAATGGAGTAAGCCCAAATCATGTATCAAGAAAAGCATTAACTTGATCAAAACAACCACTATGAAAGCAACTCAACTATTCATCACTAGGCTGGAAATCATCTGGCTGCTCATTAAAAAACTTTTTCTTCAATCTTCCCATTCAACATGCTGATTTCACTTTTGTCAACAGAATTGACAAGTGACTCACATTTGTACCAATTTTTGTCTAGCACTGCAATTTTACTGCCAACTCTTACTTTCAACTATGCATGTCGGAAGAAGACATTTTTTCAAACACTTTATGGCCAACCGTAGTGCACCTTACTCAGCCTCAAGCTTCTTATCCTTGGACTGGCATTAAATCAATAGTTAAAACAAAACCGTCTGTGAATTAAATATATTCACCAAGGTGTCATGAAAGATCTGGCAATATTCACATCAAAGAGTAAAAACAAATACATGCTGCTCGAAACACAAATACACAGCTAGGGCAAGCATTCTTTCGTTGAGCAAATTATCTAGACTATTATGATTCGTAATTTTGAACAGTGGTATTAAGAATCATCAACAGTACAACAATGACATATCTCAAAACTACCAATGGTGACAACTCTCAAATTAAACACCACACTTCACGGCATTTCCACAAATCACTATATAAACTGAAAAACACACTTTAACAACTATACAACATTAACCTGACTGCTTAGCTTTCATCCTCAGATACCTAGACAAATACATAGGAGCATTAAAATAAAACTTTAATATTGCTCCTCCTGAGGATGTGCCACCTAGAGTTTCTTAGAGCAATGGCGGAGTAGCCTCCTTCAATCCAAGGAGACACAATTTCCTTTCTTCTGTCTTTCTCCAGACTTTCCTGAACTTGGGCTTGGGTTTTTCAACAACATCCCTATTTTGCTCCTGTTCGTGAACTTGAACATTTCTCTTGTGGGGTTGTCTCTTGTGCATTCTTGATGGATGATTATTTTCTTTTCTTTTATGCACATGATATGTTCCTTGTCGGTGTTGTCATCTTTGTGTCTGATGAAATCTAGGGTTTTGCCTTAGATTAGATATAGAAGTGCTTAGATATAACCTTGCTATGTGCCCTTGACCATTGCATTTAAAACATTGCACATGTTTTATTCCCTGTCTGTATTGCATTCTATGTGTATGATGAAATCTATGGTATTGCCTTAGATTGGATACAGAAGTGCTTGAACAAAACCTTGCTATGTGCCCATGGCCATTACATTTAAAACATTGCACAGGGTGTTCACTCAAAAAAATAGAAGTATTTTTATCAGCATAACTCTTTGATCTATTGTTCAGTCCACAATAAATTGCCTTGTGACCAAAGTGGTTGCATTTAGAACAATAGCCATAAAAAACATTATTATTAAAAGAGTGAGAGTGAGAGAACCTCTTTTGCTGTGGTTGCTTTGTTGTAGATCTTCTTTGATATTTTCTTCCTTTTGAGGATTCAGCTTTAGACTTTTCTTGTTTCAATCCTTCAACCGAGGACTTCTTCTTCTCTTCATATTTGGAGGATGAAGGTTGTTCAGCTTCATATCCAAGACCAAACTTAGCTGTGGAGCTTCTTTGTTGATTTATCATTGTATCTAGCAACTCTGTGCTCTTCTCAAATTTGAGATTTATATTGGCCTCTTTTAGTTGTTTCTTTAATGAAACAATCTCTTCTTCTTGTTGGCAGCATACAGTCTCTTTCTCATTGATCTGAGACCTAAGAATATCTTCAATCCTTTTGTTCTGTTCTACTTGCATCTTTAGATCAACAATAACCTGTTTATATTCCTCTTCACTTGTGTTGTATACATCATTCTTATTATCCAGCTGTGTCTTCAAGGCTTCTTCTGATTTCTTGGCCTTTTGAACTTGTAGGAAGAGATCTTCAATCTCATCCTCATATTCTTCTAATTTATTGGACAGTATTTTGTTCTTTTTCTTTTCTATTCTCCACTCTTCAAGAGAAGATATCAACTCTCCTTCAAAATCTACTTCAGCCTCAAGATTTTCATCACAAACTTCAAGATTCACTTCTTCTACCTTTTTCGGTTCAAATTTCTCTTCTACAGGAACAAAAACTTACTGGGATGCCTTTTTGGATGAGGATCTATTCTTCTTAGCCATTGTGTACTAATCCAAGATCAACCCTGACTGATTTAGCCAAAATTGGGAACCTGGCTCTGATACCAATTGTTATAATCACAATGACACTGAGAGGGGGGGTGAATTAGTGTGTTCTTTAAAAACTTCTAAAACAATTAGATTATAAAACCAGCAGCAGTTTAAAGCAGATAAAAGAGATACTAAATGCATCAAGAAAGCATCACACATAACACAACATTTTAACGAGGTTCACCAATGTGGCTACTCCTTCAAAAAGACTGCTTGGACTACCAATTTTAGAGGCAAACCCTAGAAGAACATTGACTGAGAAACCCTATAATTTGTCAGCTGCCAAACCTAAAATCTGTCGGCCCAGATTTAACTTTTTTAGCCTCAAACACTTCTTCCACCTTCGTCACTTTCCTGTAGCTTATTTTCGTGAAATAGTAACATGTCGGCCCTTTTAATTTAATTTAATATTTTAATTTAAATTTTAAATAAAATAAAATTTAAACTAAATATTTAAAATTAAATATCTTCATCACCGGGGCATCTTTTTCAACAAAACGAAGAGCCAACTTGGGTTTTAAGAAAAACCCATTTCAAATATGTTATCCATGGTTTTAAATAAAACTTTTTATTCTGATTGCCTTGGTTTTCACAAAAAACCTTTTCGCTTCTTGACATCTCAGGTTCTGAAGACTTCTTCTCATTCTGAATTATGTTTTCGTTTCGTGCATCTATCATTTAAGGACTCATGATCCGACTAACTTCTGAACTTTATCCTCTCGCATCTGAGTGACTTCTGAACTGCCTATCCATTGCATCATTAAATCTAACTGACTGTATTGACAACAATGACAATCCTCCTGCAACACCTTGCTCAACACTGAACTCCTATCCATTGTACTTTGGCTGCACCTTGCTATTCAATAAACTCTTGTCCATTGCATCAATAAATCTTTCTGACTGTGTTGACAACAATGACAATACTATTTTCTGCACTTTGCTCAACAAATGGAAATAATTAACGAGTGTTAGATTTTTTTTCTATTTTTAGAAAACACCAGTAGATAATTAATGGGTAGCCAAGCTAGAAGTGAGGCGAGTAGGTATCCTGAGCATGAGGTTGGTTTTTCATATACAAGAAGGTAGTTTGGTAAAAAAAAAAGAATAGGATTAAAAATCTAATCATGCATTGATGTTGCATTATGTTGAAATGAAAGTTTATTGCATTGAGTGTGTGTTAATTATGAAATTGATGTTTCATGTTTAACTCTTAGTTCTAGTCCTTAGTAGTAGTACTTTATTTGCATAGATGGATATTTATGTATCTGACATAAGTATTAGGATACCCTCTTGCATCATTTCTGATGGTTGTAATAGGTAGGAATGTTTAGACATATGTTTGTTATATTGAGGGTTCAGGTTATCCAATAACGTATATCTCTAAATAAGAATTGCACTTGAAATAAGAATTTTCCATTTACATATATAATCAAGAACAATGGTAAAAGTGTTTCTAGTACTTTTGAAAATTAAGAACCTTTAAACCCAAATCCTTGGTTTGGTTGATATGTTACTAGGTCTTGGTAGTTAAATCTAAATTCAACAAAACTTACATCTCTCTCTTTGTGGAAGGGAACTGACATATCTTGAAATAATGCATTGTTTATGGAAAATAATAATGTATAGGGTATGCTTCCTAAAATTATGCATTGTTTCTAGAAAATAATAATAGATTTCCTCTGGAAGTCAATATTCATAGCAAAATTTTATAAAGACACCTGTACACTTTACTTTCATGGATTGAATTTATTTTTAAGAAGAGCTTGGCCATAAATATTAGCACAAAAATTATTTATTTTCAAAAATATATAGAGCTGAAGGCTTAGATGTTAGCTTCTTTTTCCCTTCTTGGAATATAAATTTTCTCCTATCTTTATGGCTCATTGATGTGCATGCTTTAACTTTTATTTGATTCATTTATAGATATATGATTTTGTATGGCATAAATATGGAAGGGTGATTTACCTCTAACAAGTTACCAATGTTGACTACTATAGAATAAGAAATTGGTTGGACAACCACCCCTTTATTGTCCTTATAGATGTGCAATCCTTCAACTTTGTTGTCCTATAGCAACAGTGTAATGCTAGATCCATCTACATGTGGGCTTAATCCTAGAACAAGATCAGGCCTCGAATATGGTGGATAGTAATTTATCTGCATATTTTGATAGGTACTTCCAAAAGAATGCTCAAAATAGTAAGTCTTCAAGCGTAGAGTCTCAGCAATTAAATTCAACTGCTTTAGAGCAATATTTTTAATTTCTAAATTATTTTTTCCCACAATTCCTCTACAAAGTTTAGAAAGAGTATTAATAATATGGTATTGGTATGAATGTCCTGAAATTCAAATCTCATTTTATATATTAGTCATTGAATATATTTTATAATGAAACAAGCAAAAATTTATGAGAAAGTCTATTAGATATGAATAGTGATAGATGTTATTTCTTGATAGCCCAATTTAACATGAACTTTGTCAAAGGGTTGGAATCTGAGGTGCAAAAATTTGAACAATATATCTAAGATAAAGTATAATCTCGTATGCCCACTAGTTTTGATGGGTATGTTGAGATGTAAAATACCCATATTTACCTTTATCTTTACATTTTAGTGAAACCTGTATGGTGAATAATAATATTCCCAACACAAACTAACCAAGATATTTTTTAATGATAAAAAGAGGGGTACAATTTTTATTGAAATCAAAAAAACATACAAGAGTCAAGAATCATATTACAACAAAACTGCCTCATCTAGGCATATCAACTTTCAATAAACTAGTAAGAGTTTGAGAGCATGCTGAAGGAAGCTGATGCCATTCCCTAACACTCCAACCTTATTGAAATTTAGAGGCTTATTTATCCAAATAGTCAACAACACCATTCCATTCCCTTGGAATATGAGTAAAAGCGATGAACTCCATATGATAATGAAAATGAAGAATCTGCCTAACGACCCCTACCAACCTCCAATTAACATTGGTAAGATTACAAGTATTCAATAAATTAATGATAATTTGATAATATGATTCACAAGTTATCCTACACCAACCCAAAGAATATCCTTGCTCCAATGCATAAAGAACAACAAGGGCTTCCATATAATTATTGGTATACCTTCCTTTAAAACATGAGAAAAATAAACATACCACATCACTGCAATCTCGTCCCACTCCACCAATACCAACATTTCCAGGATTAACTCTTCAAGACCCATCAATATTAATCTTAAGAACCCCCCTATGATGGAGATGTCATTTTCCATCTCTTTGCACTCTATTATTGAATCCCCTCATGCTAAAAAAAATAGTAGCACATGGACTAGACACTGTCAAACCCAAACCATGCATAATCTGGACCTCTAATATGTTCACAAGAATATTAATGTGACATTTAGTAGACACAGTTTCCTGGATCATTCTCAATTTTTTTTTCCAAACTTGAAAAAAAAAGAGCTTTCTCCCTTGAAAAATTCTTCGATTCCTTTCAATCCATATTTACCCAGAGATTTAGGTGGGACCAATATGCCAAGCAACTTGTAAAAAGAATACCTTAGTCAGAGGCCTTCTCAAACTCCTCAAAAAATCAAAAAGAGAAGAAGAATGAACACAAGATTATTTCCACACACCCCACCACAAATACCAAAGTTGACACACAAAACCACATTGAATAAGCATATGACCAACAAATTCCTCACTATTGTCACATAGGTAATAAAAATAAGGGCCATGAAAACCTCTCTTCTAAAGGTTATCCCAAGTGAGAAATCGATTACGAGTGGCAACCCACAAGTAAATATTGCACTTAGACCACACAAATTTATTCCACACTTTCTTCCACAAAGGAACTTCCTCAGTACCATAATGTTGGCGATCCAATTCATGATATCCAGAGGCAACTAAGAAAATCCCTCTATTATCCTGACCCCAAGCCAACACATCATCATATTGTGAAGAATAGCATTCTATAGAAGCAAAAATGTGTGAAAAATCCTCTCTATCCTCCATAGAGCCTCCAACAGGCCATTCCCTGGGATCTCTCCATTGGAGCATTTTCATTTGATCAATTCTCTTAACAACTTTAAAATCCATCACTCTAGACAAACCAGTAGCCAAAAAATGTTGAGCAAGACCAAGAATATGAGGATACTCAAATAAAAGAGAAGGAAAACCATCCCAAGAATTGTGCCAAAAAAGAACCTTAGAGCCTTATGACAAATCCAAAATAGCCCCTGTTTGATAAAAGAAGCTTCCTTCTTCAGAGTGTTCCAACAAAAATAACCTTTCCCAATCAAGCTATAATAAGGAATCTCATCACCTTCCACCCCATAGATATATTTATAAGAAAGAATTTTAGCCCAAGTTTGATCATGATTAGTACACCAGCGCCAATAAAGTTTAGCAGACAGAGCTTTCCCAGAAAGAGAACTCGAACGAAGACCCAAATCGCCCTCTTCTTTAGGTCTACAAAGAGACTCCCATTTCACCAAACTTCATTTAGAGGATTCCAAAATACTAGCCCACAAAAATCTCCATGAAAGAGAATCAAGATCATCAAGAAAACTTGTTGTAGCAACCTGAATTAAACACCTATACACAGGTAATGCTTGAACCACGGATTTAAGGAGTAAAACCCATCCAAAAAAGATAACCATATGTAAGTCCAATAACTAAGCTGAGTATGAAATTTCTCCAAAATGTTGGACCAAACACTTCGAGGCAGAGGACCAAAAGAGATAGGAATACCCAAGTACTTAAAAGGAAGAACTCCAACCTGAAATTTGAGAATCTGAACAATTATGGCCTGAATTCGAGGATTAGTATTAAAGAAAAGAATGGAAGATTTAACCTCATTAATATTCTAACCAAAAATAGCCAAGTAAATATCTATAATTCTTCTAAAATTAGTTGCCTCCCTAATAGAAGCAAAACCCATCAGAGCAGTATCATCAACAAACTGCAAATGAGAATATACAGGAAAATTGATAGCCCACCTCCAACCATGAAGCAAACCCTGATCCATGTGAGATTTTAACAAACTGCTCAAAACCTCAACCATAATGATGAACAAGTATGAAGATAAGGGATCACCTTGATGCAAACCTCGTGAAGCATTAAACAAAGAAGAATGATCTCCATTAATAAGAACAAAAAAATATGGAGTTGTAATACAAATCATAACCCAATTAATCCACATAGGATCAAACCCAAATGCTGTAAGAATTTTTTAAAGAAATGACCATTGAACCCTATCATAAGCCTTAGCCATGTCAAGATTCATAAACATAGCTTTTTACTTAGACATACCCATTGAAGTAATGGTCTCAGAAGCTATAACAACACCATCAATTATCTGATGGTCTGCCACAATGCCTCCTTGCTCATCAGAAATAACCATTCCCAACCAAGGTTTTAGTCTCTCAACAATCAACTTAGTAATGATTTTATAAATAAAATTACACAAAGCTATAGGTTGAAACATATCAAAATAATTTTCTCCCTCCCATTTAGGAATAAGAGCCAATAAGGTAGAATTCAAAGCCTTCAATATCTGTTTATTGTTCAAGGACTCCTACAAAATCCTTAACAAATCAAATTTGATTATTTCTCAAAACTCCTAAAAGAATTCAATTGGAAAACCATCTGGTCATGGAGCTTTCCATTTTTCATATGAAAAATAATACCTTCTAGCTCTGCAAGAGAAATAGGCCTTAAAATATCAACATTTATCTCAGCAGAAATAACTGAAGGTATACATCCCAAAATAACATTCTCCTCAACATCCGCCCTAGAAAAATCCTTAGTATAAAGTGAGGAAAAGAAGGTAACTGCCTCTTATAAAATATCATGGGGAGTTTTCAATTGAACTCCTCGAGAAGATACAATGGAATAAATAACATTAACATACCTTCTAGATTTAACCGAGTTACAGAAAAAAGCAGTATTCCTATCTCCTTCCTACAACCAATCAAAATGAGATTTTTACTTCTAATAAATTTCCTCACGAAGTTCCCATTTTGCCAAGTCCTTCAAAGCCTTTGATTCCTCTTGAAGAGTCTATTCAGAAAGTCCCTGATCCTTGATTTATCTAGTAATAGTATCAATTCGGTCTTGAGCCATAGCTTTAGCATGAAAAATATTACCAAAAAATTGCATGTTCCAGTTTTTAAGATAATATTTCACAAATTGAATCCTCTTAGAAAAAGAGTACATAGCAGTCCCATATAACGGTTTCCCTTGAATCCACCAGCATTTTACCAAGTCATACAAAGAAGGTTTCCGAAGCCACATGAACTGAAATTTAAAACTTGGATGACGGATGATACCCTGTTTGATAGAAATAAGTTTGATTGGCCAATGGTCAGAACCTCTCCAATCAAGAATTTCAAAGGTGGTGAGCCAATTATTACCAACCCAATAAAGAGAAACAATAAATCTATACAATCTCTTATAAATAGATTTAATTCCAAATATATGATTAGACCAGGTGAACATACCATTACCCAGCTTAATATCAACAATATTTATAAATTGAATATTATCATTAAGAAGTAAATAAGCCTGACCAAGAAAAATTACTCCACCCCACTTTTCCTTAAAAAAAAAACAACATTAAAATCTCCTGCAACTAACCAAGAAATTACATTGAGTGTATTTATTCCAAAAATTATAGTTATTGTTAAGCTACAAGATTATTGTAGTGGTAAATTTTTTAGGTTTTCATTTAGGATACCCAAGTTCAAACTCCACTTGGTACGAGGGAAGCAGGATTTTCTCATAAAAACCTTTGTAACCTTAATTTTTTTTAGCTTATTAAAAACAAAAATTTTGTCTATT
This sequence comes from Wollemia nobilis, assembly GCA_028583015.1. Taxonomy (NCBI): domain Eukaryota; kingdom Viridiplantae; phylum Streptophyta; class Pinopsida; order Araucariales; family Araucariaceae; genus Wollemia; species Wollemia nobilis. The sequence goes on from JAQPPZ010015480.1 coordinate 24,177, forward strand.
GTTTAACTATTTTGGTCATTTGTTGAATTTGTCTTTTGCGTCCAAATATGAACAAAAGATACATTGTCATATCATTGAGAAATATTTATTTTGACTTACAAAGTTTACATGAATGGGGCTAATCACAAGAATTTATTTTAGCTTATTAAGAAAAACATTTGGCTATTGTTTAACTATTTTGGTCATTTGTTGAATTTATCATTTGTATCCAAATTGTGGCTGAGTATAAGGTTTATATATTATCTCATAGGAGCTATCACCTTGCCAAGGGCATTTTCATTTTATACAGTAAGTTTTCTATTTTCTATTTTTTCCTTCTCCAAAGGAAACCTTCAGACATTATTCCTTGTAAATTGAACTGCTTTTTTAATTTTTGTATAATTCATATAATCTCAACCTTCCTTATCTTCTCTCCTCTTCTCTTTCTTGCAAATATATTACATTTACTTGGGTATATATCCTAAACCTGTGATACCGAGAAGATGAAATAAGAAACACAAAATAAAAACAGAGCAACCTAAGGGGAAGAAGTTGTGTAGGTTGGGGAGTTAAAAGAATACATTTGCATACATATTAAAAAAATAAAATCGTTAGAGAAACATACTTAAACTATTTTTTACTTTGTTTTAGTTGTATTTTAGATATACATTGCGGTTATAGATTAGAGTTCCATTAGATATAAATTTTGGCTATAGCTATGGACATGTTTCACCAAAGAAATATCAAGCTTAATCTAAAATATTAAATGTATACCCTTAGTGCCACACTCTTTAGAAGCCAATGGAAAACAGCTTCAAATTTCTTTGTTAGGAAGAGTTTTACCTTTACTTCACACCTCCTTATAGGTGTAAATACACATCTTTTATTCTATAAATATATTATTTGGTCTGAAAATGGATTTATGGTTTTTTTTGGGAAATTATTTGGTTTGAAAATGGATTTTTATTTTGTTTCTAACCAAATTGATATATGGAGTCTCGTTCCCCTTTAACACTTGTTCTTCTTATCTTGAATATGGTCAAAAACATTATTTCTACAAAGAAACGAGTTGTGTATATTAAAAATATTAAATATTTCCAATGGTAGCATTTGTTCAAACAAATATTTGTATTATCTTGTGTTTATAGATAAAATTATAACCTTTAATAATTAGCCATATTATCAAAAACTGCTAAGAGGGTATCCTCTTCCTCTCCTCAAGCCTTGTTTCTCCCATATTAGTGATGAAAATAATAGGGAGTCCCAAGCTTCGTCCCATTACACTTTGTTAAAACATACAACCAAGGAGTTCTTGGTTATTTGGAAATATAAGGACTAGAGGATATTTTCTTGGAATATCTAAAACCCTCAATAGATTCAAATTTATAATTTTTATCCAAACTTTTTTTTTACTAAATGAAAGAAATTGTACTAGATCTATTGATGGAACTTTGTGTCTTTAGATTTAAAATTAAAAATTTGAAAAGAGTAGAGATGTATGTAATGGAATCATTAGGTCTATTAAGTAACATCTATTGCATATCATGTGTAAAAAATTGATAAAAATACAAGATTCATGATAATCAATGTTATTCAGTTGGTGTAAATTTCTTGTTCTATAATGACATGTTGTCTTGAATGGATGTGTGATGAAACATAACTTTCTATTGTATTTAACAATAAATTATACTTTCTTATGTATATGGCATGTTCCCTTCCCTATTAAAAAATGATTTACCTCCAAAGCATTGATGAAAATCATTGTGTTGATGACTCCTTTGCTTTTATGTCATACTTTTTTTACCTGATTGTTATGGTAAGAATAGTGTGTATGTTACAAAATTTATTAAACATGTTTTTTTGAGACATAATTAATTATTAACAATTGCTTTTTGGTCTACTTGAGTTTTGATACTAATTTTTACTTATTAATTTAATACATAAAATGTAGTTACCTCTTATATTGTTTTGGTAGAAATTGAACCACAATATTTCTTGGATACTTGTGATAATTGTTGAGGATGATGTTATGAAAATTTTAATCAATATGATAGACTACAAGTAAAATTGCATCTAAATTTAATGTTTCCTTCTTAATACCATCAACTTCAACTTCTATAGAATTGGGTTATTATCTACTTACCAACACATAATCAATCTGCTTCTCAACAATAATCACTTTGTTGTGTCTCTCTCAAATATGGTTTAAATAGGATATTTTTCAAATCTCTAGATATAGATGATGCTTTCATATTTTAACCATATTGCAGGTGATTATACAATTTTGATTTTAATGTTTGGTGCTATCATTGGCTGACTATTACATTTTAAGATTTATAATTTATGCTTGACATAGGTTCAAGGCTCAAATTCAACTTACTTGTAGCAATATATTTTGAAAATATCAATTTGAATATAGTATATTAAATGTTAATGTTGAAGATTTAACCTTTGAATACACTTATATTTTAAATAATCTCACTTTTTATATTTTTGCTTTATCTTCCTTTGGATGGACTTGCCTCGTTACTAGGTAATTCAATGGCATATATAAACTCTTATCACTTGAGTAGACTTTACCCTGGCTCTTCTCTAAACTAAGATCTTCTAGTTGCTTGACATCCTTTAATGTTCTAGTATAATTGACTAAAATGAACTAACTACAACCTACACACTAGCCACAAAAGTAATTCAAGTGAATGCAAGTATAAGATAAGTATTTATTGCAAGGCAATAAAAACAAGTACTTACATTTACAATTAAAATATGTACATGGAATATACTCACCTAGTTATTAGTGAATGCATTTGGCCTTCTTCTGGATTAGTACTACCTCATATGGACTTAAATCAATGGCATTATCTCAAATATTATTTCAATTTTTTTTTTCTCCTGGAGGCCTAAGATGGCGGTTTTTAGCCATTGTCTTAGACCCCTACAACGATGGCATGTAACCACCATCTTAGGGGCTTAAAATGGCAGTTATTAGCCATCGTCTTAGGGGCCTAAAATGGTGGTTTATAGCCATCATATTAGTGGCCTAAAATTATGATTTTTAGTCACCATCATAGGGGCCTAAAATAGTGGTTTTTAGCCACTGTTTTAGGCCCCTAAGATGGTGGCTCGTAACCATTGAGACGATAGTTAAAAACCACCATCTTAGAACATAAGAGGTAAATATTTTGAGGTAGTGTTTAACCACTATTTTATAACATGGACTTTTTATTATGCCCTCAAAGATGATGATTTGAAAACCACACTTAAAGGTCGTTAAGGGTAGTTAATAACCATCATTAGAGACCTTTTTTAGTGTAGTGTATCTTAATACATTTTAAATTTATTTCTTGTTATCTTAAAGGGTTAATCCTTGGTGGTAAAAATGCAATATTGGGTCTATTATTTGTAGTCATAAGCCAAATGTTTTAGTTTTATAGGAAATTGAGTGTAGAAAAATAGGAGAGAGAGATTTTGGTTCTTCTAGGTGACTTTAGTATGCTAGAGTCATATAAGAATAGAGGTCAATGCATTTCCTTTGTTCCACTATTTACTAATGAGTTTAATAAATTGATGAAGTAAAAAAATAATTTGGGATATTTTAATATGCTTAAGCATCCTTTTGAGTCTAATATATTATTTTAATTCATCTAGTATAATAGTATACAATGAGACAATTTTAAATCCAAGAGACTAGATAGTGTGTAGTATTCTAAAATATTTTATTCTAATAGATTTTATTTTTGTTTTAATATTCTATGTAACTAAAATTATATGGGTTTAGGGAATTTTCCTATTATTATAAAGCTTAGTATGAGGGACTTAGGAATGTTGACAATATTTCCTACATAATGACCAAGATTACCTTAAATATATAAGATTGGTATGATATAAGGAGGAAAATGATGAGGGATATGAGAAGAAGATAAAGTAGTACCATAGTGTAAATTCTCATTTTATTAATTTTCTCATGACTCATAGGAGGCATAGGGATAAGGCTCACAGATGAGCTAAAAAATCAACCAATATTGCTTTATCTACGATTAGAAAAGTTCTTATTAAGCACCCTATTTTAGTCTATTTATAAGATACTATTGCTATTACTAAAGTAAAGCTTCTTAAATTGGAGCATTATAGGGATTTAGAGGAAAATATATATCAAAGATCCTATGGTTTAGTTTTAGGGATAATGGTTTGAATTTTTTCATTAATTTCATAAATCATAAATATAACAAAGAGCATATTATGGTGATATATCATACCCCACCTTGGTAAGACTTTTACCTAATGGACTATGTATTTATGAATGACTAATGGATTGATTTACCTCCAAGACTTACCTCCAAGAATCTTTTACCTTGTTAAGAACTTGCAAAAATGAAGAGTAACTTCTAGGGTGGGAGATATTGGGTGTAGCATGAGACTCACACAGGCTTGCATAGGAAACAAAAATAAGGGCCATGAAAACCTCTCTTCTAAAGGTTATCCCAAGTGAGAAATCGATTACGAGTGGCAAACCACAAGTAAATATTGCACTTAGGCCACACAAATTTATTCCACACTTTCTTCCACCAAGGAACTTCCTCAGTACCATAACGTTGGCGATCCAATTCATGATATCCAGAGGCAACTAAGAAAATCCCTCTATTATCCTGACCCCAAGCCAACACATCATCATATTGTGAAGAAGAGCATTCTCTAGAAGACAAAATGTGTGAAAAATCCTCTCTATCCTCCATAGAGCCTCCAATAGGCCATTCCCTAGGATCTCTCCATCGGAGAATTTTCATTTGATCAATTCTCTTAACAACTTTAAAATCCATCACTCTAGACCAACCAGCAGCCAAAAAATGTTGAGCAAGACCAAGAATATGAGGATACTCAGATAAAAGAGAAGGAAAACCATCCCAAGAATTGTGCCAAAAAATAACCTTAGAGCCTTTATGACAAATCCAAAATAGCCCCTGTTTGATAAAAGAAGCTCCCTTCTTCAGAGTGTTCCAACAAAAATAACCTTTACCAATCAAGCTATAATAAGGAAGCTCACACCTTCACCCCATAGAGATATTTATAAGAAATAATTTTAGCCCAAGTTTGATCATGATTAGTACACCAACGCCAATAAATTTTAGCAGACAGAGCTTTCCCAGAAAGAGAACTCGAACGAAGACCCAAATCACCCTCTTCTTTAGGTCTACAAAGAGACTCCTATTTCACCAAACTTCATTTAGAGGATTCTAAATTACTAGCCCAAAAAAATCTCTATGAAAGAGAATCAAGATCATCAAGAAAACTTGTTGTAGCAACCTGAATTAAACACCTATACACAGGTAATGTTTGAACCACGGATTTGAGGAGTAAAACCCGTCCAAAAAAGATAACCATATGTAAGTCCAATGACTAACCTGAGTATGAAATTTCTCCAAAATGTTGGACCAAACATTTTGAGGAAGAGGACCAATAGAGATAGGAATACCCAAGTACTTAAAAGGAAGAACTCCAACCTGAAATTTGAGAATCTGAACAATTATGGCCTGAATTCGAGGATTAGTATTAAAGAAAAAAATGGAATATTTAACCTCATTAATATTCTACCCAAAAATAGCCAAGTAAATATTCAGAATTCTTCTAAAATTAGTTGCCTCTCTAATAGAAACAACACCCATAAGAGCAGTATCATCAACAAACTACAAATGAGAATATACAGGAAAATTGATAGCCCACCTCCAACCATGAAGCAAACCTTGATTCATGTGAGATTTTAACAAACTTCCCAAAACCTCAACAATAATGATGAACAAGTACGGAGATAAGGGATCACCTTGATGCAAACCTCGTGAAGCATTAAACAAAGAAGAATGATCTCCATTAATAAGAACAAAAAAATATGGAGTTGTAATACAAATCATAACCCAATTAATCCACATAGGATCAAACCCAAAGGCTGTAAGAATTTTTTAAAGAAATGACATTTTAACCCTATCATAAGCCTTAGCCATGTCAAGTTTCATAAACATAGCTTTTTACTTAGACATACCCATTGAAATAATGGTCTCAGAAGCTATAACAACACCATCAATTATATGATGGTCTGCCACAAAGCCTCCTTGCTCATCAGAAATAACCATTCCCAACCAAGGTTTTAGTCTCTCAAAAATAAACTTAGTAATGATTTTATAAATAACATTACACAAAGCTATAGGTTGAAACATATCAAAAGAATTTTCTCCCTCCCATGTAGGAATAAGATTCAATCAAGTAGAATTCAAAGCCTTCAATATCTGTTTATTGTTCAAGGACTCCTACAAAATCCTTAACAAATCAAATTTGATTATTTCTCAAAACTCCTAAAAGAATTCAATTGGAAAACCATCTGGTCATAGAGCTTTCCCTTTTTCATATGAAAAACAATACCTTCTAGCTCTGCAAGAGAAATAGGCCATAAAATATCAACATTTATCTCAGCAGAAATAACTGAAGGTATACATCCCAAAATAACATTCTCCTCAACATCCGCCCCAGAAAAATCCTTAGTATAAAGTGAGGAAAAGAAGGTAACTACCTCCTATAAAATATCATGGGTAGTTTTCAAATGAACTCCTCGAGAAGATACAATGGAATAAATAACATTAACATACCTTCTAGATTTAACCGAGTTAAAGAAAAAAGTAGTATTCCTATCTCCTTCCTGCAACCAATCAAAATGAGCTTTTTTCTTCCAATAAATTTCCTGATGAAGTTCCCATTTTGCCAAGTCCTTCAAAGCCTTTGATTGCAAAATGTGTGAAAAATCCTCTCTATCCTCCATAGAGCCTCAAATAGGCCATTCCCTAGGATCTCTCCATCGGAGCATTTTCATTTGATCAATTCTCTTAACAACTTTAAAATCCATCACTCTAGACCAACTAGCAGCCAAAAAATTTTGAGCAAGACCAAGAAGATGAGGATACTCAGATAAAAGAGAAGGAAAACCATCCCAAGAATTGTGCCAAAAAATAACCTTAGATCCTTATGACAAATCCAAAATAGCCCCTGTTTGATAAAAGAAGCTCCCTTCTTCAGAGTGTTCCAACAAAAATAACCTTTCCCAATCAAGCTATAATAAGTAAGCTCATCACCTTCCACCCCATAGAGATATTTATAAGAAAGAATTTTAGCCCAAGTTTGATCATGATTAGTACACCAGTGCCAATAAAGTTTAGCAGATAGAGCTTTCCCAGAAAGAGAACTCGAACAAAGACCCAAATCGCCCTCTTCTTTAGGTCTACAAAGAGACTCCTATTTCACAAAAATTCATTTAGAGGATTCCAAATTACTAGCCCACAAAAATATCTGTGAAAGAGAATCAAGATCATCAAAAAAACTTGTTGGAGAACCCTGAATTAAACACCTATACATAGGTAATGCTTGAACCACGAATTTGAGGAGTAAAATCTGTCCAAAAAATATAACCATATGTAAGTCCAATGACTAACCTGAGTATGAAATTTCTCCAAAATGTTGGACCAAACACTCTGAGGCAGAGGACCAATAGAGATAGGAATACCCAAGTACTTAAAAGGAAGAACTCCAACCTGAAATTTGAGAATCTGAACAATTATGGCCTGAATTCGAGGATTAATATTAAAGAAAAAAATGGAAGATTTAACCTCATTAATATTCTACCCAAAAATAGCCAAGTAAATATCCAAAATTCTTCTAAAATTATTTGCCTCCCTAATAGAAGCAACACCCATCAGAGCAGTATCGTCAACAAACTGCAAATGAGAATATACAGGCAAATTGATAGCCCACCTCCAACCATGAAGCAAACCCTGATTCATGTGAGATTTTAACAAACTTCCCAAAACCTCAACCATAATGATGAACAAGTACGGAGATAATGGATCACCTTGATGCAAACCTCATGAAGCATTAAACAAAGAAGAATGATCTCCATTAATAAGAACAAAAAAATATAGAGTTGTAATACAAATCATAACCCAATTAATCCACATAGGATCAAACCCAAAGGCTGTAAGAATTTTTTAAAGAAATGACCATTGAACCCTATCATAAGCCTTAGCCATGTCAAGTTTCATAAACATAGATTTTTACTTAGACATACCCATTGAAATAATGGTCTTAGAAGCTATAACAACACCATCAATTATCTGATGGTTTGCCACAATGCCTCCTTGCTCATCAGAAATAACCATTCCCAACTAAGGTTTTAGTCTCTCAACAATCAACTTAGTAATGATTTTATAAATAACATTACACAAAGCTATAGGTTGAATCATATCAAAAGAATTTTCTTCCTCCTATTTAGGAATAAGAGCCAATAAGGTAGAATTCAAAGCCTTCAATATCTGTTTATTGTTCAAGGACTCCTACAAAATCCTTAACAAATCAAATTTGATTATTTCTCAAAACTCCTAAAAGAATTCAATTGGAAAACCATTTGGTCATGGAGCTTTCCATTTTTCATATGAAAAACAATACCTTCTAGATCTGCAAGATAAATAGGCCTTAAAATATCAACATTTATCTCAGCAGAAATAACTGAAGGTATACATCCCAAAATAACATTCTCCTCAACATCCGCCCCAGAAAAATCCTTAGTATAAAGTGAGGAAAAGAAGGTAACTGCCTTCTATAAAATATCATGGGTAGTTTTCAAATGAACTCCTCAATAAAATACAATGGAATAAATAACATTAACATACCTTCTAGATTTAACCGAGTTAAATAAAAAAGCAGTATTCCTATCTCCTTCCTACAACCAATCAAAATGAGCTTTTTACTTCTAATAAATTTCCTCACAAAGTTCCCATTTTGCCAAGTCCTTCAAAGCCTTTGATTCCTCTTGAAGAGTCTATTCAGAAAGTCCCTGATCCTTGATTTATCTAGTAATAGTATCAATTCGGTCTTGAGCCATAGCTTTAGCATGAAAAATATTACCAAAAAATTGCATGTTCCAGTTTTTAAGATAATATTTCACAAATTGAATCCTCTTAGAAAAAGAGTACATAGCAGTCCCATATAACGGTTTCCCTTGAATCCACCAGCATTTTACCAAGTCATACAAAGAAGGTTTCCAAAGCCACATGAACTGAAATTTAAAACTTGGATGACGGATGATACCCTATTTTATAGAAATAAGTTTGATTGGCCAATGGTCAGAACCTCTCCAATCAAGAATTTCAAAGGTGGTGAGCTAGTTATTACCAACCCAATAAGGAGAAACAATAAATCTATACAATCTCTTATAAATAGATTTAATTCCAAATATATGATTAGACCAGGTGAACATACCATTACCCAGCTTAATATCAACAATATTTATAAATTGAATATTATCATTAAGAATTAAATAAGCCTGACCAAGAAAAATTACTCCACCCCACTTTTCTTTCAAAAAAAAAAACAACATTAAAATCTTCTGCAACTAACCAAGATATTACATTGAGTGTATTTATTCCAAAAATTATAGTTATTGTTAAGCTACAAGATTATTGTAGTGGTAAATTTTTTAGGTTTTCATTTAGGAGACCCAAGTTCAAACCCCACTTGGTACGAGGGAAGCAGGATTTTCTCATAAAAACCTTTGTAAACTTAAATTTTTTGAGCTTATTAAAAACAAAAAAAATTTCTATTGTTTAACTATTTTAGTCATTTCTTGAATTTGTCTTTTGCGTCCAAATATGAACAAAAGATACATTGTCGTATCATTGAGAAAGATTTATTTCGACTTACAAAGTTTACATGAATGGGGCTAATCACAAGAATTTATTTTAGCTTATTAAGAAAAAAATCTGGCTATTGTTTAACTATTTTGGTCATTTGTTGAATTTATCATTTGTATCCAAATTTTGGCTGACTATAAGGTTTATATATTATCTCATAGGAGCTATCACCTTGCCAAGGGCATTTTCATTTTATACAGTAAGTTTTCTATTTTCTATTTTTTCCTTCTCCAAAGGAAACCTTCAGACATTATTCCTTGTAAATTGAACTGCTTTTTTAATTTTTGTATAATTCATATAATCTCAACCTTCCTTATCTCCTCTCCTCTTCTATTTCTTGCAAATATATTACATTTACTTGGGTATATATCCTAAACCTGTGATACCGAGAAGAAGAAATAAGAAAAACAAAATAAAAACAGAGCAACCTGAGGGGAAGAAGTTGTGTAGGTTGGGGAGTTAAAAGCATACATTTGCATACATATTAAAAAAATAAAATCGTTAGAGAAACATGCTTAAACTATTTTTTACTTTGTTTTAGTTGTATTTTAGATACACATTGTGGTTATAGATTAGAGTTCCATTAGATATAAATTGTGGCTATAGCTATGGACATGTTTCACCAAAGAAATATCAAGATTAATCTAAAATATCAAATGTATACCCTTAGCGCCACACTCTTTAGAAGCCAATGGCGAATTGCTTCAAATTTCTTTGTTAGGAAGAGCTTTACCTTTACTTCACACCTCCTTATAGGTGTAAATACACATCGTTTATTCTATAAATATATTATTTGGTCTGAAAATGGATTTATGGTTTGTTTTGGGAAATTAGTTGGTTTGAAAATGGAGTTTTTCTTTTGTTTCTAACCGGATTGATATATGGAGTCTCGTTCCCCTTTAACACTTGTTCTTCTTATCTTGAATATGGTCAAAAACATTATTTCTACAAAGAAACGAGTTGTGTACATTAAAAATATTAAATATTTCCAATGGTAGCATTTGTTCAAACAAATATTTGTATTATCTTGTGTTTATAGATAAAATTATAACCTTCAATAATTAGCCATATTATCAAAAACTGCTAAGAGGGTATCCTCTTCCTCTCCTCAAGCCTTGTTTCTCCCATATTAGTGATGAAAATAATAGGGAGTCCAAAGTGTCTTCCCATTACACTTTGTTAAAACATAAAACCAAGGAGTTCTTGGTTATTTGGAAATATAAGGACTAGAGGATATTTTCTTGGAATATCTAAAACCCTCAATAGATTCAAATTTATAATTTTTATCCAAACTTTTTTTTTACTAAATGAAAGAAATTGTACTAGATCTATTGATGGAACTTTGTGTCTTTAGCTTTAAAATTAAAAATTTGACAAGAGTAGAGATGAATGTAATGGAATCATTAGGTCTATTACGTAACATCTATTGCATATCATGTGTAAAAAATTGATAAAAATACAAGATTCATGATAATCAATGTTATTCAGTTGGTGTAAATTTCTTGTTCTATAATGACATGTTGTCTTGAATGGATGTGTGATGAAACGTAACTTTGTATTGTATTTAACATTAAATTATACTTTCTTAGGGATATGTCATGTTCCCTTCCCTATTAAAAAATGATTTACCTCCAAAGCATTGATGAAAATCATTGTGTTGATGACTCCTTTGCTTTTATGTCATACTTTTTTTACCTGATTGTTATGGTAATAATAGTGTGTATGTTACAAAATTTATTAAACATGTTTTTTTGAGACATAATTAATTATTAACAATTGCTTTTTGGTCTGCTTGAGTTTCGATACAAATTTTTACTTATTAATTTAATACGTAAAATGTAGTTACCTCTTATATTTTTTTGGTAGAAATTGAACCACAATATTTCTTAGATACTTGTGATAATTGTTGAGGATGATGTTATGAAAATTTTAATCAATATGATAGACTACAAGTAAAATTGCATCTAAATTTTGTGTTTCCTTCTTAATACCGTCAACTTCAACTTCTATAGAATTGGGTTATTATCTACTTACCAACACATAATCAATCTGCTTCTCAACAATAATCATTTTGTTGTGTCTCTCTCAAATATGGTTTAAATAGGATATTTTTCAAATCTCTAGATATAGATGATGCTTTCATATTTTAACCATATTGCATCCGATTATACAATTTTGATTTTAATGTTTGGTGCTATCATTGGCTGATTATTATATTTTTAGATTTATAATTTATGCTTGACATAGGTTCAATGCTCAAATTCAACTTACTTGTAGCAATATATTTTGAAAATATCAATTTGAATATAGTATATTAAATGTTAATGTTGAAGATTTAACCTTTGAATACTCTTATATTCAACTTTTACTTTAAATAATCTCACTTTTTATATTTGTGCTTTATCTTCCTTTGGATGTACTTGCCTCGTTACTAGGTAATTCAATGGCATATATAAACTCTTATCACTTGAGTAGACTTTACCCTAGGTCTTCTCTACACTACAATCTTCTAGTTGCTTGACATCCTTTAATGTTATACTATAATTGACTAAAATGAACTAACTACAACCTACACACTAGCAACAAAAGTAATTCAAGTGAATGTGAGTATAAGATAAGTTTTTATTGCAAGGCAATAAAAACAAGTACTTACATTTACAATTAAAATATGTACATAGAATATACTCACCTAGCTATTAGTGAATGCATTTGGCCTTCTTCTTGATTAGTACTACCTCATATGGACTTAAATCAATGGCCTTATCTCAAATATTATTTCAATTTTTTTTTCTCCTGGAGGACTAAGATGGCGGTTTTTAGCCATTGTCTTAGACCCCTACAATGATGGCATGTAACCACCATCTTAGGGGCTTAAAATGGCAGTTCTTAGCCATCGTCTAAGGGGCCTAAAATGGTGGTTTATAGCCATCATCTTAGTGGCCTAAAATGATGATTTTTAGTCACCGTCATAGGGGCCTAAAATAGTGGTTTTTAGCCATCATTTTAGGCCCCTAAGATGGTGGCTCGTAACCATTTAGATGATAGTTAAAAACCACCATCTTAGAACCTAAGAGGTAAATATTTTGAGGTAGTGTTTAACCACTATTTTATAACATGGACTTTTTATTATGCCCTCAAAGATGACGATTTGAAAACCACACTTAAAGGTCGTTAAGGGTAGTTAATAACCATCATTAAATACCTTTTTTAGTGTAGTGTATCTTAATACATTTTAAATTTATTTCTTGTTATCTTAAAGGGTTAATCCTTGGTGGTAAAAATGCAATATTGGGTCTATTATTTGTAGTCATAAGCCAAATGTTTTAGTTTTATAGGAAATTGAGTGTAGAAAAATAGGAGAGAGAGATTTTGGTTCTTCTAGGTGACTTTAATATGCTAGAGTCGTATAAGAATAGAGTCAAAGCATTTCCTCTGTTCCACTATTTACTAATGAGTTTAATAAATTGATGAAGTAAAAAAATAATTTGGGATATTTTAATATGCTTAAGCATCCTTTTGAGGCTAATATATTATTTTAATTCATCTAGTATAATAGTATACAATGAGACAATTTTAAATCCAAGAGACTAGATAGTGTGTAGTCTTCTAAAATATTTTATTCTAATAGATTTTATTTTTGTTGTAAGATTCTATGTAACTAAAATTATATGGGTTTAGGGAATTTTCCTATTATTATAAAGCTTAGTATGAGGGACTTAGGAATGTTGACAATATTTCCTACATAATGACCAAGATTACCTTAAATATATAATATTGGTATGGCATAAGGAGGAAAATGATGATGGATATGAGAAGAAGATAAAGTAGTACCATAGTGTAAATTCTCATTTTATTAATTTTATCATGACTTATAGGGGGCATAGGGATAAGGCTCACAGATGGGCTAAAAAATTAACCAATATTGCTTTATCTACGATTAGACAAGTTCTTATTAAGCACCCTATTTTAGTCTATTTATAAGGTACTATTGCTATTACTAAAGTAAAGCTTCTTAAATTGGAGCATTATAGGGATTTAGAGGAAAAAATATATCAAATATCCTATGGTTTAGTTTTAGGGATAATGGTTTGAATTTTTTCATTAATTTCATAAATCATAAATATAACAAAGAGTATATTATGGTGATATGTCATACCCACCTTGGTAAGACTTTTACCTAATGGACTATGTATTTATGAATGACTAATGGATTGTTTTGCCTCTAAGCCTTGCCTCTAAGCATCTTTTACCTTGGTAAAAACTTATAGAAATGAATAGTAACTTCTAGGGTGGGAGATGTTGGGTGCATCGTGAATCTCACATAGACTTGCATGCCTCTGCAAGTACCTGCATGAGGGAGTTTTCTCATTATTTTGATTTAGTGGATTTTTCATATTTTGGAGGTGGGTATTTTATTAGTTTTTGGGGTAGGTTGTTGCTGTGCGAGAGTGTCTTTTACTGATCTGAGTGTGGGATAGTCATGGCTTTTCCTGGAAGTATCTAATGCCGAAATAATATATCGTATAAGGAATCCCTTCGTAGCTCGAACTCTTCTTTTGTTTGGAATAATGCAGATGATAACTCTTCAGGCCTAGGTGGTTCTTATTTGGAAGGAGGGTTTCGTGCAAAGTGAGTTAATGGATGCTTGGAAAGGGTTGGGGAGTGGCCTATTCTTGTGATTCATCCTGAGTCAATTGCAGAGGATGTGGATTATATACAAAATCATGCTTTAATATGCAAATTTTTGGGTATTCACATCCCTTTCTTGGCATTTGAAATGTGGGCCAGGAGTACTTGGAACCCATTTGGCGACATGGAAATCATGAGGGGAGCTAATAATTTATTTTTGGTGGTGTTATCTTGCTTGGAAGACTAGAATAAGGCTTTTGAGGGGGGCCCATACTTTTATAACTAGACTGGCCTGTTTATTAAACCTTGGCACAGGGGTTTTAATCTGACTGAGGAGATTCCTTCTCAAGTTCCTGTGTGGGTTAGGCTTTTGTGGCTACCTTTGAAGTTTTGGTAGACAAATATTTTGCACATGATTTCATTTTTGTTAGGCAAACTGGTGGGACCATCTCAGCAAACTTCAAAAAAAAAGGTAGTCTCATGTGCCCGTATTTGTTTTGAGTTGGATTTAACTAAGACTCTACCTGATTCTATGCAAATATGTGTTGGGTTTTTTTCTTTGGTTCAAAAATTAGACTATGAAACTCTTTCTTTCTATTGCTGGTTGTGTAATGAGTACGGGCATCTTCAATGTAAATGCCCTAAAATTCTTGAGAATAAATCATCTGGTTCTAAAATCTAAATCTACAATCTTCTGGTGGGAATTCAGTTATGTAAGATGTTGTGCTTGGTCATGGGAGTGTTCCCATGGATGTCAGTGGGGTGGATAAAGAATGTTTTTTTCTAGTTAAGACTTGTAATAAGGGAAAATGGTTTAAGATGACCTTTACTGATAGAAAATGGATGGCTTACATAATAAGTTTGATGCCTTGGATGAATTGGCATTTCCTAATGAAGGAATGAATAATAATTTGAATATGGATGCTCAAAATATGACTAAGGTGTTGGACCATAATGGGCAACAAGAAGTAACAGATCCTTCTTTGGACATAACCCTTGCAATTATTCCTCTTTCGGAGGTGTGGCATGATGGAGTGAAATGGGATGACCCTATTTTAGTTGATTTTTTGAATACTGGTAGAGGAAAGGATTCCAAGCCTGATCCTTCTCTAGGGTTGCTCCAAAAGACCTTAAAAAAAGGGACCCCAATGAAGCTGGCTAAGGTAGGTAGGAAGAAAGATGCAGATAAACTTCATGTGGAGGGAGAAACATTGGTTGAGAGTGGAGTGGTTAAACCCCTGGAGTCTCACTTTTCTTATCTCTCTAAATAATTTTTCTATCATGGAATGTGAGAGGTTTGAATAGCTTACCTCGTCAAAAATCTATTCGGGATTTGGTGTAGGTGCATAAGTCGGATGTTGTTTTTCTTCAAGAATATAAATTATCAGTGGAGGGTCTATTTAGAATTGCTTCTAAAATTTGGGCTCAAGGTCTTTGTTAGTGTGTTGGGGCTGTGGGTAGTGCTAGGGGTATTTTTAGCCTTTGAAATATATAGAAGCTTACTCCTCTTTGGTGGGTCTCGAATAAGTCAGCTTTTTCTATGATAGTTTCTTGCCATGATTCTGTAGAAGTGGTTTTATTAACTAACATTTACACCCCCTCAGATCTTAATGGGAAGGTTTTGCTTTGGAACCATATTCAAAGTGTCCAGGCCTTGGTTTTGTTCTATCCTTGGATTATGGTAGGGGATTCCTATTCCTGTCATTATTCCTGTTCCTACCATTATTCATGTTCCTATTCATAGCCCTAAACCTATACCTTGGAACTTTTTCTCTACACCATTTGTCTATATGTCCTTCATTATTGCACTTATAATATTTGACAATGTTATTCCTTTGAGATGTACCTATTTTTAGAATCCTCTCTGTTGGACCAAACCTGTTCCTATTGTTCACCCTGCAATTAACTGCCTTGTGCCCAAACTAATTACAAGAGTAGCAATACCATTGAAAGAAATTACCATTTCTAAAATTTCCATTAACCTATTTTGCTTGAGCCCTACACTGTGAAGCCATGTGTCCAAACCTATGACATGCAAAAAATATTCCATTGAACTTTCCTTACCTTGACCTCATAGGTCCTTTAGTCTTTCTCCCCTTATGCTGATTCTTGTTTTCTGATTCTATGCTATCTGAATCACCATATGAAAACTTACTCTCTGAAGTACTCTCTTCATATGAACCATCTTCTTCTTGGGAGCTCATACTAGATTCCTCAACTTGTTCCTTTTGTTTCTTTCCAAAACCAAAACCTATTTTATCTGTTGTCCTTATTTGATCCTTGATGATTGATTTTACCTTCTTGGAACTTTCTTCAAACCTATAAAGCTTCTCCTTATACTCTTTAGTTTCCTTTTTCAAGGAAGCTACTTCATGTTTTAACTCTTTACACTCAAGAGACCTAGCTGCCAACTCTTCTTTGAGTTCCCATGTATTTGCTATAGAGATATCAATATTTCCTATAAGCTCATCTCTTTCATAATGTTATTCATAAAGCCTATCAATGAGTCTAGCATATTTCTTTCTTTATTTCTTTAACATATCAAGAGCATTAACAAGTTCAACCTCAAGATCTACTTCTCCCTTTTCTGAAACATCCTCTATTTGTTTACCTTTTGAAACATCAATATCCTTTTTTGATTTCTTACCACTAGAGGTGATGCCTTCATCTAAAGCCATAAGAAGATCTTCCTCATAATTTTTTGAAGCATCCTCATACATAGTATTACCAGAATTCAAACCATCATTTGTACAATCATCCTCAAGGTGACCAAAATTTCCACATCTAAAGCACTTAAGCATAACAAATCTATTCCTCTTTCCTTTTCCTTCCTTTTCTATTTAGAAACAACATATTATTTCTATCATCACTTGAAGAACTTCCATCATCACTACTAGAACACTTACTTGCTTTGTCTATGTAGAAATTTTTCTTGTGTTTTTGGAAGTACCTCTTTCCTTGACTGTTTTGCTCATTTCCATTCTTTCTTTGATACCTATGCTTCTCATATTCCCTGTGCTTATAATCCTATTTTTTTTCATCACAATCATCCTTGGGTTCCAAACAGTCAGTAGCATAGTGACCAAACTTTCCACAAATGAAACATTTAATAGATTTAATACCTTTGTGCTTTCTTGAGAACTTGTCTTTCCTGTTGTAGTTTGCTTCTTCATCACTAGAAGACTCATCACTGTCTTCTTGTTGTTTACCCTTGGAATTCTTGGTAGCTTTGAAAGCTACCTCCTTATTAGGATCAAGTACCACTTTAGTTCTTAACTCAAAAGTTGTAAGTATACTATGAAGCTCATCCTTTTTCAATTTATCCAAATTCTTGGCTTCCTCAATAGCTGAAATATTTTCACTAAATCTATTTGGAAGAGACCTCAAAATTTTATCACAAACATCATTTTCAGCAAGCTCAAAACCTAGTTCCTTCATGGAATTAACAATCTCATCCATACGAATCATATAGTCACTAATATTTTCTTCATAATTCATCTTGAGTTGTTCAAAAATACCTTTGTAATATCACAATTTTGCTTTTTTGACATTTGCATCACCTGTATGAACCACTTGCAATTGATCCCACATTTCCTTTGTTGTATTACAATGAATCACTTTTGTAAGATCTACCTTTTGTAGACCTTTCAGAATTGCATTCATTGCCCTTGAATTGATGTTATGTAGAAGTTTCTCATCTGATGTAGTAGGAGGAAGATTTGGAATAGTGTACCCAAACTCAACTGCTTCCCAAACTTCATTTCCAAGAGCCATTAGATGAACCTTCATCTTTATGATCCGTAGACCAATAGAAAAATCAAAGCAGTAATAAAACTAGTGTACAAGTCATCACACAATTGAGACACCAATATAACGTGGTTCACCCAAGGTGGGCTACTCCATAGAGAAAATATTTCACTAAATTTTCTCAATCAAATCCTTTGGGAATCCTTCCCAATTACAATGTTTATGGACTTCCTATCCAAATGATAATCCTTTCCCTAATCAAATATTTATGAGCCTCCTACCCAAAGGAGATGTCCTATCCCCCAAAGAAGTATTTATGAGCCTCCTACCCAAAGGAGATGTCCTATCCCCAAATCTTTGGAAATCATACTTCAAAATATCACTGCCTCTTATGCCACTAGCAGGTGGAACTCCTTTCCATAGAAGACGTCATGTCTTCCTTGCTATGGCTTTAGAGACTTCTATCCTCACTAATCACCTCCATAGTTGCTCATCAAAACCTGTACTAAACACAATCAGTTGATCCATCACAAGTCCTCTCAAACTCTGTCACAAATCTGCACCAAAATCAGTCCTCTGGTCCATCACAAATCTACTCTCAAATATCTTTCAGATCTATCCCAAGCTTAAGCCAAAAGCTTGAACAAATTAATCACAACTGCTCACAAGTCTCCACCAAGACTTCATCAAATCTATCCACAAGTTCTTCAACAAGAACCTGTCCAAATCAGTCCACAAGTTCTCCACAAGAACCTATCCAAATCATTCCACAAGTTCTCCATAAGAACCTATCCAAATCAGTCATAGCAAGCTCACCAAGAACTTTCCCAAATCACCTCAAGCAAGTTTACCAAGAAAATTTTCCAATGTGAACACACAAATGGAATTTTTAGAGACCCATTGTGTTTCATCCAATCATATCAAATCAATCTCATAGAAGCATAAAGAGAATTTTTAGAGACTCAATATGTTCTATCCTTCAACTTTCAATCTCAAATCAAATCAATCTCATAGAAGCATAAAGAGAATTGTTAGAGACTCAATATGTTCTATCCTTCAACTCTCAATCTCAACTCAAATCAATCTCATAGAAGCATAAAGATAATTTTTAGAGACATAATATGTTCTATCCTTCAACTTTCAATCTCAACTCAAATCAATCTCATAGGAGCATAAAGAGAATTGTTAGAGACTCAATATGTTCTATCCTTCAACTAAAAAACAAACTCTTTCTCAAATCAGAGTAAATATAGAAGTAGTATACTTTCACAAGATCTTGAACCACAACCCAAAAATTGTGAATATCAAGTAATCAACTCCTCCAACATAGAACCATAACTCGCTATCAAACCCTAGCCAATTTAGTTTTCAAGAACTCAAAGCAATCTCTCTCTAAGCATCAAAAAGGGGTTCAAGATATTTCCAACTTCTCTCAAATGTGAATGCTCAACTTAACCACACAACCAAATTTATCAAGTAAAGTACAACTTGATAAAATCAAATCTCAAAGGAGCAATCCCAACTCATGTATCAAGTAAAGCATAACTTGATCAACTCAATCTCAATTGAAGCAATCTCAAAACCAAAATCTCAACAACTAAACAACTCAATTAGGGTTTCAACAACTTATAGCAATGGCATAAGCTTCTCACTCAAAAACCCTAAAGCAAACTTCAAATGTTTCCACTCTCATAAACTAGAATTATGCAATAACTCATAAACTCATCATGATCTCATAATGCATAATCAATACTTCCACTTTCAAAAAATAAGATCCACTCCAAATAAGGAAACTTAATTTAATCCTTTTCACTCCAAACATATTTTCAGAAAACCATCAATCAATAATAACCATGGAATAATGTGCCCATACCTTTACTTTGATGAAGAAGGAGAACTCAAAATATGTCAAAACACTAACTCTCAATTTACCACAAATTAGATTTAGCAACAATAGAATAATGCACAATGATAAGAGTCCTAATAAAACCTTATCACTCCAACTCATCAATAATCAAAACTCACAAATATACATATCAACAATATTCCTTTACACCTTATAACTCCTACTCAATATATCACAAAATAACTTTAACCTAAAAAAATAATTACAAGAGAATATCCACTCAATAACTCCAAAGGCTCTCTAACCCCAATATGACATTAAGCACAATTATTCCTTAAACTCTTATAACTCCTAAAATACATTTACTTCTAAATGCATTTACCACATAAACATTAAGCATCAATAATAACAATGTCAAAGCAATATTTCTATTTAACCTTATACCTCCATCCAATTACCAACAATAATTGCCAAGTCAAATCAAATATTCCACATTATAAACAAAAGATCTACCTTGGCCAAAAATCAATTCTCCAACCTTAGGAGAAGTGTGGAGACACCAAAAAAAGTGCCAAAGTGCTTCCTCCACCAAACTCGTGGCCCAATGCAACTGTTGTATCACATGCACAATAATCCACGACCAAAAATAGAACATGCCCAACGTGAATCGATCTCGACACCTCTACCTATCGAGTGCCTTCACTCCACTACCTCCACCGTTGGAGCACAAGTGCCCAACAAAACTCTCAAGTGCTACTCATCGTTTTACCTTCCCTTTGCTTGCAAAAGACAACCAGAATTTCCTTCCTCACAAGCACACGAAATCCAAATTTAACATAGACCAGATTTGTCTTCCTCACTGTGCACAAAATCAGAATTTAACATAGACTAGATTTATCTTCCTCACTGGCGCACGAAATAAGAAATTAACACAGAGCAAAATGAGACTCGAAAATCACAACACAATCCAAAATCGAAGGTCATAGAGCAATACAAATTCAAAGGTAATCGTGCAAATCGAAGGTGCTTAAAACCTTAGGAAATAATGCCCTTTAATAGTCTTTCATCCCATGCAAATTGACGTCGGTGCTCCTTTCAAACATTGCGTTTTTCATCCCATGCAAGTTGATGTCGATGAGGTAAGTCTTTTACATGAGCGTCGCTAAGGGTTTAGAAACCCTTTCAATAATAATTATTAAATTAATAATTATTATTTTATTAATAATAAACTTAACTTAAAACCTTTTCAAAGGTTCGAGCTAATTTATTTATTAATAATCAAAATGGAATTTTAAGGTTTTTTCAAGAAGCAAAACCTTTTCATTAAGCCAATATGGTTTTAATAAAAACCCTTAATGAGTCCATATGGTTTTAAGAAAAAAATTTAACCTTGTCACCATGGTTTTAATAAAATCCCTTAAACAAACATCATGGAACTTTCAAGATATTTTTGGCACTAAACTCTTTTTGACATAAGCACAAATTCTTTTTGACATCAACACAAACTCCTTTTGACATCAATGACAACTCACAAACATGAAGCTAGGCAACATACCCAAAATTGCCAATAAAAACCACCATCTTAGAACCTAAGAGGTAAATATTTTGAGGTAGTGTTTAACCACTATTGTATAACATGGACTTTTTATTATGCCCTCAAAGATGACGATTTGAAAACCACCCTTAAAGGT
Source organism: Wollemia nobilis (assembly GCA_028583015.1). NCBI lineage: Eukaryota > Viridiplantae > Streptophyta > Pinopsida > Araucariales > Araucariaceae > Wollemia > Wollemia nobilis. Next base: position 45,791 of record JAQPPZ010015480.1, read on the forward strand.
CGTTAAGGGTAGTTAATAACCATCATTAAAGACCTTTTTTAGTGTAGTGTATCTTAATACATTTTAAATTTATTTCTTGTTATCTTAAAGGTTTAACCCTTGGTGGTAAAAATGCAATATTGGGTCTATTATTTGTAGTCATAAGCCAAATGTTTTAGTTTTATAGGAAATTGAGTGTAGGAAAATAGGAGAGAGAGCTTTTGGTTCTTCTAGGTGACTCTAGTATGCTAGAGTCATATAAGAATAGAGGTCAATGCATTTCCTCTGTTCCACTATTTACTAATGAATTTAATAAATTGATGAAGTAAAAAAATAATTTGGAATATTTTAATATGCTTAAGCATCGTTTTGAGGCTAATATATTATTTTAATTCATCTAGTATAATAGTATACAATGAGACAATTTTAAATCCAAGAGACTAGATAGTGTGTAGTCTTCTAAAATATTTTATTCTAATAGATTTTATTTTTGTTGTAAGATTCTTTGTAACTAAAATTATATGGGTTTAGGAAATTTTCCTATTATTATAAAGCTTAGTATGAGGGACTTAGGAATGTTGACAATATTTCCTACATAATGACCAAGATTACCTTAAATATATAATATTGGTATGATATAAGAAGGAAAGTGATGAGGGATATGAGAAGAAGATAAAGTAGTACCATAGTGTAAATTCTCATTTTATTAATTTTCTCATGACTTATAGGAGGCATAGGGATAAGGCTCACATATGAGCTAAAAAATCAACCAATATTGCTTTATCTACGATTAGACAAGTTCTTATTAAGCACCCTATTTTAGTCTATTTATAAGATACTATTTCTATTACTAAAGTAAAGCTTCTTAAATTGGAGCATTATAGGGATTTAGAGGAAAAAATATATCAAATATCCTATGGTTTAGTTTTAGGGATAATGGTTTGAATTTTTTCATTAATTTCATAAATCATAAATATAACAAAGAGCATATTATGGTGATATATCATGCCCCACCTTGGTAAGACTTTTACCTAATGGACTATGTATTTATGAATGACTAATGGATTGATTTACCTCCAAGCCTTACCTCCAAGAATCTTTTACCTTGGTAAGAACTTATAGAAATGAAGAGTAACTTCTAGGGTGGGAGATATTGGGTGTAGCATGAGACTCGCACAGGCTTGCATGCCTTTGCAAGTACCTGCATGAGGGATTTTTCTCATTATTTTGATTTGGTGGCTTTTTCCAATTTTGGGGGTGGATATTTTATCAGTTTTTGGGGTGGGTTGTTGCTGCACGAGAGTGTCTTTTATTGATCCGAGTGTGGGATAGTCATGGCTTTTCCTGGAGGTATCCAATGTCAGAATAATGTCTTGTTTAAGGAAGTCCTTCGTAGCTCGAGCTCTTATTTTGTTTGGCATAATGCGAATGATAACTCTTAAGGCCTAGGTGGTTCTTCTTTGGAAGGAGGGTTTCGTGCAAAGTGAGTTAATGGATGCTTGGAAAGGGCTGGGGAGCGGCCTATTCTTGTGATTCATCCTAAGTCAATTGTAGAGGATGTGGATTATATACAAAATCATGCTTTAATATGTAAATTTTTGGGTATTCGCATCCCTTTATTGGCATTTGAAATGTGGTCCAGGAGTACTTGGAACCCGATTGGTGACATGGAAATCATGAGGGGAGCTAATAATTTCTTTCTGGTGGTGTTTTCTTGCTTGGAATACTAGAATAGGGCTTTTGAGGGGGGCCCGTACTTTTACAACTAGACTGGCCTATTTATTAAACCTTAACACATGGTTTTTAATACTAATGAGGAGATTACTTCTCGAGTTCCCATGTGGGTTAGGCTTTCATGGCCACCTTTGAAGTTTTGGCAGATGAATATTTTACACATGATTACATTGTTTTTAGGCAAACCGGTGGGACCATCTCAGTAAAATTAAAAAAAAAAAGGTAATCTCATGTGCTCGTATTTATTTTGAGTTGGATTTAACTAAGCCTTTGCCTTATTCTATGCAAATATGTGTTGGGTCTTTTTCTTGGGTTAAAAAAATAGACTATGAAAATATTCCTTTTCATTGCCGGTTGTGTCATGAGTACGGGCATCTTTAGCGTAAATGCCCTAAAATTCCTGAGAATAAATCATCTGGTTCTAAAAATCTAAATTTACAATATTTTGGTGGGAAGTCAGTTACGTAAGATGTTGTGCCTGGTCATGGGAGTGGTCCCATGGATGTCAGTGGGGCGGATAAAGAATGCTTTGTTTTGGTTAAGACTCGTAATAAGAGAAAAGGGTTTAAGAGGACCTTTACTGATAGAAAAATGGATGGATTACATAATAATTTTGATGCCTTGGATGAATTGGTATTTCCTAATGAAGGAATAAATGCTAATATGAATATGGATGCTCAAAATGTGACTGAGGTGCTGGACCATAATGGGAAACAAGAAGTAACAGATCCTTCTTTGGACACAACCCTCGCAATTATTCCTCTTTTTGAGGTGCGACATGATGGAGTGAAAGGGGAAGACCCTATTTTGGTTAATTTGTTGAATACTAGTAGAGGAAATGATTCCAATCCTGGTCATTCTCTAGGGTTACTCCAAAAGACCTTAAAAAAAGGGGCCCCTCCGAAGCCGGCTAAGGTGGGTAAGAAGAAAGATGCAGATAAACTTCATGTGGAGGGAGAAACATTGGTTGAGAGTGGGGTGGTTAAACCCCTGGAGTCTCATTTTTCTTCTCTCTCTAAATGATTTTTCTTTAATGGAATGTGAAAGGTTTGAATAGCTTACCTCGTCAAAAAGCTATTCGGGATTTGGTGTAGGTGCATAAGCCGGATGTTGTTTTCTTCAAGAATCTAAATTATCGTTGGAGGGTCTATTTAGAATTTCTTCTAAAATCTTGGCTCGAGGTCTTTTTTAGTGTGTTGGGGCTATGGGTAGTGCTAGGGGGATTTTTAGCCTTTGAAATATGTAGAAGCTTACTCCTCTTTGGTGGGTCTCGAATAAGTCAGCTTTTTCTATGATAGCTTCTTGCCATGATTCTGGAGAAGTGGTTTTATTAACTAACATTTACACCCCTCAGATATTATTGGGAAGGTGTTGCTTTGGAACCATATTCAAAGTGTTTAGGCCTTGGTTCCATTCTATCCTTGGATTATGGCAGGGTATTTTAATGCTATATCTAGTATTGATGAGAAGCGAGAAGGTGTGGGTACTTTGGGGCCTGCCTTTAGGCTCCTTAATGATAATATTTAGCTTCTTAATATTGTAGATATTAAGCCGACGAATGGTGTTTTCACTTGTATGAATAGGTGATGTGATTCTAACTCAATATTTGAGAGGTTGGATAGATTTCTTACTTCTTCATATTGGGTTAGCAATTTTTGGGTTATTAATTCAGAGGTTCTTGAATGGAGGGGATCATACCATTGGCCTATTAAACTTGCTATCTCTTGGAAAGGAATCGGTCGTCATCCAAGTTTTAAATTTTAGTTAATGTGGCTTAGGGATCCCTCTTTGTACGACTTGATAAAATTCTAGTTGATTCAGGGTTGTCCTTCCTATGGTCTTGCTATGTACTCTTTTGTTAAAAGGCTTCAATTTATGAAATTTCAACTCAAAAAGTGGAATAAGAAGTGTTTCGAGAATCTTTTTCAGGCTAAAGCTTTGGCCTAAAGTAGGGTTGATGTTATCACTAGACATATCAAATATTATGGGCTTACAAAGTAGAATATGTAGGAGTCTAAAGCTTTGCATGAGCTTCAAGAGTGGGATCTTCGGGAAGAAATTTTCTAGAAGCAAAAGGCCAGAGTGGAATGGTTACAGGAAGGATATCGAAATACAACTTTTTTCTTTAACATTGTTAAGGATCGTAGACATGGCAATGGTATTTATTCGATTATTTCTTCTCAAGGTATTCATTTGTCTGCTTCTCAAGATATCTCTCGGGAGGCTGTTGGGTTCTTTTCTTTTGTATATTCCAAGGATTCCTATGTGGATCATGCTGATGATCATACTATTTTGCATTGTATTCCTTCTATTATTTTAGAAGAGATCAATGCTCATCTTCTTCAACCTATTTCCATTGATGAACTAGAAAGGGTAGTTTTCCTTATGAAGACTGGGAAAGCTCTAGGGCCTAATGGATTCCCTGTTGAGTTCTTTCAACACTTTTGGGAAATTATTAAATCTGATATTTTGAAGGTTGTTCTTGAGTCCTTTCATAACCACTAGTTTTTGAAAGCTTTGAATTCCACTTTTTTGGTTCTAATTCCTAAAAAGGATGGGGCTAGCTCTTTTGATTGGTTTTGTCCTATTGATCTCTACAATGTGGTGTATAAAATTATTACAAAGTTGATTGCAGAGCGTCTCAAGCCTTGGTTGGATAAAGTTGTTTTTGATGAGCAGGGTGGCCTTGTGGTTGGTCAACAGATTTTGGACGGGGTGGCTATTACTTCTGAGGCTATTCATTCCATGAGCACTTCTAAGGATAAATTTATGTTTATAAATTTTGATATGGCGAAGGCTTATGATAGGGTGAAATGGTATTTTCTTCAAAAAATCCTCTTAGCCTTTGGATTTGATCCTTCCTAGATTGAGTGGATTTTGAGTTGCATTACGACTCCTTCATATTATGTCCTAATTAATGGGGATCCCTATCCTTTGTTTCATTCTTCCCAGGGTCTTCGACAGGGGGATCCTTTATCTCTCTACTTGTTTATAATTATGGCTGAAGGTTTGGGATGTTTTCTTAAATATCAGGTTCATCAAGATCTTATTCATGGGTGGAAATGGGAGACTGGTAGGCTGGCTATTTCTCATATTTAGTTTATTGATGATACTACTCTCTTGGGTGTGGCATCTATTCGTGAAGCCACCAACTTTAGACATGCGTTGGATATGTATTTGGTTGTGTCTCATCATAATATTAATGAGCATAAGTCTACTATTTTATTTTTCAATACGGATCCCAGGATTCAAGCTAGAATTGCTCAGATTCTCAGGTTTCAGGTTGGGACTCTTTCCCTTATGTACTTGGGGATTCCTATTTTTGTTGGTCCTCTACCTAGGTCGGTTTGGACTAACATACTTGATAAATTCCGCAGTCAAGTTAGTCATTGGACTCATAGATGGTTGACTTTTGCTAGTCGGGTTTTACTTTTGAAGTCGGTTGTTTTGGCTTTATCGATGTATAGATGCCTTATTTAGATTGCTCCGACAAGTTTTCTTCATGATCTGGATTCTCTTTCTAGGAGATTATTTTGGGTTGGTAATATTGATTCCTCAAATTGGAGTCTTGTTAATTGGAATACTATTTATTGACCGAAGCAGGAAGGGGGATTGGGTCTCCACCTAAGCTCTATTTCTAGTACTACTTTGGCTGCTAAGCTATATTGGCATTGGTGTAGTAATCAGGAGCAAACTTGGGCTAGGATTATCTCCCACAAGTATCTTAGGGGGGTGGAAGGTTTTGATATTCCTAGATACAACTTGACTAGTCAAGGATCATTTTTTTGGAATACTCTGAAGAAGGGTGTAGAGTTTGTTAAGCAAAGATTTTTTTGGATTTGTTATACTGGGTCTCGGGCTCTTTTTTGGCATGATTCTTAGGATGGATTTTCTCCTATCCTTAGTGATTTTCCCCATATTAAAGATCTTTCTCAATGATTTTTGGCTGCCAAATGGGTGAAGGTGGTGGATTTCAAAATTGTTAAGTCCTTTGGTCGGATGGTTAGTTTCCAGTGGGAGGATCCTCGGGAATGGCATGCTAGTGGAACTATAGATGTGAGGATAGAACTGGCCTATATTTTGGCTAGTTTTCACTGCTCTTCTCTGCCTGAGGATGATGTGCTAGCATGGGGGAGGGATAATAGAGGGATATTTTTGGTTGCTGCTGGTTATTATGTTTTGGATCGACAACGGTTTGGAGAGGATGTGGTCCTGTGGTGGAAGCAAGTTTGGAATACGTATGTTTGGCCTAAGTGTAGTTTTTATGTGTGGTTGGCTACTCATAATCGATGTATTACTTGGAATAATATTCAAAAGCATGGTTTTGCTAGACCCTCTTTATGCTATAACTATGGGAAGGATGAGGAGTCTGTCGGGTATTTACTTCTTCAATGTGACTTTGCTCGTCAACTCTGGCATTATTGGTGGGAAGTGTGGAATCAACCGTATTCGCATGCTTCATCTATAGTTTATTGTTGGAGGAGTATGGGGCGGTCTCTTGTAGGGGATTTCTTTTTAAAATTTGGGTGGAGCATTGGTCCTTCGTGTATTTTTTGGTAGATTTGGCTTGAACAAAACCATCAGATTTTCCAAGGAAATGAGTTAACTACTTCTCAGGTTTGACAGAGGATTTTACGAGTGATTCAAGAAACTGTGTCTACAAAATATCAGATTATTTCTCCCGTGGACCAAGCGGAATGTCAGATCATGGAAGGATTAGATTTTTTGGTTAATGGTCCTAGTCCTAATGTCTCTTGTAGATGGAAAATTCAGAGTAATCGGGTGTGAAGGGCTGGTAAATGGAATCTGCCTCCTCCGAGAGTGCTAAAGATTAATACAGATGGATCTTCAGGGATAATCTGAGTAATTCTGGTATTGGTGGTGTGGGGCGGGACAATAGTGGTACTATCCAATTTTTTTTTCTCTTGCTTTATGGGATATCATTCTAAAATATTCATGGAAGCCCTTGTTATTTTATATGCTTTGGAGCAAGGGTATGCTTTGGGTTGGCGTTAGATTTTTTGTGAATCTGATTCTCAGATTGTTATAAATTTATTGAATTTTTGGGATAGTCTTCATGGGAGTTGGTGGTTGAGTTGGATTGCTCAGAAAATTCTCAATATCTTTGCTCACTTGGACTTCATTTCTTTTGTGCATATTCCTTGGGAGTGGAATGGTATAGCATATTTGTTAGCTAAATGGGCTTTTAAGTTTTAGGATGGTTGGGATGTTCAAAATTGGTCTCAACTTTCTTTTGATTTCTCTCAATTTCTCTCTTCTTTATTGAGAGATGATATGTCTGAATAATTTCTTCTTTTTCTTTGTATCTTGGATGTTTTGCTGAGTTAATAAATTTTTACCCTCTTTTTTAAAAAAAAATAACAAATAAGTTTATTTAAAATAATTTAAAATTATATATATTTAAAATAATAATTGAGTTTATTTAAAATAGTTAATATTTATATGTATATTTTTTTTTAATAGAAAAAAATAGTTTCTTTTAAAAATGAAACACATTATATTAAACAAAATTTAGTAGAATAAAAACGTGAATGTTCTTTTAAAAAGAAAGGTTCTTTTAAATTAAAATAAATAAAAAGGGGTGTGGCATTTTTTATTAAAATAAAAGAGAATATGTTTTTTACTTAAAAAATAAAGAGCTTCTAGATGAAGCACAAGAAAAATATGGTAAAATTATATGGTTTTAAATTAAAAAAAAACTATGCCTCCACAATGGAGGGGATGTGAGTTGAAGGCAAGCAGATGGGAATTAGTGAGAGAAAATATTTTGGGGGTAAGGTATATAGGTCTGTGTTGGTCACAAATCTGCCTAAGTACAAGATTTCATCACTTGTACGCACCCTAGACTCGGCCAACATTGAAAGGCCGAGAGAAAGAGAAGTCTCTCGGGCCGATCTCCAGAGAGGGCTGGCTCCCAAACTAATCTAAATTGGTTTCAAGATAAGAGTGCGGGAAAGAAATGGAAAATACAGAAAGAAAGGGAAATAACATAAAGAGATAGAAATATGGCCACAGGCCAAAGTGTATAGTTTGGGGTAGACTAACAGCAAAATTCCACCAAGTTTTATAACAACATCTAATAAAAGGAAAGTAGCAAAATTGAACCCACACCTTTGTAGAGATAACCCCCAGATCGCATTTCGAAATCTCCTCACTAACCCGCAACGTTCGAATTCAGAATGCAGAATTCAAAGTTTAACAGCAAGAGCATGAGCATAAATAGAAATGACTTTTACAACAGAAGGAAATCACACACATAAGAATGCTCGCAAATTTTAGAAGCCGAGTCTCTTCTATTGATGCAGAGAACTTAGAGAGTCTCCTTGCAAAATGTCTAACCTCTTTTCTTTTAGATATACATGAATATTTATAGAGGTCTTCCCTCTCTCTTTTGCATCACAGCATTTAAAACATAAAACAGATTTTTAAGAAGAGGTCCACAAAATATGCACTTGAAAAGAGAAAACCATCTCCCTTAATCTGCCTCGGAGAAATCACATTCCTGCTTTTATGGATCAAAACGAAAAATCGAATGGAAACAAGGGACCAGATTTCTCCATTAAATGACCATTCTCGGGGCATGCTTGAAGCGTTAGGAGATCATGAACAAGAGCTTTTAATACTGGAGGCATCTTTAATTTTGGTGGCATCGAAAATTGCCTCATGTTCTTCTATCTTGCGCACATCGGTAATCAGCAACATTTAATCTTGAAGCCTCTTTGACCACGATCTCAAAATCAGTTGGAGAGATTTTATTTGATCCTTATCTTCTCCTCACGTTCTCCTATGCAATTTTGAAGGAAAAATGTGAACAAAACTATATCGGGCCTTTGTTGTTGCTTCTGTCGTGAAAATGAGACAGGTCACGAAAATGCGACATGTCACGAAATCGTGACACTTTTACCTTACTGCTTTCTCTTCTTGCCACCAGTCGTGAAAATGTGACATGTCATGAAATCGTGACATCTTCTCTCATTCAGCTTCGTCTCCATGACATGTCATGAAATCGTGACATTCTCCTCTGTCTGGCTTTGCTCGCTGCTCCTTATCGTGAAAATGAAACATGTCACGAAATCGTGACATCTTTCACTCAGCGCTGTCTTGTCTGCTTTATCACCGTGAAAACATGACATGTCATGAAATCGTGACAATTTCCTTTGCCTTGTACTTTTCAGCCTTTGTTCCATGAAAACACGATAGGTCACGAAAATGTGACATGTCATGAAATCGTGACATTTTCTCCATTTGGTTCTTCTATCTTCAACAAGTCACAAATCGACATTTTCCATTTGGCTTTATCTCCACAATATGTCATGAAATCGTGACATTTTCTATCTCCTTGTACTTTGCTGCTTTTTGGCCATGAAAATTCATCATGTCATGAAATCGTGACATTTCATACAATCTGGCTGCCTTCGTACTTCCTTCTCGTGAAAACATGACATGTCACGAAATCGCGACATTTTTTCATGCTTTGCCCTTCGCCCTAACATGTCACGAAATCGTGACAATTTCTTGCCTTCTCTATCGTTGTCGCTTCCTGTCACGATATCGTGACAAGTTCCTCCTGCTTGACTTCATCCTCAAAAATGTCATGAAATCACGACATCTTTCTCCGCCTTATGTTTATCCTTCAACCCTTTCACAAAAATGTGACATGTCGTGATATCGTGCCATTCCATACCATCTGCTCCTTGCTTTTCTGTCATGATATCATGACATTTTTCTATCACTTTGCTTTGGGCCACTGCAAGTCGTGAAACTGTGACATGTCGCGATATCATGACAACTTTTCAATTTAATGCTCCCTCACCGCAACAAGTCGTGAAAATCCAACATGTCATGATATCACGACAATTTTACTTCTGTGCTTCCTTTGTCTATTTTGAGCCATGAAAACATGACAGGTCATGAAAATGTGACATGTCGCGATATCGCGACATTTTATATACTTAGCTCTTTTCTGGTACGAACGCCACGAAAACACGATAGGTCGTGAAAATGTGACATGTCATGATATCGTGACAGTTTCACTTTTGCACAAACTTGTGCATTATTTTGCATGAATAGTAACAACAAAAACAATGTGGCAAAAATGCCAACATTCTTGGTGGCTCATGGGGTATACAGTTCTGTTGTATGCATGAACCTCAGGCCTTTATCCATTGGGCAACAGAGTCAAGAAGCTAGAGGGGCAGAAGAAGTGAATTTTGGTTGATGTTGGATGTCTCTGTGGGTTGCTGCAACAAGCTCTTGCTAGCGCTCGACACTCAAAAATAGGACCTTCACAAAAAATTTATGGAAGAGCAGAACTTCCTTTATTTCTTTAGAACTATTGCACTTTGCCTAGCTCGGTTGAGCTGGGTAATCACCAGGTGTTGTGCAAGGATCTCCATGGCAGTAGTGAAAAGCACCTGAGTTGCAAAAATGGAAATGAATGGAGTGATGGCCAGCAGATGTGCAGGTCATGGAATGGGAATGGTGAATGATGGAATGGTGGAAGATGGAGGAGTAGAAGTGGTAGATACAGCAACAGGGTGCTACTATGCTACCAACTATTGGGATGCTATGAAAATAGAGAATGAAATGGGAGTGGATGGGATGGAGAAGGTGGTAGGAACTATGGTTGTGGAGAAGTACTCACAAGACAAAGGACTAGAAGAAAGGGAAAGTGAAGAAAAGGGAACATCAGAGAGGGGAGTAGAAACAACAGTAGTGGCTTGATTATTTACAGTGGAAGGAGTAGGAGGAAGGAGAGAGAGGAAGGGAATGAAGTAAGGAAGGGGAAGAAAGAAGTAGAGGGAAGCCACTATCTACTAGGAAGGAAAAGAAAAAGAAAGAGAAATAAACATACCTACGGGCTCGTGTGCAAAAGGAGCCGAAGTTGAATTTTTTTGTGTTTTTTTTTTTTTTTACTGATAATAGGCCTTCAAATGAAGACCATTAACTGGAATTAACATTGCATGACCATCCATATCTTGCAAATAAAAAGAATTAACCTGATTGGCACTTGTGATTTGAAATGGACCTTCCCATATTGCCTCGAACTTGTGATGTTTGCCGGGCTTTGATTTCTTTTCATTCCACTTCAATACAAGATTGCCAACCTTAAAAGTCCTTTCAGAGACCTTTTTACCAAACCATTTCTTTGTCATCTCAGCATGTTCTATAAAATCCTAGTAGGATTTCTCTCGTTCTTCTTCCAACTGCAAGAGTTGAGCTAATCTCATGTTCATTGAATCAGATTCATCATCCTCATCATCAATCAAATGCCAAGTCTGGAGGGCCGGTAATTCAATATGAATTGGCAAAACCGCTTCTTTTCTGTATACCAATGAATAAGGGGATGTCTTGATAGATTTTTTCACAGAGATGCGATCAGCCCACAATGCTTGATTCAAAAGTAGGTGCCAGCTCCGCTTATTGTCGCCAAGGGTCCTCTTCAAAATTCGAAGCAAGTTCTTGTTTGTGGATTCGGCCAAGCCATTCCCCTACGGATAATAATTAGATGAAGTTTTCAAATAAATTATGTGCTTACCCACAAATTCACTGATTTTGGCCCCTATGAAAGGAGTTCCATTATCTGTTATAATCGCATCTGGGATACCAAAGCGAGTGATCAACCCCTCAAGAAAAGTGATGACCGTGGCTTGATCCACCTGTTTAGTTGGAATTGCTTCAGTCCATCTAGTGAAATAGTCATTTGCAATCAAGATGTACTTGTGACCAGAAGATGAGTTAGGATCAATGACCCCGATAAAGTCTAGGCCCCATTGCTGAAATGGTGCTTCTACTTGAATCGGGTGAAGAGGTAATGATGCATTCCTGGTTCTACCGATGTATCTTTGGCACTTATCACATTTTTGACTAACTTTGAAGGCATCTGCAAAAAGAGTAGGCCAAAAATAACTTGCTCGAATAATATTTAATGCCATGGGTCTACCTGCATAATGACCTCCTGATAATCCATAATGGAATTCTTCTAAAACTTTCTCCTTCTTTGATTCTTTGACACATCTAAGAAGAACCCCATCAATATTCTTATGAAACAAGCCATTTGGTAGCAAGACATACTTGAGAGCTTGCAGTCTAAATCTTCTTCTCTGTGAGGCATTCAGATGTGAAGGACATTTTCTAGAATAAAAATATTCCATCAGCTCCTCTGTCCACTCTCGATCCACTATAGAATGATTGTCAAAATTACAATTATCTACTACATCCTCATATTCATGAATTGTGGATCCAGAGGAAGCATTCTTTGCAAGCTCTTGGCACAATGCTCGACCTCGAACAAGTTTGGTCGGTCGGATCTCAACATCAAATTCTTGAATTTTAGAAACCCAGCCAGCTCTCCTATCTCCAAGTTCTCCTTGTATGATAAAATTTTGGACATCTGGATGAACAACATAAACTATTGTTTTACTCTGTGAAACAAAGTGCCAAAACTTCTTCAGAGATTTCATTACCGCATACACTTGTTTCTCAATGAAGTTATACTTCTCTTGATGTGGTTGGATGACTTGGCTTAGGAAAGCAATCGGACGTTCATTTTCATCATCTCCCTTCGTGTAAGCACCGCGGCATAAGCTTCTTGTTCACCAATGACATAAAGGATAAAATCCTTGGAATAATCAGGGTTCACCAGGACTGGAGCTTGAGTGATCCTTTCTTTGATCTCCTCAAATGATTGCTTCCTCTACTTGGTCCATTTAAATTCAGCATTTTTCTTTAAAAGCTCTGTCATTGGCCTTATTACTTGAGCGAAATCTGCAACAAACTTTCGAACAAAATTAATTTTCCCAAAAAAATATTGCAAATCCTTCTTATTGGCTGGCAATGGAAGCTTCAAAAGAGCTTGGGCCCTAGTTGGATCAATAGCTAGGCCATTTTCTGAAATTAGATGTCCTAGGAGCTTTCCCTCCTTTACAAAAAAAATTGACTTTTTTGGATTGATAGATATGCCAAATTCTCGACATTTTTCAAATACCTGCCTTAAATGAGATCCGTGGTCCTCCCTATTGTGAGAAAAAATAGTCATATCATCCAAATAAATCACAATAATGCGATTTAACAACTCACCAAAAGCCACATCCATTGCCCTTTGAAAAGTTGCGCCAACATTTGAGAGTCCAAACGACATTCCCCGGTAAGCAAAGGTTCCCCATTTTGTGGTGAACGTTGTTTTATGTTGGTCCTCATCCCTGACCCAAATCTGGTTATACCCAGAGAATCCATCCAACAAAGAGAATCTCTGAGCTCCCGCAACCACATGAAGAATCTGGTCAATCTGAGGCAGAGGATAATGATCTTTTAGCGAGGCTTGATTCAAATTTCGAAAATCAACACATAGGCGAATATCTCCATTCTTTTTCCATACTGGGACCAGATTTGCCACCCAAGTTGAATGCTTGATGGGGTAAATGATTTTAGAATCCAACATTTTAAGAAGCTCCACCTTCATCAGTACTTCAATCTTGGGATTGACTGGTCTCTGCTTTTGTCTGAAGGGTTTCACCCCATCATGCAACTCAATAGTATGTTGGATTACATCTTTGTTATATCCCTTCAAATCATGGTAACTCCAAGCAACTGTGTCAGGAAATTCATGACATAAATCTCTGATTTGTTCTAACTCCTCGGGGGTACAATCCATTCCAACCTTTATCAATTTTTGGGGACCTATCTCCAGTTCAGTATACTCCTTCTCATCTACTTTGATCCTGTGCTTCTCTGCCCTATCATTTTGATCAAAAAGGCTTTCAAGTGTAATCAATCCTTTGGGGATATGATTATTCCTTAGTTGAATAAGCCCTTTGGCTTCCTCCTCATCAAGCATTCTCTCTTCCACAGTACTCGCTTCTCTTATCAAAAAATCTACAATCTGCTCATCACTTTCGAATACTTGCCAATACATGTTCTTGTTCGGGACCGAAGGTCTGTAAACTAACCTTACGGTCTTAGGTTTCCTCACTACATGCTCAATCGGAGAGAAGTTTGCTCCAAGAGATGCTAGAATATCAGCATGCTTATTCAGCTCTCATGAAATGGATTGAATATTCAATGTTGTGAAAGCCTCAAACAGGTCCCAAAATTTGTTGTGATACGCCTTTAAATAATGCTGCTTGGAGATGCACTTGTTTGTTACTTGATTCACAATCAATTCAGAGTCACCAAAAATCTGCAATTGTTCAATCCCCAATTTTTTTGCCTTCTTCAAACCTAGGCACAACGCTTCATACTCAACAGCATTGTTAGTACAACTCCAGGTCAGTCGATATGAATATGTTTTTTGTAGGCCAGAGGGAGAAATAAGAACAATCCCTACTCCCGCACCATTTTTGCATCGTGCTCCATCAAAATACAACTTCCATAATTGATCGGGCACAGAGTCTTGACCAACTTGATCAAGAGGCAGTTTTACTTCAACCTCTTCAGGATTTGTAATGGAGTAACAACCAATTTTAGTTTCCACCATGGCATTAAAATCGAGCATTGAAAACTCATCCTCTAAGTGAGGCTCATCCAGGACTTCATCCATCAAATCAGGATCTTCCAATTCTTCAGTTATCATGTGAACAGAATGTGTGGACTTTTCTTCTTCTCCCATATTCTCTATATGAAAAGTAGAAGGCTTCTCATTGGAGATCCGGATTCTTCTTCCTTTGAAAGGAATCTCCAAGTGAGAATAATCCAGAGAAAGATAGCCTCCCAGCTTGGCAGGTGAATTCTCTCGACAAACACATACTGAAATATGGTTCCAAATAGACCACAACTATCTCCTGAATTACTGGTAATTTGAGGCATACTATGCGAGAACAATAGGAACATCCTTGATTACACCCACTATTTTCATGGGAGTCCCATCCAACTGCAAGACACCAGGGCTACTTCTTGTATACTCCATACCCATGACTTCACAAACTGCCTTTGGCATGACAGTTGTCGCAGCACTAGAATCAATCATGCAGTTGTGCACTATCCAACCCTCCATCCTGAGTGACAAATAAAATGGGGGTGGTCTATTTTTTCCAATGGCTGAAGTAGTTAATGTTTGAGCAAAAATCATCTGGGTAGGATTCTTCTCATTATCTTTCATAGACTTCAATGATTCTTGTAACAAATCAACTTGCCCAGGTAATTGTAATGCATCATAGAGACTAACCTTGGCTGGAATCTTCTTCAATTCTTCAACAATATTGTATGCAGATGCACCAGACTCCCTCTTTTCAATAATGTCTTCATATTTGCTTCGATATTGTTGAGTGGCTTCTACCCTCAGTATTTTAGTCAAAGATGGGTACTTGAGCTTTTCTCTGGACCGTTCCTCCGTTTCAGCTCTTGCCTGCGAAGCTGAGGCTTTTTCTTGCAATTTTTCCTTTGCTCGTGGTGGCAAAAGATCTTTTAATAGAACAGGTGAATCTGGATTTGGTACTGAAACAGGAGCTTTCACTTGTACTTGTTTCTTCTCATTTTGCATCTTTGGATCAGTCGGTACCCTTAATGGTTCCATCTCTATTGGATCTACAGTGATTGGCTTCTTCCCAGTTCTCGTGAGAACTGAGACTTGTTCTTCAGATGGAACCATAAAATTATGATCTACCTCAGTAATCATATTAACTTGTCCTCCAGAAGAGCTTGCGGCCAATGTTTGTACATAGTTCAAATGAACCATACAAGTCTCCTCACCGTGTGGATCATTACATGTAGAGCACCAATATGTTCCTTCTGCAAGGCCAACTTCCTCATTCGTCAACACAGTCGGGTTCTTTTATGGCACTCTTCTTGTTGAAGCCGCTTGTTCTCTAGTGATCGACGGAGGTTGAAATCTCCTGGGTTGGAAATCTCTCTCGGCCTGCTTTCTTTCAATAATTGTGATTTTATTTCCCATCGCTCTTATAGCTGAATTAGCAGATTGTACCTCTTGTAATAGGATTGTGTAAGGATCAGGATTTGAGGGCGCAGGAGGTGCCGATATAGGTAGAGGTGCTGGCGATGTAGGTAATGCTGGGAATGAAGTGGGAGCTGGTAATTGCGGAATGCTTGGTGTAGGCAATTGTGGAATAGTCGGAGCAGGGAGTTGGGGAACTGGAATGGGTGCGATCTGAGGCGCACTTGAGCTCCATGATGGAATAGGATACATGGAAGGCATAGGCTATGAAAATGAACCAGAATACAAATGCTTAGGAAGATCAGGTAAGATAGGCATTGTTACCTTTGGAGGAAGCCTACCTATGGCAATCAAGTCAGCTTTTGCCTTTTGCGCTTGTTCAAACAACTCTGGGAATGTAGTCACGTTGGACTACCGGATAGCCAAGCCGATGTCTATGTTAAAAGCTCTGAGATAATAGAATGCAGCTAGCTCATGAGTGGGCCGAAGACCATCAGGAATTCTCTGCCAGCTTCTAGTAAATCTGACATTGAAGTCGGCTATCTCCTCCTGTGGGTGCCTTTGAATTGCATTAAATTGATGCAACAAGGAGTATGGATCAGCTTGTTCATGAAAGTTTTTGACTAACAGTTCTCCTAATTGATCCCATGATGCAATAGTGCCTGGTTGCAATGATCGGTACCAATACAACAATTTCCCTCTCAATGACAACACCAACAATTTTATCATTACGTCTTCATCCGTTATGTCATGGATAGTCGCCAAAGAGGCTACATCATGAATATGCTCATAAGCAGTTTTACCAGTACCATCATAGGTCGGAAAAGCTTTCAAAGTAGCTTGAGGGACTGGATTTTGTGCCAATAAATTCAAGGCTCCCGAACTATTCCATGCCGAGAACTTCCTTGGTGGAGGATGCTGGGCCATTTGGACTGGTGCATGTGGCTGAAGAGGTGGAAAACTAGTAGCAGTACTAGATGAATTTGAAGGAACAGAAAACACACCAGCAATTTGTGAGGATGTTGTAGAGGATATAAGTGGTGGGGAGACCAACTTAGGGTGTTCACTTAATTTTTGGTTGTCAAGTTCAAAAAACTCAATGGGATTTTTAGATTTTTTGGCCTTCGATCTTGTGATCATGAAGTACAGCTCTCATTGTATCCACGTTCAGAGGCTTCTAGGTAGTGCTGAGTCGCCAAATGTTCTAACTATACAGCATGAAGGTGAACATTAAACCTTAATACTATTGGAAGTGAAACTTTCAGGGTCCCACCGGGCGTGCCAAAAACTATTGGTCACAAATCTGCCTAAGTACAAGATTTCATCACTTGTGTGCCCTAGACTTGGCCAACATTGAAAGGCCGAGAGAAAGAGAAGTCTCTTGGGCCAATCTCCAGAGAGGGCTGGCTCCCAAACTAATCTAAATTGGTTTCAAGATAAGAGTGCAGGAAAGAAATGGAAAATACAGAAAGAAAGGGAAATAATAGAAAGAGATAGAAATATGGCCACAGGCCGAAGTGTATAGTTTGGGGCAGACTAACAACAAAATTCCACCAAGTTTTATAACAACATCTAATAAAAGGAAAGCAGCAGAATTGAACCCACACCTTTGTAGAGATAACCCCCAGATCGCATTTCGAAATCTCCTCACTAACCCGCAACGTTTGAATTCAGAATGCAGAATTCAAAGTTTAACAGCAAGAGCATGAGCATAAACAGAAATGACTTTTAAAATAGAAGGAAATCACACACATAAGAATGCTCGCAAATTTTAGAAGTCGAGTCTCTTCTATTGATGCAGAGAACTTAGAGAGTCTCCTTGCAAAATGTCTAACCTCTTTTCTTTTAGATATACATGAATATTTATAGAGGTCTTCCCTCTCTCTTTTGCATCACAACATTTAAAACATAAAACATATTTTGAAGAAGAGGTCCACAAAATATGCACTTGAAAAGAGAAAACCATCCCCCTTAATCTACCTCGGAGAAATCACATTCCTGCTTTTATGGATCAAAATGAAAAATTGAATGGAAACAAGGGACCAGATTTCTCCATTAAATGACCATTCTCGGGGCATGCTTGAAGTGTTAGGAGATCACAAACAAGAGCTTTTAATACTGGAGGCATCTTTAATTTTGGTGGCATCAAAAACTGCCTCATGTTCTTCCATCTTGCGCACATCGGTAATCAACAACATTTAATCTTGAAGCTTCTTTGACCATGATCTCAAAATTAGTTGGAGAGCTTTTATTTGATCCTTATCTTCTCCTCACGTTCTCCTATGCAATTTTGAAAGAAAAAATGCGAACAGAACTGTATCGGGCCTTTGTTGTTGCTTCTATCGTGAAAATGAGACAGGTCATGAAAATGCGACATGTCGCGAAATCGTGACACTTTTACCTTACTGCTTTCTCTTCTTGCCACCAGTCATGAAAATGCGACATGTCATGAAATCATGACATCTTCTCTCATTCAGCTTTGTCTCCATGACATGTCACGAAATCGTGACATTCTCCTCTATCTGGCTTTGTTCGCTGCTCCTTATCACGAAAATGAAACATGTCATGAAATCATGACATCTTTCACTCAACACTGTCTTGTCTGCTTTATCACCATGAAAACGCGACATGTCATGAAATCGTGACAATTTCCTTTGCCTTGTACTTTTCAGCCTTTGTTTCGTGAAAACGCGACAGGTCGCGAAAATGTGACATGTCGCGAAATCGCGATGTTTTCTCCATTTTGTTCTTCGATCTTCAACAAGTCGAAATCTGACAGTTTCCGCATATGTCATGAAATCGTGACATGTTTCTATCTTCTTGTACTTTGCTGCTTTTTGGTCGTGAAAATTTGTCATGTCGTGAAATCGTGACATTCCGTACTATCTAGCTGCCTTCGTACTTCCTTCTCGCGAAAACGTGACATGTCATGAAATCGTGACATTTCTTTGCGCTTTGCCCTTTCGCCCTAACATGTCATGAAATCGTGACAATTTCTTGCCTTCTCTGTCGTTGTCGCTTCCTGTCGTGATATCGCGACAAGTTCCTCTTGCTTGACTTCATCCTCAAAAATGTCATGATATCGTGACATCTTTCTCCGCCTTGTGTTTATCCTTCAGCCCTTCCATGAAAACGTGACATGTCACGATATCGCGCCATTCCGTACCATTTGCTCCTTTCTTGCTTTTCTGTCGTGATATCACGACATTTTTCTATCACGACATTTTTCTATCACGACATTTTTCTATCACTTTGCTCTGGGCCACTGCAAGTCGTGAAACTGCGACATGTCGCGATATCGCGACAACTTTTCATTTTAATGCTCCCTCACCGCAACAAGTCGTGAAACTCCAACATGTCGCGATATCGCGACAATTTGACTTCCTTGCTTCCTTTGGCTGTTTTGAGCCGCGAAAACGTGACAGGTCGTGAAAATGCGACATGTCGCGATATCGTGACATTTTCTTTACTTAGCTCTTTTCTGGTACGGATGCCATGAAAATGCAATAGGTCGCAAAAATGCGACATGTCGCGATATCGCAACAGTTTCACTTTTGCACAAACTTGGTTATTTTGCATGATTAGTAACAACAAAAACAATGTGGCAAAAATGCCAATAGTCTGCTATGATAAGAAGACCCCAAGGAAGAAAAAAAGAGAGTTTTGGCTAGAGATTTTTCGTAGGAGTCGATGCTTGGAGGTAAAGCTTGGAGAAGAAAATATTAGATAGGAGGACAAGAGGACTTGATCAAAGGATATTACCTAATGTTTCTCATCCATTCTATGTTGGAAAGCTTGATATAAACTTCTCCTTGTTTGTTTGAATGAACATATAAAAAACCCATCAATTTTATTTAATAATAATTATTTTTTTAATTCCTCCATAGAACATTGTTTGGGGGCTTTTATTTTTTATTTTTAATTTAGCCTTAGTTTTTTTAAATTATTATTGAATTTAATTTTTAATGGGACACAAGGGTTTTGTTTCCCATCATTGTGAGGGAGGGGGTCATCGCGTAGACGAGATCCACGCTCACCTATAGTGAGGGTGGTGCCCTTAAAACCACATAGTAGTGTGGGGGATTCCTCCCTCCATTTGAGGGAGGGGGATGTCGCACATATGACACAGCCACAATGAGGATGGCACCTTCACCACCATGCACCAACATGGGGGATTCTCCCTTATTGTGTAGGAGGAGGAACATCACGTAATCAACGTCCATCCTCCTATGCAGTGAGGGTAGCCCCTCACTACCACATGGGGAGGCAAGGGCTACTCCCCACGTTGAGTATGGTACCCTCACAAGAAAAGGGTAGGTGCCATGGACATGGCGAAAACACGTCCCCTAAAACTTTTAGAAAAAAAAAGAAAAACAGATTTTTTTAAGAAAGGAAAAAAAAGAGAGATTTTAAAAGGTAAAGGAATAGACCTTTTAAAGAAGAGAGATTTTTATTATTCTATATTTTTGAAATTAATATGCATAAATTATTAAAAAAAAAAATTATTTTGCTTTAATTTTAAATTGAAATTGTTTTATTAAAAGAAAGGAATCTTTAATAGTTATAATTTGAATCGGATTTATTAAAAAAATGAATTTTTATTAGTTATTTTAACTTGAAATGAATTTATTAAAAAACTTGATTTGTTTATATTTATTATAATTTGAAATGGATTTGTTAAAATAAAAAAGAAATTTTTAATAGTGATAATTTGAAATGGATTTAATAAAAAGGAATTTTTATTAGTTATTATAATTTGAAATTGATTTATTAAAAGAAATGAATTTTTAAGAGTTTTTTTAAATTTGAAATGGATTTATTAAAATAATGGAATTTTTAATAGTTATTTTAATTTGAAATCGATTTATTAAAAGAAAGGAATTTTTTAATAGTATTATTTTTGTTATTATTATTATACTAGAGGAATTGTAACTCATTACAATTTTCTACCCCTCTTCATGAGTTTAAATATCGCTTCTTGTCACTACTATAACCTCTAGTTGTATTGGGTAAACCTTTTAGGTAGCCGGATAGAAATTTTTTTAATAGTTATTTTTAATTTGAAATAGATTTATTAAAAGTAAAGATTTTTTAATAATTATTTTAATTTGAAATGGACTTACTAAAAGAAAGGAAATTGTAATAGTTATTTTAATTTGAAATGGATTTACTAAAATAAATGAATTTTTAATAGTTATTTTAATTTGAAATGGATTTACTAAAAGAAATTAATGTTTAATAGTTATTTTAATTTGAAATGAATTTACTAAAAGAAATGAATTTTTAATAGTTATTTTCATTTGAAATGGATTAATAACAGAAAAGAATTTTTAATATTTGAAATGGATTTATTAAAAGAAAGGATTTTTACTAACTACTTAAGCTTGAAATGGATTTATGAAAATAAAATAGTTTAAGTAGTTATTTTAGTAAATTAAGTGTGAAGTTGTTTATGAAAAATGGAAGAATTTAATTAATTATTGAATTAAATTTTTGAAAGAAAAGTGAAAGATTTTGATGTTTTAATATTATTGATATTGATGGTTATGTTAGTAGATTAAGTGTTTATTTAATTAAGGTTTATGGGGCCTTAATTAGTTTAAAAAATAAATGAATAGAAGTGTAAATCAAATCTAAGGGATGAATTTTATGTTAAATCATGAACCTTTGATTGATGAAAGGATAGTATGTTGAATTGATAGATGAACTCCCAAGATGTTGAGTGAATGATTATAAAAAAGCATTTGATGATTGTATAGTTACAATTTGTTATTATAAATGCACTATATTAAATAATCATCTAGTAGATGCATGCTTCATAGTTCCATGAGCTATCCTGATACCTTACTACCATAAATTGAGTGATGGGTAAGCCAAGGACTAAGGGAGCACCTAATATCCAAGACAATTACATGATTATGTTGTGAATAAAACATTATCAAAGTACCTCTATTTTGGTTATTAATTTAATGTTCTATTCTTTAAAAGTATGGATTTATCTTACCATAATTGAACCATGTATTGATTTTATTAATGAATGGAAATGTATCTCCTAATTGTAAATTGTGATGTCACTTGATAATTAGTTATTCTAGCCATTTATTTATTGATATTCTAATTAGATACTGTTTCTTTCTAAGCATCTATTTTATATTCTTTCCAATCATTTTTTTTCCATGCTTGATTTAATCTTATAGGCTTAGTGTTTATTCTCTTATGTTTGATGGGTTTGTAAATGCTTAAAATAACTAGGTAAATTCTTTAGATAATTAATATCATTGATTTAAAGTAGAATAGAAGGACCTAAGGGATTATGGGATCCCTTAGGACCAAGATTGGGTGAACTTAGTTAAAGAAACTAAACTAAATAGATTTATTCAACCCAGTAGTTTTAAATGAACAAAACTATCTATGAAAGTATTAAGCTACCTCATCATAAAGATGAGACACATAGTGTATTTATAGTACACATAGTATACCTACACAATTTGTTTTTTACATGGTATAGTGATGGGCATACCCTTCGATGGACAAAAGGAGAGAAGCTAAACCTAACAAAAATATGGTTAATAGCTTATTGCAATACGTGTAGTATACCTATACAAATAAAATTTTGTATGGTATAGATATGGGTGTATCCTAATTAGATGCTAGAAAGAAGGTTGTTCATGAGAAATAAATATATACAATTTGAACTTTAGGTTAACTTGTATATATTTGTAGTTTTGCATGTACTGATTGAGATAATGATCTTTCTTTCATATATGTGTTAATGTTGTAAAAAAATGCAACCCCTTTAGTTAGATTTCTAGGTTCTTACATTTGGTATCAGAGCTCTAGGTACGAGGGACTGGAGATTATTATTGTACTAGGGATTTTAGAACCTTCCTATACATGCCTTGCTTAGTTCTTAAGCCAAGCTGGGAAGACGTAGAAATCTCATTTGTTAAAGATCAAAGAAGGGGTTTTAACATCCATAAGTAGTTGTAATGCTACAATACCTTATGATTAGTAAATGTGGCCTTTGGCATGGAATTACTGAATATATTTAGAGTACAACCTCTCATAGAGTGAGAGGAATTTTAGTATTAGGATTATGTGTTAGTAGTGTGGTCTAAGCTGAAGCTATAACCTCATATACTTTTTTGGATGTAATCCAAAAATGGCACCAAGGACAAAGGAGGGGAATTATTCTCCCTCAAGAAAGAAAATATATTAGGATGAAATCAAAGGAAAGACCAAGGTTGAAAGCTCAATGAATATGATCAAGGAAGTAAAGAACCACACTACTATTATATCCTTGTTACAATAATAGGCAAATCAGAAAAAGAAACTATTAAATAAACAAAAAGAGCAGATAAGCCAACTCAAACCAGTAATTAACACCTACTTGAATATTGTAAATCTACTTAAGGAAGATCAATGATCCCTAAAGAAGGGAAGGGGTTATGAATAGAGAAAATGGGAACCCACTTGACTTAAAAAATATATAGTTAAACCCAATTATGAAGAAAATAAAAGACAACTAAAGTCACCCCGAGTAGAGTAAATTAGAAAATAGATTAAATAAAATCACAAAGATCCCAAAATCGGTTGCTACGTGTATGGGGGATCCACATATTGTAAATAGCTACCCAAGTACGATAAAATTGGGTAAGTGGATAGAAGGGGTAAACCCAAGACTCACTCAACCTTAGAAAATCAAGGATAGTTAAAAGCACATCAGATAGGAAAATTAGGAAAGTAGATTGGGAAAAAATACCTATATCACAAAGTAGGTTGCTACTGGTGTGGGGCACCCCATTATGTAGTCGACTACCCAAGTAAGGCAAAACTAGGTATTCAAGAAAAAGAGACAATTCCTAGAATTCATACAACAACATGAAATCGGGATTGAAATAGAGCACCCATGCCATTAATATAGGAATGTAATTTTTTTTTTAAGAGAAAAATCCCTTGCGGGGCCGCCTTGGTCTGAGAGACCATGAACAGGGGAATGTAAATTCTCTTTATCCCCTCTAAAGAAAGTTATTTTAACTTTAGTTAAATTTTTTTTCTTTGTTTTATTTCTTTTAGACTAGCTACATATATATTGAAAAGATCAGGATATTTGGCATAAGGGTGGAAGGTCGAGTATGGTTCTGGGTAGACGTACTCGATGGATCAATGTTTCCCTATGGCAAAAATCACCTTAGAAAAGGTTCACCTGAAGGATATTTGTATGTAGCACTACTACATGCCTTTGATGTCATCTTAGGGATGGATTGGTTATAGGCTCATAAAGCCTTAATCAACTTCTAGAATAGGTGGATAGAATTTATAGAAAGGAGCAAAAGGATAATAAGGATCCATAGTGAGCAAAGATCATTCAAACCCAAAATTCTATCCACTATGCAAAAAAAGAAGGCCCTCAAAAAAGGAGGGATGGTTTATGTGGTTAAACTCAATGAAGTCAGGGGGGATAAAAAAAAGGTGTTTGGAAAACACTCAATCCTGCAATAATTCAAAGATGTATTTCCTAGAGACCTACCTGGAATTCCTCCTATGCATGAGTTTAACTTCATGATTGATTTAATGCTAGGAGTAGAGCCTACCCACAAGGCTCCTTATAGGATGAACCCTATAGAAATGCAAGAATTAAA
This sequence comes from Wollemia nobilis, assembly GCA_028583015.1. Classification (NCBI taxonomy): domain Eukaryota; kingdom Viridiplantae; phylum Streptophyta; class Pinopsida; order Araucariales; family Araucariaceae; genus Wollemia; species Wollemia nobilis. The sequence goes on from JAQPPZ010015480.1 coordinate 70,055, forward strand.
AGTACAACTTCAAGGGTTGTTGGAAAAAGGCTTAATAAAGCCTAGTGTATCACCTTGGGGTGCATCAATACTCTTTGTTAAGAAGAAATATGGATCATTGTGACTATGTATTTATTATAGGATGCTCAGCAAAGCAACCATAAACTAGAGGTATTATTTTCCTAGAATCGAAGATCTATTCGATCAACTAAAAGATGCTACTATTTTTACGAAAAATTGATTTAAAGTTAGTATACCATCAACTGAGAATACGTGAGGATGAAACTCATAAAACTACATTTAAAATTAGGTATGGATACTATGAATTTATAGTCTTGCCCCTTGGGCTGACTAATGCCCTAGTCGTGTTCATGAATCTGATGAACAACATATTCAGGAGCTATTTGAACTATTTTGTCCTCGTATTTTTAGATATCTTAATCTATTCCAAAGATAAGAAAGCACCTGATAGGCACCTCATAATTGTACTAGAATTATTAGAGGAAAATAAAATCTATAGAAATCTAGCAAAGAGTAAATTGTATGTTCTAAAAGTAAAAAATCTAGGATATATAATATCTATTGAGGGAATCATAGTACATATAAAAAATATAGAGGTCATTTTGGATTGGCCACCACCTATCAATGTGACTAAAGTAAGAAGCTTCATGGGTATGATGGGCTATTTTAGATGGTATATAAAGGATTACTCCAATATAGTCACTAGGATAACAAGCATCCAAGAGAAGGGAAAGGAGTTTAAGTGGATTTAGAAGTGTGATATTGCTTTTGTATTACTTAAGTAGAAGCTCACCACAATGCCAATACTCAAGATTCTAGATCTGTAGAGATATTTCATAGTATGCACCGATGTATCGCTAGAGGAGCTAGGACGAATACTATCGTAGGATGATTCTATTATAGCATATACATCAAGTAAACTTAAGAAACATAAAGTTAACTATGCTATGCATGATCTAGAGCTGGTAGTAGTTGTTCACCCTAGTTGTGAACTCTAGAATATGGTACTGCTAATGTATTTTCGATGTGTAGCACCAGGTACATCCATGGATGGAAGAGGTAGAATCAACCACCAAGGATGGGGTACTTGAAAAGGGAAACGATTATATAGATAGCTCAAGGTAACATGGATGGCTATCGTTATTTAGGCATGCATTATTGCTTTTTAAGGTGATTGTCAATAATCCGACCACCTAGAGCCAAAGTTGGTAAAGCTACCAACCTTGTTTAATGCATCTGATTGTTCAATTTGTCTAATTGTTTGTTGTGTTTAAAAATGATTCGTTAAGGAACTCCATCAGAAAAAGGATTAATAAATATAAAGTATCCATTATCCCAAGTTCATTTGAATTTACCATACTAGTAGTTGATTTTAGTATGGATATATAATTTTAAAATAATAAATGAATTTTATTTAAATAATTAGAATATATATATATATAATAAAGTAAAAATTTTATTTTAAAAATGAAATACATTCTATTAAAATAAACTTTAACACAATAAAAATGTGCATGTTCTTTAAAAAAAAAGGTTCTTTTAAATTAAAATAAAGAAAAAGGTGTATGGATTTTTAATTAAAAGAAAAGAGAACATGTTTTTTACTTTAAAGAAAAAAAAAACTTCCTAGATGAAGCATGGGAAAAAGATGGTAAAATTTTATGGTTTTAAATTTTAAAAAATCTCTGCTACCGCCATAGATGTGATGCAACTTGAAGGTAGAAAGATGGAAATTAATGGGAGCAGAGGCTTTGGTGGTAAGGTAGGTAGGTCCACCATGGTAAGAAGACCACAAGGAAGAATAGAGAAAGTTTTTGGTGGAGGTTTATCTTGGGAGTGGATGCTAGGAGGCAAAGCTTGGAGAAGAAAATACTGGACAAAACGACAAGAGGACTGAAAATATCATCTATTGTTTCTCAGCAATTCCAGGTTGGAAAGTTTGATAAAAAATCCTCCCTTTTTGTTTGAATGTATGTAGCAAAAACCCATCAATTGTATTTAATAATTATTATTTTTTAAAATTCCTCCATAAAACATTGTTTAGGCGTCTTTCTAGTTTTTTTATTTAGCCTTAATTTATTTTTAAAAAATTATTATTGAATTTAATTGTGAAGGGAGCATGAGCGTTTTGTCCCCCTCACTGTGAGTGAGGGGGACATCAGGTAGGAGATAGATTTAAAAAAAGAAAAAGAAACAAACCTTTAAAAGAAAAGAAAATTTTATTTTGCTATATTTATGAAATTAATATGCATAAATTATTTTTTTTTAAATATTATTTTGCTTTTATTTTAAATTGAAATATATTTATTAAAAGAAAGGAATATTTAATAGTTATTTTAATTTGAAATGGATTTATTAAAAGAAAGGAATTTTTCATAGTTATTTTAATTTGAAATGAATTTATTAAAAGAAATAAATTTTTAATAGTTATTTTAATTTGAAATAGATTTATTAAAAGAAAGGAATTTTTAATAGTTATTTTAATTTGAAATGGATTTATTAAAAGAAAGGAATTTTTAATAGTTATTTTAGTTTGAAATGGATTTATTAAAAGAAAAGATTTTTTAATAGTTATTTTAATTTGAAATGGAATTATTAAAGGAAATAATTTTTAAAAATTATTTATGTTTGAAATAGATTTATGAAAAGAAAAGAGTGTAAATGTTTTTTTTGGTAGGTAAAAAAAAATATTTACTTTTCGGGTTGAAGGGTCCCACCCCTATTACATTGGGCATTGGCACTGCCAACAAAACAAAATTGGCACATTCTATAAATTTCAACAGTCTGGGAACCCATCAACTGACAGACTAAGCAAACCAAAAAAATAGATAGCAAATACAGGGGCTGAACCCCTAGAGACGGTAGACACAAAATAGAACTGGAGCCACCACAAACAAAGGTAGTTCTACTGCCTACTACCACCTTCCTGCTCCTATTGGGATTCCTCCTTATCCTCCTCCTTAGCGACATCTTTCTGTTCTAGGGCAAGAAGGACTCTGATCACAGCGGGGAGCTCCTGGATCTCACTGATGGCACTGGATAGGAATGAGCCCACCTCAATGATGTTGGCAACGGATTTAAGGTGATCCACTACTTTGTTGATGTGGTTGAAGGTGGAGGTGCACAGCAAATCTTCTGCGTTGCTAGTAGGCTCTTCGTCTTCATCGATGATGACCTCAGGGGGATGGTGCAAAACACTCTTGCTCTTAGTCTTCAACCAACGAGATTTCATGCTCTTTTGAGTGGGACGAACCACTTTCTATTTACTTTTCAGGCTAGGGTCAAGAGGGTACCATTTTGAAGGGATTGAGTCCTTGGGAGTGGGGGTCGGGGTGGTCTTCTTCTTGTTGCTAGTCTGGGAGGGGTGATGTTTTCCAGGGGGATGTCTGTAGGGGACTCTGACAGTGGGGGGTCTCAACAGAGGGGTTGGGGGAGTCCACCGGGGAGAGAGGGGTGCTTGGCTTGACTTTGTGGGTAGATGTTGAGGAAGGCTCAGGACTCGGGGGGTGGACTGAGGGGCTACTAGAAGGTTGGTGCATGAGGGCATGCTTATAGATGACAGAGAACAGACCTTGGTGGTGAGGGGGCTTAGATGACTTTCTTTCCCTAAAGTTCTCGATGGTTATACTGATAGATCGAAAGAGAAAATCAAGAATATTGACTGGTTTAACATCGCGGAGGTGGTTTACAAATGCGAGGTGGTAGGCACGAAGGGGGCTATTGGGGTCATCGATGGTAATGTACTGGATAACGGGGACCACAACGGTGTCCCACGGGTGGGGAAGGGATGAACGGACCACACCCCCTTTCTCCCAAACTAGGTCCTTCCCTTTGTTAGGGAGATGCTCTGTTTCATCCTTGAAGTTGTGCTTATCCCTTCGGACAGCCCTGCCTTTAGGAGGTAAACCAAAAATTTCTATAATTAAATGAATGCTTACCTCAAAGAGAAGCCCTTGGACCTGCACTGCACCATTATTCCATGAGTTGACAAAATCATTGGTCACTTGGTCATCAACACCATTGAAAAGCTTAAAAAAGGGAATGAACCTCTTAGCGTCGAGCAAAGCTTCAGTCGCCTAATCAAGCTGGAGGTTCGTGGGTTCGATGGTGGCCATCATGCCAGAAAACCTTAGAAAGATAGAGTTGTTGCAGTGGCTTCTACCAAACTGATTAAAGTGCCACAAGCGAATAAGCACAGAAGGGGCAGGTCGAAGACTATAAGGCCAAAACCTAAGGCATGGGGAACAACCAAGTGATGCACCTTTTTTGAGATAGATATGGGAACGACAAGTGTAGAGACCAGCCTTATCAGCATTCAAATACTGGGGGGATATGGGGACACAACCTAGGTGAGTGAATGCCAGAAAGGGAGGGAAAGAGAAGATTGACAAAACGAGTGGTGCAAGAAGTGGGAGAGGGAGGGAAGAGGAAGGGGTTCTAGGCAGGCATCAAGGAGAGGGGGAAAACAAGGGTGAAGGGGTGGAGGCATGAGGAAGGCAGAGGCCAATGGGAGTGGCTGAACACTTTGAGATGAACATGGGAGTCCGCATGATTAAACGTATAGGCAACAATACGGGAAATGATGATAGGGGTTGAGACACAAACTTCCTTGGTGTTGAAAGAAAACACCTTTGGTGTTAAACAAACACCTTTAAGGCAGTGAAAAATACTATTTGAAAATATGCTCCACATCATGATTGGCTACTTCGATGACTTCCTAGGGGAAGGAATCTTCCCAGATGATCAGGTTACTTTGATTGGCTGCTCTGTTAGCCAAAATATCTGCTACCTTGTTTGCCTCTCTGAACACATGTTGGATTGTGTTCTGGGGGTATTGACTAATGGAAGCTTGACACTCTTGAATGATGTTTTGGATATTCCAACCTCTGCTATTATTTTTCTTAATGTGGTTAACCACATTTAGCGAATCACCTTCAAAAATTATGGGGGTGGTCAACTCCTTGTTGACCTCGATGCTTCTCCACAGAGCCCGAGCTTCAGCGTAGTTGTTAGTCTAGACCCCTAAGTTTTTAGCAAATGCCTTGATGATATTGCCATCATGGTCCCTGATGACCCCGCCAGCCCCAACATCCCCAGGATTGCCTTTGGAAGCTCCATCAAAGTTTACCTTAAGCCATCCTAGGGGGGAGGATACCACTTGGCCTTACTCCTGATACTGGTGGTATTCTGGGTTCTGGAACACTCAGTGGAAACCCCCAAAGTCTTGATCAAGGAGGACTCCAGCCCAGATGTAGGTGTGTCCGGGCAAGGAACTATGTTAGCATTTTTTATTGCAAAGCACAAAGCTCTGTTGGCCACAACTTCTGGGTCTCTAGGATGGTCGTTGAAGATGTGGTTGTTTCGCTCAAGCCAAATTTACCAAATCGTGTGGTGCAGTAGGGCTTTCCAAAGGAACTTGAGCCTAGGATTCCAAAAAATAGTGGGCCACTGAGTGAACAAGTCAAGGATAGACTTGGGCCACACCCAATTGACGTGAAACTTGCTGATCAAGGAGGAGAACACATCGAAGGCAAAGGGGCATTCGAGCAAAAAATTTTGGGTGGACTCCCATGCTTGAGTGCAGAGATAGCACCTATTGGGGACAATGATGCCCCTTTTGATCAGATTGTTAGTGGTGAGGATCTTGTTGTGGACCACGAGCCAGTAGAAATGAGCCACCTTTAGAATGAGATGCTTGAGCCAGATGGTCCTAGATGTGGTAGGGTTGTTCATGGTGTTGGGTCTTTTTTGGGAAGTTTTTGACATAAGAAAAGTGAACTTCATCAAGAATTGCCCATCATTGGTGCCTTTCCAAAAAATTTTATCTACCGTCTGAGTCTTAGGGATAAAATTTACCCTAAGTATAGACTGCAGGGCAGACGTGGCTCTATCTAAGACAACATTTTTGACTCTAAAATGGAGTTGCTTCCACCTACGGCTGCCTTGGTTGTTAGTAATGAAGTCTACAACTTTAGGTCCAAATATACTATCAGTGAGATGTTTAATTGCTACAATGTCGGGGTCTCTGATGAGGGGCTCATCCCTAGCCCACGGATCATACCAGAAATCAATGTCCTTACCATATCCAAGCTACCACCTGATCCCTTGTTGTAGAAGGTGTTTGGTGTGGGTTATGGACCACCAAAAATGGGACCCAGTGTTGGGAGTCCCTTCATCCCTAAAGGAATGTTGTTGCAGATACTTTCTCTTGATGATAGAAACCCATTCCAAGTTTACATTGGTGACCACCTTCCATGCCTGTTTGGCAAGGAGGGCCTGGTTCATGAGGTTGATCCTATGAAATTTGAGCCCGCCTTTGTCTCTTGGAGTACAGACTTTGTCCCAGGCCACCAGATGAAACTTCTTCTGGTTGTCAGTCCCTGCCCAAAGGAAGCACTTTTGGATTTTTTCTATTGCTTCTCCCACAATCGCTGGGATTTTGAAGACTAAAATAAAATACATCGGGATGCTTTGGAGGACTGACTTGACCAAGGTGGCTTTACCAGCTTGGGTGAGGAGAGCCCCTTTTCAATTTCTTATGAAATATCTTGGTGACATTGTTCCACATAGACTTGGTTGGTCTCCCCTGGAACATTGGGAGGCCAAGGTAGGTGGTCGGGAGAGCGGCAATGGTGCAGCCCAAGATATTCATAATTTTGGCTTACCACTTCAGAGGGGTGTTGATGAAGTAAATTTTGCTCTTGGTGAAGTTGATTCTTTGCCCTACAACTTCCTCATAGAGATTGAGGATGGATTTGATGATTTTGGCTTTAGAAACAGAGGCTGCAGTAGCCAGTAGGGTGTCATCTACAAACTGTTGATGTGTCGAGGGCTGGAGATTGGATGTAGCCTTAATGCCAGTGATCAGTCCTCTAGAGTAGGTAGCTTTGATAGCCCTTCCGAGGCTCTCAGCCAGGATAATGAAGAGGATGGGAGAGAGGGGGTCCCCTTGTCTCAGCCCTCTAGTGTTGGGGAAATAACCTACCGTTGAGCCATTGACAAGAACTGAAAACCAAGATGAGGATATGCATTATGAAATCAGCTTAACCCAGTCTTCATGAAAACCAAAATTCAGGAGGACTTTGGCTAGAAAATCCTGGTCCACTCTATCAAAGGCCTTGTTCATGTCAAGTTTTAGGAAGAAAGCAGACTTGTTGGAGTTATGGGCCGAGTGGATGAGTTCATGAATGGTGATGACTTTGTCAACAATATTTTGGCCTTTGACAGTACTTCCTTGGTAGGGATCAATAATGGAAGGGAGGATGCCTTTGAGTCTATTGGCCATGGCTTTGGATAGGATTTTATAGATGATATTGCACAAGTTGATGGGCCGGTAATCAGATAGGGACTTGGAACTGGGCCCTTTGGGAATGAGAGTGAGGAAGGTGGAATTGACGTCCCTAGGGATGGATCTAGAGCACTGCATTTTTGAGATAGCTTGGTAGAGATCGGGGTCAATGATGTCCCAGTAGGTTTGGAAGAACCTCGGGGGAAAACCGTTAGGACCAGGAGCTTTGTCTGGCTGCATGGAAAAAAGATCCTAGTGGATTTCCTTAGGGTTTAAAGGGCTAAGGAGAAGGGTGTTCATGGCATCAGGGATGGTTCTGGGAATGTTCTCAAGGAGGGAGTCCATGGCCTGATCGGAGGAGGAGGGGTGGTATCCAAGGAGGAATTTGAAATGATAGACTGCTTCATCCTGAATTTGGTGGATATCTGAGGTGAACGAACCATATTGCTTAATGATGCCTTTAATCCTGTTAGCCCCTCTATGCCTGAGAGTGGAAATGTGAAAAAAATTGGAATTGGAGTCTCCTTCCTTAAGCCACAATTATCTTGATTTTTGGTACCAAAACATCTCTTCATGCCATAGGGTATTGTGGTATTCTGACAGTAGAGACCGCTCCTCAGTTCTTAGGCTGTCGTCCCCCTGTCCCTGTTGAAACCTATCCTCAATCTGCTGGAGCCTGTTCTTGATGTTTTGTTTATTTTCAAAGATGTTTCCAAATGTTTCTTTGTTCCAGTTCCTTTTGAAAACCCCAAAAATTAGGGGGCTATGGTCAGACCCAATTTTTGGTAGAGCCTACAAGTTGGCATCTCCAAATAGGGGAAGCACTTCCTGGGATAGCAAAAAATGGTCAAGTCTTTCTTGGATAAGGTCTCCGCCCACCCTTCTATTGCTCCAAGTGAACTGGGACCCTCTCAACTGGACATCCATAAGTTTGTTTGTGTCTACAAAGTGTGCAAAGTCATCTATGGATTTGGGGGTGATGACATTCCCACCTCTCTTCTCTGAGGGATGCAAAGGGGTATTGAAGTCCCCAACTAGAATCCAGGGGATGTCATTGAAAGCTTCTCTCATCTGGGTGAGGTTGTTCCACAGGGTCGATCTACCCTATGGACTGTTAGGGGCATACACATTCATCATAACCCAGGAGTGTTGGGTGTTAGAGTCATGGAAGTAGATGTTGGACAGGCGTCCTTCACCTGAAATGACTCTCCCTTCCACCTTGGTTGGGTCCTAGAGACAGAGGAGTTCGCTTGAGGTACCAAAAGTAGGTGTAAATGTGAACTCACATTTTCTCCAAATGACCTTGGCAATTTTGGGTGACCAATGCTCGCCTAATTTGGTTTCTTGAATTAAAAAAATAGTGGGATTTGATTCCTTCTACATAGCAGCATCCAATATTTGTTTGGCTGCCCCATTTAACCCTCTCGCATTCCAGGAGAGGATTCTCATTTGGAACTTTTGGAGGGTTTCTTGCCCCCTTTGCCTTGTTGCGCAGGGGGTTTGGATCTCTTAGTTTCTTCCCTATTGGGCATTCCCAGTTCCTGGAATAGGGTTCTTTGGGTGCCATTGGCTATGTCTTCTACTGTGTCTCTACTTCTCAGGTCAACACTAGAGGGTCTACCATTTTTCCTGTCACCTCCCACATCTATTTGGGATTTTTTGAAGCTTCAGGTTTGTTTTGGGCTCCATGCTTCTAGGGATTCATGGGAGGATTCACCACTGTCAGCCTCAACATCATGGAATTTGGATGGGGAGTGGGGCGACCCAGTCCCATTGGGTGGGGGAGATCTGGGTGAGGGTTTGGGAGACTGGGGGGGTTTGGAAGGAGAGCTCTGGGACTCGGGGCTAGTATCAAGCGGGGAAGTAGGGCACAGGGGTGGGGATGGGAGATAGGTTTTTTAGGGAGATTTGCCTTAGGGTGGGGTTGGTTCATTTGGTTTGGAACAGGGATGTCCTTGCAAGGAAGCTCCTCATCATAGATTTTATCATTAAGACCAGAATTACCAAGTAAATTGAACTTGTTAGAGGAGGTAAGCAGACTACTTGCTTTACTCATGTCATCGATTGGAGGAGATAGTGTCTACTGCTTACCTTTGTGGTTAGGGCTTTGTCCTCCTTTGGTTTTCATCTTCTAGGTTTCTTCGTGGGTCGAGCGGGCCAAAATCTGGGATTCATTCTGTGCGCTTTTGTGAGTCGGGCATTAGGTAGGGAGATGCCCCTGTGAGTGGCACTTGGAGCAGAATACAAATTTATTTTCGTACTCCAATGGTTCGCTCCGGTGGTAAGACCCATAAATTAGGTTAATGTGGTCTGGGAGCTGGGTTTCCAAATTGAAATTAGCGCATATGCGGGCTTGCATCAACCGTGATCGAGTGCAAGTTGTCGGGTCGATAGTAACCAGTTCCCCAATCGCTCGGGCTATCCCTTGTAGTGCATCCTCATGGAAGAAATGTGGGGGTAGATTTGGGAGCTGGACCCAAATGGGAGCGTAGTTGATGCTCTGAGATTTTGGGTCGAAGTCCGCTCCCCACTTGTGAAGGAAGAGGCTTCTTCTTTCGAAGAACCATGGGCCCCCTGATAAAATATGATCTGCATCTTCTTACGTGTTGAGGCGTATCATGAAGAACCCTTTGGACATAGCTAATAGTTCCAGGTAACCCTTGGTTTTCCACTTTAACACCGCCCAACGATGGAGTGAATCCATATCGGGTCTCCCTCCTACAAATTTCCCCATGAGGGAAAAGGAATCGAGGGTAGCGTAGTCTTCCATTACTTCCTATAGATAGAAAACATCGCAACCCTGGGTGATGAAGGCGCTTGGTGCCATAGGCAAGGGTTTAGGTTTTCCCTTGAGCACTTCTATGAATGTTACTGAGATGGATTTACTGTCATTCGCATATATTTTATCTGGGAGTTCTTTCCCTCCATGAGCTCCATTCCCATATTCCACCACCCTTAGAAAAATTTTGCCCGATATTTTATTCCCTGTATCTTGGTTGGTGCATCCATCGTTGGCATTGTTGGCACGCACTCGTGAACCAGTTCCTGGGACCTTACTCCCTCATTTCTACTTCCCGCCCATCGCATAATTGAATTTTAGATATTAACTCACCATAACTCCCTAACTATGACCAATAATAGAATCTAGATCAAATCAAGGATATTCTACTCCAAATAAGGAGCAAATGAAGCCTATCTACTATGTTATTTGGTAAGTTGATAAGGAATTAAAGGTGCAAAATAAGATGCGAAGATAAATTCTAAAATAAATACATAAAAAGAGATCAAATTTATTTTAGGTAAATCAACTTCATTTCCTCAAGTAGTTTAGAATCCTCTTCAGGTAATAAAAGTCTTTAAATGGTTATTTTAGTAAACTAAGTCTCGAGTTATTTATGGAAAGGGGAAGAATCTAATTAATTATTGAAATTCATTTTTAAAAGAAAAGTGAAAGAGTTTGATATTTTAAAATTATTGATATTTGATGGTTATGTTAGTAGATTAAGTATTTAATTGATTAAGGTTTATGGGACCTTAATTAATTAGAGAAATAGATATTTTAAGTATTTAATTGATTAAGGTTTATGGGACCTTAATAATTTAAAGAAATAAATGAATTTAAGTGTAAGTAAAATCTAAGGGATGGATTTTACTTTAAATCATGAACCTTTTATTGATGAAATGATGATATGCTGAATTGATAGATTACCTCCCTTGAAGTTGAGTGAATGATTGTAAAAAAATCATTTGATGATTGTATAGTTGCAATTTGGCATTATAAATGCACTAGATTAAAAAATCATCTAGTATATGCATGCTTCATAGTTCCATGAGCTATCCTAATCCCTAATCACCATCAATTGAGCGATGGGTAAGCCAAGGAATAAGGGAGTAGCTAAGATCCAAGACAATTACCTGATTTTATTGTGAACGAGACATTATTTGAGCAACCTCTATTCTTTAATGTAATGCTATCATACAATGTATTGATTTTATTAATGAAGGGAAATGTATCTCATAATTGTAAATTATAATTCAACTTGATGATTAGTTATGTTATCCATTTATTTTTGATGTTCTAATTAGATATTATTTCTTTCTAAGCATCTCTTTTATATTCTTTCCAATCATTATTTTTTCATGCTTGATTTAATCTTATAGGCTTAATGTTTATTCTTTTATGTTTGATGGCTTGTAAATGCTTAAAATATTCAGTTAATTTATGTAGATAATTATGATTGATGATTTAAAGTAGAACAGAATGACCTAAGGGATTATGGGATCCCTTAGAACCATGATTGGGTGAACTTAGTTAAAGAAACTAAACTGAATAGACTTATTCAACCTAGTAGTTTTAAATGAGCAAATCTATCTATGAAAGGATTAAGCTACCTCATTGCAAGAATAATATGAATAGTCTATTTGTAGTACATGTAGTATATCTGCACAAATAGACTTGTGCATCGTATAGATATGGGTGTACTCTTTGATGGATATAAGGAGATAAACTAACTCTAACATAAATGTGGTTAATAGCTTATTGCAATATGCGTATTATACTTACATAGATAGACTTGTGTATGGTATAGATATGGGCATATCTTGATTATATTCTAGAAAGAAGGTTGGTCATAAGAGAGAAAGACAACTTGAAATTTAGGTTAACTTAGATATTTGTATTTTTGCACGTATCGATTGAGATAAAGATCTCTCTCTTGTGTATGTGTTAATATTTAATATTGTAAAAAAAATGCAACCCCTTTAGTTAGATTTTTGGATTTTTACATGATAAAAGCAGATTTTGGTAATTTGAAAATTGGAGATGAAGGCATTACTCTAGTTTTTCTCTTTTCTTCTTAGAACCTTTTTAAGAAATATGCTAATTATATTGATTGTTCTACAACTTCCATATTTGGTAATTGCATTCCCTATAAACTTCAACAAATATAAACAATTTTGTTTGATAATCCCTTGTCCTCTAAGGAATGCACAAATGTTTTACTTTCTATACCTAAAAGTAAGGCCCCTTGCCTTGGTGGTTTACCAACTATATTTTTAGGAAAATATGGAATTTAATTTATATAATTTTTTAAATATTTATAAGAATGTTTATAGAGTAGGATTTTTTGGTAATATTATTAAAAGGAAGTAATAGGGATAAAGTGTCTTACTAGAGATATGTCACTTTTATAAATATTGAATATAATATTATGGCCAATGTAATGGTTCAAAAGTTGAGTTTCATAGCTCAAGAAATTGTGAGGGATCACTTTATTACGTTCTTGAGGAGCAGATATATATTTTGCATAATATGATTCTTGCATAAACGTCTTTACAATAGGTAACTAAGTTAGGTCAAGATCTTATTTTTTGCTAAATTAGATTTTAAAAATATTATAATAGAAATCATTGCCCCTTAATCTTGTAGATGATCGAATGTCTAGACTTTGGTTCTAGGTTTAGGTACATGATTACTTAGATTTTTTTTATTTTTTTTTAGAGAAGATATCAACGGTTCTCTTCTAGTCAGAATAATTTTAGAATATTATTAGATAGGGGTGTTCCATTACTCATTTTTGTATATAAATGTTATTGATGCTATTGGATATAATTAGTAGGTTTTTAAGTTAGATTTAATTAAGATTTGTTCTTCTTCATTGGGGTTGTCTTATGACTTTTCATTTTGTCAGTGACTTAGATTTATTTCTAATAAATGATAAAGATGAAATAGAAAATGCTCTAGTTATGATTAATTCCTTTTATTATATAATAGATGCCAAGTTGTCAAAGGGTAAGGAAAAATAAACGACTATATTCTTGATTAATGGAAGCAAAAAAACATGGACACATCATTTATCATTTGGTTCTACTTGGTTCTAATCTATCTCTTATTTACCTCTAGAAATTATTTCTAGCTATATTAAAATATAATTTGATAACTATATAATATATCACCTATATTTAGTAAGTAGGGAAAGATTTATTTCCATGCATGTTTTTTATTCTTTTTGTTGGATTCCATGTGGAAGTCAATTTATAGACAATTTACTAAGATAGTCCAAATTTTTATAGAGAAAATGATGTGGCACTAGAACGAGGGCTATAAATTTTGGGGCTAAATGTATACAACCAAATAAAGGGGAACATAACGGTTTAGTAAATTCTTGGGTTTAGAGGTTTAGTCAATGAATGATGGAAGATTTTTTTTTTAGCTCATATCAAGAGGGTAATCACCATGGTCCATGGAAGCCTATTACATTTTTTTATAAGATTCTTAATGCTTAGTTTCATACAATTAAAGGGTCCCCAACTTATGATCCTTTAATGGGATGATTCATATTAAGGAAGGATTATGTTTTGATTCATTTGTAATATGATATAACTTATTATTGATTTCCAATGAATAGTTGCTTGCTTTGGAACCATATCTAAAGGAAGAAAAAATTTAGTTAATAAGGGCATTAATATATTGATTGATCTGGGTGATATAGCTTTATCATAATCTAAGTCCTTTTCTATTCTTAGAAATTAATTTTATCCTATGAAAAGATAGAAAGCCTCAAGTTTAGAGGTCCATGGACTAGTTTCTAAGGAATTTATGGTTATGTCATCCACCATCTAAATATTTAATAGGTTAAAAGACTAACATTGGCATAATGGAAGGCTTTTTAGTCCTCTAGTTAGGAATTTGTATAGATCTCTTATTCCTCTTATTATTATGGCACCATATTTAATGTTAGGTGATCATTCAAAAATTTCTAGGCTTCTTGTAGGTTGTTTAGTGTTAGAATTTAAATGTCTAGTGAATCCATAGCGAATCACTTCTTGCTTGGAGTATTTTGTGTTTAAAATTATATTTAAAAATATTTTGGCTATCCTTGATATTATTGATATTAAATGTGCTACTTATGGATGACTAGAAATTATAAAGTATATCGTGTAATTTTATTTAGTGTTAGAATTTAAATGTCTAGTGAATCCATAGCGAATCACTTATTTATTGGAGTATTTTGTGTTTAAAATTATATTTAAAAATATTTTAGCTATCCTTGATATTATTGATATTAAATGTGCTACTTATGGATAACTAGAAATTATAAAGTGTATCATGTAATTTTATTAGTCTATGAGTCAAATATGAGATAAAGCACAAACAAAATGTCTATTATTTTATAAAGAAAAAATTGATGGAAGGATACTTTGATTGGTTCTATTCCCAAGTTTGATAAGATTTTTGAAGACATAAAATGGTTGGTTCTTGCTTATATTTGGTATATCAAGTGTTATAACCATTTTCATATAAATAATATGTCATTGATAATTCAAAATATTTGAATTGACTCTAATTATAATTTTAAATTTGATGTTTTGTCTTTGGATCCTAGATAGTAGGTGTACTGGAATTAAGATAGGTATTGTTTTTAGCTATTGGATTTTGATTAAGGGTTAATTATGGTTTATTGGAATCCATGAAGTAAATTATTGAACATAGTTTTGACAATGATTATGTAGTATAATAGTTCTATCAAATTTTTGTTGTTAGGTAAGCCTTATGAGTAGATGATATTTTTTTTATTGACCTTTTTGATATATTGATGGTCTCAATAGACAAAACTAGTTTTGTATAGTTAGAGATATTTTCATGGGTACATAAAACTTTTGTATATTTTGTATCTATTTTTCGGTATATCTAACATAAATTTTTTAAATATACAACATAATAATGTTACACTAACATTGTAATATTATACATATATCCTTGACAATATTTGAACCTAAAATCTTAATTCAATGTATGTTACTTCATAATATATTTATGTCAACCATTGAGACCTTGACTCACAAAACAAATATTTTTATTTCCCATGAATAATTATTGTTGGAAATATTAAGTTCTCATTAATGTCAAAGGCAAAAATATATTCAAGGATGAAATGTTGATGTCAAAGGAAAACATATCTTCAATGATAAAATTTTGATGTCAAAGGTAGAAATATCTTCAAGGTTGAAATGATGAGTTATCATTGAAGTACAAGGTAGATATCTTAAAAGGTGATTTAAAGTTGTCAAAGCAAAAGTGATCTTATATGCTTTAATATTTAAATATTAAAGAAGGAGATTTGGAGGCTTATATTTAAATCAAAGGATTTAAATATAATGTATAAGTTTAAATATTTAAATGTTTTAAAATTCAAATGATGGGTGACCTCCTAAAGAGCACCATGCAAAAAGAAATTAAATAGGTCGATCATGCAAAAGGTTAAAAATTCAAATATTCACATGTTGGGCCGACTTCATTGGGCACATGAAAAAGCATATAAATGGACCCTAAGTTCACTTTGGAGGCGATGTGATTTGAATCATATTGATTAAGTGGATAGCGGTAGTGATAAGGAGGGAGGAGAGGAGTGCAGGTTTTGTAGCGATGCAAAAAAAAGTAAACATTAAATATTGGTTCATCCTCCATCTATCTCAACTGATCGGTTAGACAAGTTGGTAGCTAGGCTCCCACTAAGGCACTATGTTGCAAGAGGTTGAGGGGTCGAATATGGTCGACATTGTTTTGTTGAAGAGTGAAGGTAGAGTTTCAAAGGATTTAAATATCATTTTTTCACTTTTGATTCCATCCATTGGGGTAGCTGTAAAAACCATTAATTCGTCACTACACGTCCACTATTTTTTTTTTCTATAAGATCATTGTTCACCCGTCGATAATTCAAAGTTATAATAATGATCTAAGATAATATTTTCCCATTAAAATTAAGTAGTCCAATTTTGCAATAGATTAGGTAGATAGAAGCACCAACTTCTATAATTCATTTTAAGCCATTTTCAAGTAGGAGCACCAACTCCTACAACACCATCTCACCATCCCATACTGGTAGATGGATAATATCATACAAAGGCTTTAATACCTTTATGTAATTGCTATGTATCAAGGGATATCATATGGTTTTATCAACCAAATAGGGTAGGGATCCTCACCAAAGGACTACCCTTCTCCATTTCTTCACACTACCAATGAAGGCTAGTGTCTTAGAGAAATCATCAATCTATTGCGGCTTGAAGTTACTTACATATAACATGGGTTGGATGTCTTAAGAATTATTATAAGAATTACTCATCCTCAGAGTGTTGTCAAGTTTGGTGGTGGTGGGTCTTAATTTCGTATGCTGGTGTCTTTGGTTTGGTTATTTAGTTGAGTAGGAAACTTCTATCCACTATTATGTTCCATCATAAGTGATGTTACTAAACATCCAAAGATCATTTCACAATTTGCACATATATTGTTATAAAATAAATAATGATGCAAGTATTATTTATTTACAAATAAGATCAACAACACCCCATTACAATTGCTAACAAGTTAACACAATTTACTTTCATTTGTACACATTTATTAAATCAAATTACATATACCATATAATTGGATAATTACATCATTTAAAGACCTCTTTACAGTATACGAGAGCAAATGTAGAAATACATCAAATATTATAAATCTTGGATCATACATTTCAGCCATTCAAAAGTACATTGAGGAGCATCTCAAAATATGCTTATACTAATGCAACTATCTTCAAAGCCTAACTGGTTTTCCTTTGGTTTTCTTGCATCTTCATGGTGTGAGAGAGATGAGTTTGTAAGGGATAAGAACAAATCTAATGCAAGTATGCCAATGTAACACAAGAAAACCATGCTCATGCATTCAAGTAACACAATGAATTCAGTATGCACGGAATAGTAAAGCATTCATCTTTCATATAATTCACAATAGGGAAATATGAAGTGTAATGTTGTGATTTGATTTTTGGGAGATATAAGGTGTGATGTGATTTTATTTTTGCAATTCAATATAAAGGAGATGTTGTTAGAATAAAGCTTTATATTGTAAGTTTCAAAAGGGAGATATAAGGAGTTATTTTTAAGCTTCATTGTGTATGTTTTGAAAGAAGTGATAAAGGTTAAAATGGTTGATTTGATATTTAAATCAAGAAGGGAAAAAAAAGAATTATTGACCATATTTGAAAAACACATGCATGAGGAATATTACCATTTTTATGTGTAATATTTTGGAGCAGATTTGAGCAAGTTTTGGAGCAGATTTGATCAGGTTTTGTGAGTAGGTTTTGGAGAAAATTTGAGCAAGTTTTGTAAGCAGTTTTTGGAAAATATTTGAGCAAGTTTTCTAAGCAGATTTTGGAGCATATTTGAGAAGGTGCTTGAGAGGGGATTCATGTCTTCTTTGGATTGGTGTCCATGAACTTGAGATGGGCTTGGTGTCTCTTGTGTATTAATGTCCATAAAATTGAGAAGGTATTGGTGTCTTTTGTGGATTGGTGTCCACAAACTTGAGAGGAGATTGGTGTCTCTTATGGATTTGTGTCCATGAACATTGTAATAGGGGATTGGTGTCTCCTGTGGGTTGGTGCCAATAATTTTTTTTAAAGAAATATATGAGCAATATTTTACCATGGTTTTATCTCGAGAGGGTGTTTCCACATAAAATTTCTGTCTCATATATTTAATAATTTGTGCATTGTTTAATAATTGCATTAATATTATTATTGTTATCATTTGGATTAAAAAGTGAAAGTTTTATATTATACTGTTCACCCCTCCCTCAGTATAATCTTGTGTTCTTCAATTGGTATCAGAGCATGTTCCTTCATAAAAGCCTAAATAGTTTGAAGGAAGGTCTTATAAGAACACACATGGCCATGGAGGTGAAAGAAAATAATCCTATTGTTGAAATCCAAGAAAAGGAGAAAAATCTAGAAAATGAAAAGGAAGCCATAATAAGCATAGAAGAGAAACAAGATGCTCCTATTATCAAAGATCAAGAGGAAGAGAAAGATTCAAAAAGTGAAGAAGAAGCCATGGTTGATATAAAATAGGAACTTATTATTGCTCTTGAAGAATTGAAAAGGGTTAGAAAGAAGAACTCATGATTTAAGACTCAAGTACAAGAGGAATAGAATTTGAAGGTAAATTTTTTACAAGAACTCATTGAACTAAAAGTTAAAGTTGAAGAAGTAAAGCAAATTGAAGAAGGTATGGCTAAATAGTTAAAGGCAAAAAAACTAGAGTTTGAAAGACTAGAACATGAAGTTGCCATTCTAAGGAAAGGACTTGAAAATTTTAATGATAAGATATATCAGTTTAGAAAAAGCTCAAAATTTTGGATAATATTATCAAAGCACAGAGATATCCATTTATGAATACTGGACTTAGTTTTGAATAAGGTCAAGAGAAACAAAAGGGGCAGTCAAGCTCAAAAGGAAAAGAGACATCAAATAAAATTTAAGAAGAGCGTAAGACCTATGCTGATATGTTAAGAAGTGGAAGCATCAATTAGGAATAAAACAAAGCACCATCAAGGGACAAGAACCATCACAAAAAAAGCAATGATAGAACCATGCAACAATATCCTCCAAGGCAATTAAACAGGTTTCAAAATTTCTTCCATGGTCATTGTTTCTCATGTAATCATTTTGGTCATAAAGATGTAAATTGTAGAGTCCATACTATGAATGTGTTTGGCTTCACCAAGAGGAATTTCAATTTATTTTCACCTCTCATGGACTACAATATCATTTGTTACAAATGTAACAATTTTAGGCATACAACTAGATGGTGTAAAACAATTTTTCCTGAACTTTCAAAGTCAACAAAAGGGAGAATGGTCAAAATGTTCAAAAGGGTATGATCTCCAAATTTTGGAGAAAGAAAATGAAACAAGAAGAGGAGCATAGTAATTTAGGAGTTTCACTCCCATATCATAATTGATTGTCTCAATAAGAGCAGGGAATGGGGGGC
Source organism: Wollemia nobilis (assembly GCA_028583015.1). Lineage (NCBI taxonomy): Eukaryota > Viridiplantae > Streptophyta > Pinopsida > Araucariales > Araucariaceae > Wollemia > Wollemia nobilis. The sequence goes on from JAQPPZ010015480.1 coordinate 89,163, forward strand.
ATTGTCAAGTGTCTTATATTACAATCCCCAAGGAGCCTTTGCCATTGATGTCAAAGGGGGAGAGTTTTTAGTAAGGGGGAGCATCCTGTCAAGGGGAGAAACTTGGGATCATGTTCAGTATTTTTTAGTTTCAGTATAGGGTTGCCATCAATGACAAAGGGGGAGATTGTTGGAAATATCAAGTTGTCATTGATGTCAAAGGTAGAAATATCTTCAAGGATGAAATGTTGATATCAAAGGCAAAAATATCTTCAAGGATAAAATGTTGATGTCAAAGGCAGAAATATCTTCAAGGTTGAAATGATGAGTTATCATTGAATTACAAGGTAGATATCTTAAAAGGTGATTTAAAGTTGTCAAAGCAAAAGTGATCTTATATGCTTTAATATTTAAATAAATATTTAAATATTAAAGAAGGAGATTTGGAGGCTTATATTTAAATCAAAGGATTTAAATATAATGTATAAGTTTAAATATTTAAAATTTAAATGTTTTAAAATTCAAATGATGGACAACTTCCTAAAGAGCACCATGCAAAATGAAATTAAATGGACCAGCCATGTAAAATGTTGAAAATTAAAATGTTCACATGTTGGGATGACTTTGTTGGGCACATGAAAAAGAATATAAATGGAAGACCCTAAGTTCACTTTGGAGGCAATGCAATTTGAATAATACCAATCAAGCGGAGAGTGGCAGCGAGGAGGGAGGAGAGGAGCGTAGATTTTTCAGTGATGCAATAGAAAGCAAACATTAAATATTGGTTTGTGCCACATATATCTCAACCAACTGGTTAGACCAGTTGGTATCCAGGCTCACACTAAGGTGTTGTGTTGCAAGAGGTTGAGGGGTCGAATTTGGTCGACACTATTTTTTTGAAGAGTGAAGGTAGAGTTTCAATGGATTTAAATATCATTTTTGTGCTTTTGATTCCATCCACTGGGGTAGCCCAGATGGTCGCCTAGCTTGTGTGGAAGTGTTGCTATACGGAAGGTTAAGGGACCGAATCCCTTTAAATTTGTTCTATTTTGCTGAAGGATTAAAAACAAAGAAATGAAGGAAATAAATATTATTTTATGCTTCTAGAGGTCAAGATATAAAATCCCATATGTGGTTGTGCAAGGTATTTATAAATTTTGTTTTATTAAATTTTATAAAGGGAGATATAAGGCATAGTATTGGGATTTGATTTTTGCAAATGATATAAAAAGGGAAATATAAGGTGTTATGCTATGATTTGATTTTTGCAAATTGTAAAAGGGGAGATATAAGGCATAGTATTGTGAGTTGATTTTTGCAAATTATAAAAGGGAAAATATAAGGTGTTATGTTGTGATTTGATTTTTGCAAAGGGAGATATAAGGTGTAATGTTGTGATTTGATTTTTGCAAATTATAAAAAGGGAAATATAAAGTGTAATGTTGTGATTTGATTTTTGGGAGATATAAGGTGTGATGTTGTGATTTTATTTTTGCAATTCAATATAAAGGAGATGTTGTTAGAATAAAGCTTTATATTGTAAGTTTCAAAAGGATATATAAGAAGTTATTTTTAAGTTTCATTTTGTATGTTTTGAAAGAAGTGATAAAGCTTAAAATGGTTGATTTGATATTTAAATAAAGAAGGGAAAAAGATAATTATTGACCATATTTGAAAACCACATGCAAGAGGAATATCATAATTTTTCTGTGCAAGGTTTTGGAGCATATTTGATCAGGTTTTGTGAGTAGGTTTTGGAGTAAATTTGAGCAAGTTTTGTGAGCAAGTTTTGGAGAATATTTGAGCAAGGTTTGTAAGAAGGTTTTGGAGCATATTTGAGCAGGTGAGATGGGATTGGTGTCTCCTGTGGATTGGTGAGGGGATTGGTATCTCCTGTAGATTGGTGTCCATGAACATTGTAATAGGGGATTGGTGTCTCCTGTGGGTTGGTGTCCACAAAGTTTATTGAAGAAATATATAAGCAATATTTTACCATGGTTTTCTTCTAAGAGGGGTTTTCCACGTAAAATTTGTGTCCCTCATATGTGTGATAATCTGTGCATTGTTTCATTGCATTAATATTATTGCTATTATCATTTGGATTGAAAATTGAAAAGTTTTATATTATACTTTTTACCCCCCACTCTCAATATAAGCTTGTGTTCTTCAGTTATACATATCATTTTCTTAAAAATGTTAAGGTTTACCCATAATATAGGAATCATGGTTATAGTTTAAAATATCTTTTACATTATGGGTTGTTATAAATGGAAAATACTAAATGTTTAGGTTCACTACGAAAAATTGAACCTTAATTTATAATGTGAAAATAAAAGTACTTCTTCAAACCCATGGGCTTTAAAAACAAATGAAAAATACAATAAATATGAATTGAAACATTAAGTTGTGAACTAAAACCTATTGACTCCCACCAATTACATTTATTACTTTAAACTATAATATTGAAATCTATTATTATGGAATATTATCTTTTAGTGTAATGTTAGTTCCACTTATTAAAATGAAAAAAATGCATACTTCATATGAGACCATGAGGTCTTCGTAGAGTAATGAGTGAAAAATATTGTTGTGAAGAGGTTAATGTTTGAAAAATACCCCTTTTGATATCACATGTTCATGTGCATATGTAAGATACTAAAAAAACAAGAAGGTATTAAAAAGTAAATAATTTAATATTGGATGGCTAAACTCCAAATGGAAAAAACATGCTCCTTTTCATGTCCAAGTATTTATTCCTTTCATTTTAAAATTTAAAACTTGTTAATTCTTTTTCCATTCCTCTTAAAAACTAAGAGTTAAAGAAGTTAAAGCTTCAAATATTCTCTTTAAGATCATTTTTAGACTTAATTTTTGAAATGCATGCATAACCTTTGTTTAATTAATAAAAAAATTTAAAATAAAGAACTAATAATGATATAGAAATAATATATTTATACCTGCTCATATATATCTACTATAAAAATGGTGGGTAGGTGGAGAGAACTTTTCCTATCAATGCAATCCTAGTCATAATATATGGTCTCCACTTGTAATATTCATTGCTAAAGATCTTCTTATGGTTTTTGACTAAGATGTACAAAACAGATATTGAATTGGGAATTATATTGAGTTATGTATCCAAATACAATTTGGATACAAACTCCTCATACCTAATAATGTGTTGATCTGACTCTATATATTCTATTATATCTAGGATGGAAGTGTTGGATAAGAAGTTTTTTTCTAATTAGGTACCTTGAAGATGAATTTTATGGCTTTCAAGAGTTAGATAGATTTAGGACAATATATAATAGTAGCCTTATTCTATGTGGAGCACAAATAAAATGATTAATGAACCTAATAGTTTAATAGTAGGAGTATGTTCACTCCTATTGCCATATCATATACACTGACAATTGCAAAACTGAGAGTGGGTAATTTTGGCCTCAATATATGGAACTAATGATTCATTCCTAAATAAACACAAAACACAAACAAATGCACAAGATATATTATAAAGTATTGATTACATTTGATTAATATAAAAACTTGTATTTATAACATACTTTTAGGAAGTGACTATATTTAGTTGTTTGGTCACTACTCACTATTACCTAGATAAAGTTATAGTACATATTTTTATTTGGAAATGGCCACAATATGTCTTATTGACTGTATAATGACACAATGCATTCTACTATCCATTGATAAAATTGATTTACATTCTAAAACGTCCTCATAAATTAATTTTATTTTAGAACATGACCTCCCATTAAACACACCTTTTAAATATGGGTCCCACCTTCCTCTTTGGATCTTATGGATGATTAAGTACTTGTTTACAATAAATATCTTCATCAAGACTTTTAATCAAACATGGTACCCTCACCATGAACATTTTAGATCTCCATGCAATGACCATAATGTTGGATGCCTCTCAATTCTATCTAAAATCATATTGTGTATACAAACAACACTAAGGGTTTTCAAATGGTAAACTAAAAACCATCTCAACAAAGGGTTTTCTTGTGTATGACCCCAATCAATTTCATACAAGTGTTTATATGTGGAAAACCCATAACCATCACAAATGTTTCTCTCCACCACCTAACCTAGTGCACACATGAGGATAATGGTTATGAATAATTAAAATAGGTACTGCTATCCTTTTGAGGAAAACATATTTTTTTATAGAATCCTCTCAACATGATTTTCACTATTTCCATAATATATCACATCCATGCATCCACAACCAACAATGATTTTTTTGATCGTGTCAATTTTGTGCCAACAATATTTCTCACTCTCATTTTTCTTTCCACAAATAACATATGGATGAAGATCCCAATACTTTATTTTCATGTCCTACTAGACCACAATGGCTACAACAAAATTCTTGTAGTTGAAATTGTTTTTGTGCACCTATCTATGTCACATTTTCTATGTAGGTTTGTCCTTTTACAAACTAAGTGTTCTTATTCATTGTTTGGAAAACATAACTAAAGCCTCCATTCTTTGGTCTTATGATTATGTCTATGGGATTTCTTATCACTTGTATATTTCTACAAAAAAAAATTCCATCATACCATATTATTTTCATGTTTGGAACAAATACGTTTGGTTTACTTCTTAAAGTACTCGATTTATTCATCATTTACATCATTATGACCATAGAAACCATCAACACGACGTCTATTATATTATCATTAGTACAATATATGCATAGGATTTCAACATGGAAATCCTCATAACTACATCATTATCATATCCATAAGCAATATTATTATAAATATATACAAGATCATTATAATCAATATAATAAAGATTCAATATATCCAACACAATGAAATTCTTGAGTGTCATAAAAAGTATTAATATTTTGAATAAGATCATTAGTATCACAAGAATATTCCACCATGAAATGCTTGTGCTTTAACCATGCATCATTTTTTACTTTTAATTTTGTGTTTTCCTCCTTAAGAATGACAAGCTTGGAAATGAAATTGCATATCATCATTGTGGGGATTGAGAAAATGAATCTATGTTCATCAACATTATTATCTTTTAGAAATATATTCTACTTTTGCTATAAATTTAGAATCACTTCATCTTCATTATCTTCTTTAAAATAAAACCTTCAATTTTATCTCTCTTTCAAGTTTAAGTTTGTTTTTGTTAACATTTTTCATTTAGCTAGGTGATACCAATATATTTTTACCAAATACTTAACTAACACAAATTTAAAAATATTAAATACTACTGATCATATACCATTTACACAAAATATATTACACTATGAGAACATTTTTTTCTTTCTTCTCAAACTACTATTCAAAACATAAGATCCATTTATTAACACCTTACCCACACTTACCAATCACTTATCCACACAAAAAATGGAGTAGCACAGGAGTTTGAATTTTGAATCCTCTCGAAGTGAGAATTCTAGAGGTTTCCTTGGCGATAATGGATTGATCCATGGTGGTCACAAGGCAGTTGAACCAGGAGGTAGTGAGTTGGGTTGCGGTTAGGAGGAGAACATTGATGATGATGTTGATGCAAAACTTATTCGAGATCCCCCAGATGGGCCCCTTGTAGAAGTGGGGTATGTTTCATCTTAGGTTGGGTTCCCCAACATCGTGGAACAAGTTGCTTCTGCATTGAAACCCTCACCTGGTCCAAAAGATTCCTTTGCTTATAAAGTTAAAGAGCATTCCTACCAGTCCCAAATTGATCTTCCCTAGAATATCAAGATTATTTTTGATGATTTCAAGAAACATATTCTTTCTAAGGATGTTATGGCTCCTATTTTGAGTAGTAAATCCCTTTCCCTTGTTGAAAAATTCATCGGGTCTCATCCTGATATCAAATTCATTTGCCAGTGGGACGATGGGTAAATTAAAACCGATGGGTCATATGGATCTAGTTGTTTTAACTAGAGGTTTCTTCATTATTCATCTAAATAACCCAAGAGATACCATTCAAATCCTCACTAGAGGATCTTGGTTCTTTGGGAGGCGACCTCTATTCAACTTGCACTGGCACCTAGGTTTCAACCCAGAGAATCAGAGCATCAATGTTACTCCCATTTGGGTTTAGCTCCTAAATTTTTTGTATCAGTTATGGAATGAAGGCATCATCACGAGCATTACACGTGTAGTAGGTGATCTCGTTGCTCTCGAATTGGCCACCAAATACCAATTGTGCATGCCCTATGCTCAGTTTTGTGTTATGGAAAACATGGAATCTTAGCTTCCTACCTTCATTGATTTAACCTATGGTTCTTACTATCAAAGACAAGATTTTGAGTATGAGAACGAGTTTACCTTTTGCATTGAATACTAAAAGCAAGGTCATATTAGATCCCAATATCCATAACTCAAAAGAAACTTGAATTTCAAATCTTATGCTTGTAGCGAATGCCAAAAACAAGGACACTCTAAAGGGCAATACCCATTGCTTAAGAAATAACCCCGAGCAATGCGCCATCATAGCAAGCGTTATCAAAACTTGAATCCTCAACAACATGAAATACATGGAGGATCTTCCAGCTTATTTTCCCATGGTGACAAAGGGAAACACATAGTGGCTCCTCCTAAATCCTCATCTAGAGCCCAAGGCCAAGAAGAAAATAATATATTTTCACTCTTTGCCAAATCCAATCTGTTTGAAGTTATGCCTAATAAATGTGGTGAAATCCCTTCATAAGGGTTTATTATTGAGTAGCTTGCTCATCTGGAATCCTCCCTTGTGAATCAAGGTGTTCTTGAAATCTACCCTTCCTTCCAGGATCTTTCCCCTATTCCCCCCTCTTCTGCTCCTGCTTCTCTACTTGCATCCCCATCTAGAGTATTTCTACCCTTTGTGATTGCCCCCCTCCATCTATTTTTGCTTTTCCACTTACGTATCCTTCTAGAGGTCATCTACATTCTAAATCAATTCTCCCTCACCCTGTCTCCATTTATCCTTTTGAGTCCCCCTTAGTATTTGCCCTCCTTTAGAGACTGTCCATCCCACTTCTACTCTTACTCAGCAGGTCGTGTCCCCCTCTAGAGGCCATCCACCTTTTGCTTCTCTTTTCTCTTCACCCTTTTTCCATTCCTCTCCTCTTAGCTCCTCTTATTTGGGCTATGCTGGAGGGTCTCCTATGTGTTTTCCTTTGTTTTTGGTTCCCCTTCCAACCTATCCTCACTCCCTACTGGTGGAGAGTCCTCTATCCCCCTATTTGTAACACCAAAAGTCATAAAAACCTCAAGTCGATGTGGGCATGGAGAAAAATAAAGGTCAGCCCTCGGGTCTTTATCAATGGAAAAAATAGGTGGAAGAGGATATTGTGAATGACATCCAAACAACATTGATATCTTCTTTGTATCCTCTCAAGGAGATGTCCAAGGAAGAAGGCAAAAGACATAAATCCTCATATGGGAAAGAAGGGAAAAGAACCACCTCCAAATTCTACAAATAAAATTCCTATCATGGAATGCAAGAGGACTCAATGGAGTGACGAAACTGAGGGTTGTTTCATCCATAAGAAAAAACTATAGGCCTGTAATTTTCATTATTAGGAGATAAAACTTGAGACTATGAATATAGAAAATATTGTTAAGTCGGTATGGAATAACTACAAGTATGTTGCAAGCCCTACCCACGGTGCTTCACGGGGGCTTTTATGTTTATGGGACCCGCTCAAAGTGGATGGTCAGCTAATATCCCTCACTGATAGAGTGATCAATATTCCTTTTTTCTGCATCAAAACGAAAAGGAGGGGGATTCTATCCAACATCTATACCCCCAATAGCCTCATATAATGAACTTCCATGTGGGATTCTCTATCACAAATTCAAAGTACCTTTCCTTGTCATGAATGGATGCTAGTTGGTGACTTTAATAACACTCTATATCCTACATATAAACTTGGAGGTGTTCCCATTACCCCTAGAATATTTAAACAATTTTTTGACTTTGTCAATACTAATGAATTGATGGACATTGAGTTAAGAGGCTTGCTATTTACATGGACCAACCAGAGAGAAGGATATCAACTCATTCAACTCAAACTGGATAGGTTTCTCATGACCAAAGAGACCATGCCTTTATTTGGTGATGCACCGCTATCCTCCCTTCCCAGGATTGCTTTATATCATGACCCACTTCTCCTTGAAGTAAGGTGACCTGGGCCTATTCACAAACCTCCATTTATATTTGAAACTATATGGATTCAACACCTGGAGTTTAGATAAAAAATTATTTAATGGTGGCAATAGACTTTTAGAAGGTCTCATGCTTTCCAGGTCAGCATGAAACTCAAATACCTCAAGACCCAACTCAAGAAGTAGAATAAAGAGGTTTTTGGAAATATTTTTGAATCATGCAAGGTAATTTGCTCCCATATGAAATAAATAGAAGAGTAGTTTCAGCTTGGGAATGCCAGTAGTAGCCCCAGAGTCAAGGAAAATAATATTCTAGACGAGTTTCATACTTTGCTTGCTATGGAGGAGATATTTTGGCATAAAAAGTCCAGGGTAATTTGGCTTAAAGAAGGAGATTCTAACTCCAATTTTTTTCATGCAACAATGATGCGACATAGAGGTGCAAACATTATCAAAGGCCTTTGAAAATTTGATGGAACCAACATCGATAACATTGAAGAAATAATATTGGAGGCTATATAGTATTTCTGTAATATTCTAGGAGCATCCTAGCTTGCCTAAGAAACATCTCAAAATCCTTGCTTCACACTTTTCACCTCTTATGACTCATGCTGATAATGATTTTTGGCTCCAAAATTTCTCTCATGAAGAGATTAAGGAAACCCTATTCTCCATGTCGACTGATAAGGTACCGAGCCTGGATGGGTTTCTACCAAGGTTTTTTCAAACCTTCTGGGGATATATCTGTGAGGAATTTTTTGCTGAAATATAGGAAATCTAGAGGACCAACCTTAAATCCACCTTGCTCACCCTAATTTATAATAACCATGAGTGCCATACCATGATTGATTATCACCTTATTAACCTCTACAATGTGTTATATAAGATTCTCACTAATACATGGCCAATAGGATGAAACGTGTCATGTCACACATTATCAAGCTATGTCAAGGAAGATCTATGCAAGGTAGGGTCATCACTGACAGCATGATTACTATTCATGAGTTGATCCATTCTGTAACAGTCAACAAGATGCCAAGATTTTTCTTGAAATTGGATATTAGCAAAGCTTTTGATAGAATTTCTTGGGACTTTATCCTTGTTGTTCTTACCCACTTTGGATTCCACTCTAAATGGGTTTGCCTTATCAAATATTGCATATCTTCTTCTTGGTTCTCCATCTTAGTCAATGGGGTAGAGATAGGATATTTTAGAATCAAACAAGTAATCAAGTAGGGGGACCCTTTATCACCATTCTTGTTCATCATCATTGTTGATTATTTGGGTAGGGACCTCAAGGATGCCTATGCTTCTGGGAAAATATCTAGTATTAAAGCGTCCTCTAGGCTCCACCCAATTTCCCACTAGCAATTCATGGATGACACCATTCTGGCCAACCACTATAGTTTCCTTGAGGCCAAAGAAATCAAATCAATATTTGGGGTTTACGAGAATGCTGCTGGTTAGAAAGTCAAATACCTTAAAAGTAATATTTTATTTATTAACACTCAAAATAAAAAATAGCTAAAGATTACCAATATTCTTGAATGTGCCATCACCAATTTCCCTACGGTTTATCTTTACCTCCTTTTCCAAGGTATACCGATGGAGAGGATGTGGGACAGTGTGCTTTAGCGGATAATAAAGAAGATTTATGGATGGAAGGGAGCTCTCCTCAGTAGTGTAGGTAAATCTGCTCTTGTCCAATCATGTATCCATAGTGTACCCATACACTTCATTTCATTGTTTAGGGATCCAATAGCAACGTGTAATAAAATTGAGCAAATGTAAAATAACTTCGTCTAGTTTGAAACAGAGAATAAATTCATATTTCCTCTCATTTCTTGGGATAAATTCTACCTCCTAAAGTCCAGAGGAGGGTTGGGACTTCAAAAAATCCACAAAATGAATATGGAAATGATATGTAAGCAAGGGTGGAAAATTATCACAAATTCTCCTGTTCAGTGGGTGGAAATTGTTAAAAAGAAATATCTTAGGCAAGGCTCCCTCTTGGGTGATTCTCCTATTCCACATGGTTCTGCCTTCTAGAATTTTATATGCAAAACCAGACATATCTTATAGAAATAAAGCATATGGAAACTACATGACAAATCCCAAATCAGGTTCTGGGAAGATCCCTGGATAACTACTCGACCTCTGAGTCTTGACCAGTATGTGAACAACTTCAAATTCATCTCTAACCAGATGTTCAAAAGAAAAGTATGCAATTTTATTTCTTCTTAATCGATTGTCTCAAGATGGATCACTCTGCCCATAGATATGGTAAGTCCAGAATAATGTGCAACCAACCAACGTATCTTTGAGATGCTTCACCTTGTGGTTATACCAAGTCACCCGTATTTGGATGCTCCTTTTTGGTAGTTGTGCGAGTCTAGGATGTTCTCGATCAAGTTGGCCTACTCCTCCATTGTTGATCCTGAAAGCAACCAATTCCCTTTTAAAAGTATTTGTCTAAAGCATCTCATACCTAAATTTGCCTACTTTTATTGGCTTGTGGTTCAAAATAGAATTCTCACAATGGAAAATCTCTTGAGTCGGGACATGGTCCTCCCTAATAGGTGTTTCCTTTATCAAAATTCTTTGGAATCGGTTCACCACATATTTTTGGAATGTCCCTTCTTAGTTAGATTCCTTTCATCTCTTCTTTCACTAGCCTCTATTGCCTAGGTTGCCCCCAAGTCCTTAGAATATTTTCTCATCCATTGGCTCAACCCTTTCTAATCCACCTGCCTTAAATCTTGGAGGTCACTCATTTTACCCCATTTCATGTAGTAGGTCTGGATTGAGAGGAATAATAGATCTTTTCATGATTCTAGCAGTGACGTTGATTCTATCCTCCTTAGGATTGTCTCCTATGCATATGATAATGCTAACTTGATCTCTTATGATGACTATCCCATGTTCCATTCTAAGATCCACTTGGCTAAATTCATCAACTTATCCTTTGAGTCCAATAGTCAAGCCCCCCTTGTCATAGACATATCCTTAGTGTCTTAGATTCCTCCCCATCCTCGATGGCTAAAACTCAATTTTGATGGGGCCACCAAAGGTAATCCTAGTAATGCAAGTTGTGAAGTAATTTGTGATGAAAATCCCAAAGTCATCCTAGCATACGCCAAGAATTTGGGGGTTTTGTCTAACAAATTTACAAAACTTAGAGCTATCTTTCGATGTGTTCAAGCCATGTTGGAACTCAATATCCATAGTTTAATCATTGAGGGTGACTCTCTAAACATGATCAATTACATTGGTAAGGCAAAAACTCCTTGGAATGTTGCTTCATTAATTTAGGAGACCACCCTCTATATTTGACTATTCAACAACTTGTCAATCCACCACATGTACCACGAAGGTAATAGATCTGCTGAAATAATGACAAACTTTAAGCTAACGCTAGACTTCATGAGCTGGTGTACTGATTTTCCCTAGTGTTTGTTAGACATTTTTCATGAGAATGATGTATCCACTTATGTGTAGGTAAAAACTCTTGGATTATAGGGCATTTCCACCATAGCCCGAGGAAAGGACTCACTACACATACCTTGATGTTTGAACTTAACCACTCATACTGGATCAGATCTCATTTTCCTCCTCTACTTAGTAGGCTTGTCTCTTCTTGTTGAGGATACACAAACCATAGTATTGAGTTACATTTTCCAAGAAATCCAAACAAATTTTTTTGGGACTATAATGCTCTTAATATTCTATGGTACGATTATTGGTACAAGCCCAAGACCCAGCATAACATAAATTTCTATGTCAAAGTTAGTAGGCATCAGATGCATATTGGTTGTGGTTATTAAAACAATGGGCATGTAAACCATAGTGATCATCGTTGGAAAGGAGATATTTTTGAAGCAGTTGGAATTTTACATCATACAAGAAACCAGGACATGGGTGATGGTGCAAATACTGATCACATGTTCCTCATACCAAATGAGCATAGTATCATTTCCAATCATGATGCGATCAATGCTTTGTGTTGAATTGATAATTCTCATATCTTCGATGGTAAAATCAACATGATTATCTTCCACGTGGATGGTAACATGGGTTGGTTTTGGCCAGATGGTATTTTTTAGAGAAATTTTAATTGCAAGGCACACCCTCATTAGTTCACCCTTGATGGTACCCACCAACATCCTAATCATCCTACTCCTTATTACACTTTCATTTTCAAATACCCTTTCCATATTTCACCTCACATTCAATGCTTTCCTTTCTTGTTAACGCTCATCTGGTGAACCCAATCATCCTTGGGTGTGGCACGAATCGTGTGGTGAGACATTTCAAAGTAAAGCATAACCATCAATGAATCGGATTAAGCACTTGGCCCAAGGGTGGTGGCATGAACCCATCCTAGCATATGGAGGAATGTTTTTTAAGTAAGTCTGGACTTAGTTGTGTGAAAGAGGAGAACCTATGTAATCAAGAAACATTCTCTAAGTTGATTTATGCTTGGTATTTGAGCAAGCATGTTTCTAGTGAGAGTGGGAAGATGGCAGTGATTGAACTTGAAAACCTATAGCTTGACCCAATGGTTGAAGAAATCTTGGCTTCCCATGGGCTGTTAAAATTCTAAAAAAAATTCAAGGACATGATCTAGAGCTCTCGAAGGAGTTCATTCAGACATGGGATAGCAGCACTATATCTCTAAAGGTACTTACATTTATTATCACCATAAACCTGCTTGCTAAGATTATGGAGCTTCCCAATGATGAGAAGATCATTTACCATGACAAGAATTTGATGTGGTAAAACTCACTCATTTCCATGACAAAGGGAAGTTCCTATCCAATAAGGATAATGGTTTTTTGGGAGGACCTCCCTCCAGCATGGAACCGAGTCTGAGTCCTAGTACCAATAAGGATAATGGTTTTTTTGGGAGGACCTCCCTCCACCATGGAACTGAGTCCTAGTACCAATTATGCAGTACTTGATGATTGAAAAATTGTCATCCCCTTTACGAAGATTCCATATGGTGTTTCTAAATTATCTGAAGGACATGAAGTTAATCAATATCCGAAATACCTTTTCTGGTCGATGGAAATTTTCATAGATATTATTCGTAAAGGGAAATCAACTTATCTAAAGCATCAAGGCCTTCACCTGATCATATACAACTACATCAGTAAAAATTAAGACAAAATCATGGAACCTGATGTCCTAACAACTAATACCATCCTTGAACCCATCCCAGGCTCACCTCTCTCACTTTTGGAAGCTATCCTTGGAGGATCGATCATTGATGTTGATGCTAAAACCCCCAGCAGGGCATGCAAGTAGAGAATGGTAAGGGGTTCATCCTCAACTCCTAGAAGGTGTTCTGCCTGAGTCAAGTTCTCTAACGAGAAATGTAAGAACATAATTTATGCATATGTCACACCAATTGAGTATGCATCCCCTTCTCACAAATTTTAAAATACCCTAGTAGGGTCATCCCCTGGTTCACTTTCCATTCAGGCGATAGGTGACATAGACCAGATGTATGATCTGTATGATATCGTTTTACTGGCCATGCCAATACTCATGAGGGTTTGGAAAAATTATTAACTAGATGAAAGCCTAGAAAGTTGGCTAATCTGAGGAGGATGATCCCAAAGATGATTATGATGAAGACTACATCCCAGAATAATGTATTGTGTTTATCTCCATTTTGGACTATCCCCTCTATCTGCTGACTAAAAATTTTTGTTCCTTTGCTACCTACGGACCTTTTCGTCTTCTATTTTGTTTTTTTCAGTTTTGTGGTCACTTGATGTGGCCCCCTTTTTGGTGTATCCTGTTCTTGGTTGATCTTGCCCAAAATCCCCTTGACGACATGTAAAAGGTTTTGGGTCCTTTTCAAAAAACTGTTATCAATAAAAAATAAAAAAACAAAAAAAATATTTCATCCACACAACATATTTATAGACTTCCATATTTGAAAAAATATACTCCATATAATTAACCATCCCTTACTCAAATAATTATTTTTTTTATTAGTTTTTAAAAATTAATTTCAATTACTTAAATGTAATCGCTATATAAAAATGACTATACGCTTTCTACACTGCTTTGCTAATTTTTCACCAACCATTGACATTTTTTTTAAAACATCATTGGACATCATTCAATTTTTTTTTGGTAAGTTAATTATATTAATTCAAAAAGGGCATTTGAAAGATGCCCTGTCACATTTTACAAAAAGGAACTCTAAGGAACAAGAGGAGGAAAAGAGAAACACGAAGAACAGAGCAAAGCTCATCAAAACTAAAAGGCTTGAAGCCATTACACTCAAAAAGCAACTTGAAGGATTACCAGTGATCCTTTAGCACAAAGGAACAAAAAGGAACAACACTAGAAGGCAAAAAGGAGGATACAAGTAGGAACAGACCCAACAGCATGCCATAAAGCTAGATAAAATAGAGAACAGTCCAAAATAGCGACCGGGACCAACAGAAAATGCCATCAAGGAAGAGCATTGGGTTGTAGAAAAGTGTGGACATCAATATTCAAAACATTGTCCTTCACTACATCCTTCTTTGCATCCTTCAAGGTCTCTTTCACATTTGGAATCTCCTTCAAACCATCAAGCTAGGTATATTTTGCAATTTCTACAACCTCATCTTCAATAGCCCCTCCTTTAACATTAGAGGAGGGTTCAGTAGTAGAACCATTGAAATTGTCACAAAAGAAGAACAGGCTAAGGTTGTGTCTCTGTTCTTTGAGGCTCTCAATGGCCTTACCGATGGCAATGTGGGAAGCCTCCAAGTGAGCAATGGATGCAATGGTGGCATGGATTACCAGCTTATGGAGAATATCAACCAAATCAGGCAAAGAGGATTGGGCTTTGGGAATCTTGCATAAGATGGAAGGTGGGGTTTATGAAATTTACTTTAGCTTCAGACGCTGGGAGCTTCTAATAGGGGTTGAATCCACCTTAATTTTCTTCCTAGCCACATGATGCTGATTGAGTAGGCTACAAAAAGATCTTGAAAAAAAGTAAATACACTTATAAAGTCTCATGGGGTTCAAATCATTAAAACTCATGTGAAAAATACCTTGGAATGATGGGAATGAGTGGTTACTCGAAAAAGTTTACGGATCTTGAAAAATGTAATATTGAAATAGGAAACAGAGCCTATGGGTGCATGGATCCACATTTGTCCTTGTTAAAAATGTCATCCACCTTAGCAGGTAGACTGTCTATCCATGTTAATAGTCCTTGGGCATGAACCCCAATGTTAGCAAGCTTATCAACAATAGTATTGGCCTCTCTGTAGGCATGTTGGAGTATGCAATTATGTTGTCGCTTAATAATTTTCTTACAATCTTCAATAATTGATCTGATCCTCCAGCTAATAGGATTAGAAGACTTCAAGTAGTTAATGATGTTTAAGAAATCTCCTTCCACAATGATATTTCTTGGGATAGTTTTCATAAATTGAAGATCCCTCCAAACAGCGTTGGCATCAGCAATATGGTTGGTGATAACACCAAGAAGTTCAGCATAGGAAAAAATAGGATTTCCTAGATGATCCCTTAGGATTCCACCAACCCCCCCTAACCTAGGGTTTTCTTTGGCTGCACCATCAAAATTGAGTTTAACCCAACCGTTAGGAGGAGGAATCCATTTAAAATTAATTCCAGGATTGGGAATATCAACACTTTTGGGGTCATAAATATTGATGTTACAGGACTTTAAGATATCTTTCTCAAAAGGAGGACAATGATGTGGATTAAAAGGTGTAGCTAGAGCATTTTCTATGGCACAAAGGATGATTTTATTGGCAATGTATTGAGGTTGGAAATTTTTTTTATCAAAAACTCTATGATTATGTTCAAGCCATATTTGCCATAAGAAATGCTGAAGGCTAAACTTGCACAATACTTTAAGCATAGGATTTATGAAAGGATTAGGCCATTGGTAAAATAGGTCAAAAATTGACAGAGGATTGGCCCAAACCAAGTGAAAAACTTGAAGAAGTTTATTAATGACCTTTCTAGAAAAATGACAGAAAATAAAAATGTGGGAAGTGGACTCCCAATCGGACAAGCATAAATGGCATCTGTTAGGAAGAGTAAGGCCTCGTTTCATAATATTTTCAATGGTTAAAATGTGTTTTTGGATGCAAATCCAAGAGAAGGAAGTAATTTTAGGAATCAGGTATTTAGTCCATACAAGCTTGAAAGGCAAAGTATTCTCTATATTGATAATGGAGAGCAGGTAAGCAGTTTTAATAGAAAATTCCCTAGAGTCTGTGGGCTCCAAAATAGGTTGATCATTTGAACAAGCCTCAAGAATTCTACAAGAGGAAAGATATTTATTTAGGCATGAAGATTCCTCCTCATGATTTGGAATATTAATCTCCTATTTCTTAATCTCATTAATTTAAGTTATATAATGAGCCACCAGAGGACCAAAACATTGCTTGGTAATGTTAGTGATCCTTTGGAGCATAGGAATTTGATTGAGAGGAGACTTGCCCATCCAATTGTCATCCTAGAAGGAAATGGAGTTGCCATAATCGAGAAGCCATTGGGTTCCTTTTTGCATAAGGAAACGATCTTGACAAATTGATTTCTAAAAAGCGGATCCGCCAAAGGGTACCTGACCATGCAAAAACTCAAAATTTTGAAGATATTTCATTTTTAAGATTTTGACCCAGTCAACCTATTCATCTGAAAAAAGTCTCCAAGCTTGCTTGGCGAGGAGAGAAATATTAAGATGGGATATCCATTTGAGGCCTAAACCTCCATGATCTTTGGGTTTGCAAGTTTTATCCCAGGCTAGTAGATGAAATTTGTGCTTGTTCTTAGTTCCTAACTAGAGGAAATTCTTTTGGATTCTCTCCATTTTGCTATAAATAGAAGTTGGAGCTTTGAATAAGGATAAAAAATAAACATGAATACTTTGAAGGTAAGCCATAGTTAAGGTGATTTTTCTAGCTTGGGAGAGGATATTACCTCTCCACGTAGTCAATTTATTTTGAAGTCTTTCAATGACATTATCCCAAAGATTATCCTTGACACTTCCATTAAAAAGAGGTATTCCAAGGTAAGAGGAAGGCAGGGAACTAATGGGACACTGGAGAATGTTAGCAATCAAATGTTGTTTTCTCAATGGAGTATTAAGGAAATACAATTTGCTTTTTTGAAATTTGATCCTTTGGACATCATTCAATTAAATTTCTTAGGATGTGACCCTTTCAAATCCCTCTTTTCATTTTTTTGGTTACATAAAAGAGTTGGTAACAACCATTGTTTTTAGTAACTGTCCAGTGCAGGGTTCAAATCATAGGGACTGCAATCACTAAACCTATCCATCTCATTAATTATTGACCCGATGTGATATGGGGACCAATGTTCGCTTGTGTTTGTACTGTTGTCATCGATCTGATGCACACTCAAAATATTTAGAACATACTACTACCTTTGCAAATTGGCACCACCAAGGTTTGAACCCAGATATCTTCTCAAAAAACATCCAAACTAGCACTTACCAACCCACCTAACCCTTGAACTAAAAATCCCTTTTTCATTTACCACACTATATACTAACCTTGTAAACCCATTACATTTACCCCACTTTTTTAAAAATTAATAGTGACTTGCGTACTTTTGACATGTTCTTGTTTTGTAGACATCCACAAACATCCATGTATGACTTAAGTGTTCAACTAACGAACTCCATCGGGCTTCACAACATTAAAATTTAAATCAATGGAATGAATATTTTTAATCAGTCCAACATTACACTTTTAGGATGCTCGTCCTATTGCATTTCAACTTAAGTAATTTGGCCTGAGATGCATAAACTAACGTGTAGTCTTAAGAAAAAATACAAGTCCCATGGTTTACCACCATGCGTTACCCTTAAAATACCATGCCATTGCTACATCGAAACAGATTTACCCATAGCAAAGGTGGTCAAAAATATGGGACGTTCAAGTGTGACTCGAGATTTATCCAAACGGTTGATCGAGGGTTGATCGGTTGGTCGAGAATGGGATGAATTGAAAATTTTCATTACTACTGCAGAGTCGAGCCTAGGAGTTGGAGAAGTGCTAGAAGGAGGTTCCATCTTCCATGGTGTGGTTCACCGTGCTTCCAACCAAGATACTATCATGCAGTTTTGTTACCTGAACGACCAACAACTGATATATTAGACTCAAAAATAGAAGACTCTTTCAAACCCTCTCAAACATACCCAGAGGCATAAGGTCCTTAACTGGGTTAAACACAAATACAGTAGTAAAGTTTTGCTCTTTAGAGCCTGCACTTAGAAATATCATCTATTACTCAATATTAATTGACCCATGCCCATTCACAAGAGGCTATACATCCCATTTCTCCTAATCTTGGGAAGTTACAAAAACCTATTTTTTACCCTAGACAACAATAGACCTATTCTTAAAAACGCTTGGGGCTATCTTCTGACAACCTTTCTTAGGCTTGCACCAATCAGCAACAACACAAACAATAATAACTTTTAGTACTGAATTTAGCACCATATGTTAAGAGCCTTCTAATAAAATTAAGCACATTTACATCGATATTGTAAATAAAGCTTAAATTCATGAAAAAATAAAATGTTGCAATATAAAATGTAAATACATAATTATATAAATCTTATAAATCCCAACATACAATAGCACACCTCTTTGAAAGGGTAAGCTCTTTTAATACTTTCATTCAATGTGCAAAAATATACATTCATTCCTATCTTCCCCATTTTTAAAGACTTCATCACCCTACCTAATGCTCAAAGTTGGCTTAAGTATAAAATAGCACCCAAGTTAAAATATTTTACCAAACAAAATACATACATTATTGACAAAAATTACATAAAATGGTGTCATTTGTCTAGGAAATTCTAGTGCCACAAACTATAACAAAATATTTATATAATATCATTACAATACATAATAATTGGGATCCCTGTATTAAGAAACCAGCTATTACATAATAGTATCACGATGGAGTCATAACATGTCCTTCCCCTTCAAAAAGCTTTTTTCTTAAAGCTGAAGATGAAGAAACCATTACTAAAGTTGTTGAAGGGGCTCCCAAGTAGCATATTTAGGTTGTAATACTTACCATTAAACAAGAACATCAGTGATGATATAGTGGCAAAAAGAGTATGATCTACTATCCAAAATGCATTCAAGCTCAAGAATGATGGATCCTTCATTACCAACTATGGTAGTGTAGATTGTACCTAGACCTTGTTGCCAACAACCTTCTTGAGAGAGGAGACTTGAAAGGCCACGTTAATTTTGGAAGTGGTCGAAAGGGCTAGTTTATAGGCTATTGAACCAATCTATTGTAACACCTAGTAAGAACCATAGTATTTGGTAGCAATTTTTAGGCATCCACAAAGTTGGAGAGATAACTATTTGTAAGGCTATAGGAAAAGAAAAACCATGTCCTTGACTTCAAGGCTATGCTTAGAGCGGTGTTGATTAGCTTGCTAACACATTTTGTTCTAAGCCAAGTCAAGATTGACCTTAAGATGTCAAATAAGGGAAGCATGCTATATAAGGATGGAATCCATAGCTTGTACCTTGGAGCTTCCTAAAGTGTAAGAGGATAGTGTTTGTGGAGTATGACCATATACTACTTCAAATGGGTTCACCTTAGTAGCAATATGATATGACATGTTATACCATCATTCTACAAAAGAAAACCACTTGGACCACTATATAGGATATTTTAAGGTGAAGTGAAGGAGGTATGTTTCCAAACACTTATTGATAATTTTAGTTTAACCATTAGTTTGTGGATGATAAGCCAAACTCATTTTGAGTTGAGTTCCTTACAACTTGAACAATTCCTGCTAAAAATGATTATTAAAAGTAGGATCCCTATTATAGACAATTGATTTAGGCATTCCATTGAGACAAAATATGGAGTCTAAGAATACTTGGGCAATGATGAAGGTGATGTAGTGGTGGGACAAGGAACATAAATAAGCATATTTTGTGAGATGATCCACTACCACTAGAATAACAAATTTTCCCTTGATTTAGGTAACCCTTCAATGAAATCCATACATATTTGTCCAAACTTGTTCTAGAATTGGTAAGGGTTGAAGGGTTTTAGGGGGACACATATTTTCTTCTTTCATGTACTAGAATCGTTCATATTTTTCCATAAAAGTTTGAATATCCCTCTTAATTTCCCTCCAAAAAATGTACACTTGGTCTTTTCATAAGTTTTGAGGAACCTTTAATTCCCAATTGTTTGGGACAAATTCATTTCATATAAGATGAGGTTCCTCATTGGTGAATTTTGAGGAATGACATTTTGATCATGATATTGTAAATATTGACCATCCCAAGTATAGCCAAGGTATGAGTTAGGTGTTGTTTAGACTTTGTTGACCAATGTTTACAAATAGGAGTCCTTGGTCATTTCTTCCTTCGGATGATGGATTCATTGCAAACGTGGTGTAGATATAGCATGTAGTATTTTCTACTCTTCATATAGTTGGGATAAGGTATCAACTACTATGTTATCCTTACCTTTATTATAGGTGATTTCATAGTCATAGCCTAACAATTTAGAAACCCATATTTGTTGTTCTAGTATGGCTACCCTTTATTCCAAGAAATATTTGAGACTTTGATGTTGAGTCCTAATGGAAAAGTGTCGCCCAATGAGATACAAATGCCAATGATTAACACCATGTAAAATGGTAAGCATCTCCTTTTCAAAAGTAGACTTGCCCAAATTTTAGCTAGATAGTGCTCTTTAGATGAAGACCAATGGTCTTCCTTCTTGCATCAAAAGTGCACTAATGCCATTTACAGATACATCACTTTCAATAACAAAAGTTTTCGAGAAATCAAACATTGCTAACATGGGGGTGGTAGTCATAGCATGCTTCAACTCCTAAAAAGCCTTATCTACTAGTTGTCAAGGGAGCTACTATATTCCCATAATTATTTACAAATTTTTGATAGTATCTAGTGAATACCAAAAATCCATGAAGTCCCTTTAAGGTTTGAGGTTTAGGCCAATCTTGAAAAAAACTGAATCTTTTTATGATCCACTTCACCTCCATCATTGGCTACAATATAATCCAACTATTTAACTTCTTATGATCCAAAATAACACTTAGGCCTCTTGGCATAAAGCTAATTCTAAAACAAAAGTTGTAGTGTTTGATATGGATGCTAGAGATGCTCCTCCCATGAATGACTGTAAATAAATATATCATCAAAGAAGACTAGAATGGATTTGCAAAGGAAAGTTTAGAAAATAGAACTCATCAAACAGTGAAAAGTGGAAGGTGCATTGGTTGATCCAAGTGGTACAACCAAGAATTCATAGTGCCCTTCATGAGTTCTAAAACATTTTTTAGGAATGTCCTCATCCTTGAATCAAGTCTAATGATATCCTGATCACAAATCCCATTTTATAAAATATTGGGACCCATGCAACTCATCTAGCAATTAATTAATTATTGAAATAGGAAATTAATCTCTAATAATGATTTTATTAAGGTTCCTATAATCCACACACAAGTTCCAAGACCCACACTTTTTTTGGTACCAATATCAAAGAAGAATAGGGACTAGCACTCGAACAAAAAACCCCTACAACATGAAGTTTCTATACCATTTTCTCAATTTTTGATTTCTAAGTATATGGATGTCGATAAGAGTGAATATTTAGAGGAAGACTACTAAGAAGAAGTTGAATTGTATAGTCATGACAATAGCAAGGAGGTATTCCTTTGGGTTCCTTAAAAACTTAAGCATATCTTTGCAATAAAACCTGCAATACCTCTGGTTGGTCCTTATGCCTCTCCTCAAAATCTTCTATAGAAAATAATTGAGCCACAACCCCATGGGATGTTTTTTTAACAAGTTTTACATATTATGGGTTGAAATAAATTAAGAATCCCTAACCTTCGTGTCTTGTAAGTTGTATTATATTCCTTGTTGGCTAAATTTCATCCACAACTCAAAAATACCCCACAAAACTAGACCTAACATCTAGATCCATTGGGTTCAAAGTGTAGACCAATTGGTTCAACCAAACCCCATAAGGGGGGTGAAGGTCCAAGGTTCAAATCTAAAGCCTCATCAGAATGAATGCTTGTCCCTTTCCTAGTGCTTTTAGTGATGTAAAAGGTTTAAAATGATTATGGCATGGTGGTTATAGGGGCGAACTGCATGAAGATCTGTATGGTGGATTTTTGGGTGGATAGTGCAGAATACTGTGGTGGCCATAAAAATCTGGATGGCCTACTCAAATTCATGGTAGCTACTGATTCCACCATGTAAAAAAAAAAACATCTAGATCCATTATACCCCTAAAATGATATTACACCCACCAAGTGGTAAGGCAAACATATCCACCTTAATATTATATTCTCTTATTTGAATTTTGACATTACAACACTTCCCTTGACATGGCAGGGTGCTTTCATTGGCAATCATAACTTCAAAGAAATTACAACTAGTAATGTAATAATTTCCTTGTTTGGCCACACATGGATCAATAAAGTTATGTGTGCTTCCTAAGTCAATAAGAATTATGACCCATTTTCCTTTGATGTATCCTACCACTTTTATCATGTTAAGAGTTGATATTCTTGTTAAGTCATGCACCAAGATTTTTGGTTGGGATTCCTTTACAACTTCTTACTATTCTATGTGTACCTCCTTTTTATGTTCCTCGTTTGTCTCCAAAGATTCTACGGTTATTACCTCATCCACATCATGAATATTTTTTTTTTGGTATACACACTTATACCTTGATGAATACTTCTTCTCATAGTTGAGAAAATTGGAATCAAATCATAATCAACATAGAAAAAGAATAAGGAAAAATTGAGACTCGACAAAAACTTTGATTAAAACTAGCAAAAAGTCAATAATTTTTCATTGAAAAATTTATAGAAAATGCAATTTTTCATTGAAAAATATTGTTTCATGCTTATCATGATTTTTTGGAAAAACAATTGGTAAATTTGGCAAAAAAATCAGCTAGGTTGTGAATTAGGAAAAATCGGCTTGAATCAAGATTTTTGCAATTTTTTTCAACTATGCTTCTCATCATAGTTATATTATAGCCCTTAGGCCCTTATTGTTTCTATCTCTTCTTGTGTCAACGTTTTTATGGTAAGATATTTGTTGGCAGGAATTGGTGTTGGATTGGATAAAAATAGTGGCAAATATTGAGAAAATTTAGGGGTGCATCCTTGAGCTTTAAATTTTTCTTCTACCAATGTAGCCTAGGAAATTGCTTTTTGTAAATATTGAGGCCTCAAAATTTTAAATTCAACTTGAATATCATACTTCAAACCACTCATAAAATGATATTGAAAGAATTTCGGACTCAAACCAATGGTATTATTGGTCAATTTTTCAAATTGAGTCTGATAATCTCAAATGGTTGAATTTTGTTTGAGTTTAGAAAGGGCTATTGTAAAATATTCAATCTCACTAGGAGTAAATCAGTGAATAGGTGTTGCTCAAATTCATGCCAAGTAATATCGAGGTTTGCTTTCCTAAGCCATTGAAACCAATGCAATGTATCTTATTCAAAATTGAAAGAGGATTTTGTCAAGCACATATAATAGGGAACATTATGAAAATTAAAATATTGTTTGGCCCAACACATAAATACTTATAGATACTTCCCATAAAACTTTAGAAATTCTAATTTGTGTAGTTTATATCCTTGGTTATTAGAAACTTATTTTTGTTGACTACTAGTGCCCTCATCCTTAAGACCTTGAGACCCAAATTGACCATGTGTGTGGGTATTATTAGTTATATGACCTTCCAAGTCTTCAATTTTTTATTTAATTCCTCCTTCATTTCCTTTTGTTCCCTTGCTACATGGAGCAAGTTGTCATGTAGAGATTTGATATCCACCCTTAACTAATTTAAATTTTCATTTAATTGCTCCCCCACATGTTTTCCCCAAGACTCTACATGTAGAAATGTTTTGATCCAACTCATGTGCATTTTGTTGTTCCATAGTATCTATAGTCATCCTTTAGGTTTTTTAACTATCTAATGAGAGTTACTAAAAATAAAAGTGTGGTTCCAAGAGTTCCTATTTTTAGTAATGAGATAGAAAAAGTGTTTGGGTGCTATATATCAAAATGATCAGTTGAATGAGATAATCATAATGAGATATATCCCACAATATTATTATTTTCTACTTCTAGGGGAGTATTATCTTCAATTATCAATTGTTTCTTAGAGTCTTCATTCACTTAAAAAAATAATTTTTTTTAGACAACCTCTTACTAGACTCTACATTATCTATTTCTAACAATATAGCTCATTATCTCTAATGATTATCTGGATGAATAATTACTAAAACATTCCTTGTGTATTATAATTCTCAAATGTCACAAGTAATTACTATTAACTATAGATACTTAAAAAATGTCATGTTGAGGAGACTACATATATGGACTCCTTTAAGGCCATATGAACCACCTTGGGTAGCCCTAGGGATCAACAATGGTTTTCACCACTAAAATATAGAGCAATTTACCTTTGCATAATGATAATATTAACCCAATATGACCCCCAATATTTATTGTCTTATCCCAATATGGCCCCCAATTGCAACTGTCTTACCCCGAGATGACTCGCAGTCATGATTGTCTCACACTGAAATGGTCATGCCAAAAGCAAGTTTTTACATCGTAGTTCAAACAATTACACATGCTAGCTGGATGTAATGACATAATGGAGTCAGTTGCATAATAATTTTCAAGAATGAGTAGTTACTCTTCTTGATCCTAACCACTTCTTGGCTTCCCTTGCAAGCTTGGACTCCCATTTGGAAGTCTATATAATGGCACCTAGCCCTCATTAAAAATACTAAGACTTTCTTGCAATGAAGTGCTATATAACTAGAAAAACAAAGAGCTCTCATTCCCAAAGCAATGAAGTGCTATCGAAATTCAACCATGGAGCTTCCAAGCATTCAAATGAACTTTCTTAAAGGTTGAAGATCAAATTCACACTTCTTGTACCGTTCAACATCCTTGCTTTATATCAGATTCCACCCCTAATTAATTCTTCATGAAAACACCAAGAATGGCAACCAATCCATAGATCAAAACCCAATATCACCTCACATCAGCTAGAAGGAAATCATTCACCATTTAACAACCATATATCTCAAATAAATCCCATAGGCATGACCATCTAACCATAAGACGACTAACAGGAAATACCGTCCCGTACAAAGATGACATGTTAGGTTGAGATACATTTTTTGTTTTCTATATTTCATTAGATTTAGCAGCATTTTAATTATTGTTTAGCATAGCTTAATTTCATTTTCATGTATTCATTTGTTGTATTTTAGATTCTTTATTCCTTTCTTTATCATGGATATGGGCCTTATCTTGAAAGGATCTTCATATGCTTTTGATGCTCTTCAGGTTTTTTGTGTGTAGATTAAATGTCTTTACAAGGGAACAACATAAAGATTCGTACTACATCATAAAACATTGCAATAACCATGGAAAAAATGTCCCTCATCAGTTTGTGATATGCAAGAAATATTTTATGAGATACACCTAGAGGGATCTCATTATAACCTTTACTAAAGGCAGAAATAATCTCAAATTGGTAGCAAATATTTGTATCAAATTGGTATCAAATCCATTGTTTTGTCATTATGGTTACATAATTTACTATCTAGTTTATTATTTATTTCATTGCATAGGTGTATGATCTCTTTTCAATATTTCCAGTGGCGATCATGATCGAACCTTTTTTAGGCAAGGGGTTCTTGATGAGCCAGTTATCTATAGGAGGCATCGGGATGAGATATGATTACCATGTGTCAAGGCATGGAGGGTCACATTGGAGGATGACAAGGAGATCAATCTCCTTGATGTGGATTATGTGGGAACTATAGAGGAGTATGATGCATGGTTCGTGACTTAACAACCATGGGTACTGATTCTAGCAGTATATGGTAGAGAGGGATATGGGGATGACGTTGAGGGAGCTAAGGAGGCTCCTAAGCACTAGAGGCATATATTTTCTAGTAGTTAGATGAGGTAAAATAGGAGGGCAACGAACCAAATTTTGAATTATGGAGGAGATGGAAGAGATATGGTAGAGCAGGTTATCAGGTTTGGATGAGATGGGGGGAATATAGAGGATATTGAGGATATTTTGGATGGCTTCCCTAGTCAATGTGAGGATTATCAAGCAAGGCTAGAGTAGCAAGTGGCAAAGCGAGATGCTAAGATAGCAAATCAAGATATAGATATAGCTCAGATACGAGGTAGAGAGGTGATTCTAAATGTAAATATAACTTAGTTACAAACAGATCTGGAGGTACAACTAGCAATGGGTGGGGATGAGGATAGGATTACAAGGCTCCATGTAGAGCTACTAGAGGGGTGTTGTAGGTAGAGGCATGATGTACATAACCTTCAAGCTCAGGAGGGATATACCCAAGATTTTAAGGATCGATTAATGGAGCATGATATTGGGCTTCCAGAATCGCCCTCCTCATCCATATCTAGTTTATCTAGGCCTAGTGATTCTAGGTATAATTCTAGGTCTAGGGCTTCTTCAAGGTCACAGGGGTCCTCTCATAGGCATTAGCTAGTGCTTAGATGCACTTTTTGTATATGAGCCTTGGTGCTCCATTGTATGTAGCCTTTTTGGGTATTCATTGTACATGTGATATATATACATGGCTTTTAATTTTGTGTTATGATTTTGTGTGAATGTTTTTATGTGAATGCTTTTGTGTGAATGCATATGTATATGGATGATTAATGCAAGTGGTAATGTGAATGTTCTAATGATCATTTATAGTTTAGATTTTCCTTGGCCAATATTTTAACATTGTTGTTTAATCAGGGGCACCAAACTTGGTGATATGTGGGGTGAAAGACTCATGAATTGACATGGATGTTGACATGGTAGAAGATATGGATGTTGATATGGAAGAAGATATGGATGTTGATATGGAAAAATGACTATTTTGTAGAGACTCAGACATACTAGTGGCATCAAAAAAACTCACTAAAATTACCTAATCCCTCTAGGACCAAATGTGTGTGCAATGAATTCATTTACCGAATCATGAGCATGGTAATGACTCAAGGCAATCAAGAACCAATGTGTGTGCAAGTGAGTTCATTAACTCATCTTGAGTAAATTGGGTGTGACCTGTTATGGATGAGACCAAGAAGCTAGCTTGTCCGTATGTGTGGTTAGAGGTCTCTTTAAAAGAGATGTGTCCCCATGCATGAGCATACTCCACTGCCAATCAAGCATCTATAGCTTCGGTGGAGATTAGCTCCATAGTCCAAGAATTTTGATCTCTCAAATTTTTGGGATGACTACTTAACCATATGACTAGAAATGTAGTATGATCCTTACAACCCAATGATCAGTGGTGTGTGATGAAAGATTTAGAGCTTTGGGGAATCAGATTCTCAACCTAAGTGTGATGAGAATTGTACCCTATCCTTACTACTCTATCTTTTGAATTTGGAAGAAACTGTGATAGTGGTGAAAACCACTATTTTTGTGGACTATGTTGCATGATGGGACAAGTGAGGAGTACCCTTTTCACTTCGAGGTTCAACCCAAGTATGGTGTTATCCCTCTTTGACACAAGATATTTTTAAGATGTGAAATTGTGTTTGGTTCAAGAATATTTTGGAGTCAATTCCCAAAACTCAATATTTTCTTAGTGAAGATGTGTAATGGTCCTAAAAAGAACTTGACATGTATTTAGAGTTTTCTTAAAACACTAGGAGTGGCTGAGTGACCGAAAACACCTAGGAATTATGGGCATGTGGTTTTGCAAATGACACTTTGACTTTATGGAATGGTGTGGGTGTTGGTTTGAAGGTGCCCCTGATTAAGGCAACATGACTTTATTGGACCAATTAAAACCTTGAACTGAATAAATGATCCCTAATATGAAATGTGAAATGTGGATGGAATGTATGAAATGCAATTGTTGTTAAATGAAATGTGTGCAAATATAGTGCAATGTTTTTGTGTATTAGCCATGTATATATACATATATATAAATCTCATTAAGCATAGAATGCTCTCAAGTGTATAACATTAAGTGGTTCGAGCTCTTCCTCTCCCTCTAGACTGGCAAGCCTATAAGTACCTTTACCCACTTTTTGAGTGACAATGTATGGACCCAACCAATTAGCCATGAATTTATCATGAAGATACGATAATGCATTGGTGTTTTGTTGATTCTCTTTAAGGACAAGATCTCCTACTTGGAATTCATGTAGATGAACTTTGGCATTGTAAGCACGCTTTAGGTAGTCTTGATAAACTTGTAAATGCTCTAAAGCATTGACTCACCTCTCATCAAGAAGTGTGAGTTGGTCAAGACGTGCTTGTCTAGCAGTGTCATCATCTATGAATTCCTACAAAGAAATTTGCAAGGAGGGGATCTCAAGCTCAAGAGGCATGATTGCTTCGGCTCCATAGACCAATGAAAATGGTGTTGCCCTAGTAGGCGTGCGGATGCTTGTTCGATAAGCCCATAATACCAAGGGAATTTTAGTATGCCAATCTCTATGATTTTCATTAACCAGTTTCTTGAGAATAGCAATTAAGGTCTTGTTGGTAGCCTCAACTTGTCCATTTGCTTGTGGGTAATAAGGAGTCGAGAAACTATGTTGGATGTTATATTTCTTGCAAAGTGCTTGAACATCCTTGTTCTTAAAAGACTTGTCATTGTCGAAGATGATTTTTGAGGGAATACCAAAATGACAAATGATATGATGAAGTAAAAACTCCACAATTCTAGGTCCTATCGTACTTGTTAAAGGAATTACCTCAACCCACTTTGTGAAGTATTCAGTGGCTGTGATGATGAATGTATGTTGTCCCGAGGAAGGAGGTGATATTTTTCCAATTAAATCAAGACCCCATTGTGAAAAGGGCCAAAGGATTTGAATAGGCTGTAATTCTTGTGATGGTACATGAGTTAAATTAGCATGCTCTTGACATTGCTTACAATGTTTGACATAAGTGCAACAATCTCATTCCATGGTGGGCCAATAATAACCCATGCATAGAATACACTTTGTGATGGCCATCCCACTAAAATGACCACCACAAGTACCATCATGAGCTTCAACTATGGCTCTTTGTGCCTCAACAACCTCGAGACATCGAAGGAGGATTCCATCATAACCACGTTTATACAACACGTCCCCCAAGAGAACAAAATGAGCTATTTTTTGCTTGAAAGTGTGTTTAGTAGTTCGAGACATGTTATATGGGAGTGTTCCAAACTTGAGAAAGGCTACTATTTGGCTTGACCAAGGCTCATATGGATCCAACTGGATAAAGCAAACATCCTTTTCATCCTTAGATTCAACACGGACAATTGCAGATTTAGAGATTGTTGTGATAATTAGAGGTTGTACCTCTCCTAAGGAGTCTTTTGGAATCAATGATCCAAGAGAGGCCATCACATCTACAAATCTATTAGTCGAACGTGGCAAACTATCGATTTCATACCATTCAAATGTAGAGAGCAATTTCATTGCTACTTCATGATAAAGCTTAATGGTAGGTTCTTTGCATTGGTATTCTCTGTTGATTTGCTTGACAACAAGTTGAGAATCACCAAATATCTTGATACGCTTTATGCCCATAGCTATAGCTGATTGAAGGCCTAAGATTAAGGCTTCATACTCTGAAGTGTTGTTTGTGCATTGGAAGTCAAGTTTGAATGATAAGGGGATAGGTACCCCTAGGGTGTATGAAACATGACTCCAGCACCTTGACCTTTCTTGCACTTAGAGCCATCAAAGAATAGTGTGATATCGACGTCTTCCTTTGGAATGACATCTTCTTATTTTTGGTGATAGCGAATACCAAATCATCTGGGAGCTCAATAATCAAGGGATGATCACTAGGTAGTGGAGCTTCCACAAGTTGATCGACTATGACCTGACCTTTAATGGATTTTTGGCTAATGAACTCAAGGTCAAATTTAGTAAGAAGAATTATCCATTTAGTGGTGCGGGTGTTATTGTAAGTGCGAGATATCATATAACGCAGAGGATTTTCTCTAGCTATGACATATGTTGTGTGACTAAGCATGTAATGTCTAAGTTTCTTAGTGGTAAAAACCACTGCTAAGCATAATTTTTCTACATAAGCGTATCTTTTTTCATAGCTTACCAATGTTTGACTAATGTAATAGATAACTTGCTCTCGATTTTCTTCATTCTTTTGTGCAAGCATTGTCCCTAATGCAAAGTTCATTGCTGAAACATAAATATAGAAGGGGACCCCCGGACGAGGAGGAGCTAAGACTGGTGGAGAAGCTAAGTATTTCTTAATGTCATCAAAGGCTTTTTGGCACTCATCTATCCAAGAGAATGGCACCCCCTTTTGTAGCAGGTGATTGAATGACCTGCATTTGTTAGAAAGTTGCGCAATGAAATGATGGATCGATTGGATCTTTCCTTGTAAACTATGCAATTCCTTTAAATTTTTTGGGGGAGGCATCTCCATGATAGCCTTGACCTTGTTTGGGTCCACCTCAATGCCTCTTTTGGAGATAATGAACCCTAGTAGTTTGCCAGAGGTAACACCAAAGACACATTTCTTGGGGTTCAACCTTACATTATGCTCTAGAAGTCGATCAAAAACTTTCTCCAATACACCAATGTGCTCTTGTTGAGTTTTGGATTTTTCCAAGAGATCATCCACATAGTCTTCGATGATCTTATGCATATAGTCATGGAAAATGTATGTCATGGCACGTTGATAAGTGGCACCTACATTTTTAAGGCCAAAGGGCATCACCTTGTAACAAAAAGTTCCCCAAGGTGTAGTGAATGTTGTTTTGTGTTGGTCATCAGGATTTATTCGAATTTGGTTGTATCCTAAAAAACCATCCATGAGAGAAAGCATTTCATGGCTAGTGCAAGTGTCGACAAGAGTATCAATGTTTGGGAGAGGAAAATCATCCTTAGGACATGCTTTGTTAAGATCTCGAAAATTAGTGCAAATGTGTATCGCCCTGTTAGGCTTGTGAATGGGTACCATGTTTGAGAGCCACTCAGGATAATCAATGGGTACAATGAAACCCACATCTAATAGCTTTTGGAGCTCTTCTTTGACCAAGAGGGCAATGGTAGGATGCATCCTTCTAAGTTTTTGTTTGACTGACTTAGCATCAGGATGTAAGGTGAGATTATGGACAACCAACTTAGGGTCAAGACCGGGCATGTCTTTGTAGGACCATGCAAAAATTCCCTTCTTCCTCTTGAGGAGAGCAATCAATTGCTCTTGTTCATCTTTGGATAAGCTTTTGCCAAGCTTGAAAATTTGGGGATTGTCGATATCTGAACTAAGGTTCACATCGATGGTATCTTCAATAGACATGTGAGAACCTTCCTCAAGTTGATGGGGAGTTGGGATTAGATGAATGTCATCTAAGATGTCATCAAACTCTTCTAACTTATCCTCATCTACGTCATCTAGAAAACCTTAGGATTCAAAGTGAAGGTGAAGGTGAAGGTGGAGGGGATGGAGGAATGTAGTTGGATGAAGCCCTTAACAATTCCTCGGATAGGACAAATTCAAAAAATATGGTGGTGAGGAAATCTGATCCATATCAATAAGACTCATGTCAATAGGAATTGGCTTTGCCAAATCATATGGATTATGGAGGGGGGCAAACAAGTCAGTAGGATTCATGTTGACTTAAGGGAAAATGGAGGAGGTGAAATGGATGGGATGGATAGAGCCTAAGAACCGATGCTAGGACCTTGGTAAACCTGGACAACAGTAAGCAACACAAATAAATGCACTTAACTAAATGCTATATACATGAAATGCAAAAAAAGAAAATGTTTTTTTATTTGTTTTATGTTTTTCTCTTTTTTTGCATTATATACATATGTTACAATTTTGGTTGATGAGATGGATTAATGAGATGGAGGTGGTGGTTCACCGATAGGTTCGACTCACTCTTGTGGAAGAAGCAAGTGAAATATGGGCTCATGGATGGGGAACATTCTGAGGTAAAACTCATCTTGTTTGGTGTGGGGAATGATGGGCTTCGATTCCTCATCAGATTCATCAGAAGCTATCGATATGAGGTCAAATTCTTCGTACATTTCCTCATCAGAGTCATCGGGGTGGAGGGCTTCTTCTTCTAAATTTAGATTAAGCCTTTGGAAGGCTTGTTCAAAATAAGAGATG
This sequence comes from Wollemia nobilis, assembly GCA_028583015.1. Taxonomy (NCBI): domain Eukaryota; kingdom Viridiplantae; phylum Streptophyta; class Pinopsida; order Araucariales; family Araucariaceae; genus Wollemia; species Wollemia nobilis. The sequence goes on from JAQPPZ010015480.1 coordinate 121,525, forward strand.
GTGGGAAGTGGGTGATAACCTAGACCTGAACGGTCATGCACTTCTTGATATGGGACATCAATAAGCTGAGGCACTCCCTATTCATATCGGCCTAAGCCATGTCTTTGCCAATTATGTCTATGAAAATAGCGGGATGGAAAACCCATCATTTGTTGGATATTGGTAGGTGGTGGTTGTTTGGGTTCTTCTGGAGGAGTAGGATTAGACAAATATTTTATCCCCCCATACACAAAATTTATGCTATTAGGCACCAAACCCATATTGTATACCACTCCTATAGATAAAGGTGGGTCACATGGGTGACCAAAATCCTTGGTAGTTGAGATATTGAGCGGTGTGATTGTGATGTCTTGGACCACATATTCACCAATACCAGGGTTGGTGAGGTGGACCTCAACTTGGGATGATGAGGATGAAGTGGACATGGGAGGCTCATGGTTGGCTAATGGCTCGAACGATGGGGAAGATGTGGGCATCTCACAATTTGACAATTCGACTTGTGAAACATTGGCTGATGAAGATGGATTTGGTTGTGAAGGAATTATTGTGACCAATGAAGGGGATGATGATGTGGATGGCATGGATTGGGTTTGACCACATGTACATGTAGTCGATGATGATGATAATGAAGGTGTAGAAGTGGATGCTTGGTTGGAATTGGTGATGGGAAGCTCCTCAAGAATGGGATATTTTGATGAAGGATTGGATGGAGTGATTGATGATGTGGTGGATGATGTGAGGAAAATGTGGGTAGAAGGAAGCATGGATTCATAAGGATTCGAGATGAAGTTGCAATACTTAAATGGCTCAACATCCGTTGGTATGCAATGTACTTGCCCTTTGTGTATGTATTTCAAACATTGATGTAATATGGAAGGGACACATCTCATTTCCCTCATCCAAGGTCTTCCAAGGAGTACATTGTACGCCATGGATCCTTCTAAGATGTGGAACAAGGTATGCAACATTTTTACCCCTACTTCGATGGGCAAAACAATAGTGCCAACTATAGAGCAGAGAGCATCGTTAAATGCTTTCAATGTGAAGGTGGATTTGGTTATGTGAGATGGAGGAAGATTGAGATGATGGAGGGCAGATGTGGTGATGATGTTAATGGAGGAGCCGATATCAATTAAGACTCTTTTGAATGGCTTCCTATCAATTTTAGCCATTATATGCAATGGAGGGTCCATCGATTCTGATGAGATTGGTTTAATCTCAAAGTCATAAAACATGATGGAAGGCTCCATGCATGTTTGAATACTCCCTACAAAGTTATTAAAGGCATTGGAATCTTGAGATTGGAGTTCTATGGATTTTAGAATATCCATTAATGCCTCACGATGTTGGGGAGATTGTTGAATTAGATCATAAATAGATAGTTTTTATGAAGCTATTTTTAAACTCGTGGTTAACCGGCTACTCAGAGAAATGATTGGCCTTTGGGGGTGGTTGATGGGATTAGAATGGTTGGGAATGTGGATTGGTGGAGAAGGATTTGGGGAAATTTGGATGGGTGGTGATGGAATAGGTTGAGACTCCCTTGCTTGTGAGTTCATGGGCTATTGAATGGGTTTTTGTCATGCATCTTGTTGATTGTTTTGTCATTGTTGACCTCGGGTTACCACATGAATGGCACCTACAAAACCTTGGTACTTTTGAACATGGTTAACTTGATTGGGAGGGGTCTTGATGTTAGACCCTCCCATTGTGGATTGCACCTCCTCATGATGAGGAAGTGGTGTTTGGAAGATACCAAGATTTTGGTTTTGTTGAGCTAGGGGGTTGTCAAGCTTGATGGCCCCCAAGTCAATGAGGTCTTGTACTATATCCTTAAACACATGGTAGTTATTTATGTCATGCCCATTTTGTCTATGATAAGGGTAAAATAAATGTTCCCTGTAGTTTTTACCATGTCTGGTGGGATCATCTGGTTTGACCTTAGGAAAAGCAAGTCTATTGGTGTCATACAACCTTCGAAATATGGAAGCATAAGATTTAGATAGAGGGGTGTATTGATGATTTTGTCAAACAAATTATCGATGTTGGTGATTCTCCATAGTTGGCATTATGTTTTGCATAGATTGGGTTATTGAGGGCACCACATGATAGGTAATTTTTTCGATGGTTGTTGCATTGGTTGTTGTTGAGCCATTACCGGTTGGCTCATGACCACTTGATTGACGTGATTGGCTTGATTGGCCGGATTGGCCTGTGTTGATTTGGTTTGGCCAGAATAATTGCTTTTGTATTGGCCCTTGTTTTTCCATTCCTTCTTTCTTGGCTTAAGTATGCCCTCTTGGATTTTTATCTCTTCGATGACACTAGCTTGGGCAAGAGCTTCCTCAAATGAGTGATATGTTTGCAATTGAAGCATCCAAGAAATGGGTTTGAGGCAACTCTTAGTGAATAGCTTAATAAGCTCTTCCATTGGTAGGGTGAATGGCATTTTGGTTATGATGGCCCTCCAACGGTTGCCAAAATCATAGATAGACTCATCATCATGTTGTCTTAAACCATAGATATCGGACAATGAGACTTTATTTCTTACATTAAGGGCAAATCATTCAAAGAATTGGTCAACCAATTGTTCAAAAGTATAAATACTATGATTGGGCAATTGGTTATACCACTCTATGGCATCTCCCCCAATGTCCGAGGAAATGTGTGGAGCATGAGAGCATTATCATTTTGAATTCTGAAGCATGAGTGCACGAATGTGCTCACATGCTCTTTAGGGTCCTCAGTCCCTTTGAACTTGTCAAACCTTGGTACCGTGAAGTCTTCCGGATATGGCGGTGATGGTACCAAAGGGTGAATTGGTTGATTGATTAATTGACGTAAGGTTGGATTCTGGTTATTGTAACTAGGAGTATGTTGTATCAAATTATCAATATGTTGTTGCATAGCCTTGATTCTAGGGTCTTCCCCAAGAATGTGAAAGCCCTAAATCACTTGATGATTCTATGAAGGGGTGGAAATATGTTGTGGAGTGACAAGATGATGATGGATAGGTGGAGTGGATTGGAATTGATGATGATGAGATTGATTGAGAAATGATGGTGATTATTGAAAAGGGGATAATGCATGAGGACTGTGGTTGGGTTGGCCTATGGGAATGGAATGGGTATGGGTGGATGGAGGTATAGGGATGGAAACCACCGAATATTGTGGTACCCATGATGGACTTTGTGTGATGAAGGTGGGTTGAGTGGAAATTGGCTGAGGCCTAGGGTTCACTTGAACTTGTTGTTGAGCTATCTATCACTTCTTAAGCAATTTGTTCAAATGTTCCCATGCTTCATTAATTTCCATATCATCATTGGAAGGCATGGATGAATATGGAATAGATGATGTGGATGGGGGACAAGTGGCAATGGGAATTGCAACTTGATTGGATGAAATGGGCACTTGTGAAGCAACATTGACTTGTGCTTCATACAAGGGGTTGGTATAGGTGGATACATATGAAGTGCTAGGAGCACATGATGGTTGGGGAATGGAAAAATGGGATGAAGGTGCAACTGATGCCTCAAAAATAGGGTTAGTGTACACCTGGGTGAAGTTGGATGGCTGGGAAGGAATAAGTTCCTACTGTAAAGAAGGATCTTGATCCAGGATATTATGGATGGGTTGTAAGACATAATTAGTCGATTTGTAGAAAGCCTCTACTTGGGCCATGTCTATGTGGGTAATGTTGTGGTCAATTGTGGGTGAAGATGATTTGGTTTGCATTTATGAAAGAGATGTGGAGGTGTATCTATGTGAGGACATCATTAGCCTGCATAGTGTGTGATGGGCCTACAGATAAATATGTGCAATCTATCTAAACCACACTGATGGGATTTACCACAAAAGTGGTAGGAAATGAAGATGAACAATCCATAGATGTATTGTTTTGGTTTAAATATTTTTTTTTGATTTCTTGTTAAGACCATAAGCTACTAAACCAAATGTAAAATGTGTTGTAAAGGAAATGCAGAAATGGAAATTCACAGAAATCAAATGAAGACAATCAATGCTATGTTTATAAAACAACTGTGTCTTACCTCATTCATTAATTATCTCCTTTTAATGTTTTTTCATCATTTATTTTTTATTTTGTGTGTTTGAATGCACTAATCTGAAATTAAAATGGGTGAATACTATGGCTAGGAATGGGCAACGAGATTCTTACTGGTGATGAAATCCAACAAGTTTTCTCGAGGGTAACCTATGGTGTCTAGGGGTAGATATTGGTGGATGGAGATGAAACCCACCGTCACCAGATCTCAAGCAATGGTTGGTGATGAAATCCAACCATTACTATTAAAAGTGCCACGTGTAGTGTGTGTAGTTCCTTTTAAAAAGTTTTTAGTTTTCTATTGTGCTCATACAATGTCATAAAATAACTACTTTCATCAATCTAAATCAGAATCCAACATCAAAATACCAATTTTCCCAAAGGAAGTAGAGTACACCACTTAAGACCGCTCTCTAAACAGAGGAGGGTTCGTCTACTCCTCCACCTTGAATCACCAAATGCGGGGGTACTTTTGGTATTTTAAATGTTGTTCCTACTTAGATTAATAAAAATATAAATTTCTAACCCTAGGATGCACACTACTTTATGCTTTTAATATCTCATATGCAAACAAAATATGCAACACACCAGAAAGCATGAATTCTTTTTAAATGAAAATGTGTAAATGCAACTATATGCAACAACTACTTTGATGCCTAAATGCACACTAGAATGATTGTTTCTAATAGATATATTATTATTATGTTATTTTTAATCCAATATCTGAAAAAAAACATAAAAACGTAAAATGTAAAAATACATAAAATAAAGATTAGGGTTTCAAGGTAAGCTTACAGGGAAGCCTACATATTTTTCCTCTTCTCCATGAAATGCACCTGGGTTCCTGTGATACTTGTGAAATGCACCTGGGCATTTCCTAAATATCCCATGAACGTCGCAGGGCTTCTGTGCACCTTCTGCAACTTCTACATTGCTCCAAAAATCTAGATTCTACGAAAATCATGTGATCTGTGCTTCTAAAAACCTGCAAGATAAAATAGAAAACAACAAGTTAGATCACAAGATAAATCAAAGTAAGAAACCCTTAGGGGGTCCCACCGTGATCACCATTTGTAGATACAAAATCGAACAACACCAAATAACTAAACTTAAATAAATGAACAATTAAAGCAAAATAAACACATGTGCAGATGCCCTAGGAACACCCGAGGGTTCACTAGTCAGCAGAACTAGGGTTTAGATACCCGTGGATACTCAGCAGTAGTAGGAAGCATCCAAGGTGCTCAGTGATGGAGGGAAGGTGCCCACAAGAACTCAATGGTGGAGGGAAGCACCCAAAGATGCTCAAAGATGATAAGGAATGCTCGGAGGTGCTCAAAAACTAAGATAAAATATTTTAGAAGTAGATCTAGTGCAACGAAATAGACATCAATGAATGTGGAGGCTATGGCGAGCGAGGGGGATGATGGAAAGGATTAGAGGCTTGAGGACTTCAAAAACTTGGGAAAAAATTTAGGGCACAAATTGCTTAGGCTTAGACTTTGGAAAAAATAGGGTTTGATCCATCAAAATGATTCCTATTTATAATATTGCCTAGGGCATGTTAGGGTTTCAACGACACAATTTGTATGGTCAAGATTAAAATGTGATGGAGGGTGGAGATTAAATATGGGTAGGTGGCATGGATTAAGGTAGATGAATGGCTAAGATTAGACCAAGATGGATGGTTGAGATTAATTTACACATATATACACATATTTATTAAATATATATAAAAATATAATATAAAATATTAATATTTAAATATATATTAAACAAATATATATAATATATGTAAATAATGGGTTAAAATGACGGGAATCCTTGGATGAGTGACAAATGGCTAAGATTTTGTGTCTACACAAATGAGTTGAATATATAACTTTGATATTTGTAGAACATGGTATTCAACCAGGAGAATGATTTATTCCTCATTGTCCATGTCCTTTTCGATAATTGTACATGGTCAACTTGTAATGGTTTTAAGTACCTATCTTAGTTTATGCATTAAAATAATAATGCCTCTCATAGTCAAGCTACCTCTATAGGCTAGTCTTTGTGTTCCTAAGAGCAAAATTATTCTAATTCGAGCATCATCCAAAGGGTTTTTGTACATACATTGTTCATTTTATTTAAATATTTGTGCTAAAGTGCAAGACCCTAGTCCAATAAATGAAAAATAAAGAATGATAAAGGAAATTGAGACTCGGATGTCCCATTTAGAGGGTGACCCTGAGTCTAGGGAGATAATGGTCATCAACCTCTTCCTTGATATTGATGTAAGTAATGTAGTGTAATGATCATATTCTTTTGCTTTTCAAATACTTTGGTTTTTCTTTCATAAGCTATCTTTATGTGACCATATTGATGTGATGCCAAGATGCTTAATAGTGGTTGCCTTTCTATTTTTAAACATAATTATACTTAAATCTTGTTGTTGAGAAATAAATATGTTTACTCCAATAAAAAAAGTCTATTTATTTTTTAAAAAAATATTTTTTATATAAATTATCATGATTTCAAGTGTTTAAAATATGGAATTCAAGACAAATACCTAGGTTTAAATCTTATGAAGTGATATATAAATAATTGGTCAATACCCACTATACGGTTATACTATGGTAATATGGTTATGTTGTAATAAAGACGGGATCTATTCAATCCTATACAATATTTTAATAATTTTTCAAAATTAATATCTTATCAAAAAATCATATAATTTGATTTGTTCATATATATTTGATTAATGGATTTTTTAATAAGTATTGTTTATTTATATTTTAATCTTTCTATTATACCAAATTATTATTATTATTATTATTATTCTTATTATTATTATAATAAATTGATGTCAAAATCTAATGCTAGACAAATTAGCTTCTAAAAAAACTCTTTATTTCGCTCTTCTTCCTTTTTTGCATATAATTGTGGTGAATGTATATTTTAGGAAATTTTTTGAAAGTCTTATGAATTCTAACATGATAATAGAGCATATCTAGAATGCCATAACTCAAATATGTAGAAATATTCTTCATAATTTAATGATAAAAGGAGTAATTCCTATTTTTACTATATTAGAGGGATTCTTTTTAAATTTTAAAATTCAAAACTAATTTTTCATGACATTCTTTAAATCAGTCTTTTCGACATAAAAAAGGTGTTTTCTTACCAACAATTTTCTAGTATTATTATGTTCATATCACTTATAGATTTCAAAAAACACCAATCTATAAATAGAGCATAGCTTAACGGTATTATGTTCCAATGATAACTGGGTCTCACAAAATCAATTCTCCATGGATTCAATTTTGTGAACTACTTATTTTCCAAAGGATGTAGGTCTACATGTAGAGTAGGGGCTAGAAAATGTTCTCACCTCCTAGTTAGTGTTCTAAACCAAATGATTGGCATACTAGTTAATATACTTTGTTATGGTTGCAAGCTCCTGTGTTCAAACCTTGGGAGCACAATTTGACCTTACATTAGCTTTCTAAGTGCCTTCATGAGTGGAATAACAAAATTTCTAACTCTAATGTTGTGATGGTGGATTATTTGGTAATTCATGGCACAACCAAGGGTGTGGATTTGAATTTAGTCATTGAACTTTTCTATCTCACTATTCAAGGAAGGTGATATTTGCATAGTAGAAGATATATTTTTGGTCTCAAAGGCATTGATAAAGTACCTATCCAAAGGACTAAATCCTAAGGTTCTCTCTAAGTAAATCAAGTTTGAGCCATGTTGGGTAAAAAATCCTCAAAAGAAACTTCTCTCTCTCTCTCTCTCTTTGTCTCTTTGGATATATCTATATCTATATCTATATATATTGAAAATATTTTAACATTTTTTATTATAAGTGGTAATTCACCCAACCTTCATGAGGCCGTAAATTTTTCTAATAAGAGTGTTTGAAGCCTTTTTTTTAGATCCATAATGTTTTGAGCCCTACATGCTAGTGATATCAATTTAATGACCTATTACAATTCTATCAAAATTGTGTAAAATGGACCTCATGGTGTATGTTACATGCCTTAATGTAATAAATTATAGCACATAATTGGTGTAAATGATAAAATTACTAAGAAATAATAATATCTACTTCATAAGGGTGGAGGACCCGAGTACAACCCCTTGTTCTCAAAAAATTTTAAATAAATAATTTTTCCTTCGATTTTAATGGTGAAATAGGATAATATGTTTAATATTATAAATTAGCTAAGAATAAAGAAGCACTTGGTCTCTTTATTATGTTACTAGAACTACTTATACTTTTCCACATTAGAGAGAAGATTGATCCCATTAAATTATGGATAACATTGAAGGATATTTAGAAATATAAGTGCTAGTAAAGCTCATAGGATAGAGAAAAAGCTCTCAAACCTCAAGATCTCAAAATTTGGTAATGTTGAAGACTATATATCTTGCTTCAAAACCTTAAAAGATGACTAGCTATGACTAGAGACAATGTAAATGTTGGTCAAGAATCTACCTTACGTATGGAATTTTTCATCCATGTGCCCTAGACCAGGACAACATTGTAAGTCCGAAAGGAAGAAAAGTATCCCGTGCCAATCTCCAGAGAGGGTTGGTTACCTTACTATTCTAACTTGGGGATTTGAGATTAAGGAAATAGGAAATAAATGACAAATGACTGAAATATATGGAAAATGTGGCTTCAAGCTAGATGAATGGGGGTGATGAATAGGCAACATGATTACTTAGTTGTACTCTAAACCAATAGCACTTCACACAAAGAATATAATAGAAATTAAAACTAGATATCTTATATGCGCAATATCCAAAATTATTCTAGTGTTCACCCTCTATTAGAAGCTAAATCTAGACATAGAATTATAGCCCTCACAAAAATAAGTCAATTTAATATAAATAAAGGATAGAAAACATAAAAATAAAAATATATCCAAAGTTAGAGCTAAGGATTCGTTGCATTCATAGCAAGGTTTAGGTATAACAATTTTCTAGCAAAATTTCCATCCTTTTTACATTGGAATTGCTAGTTTTAATAGAGGAGTTTTCCTTTGAGACATAAATACCCAACCACAAAACATTATGGTGGCAGAAAATATTCGATTTTAGAACTCGTCAAGAATAAACGAAGCATGGCCCAAATTTTATGACTCGTTGAGAAGTAGTTGCATGGCTTCAATGTGACAACATGATTCACTTGTAGCATCATCTCCTTAATTTTTGGAATCGCCTCAACGGAAAATTGGACTCTAAGATCTGAGGGGATTGGATTCAAATGCTTGTGTGACCAACAATACTTAAACAGGTGAATGCACACCTTCAAAATTTAATTTCATCATCGAGAAGCATTTCTAGAGAATTTTTGCTGAAGGAGAGTTTGACTGAGAAAGAGGAGCTTCATTGATGTGGGAACCACTTGTATGTCATCCATACAATATTTGAAAAGATATTGTGCTCTCAAGTGGGGGTGAAAGCACTTGGACCCCACTTGTGTTTCACCATTTTATATCCCAAAATGAGCTTGCGCTCCAAAATTGAGATGAAAGTGCTTGGGCCCTACACTGCCTTTTAGCTTGAAATAAAATTGTGTTGAATTTTGAGAAGTCAAAAGTGCTTTCGCCCCTTATTAACCCAAAATGGGCTTGCACTCTCCACTCAGGGTGAAAATAAATTGGGCCCCACGCTACATTTCGGCCATAATTTAACCTAAAATGGGATTTTTCTAACTTTTGAGGTGAAAGCGCTTGGGTTCCACACTATATTTTTCATTCCAAATCAAGTTTTTTTGGCCTTAGGAAAAGACAAAAAAGGTGCTTTCACCCCTTATTACCTCAAAATTGAGTTGCGGTATTGAGTTGAGGTAAAAAGTCTTGGGGCCCACTTGTGTTCTACTATTTTTTAGCCCAAATGGGCTTGCACTCCACTTTTTCTCTAAAATTAAATTATGTTGGCCAACTTAACCAGTTTCTATTATCGTACTTAATGCCAAAATGAGTTTTAAGCAAAAGTTCTAGAACAAAATAACTCTTGCCTATAAAAATCTATGAATTTATTGGATCCTATCGTGAGAACTCAGAGAAAGATCCTACATGATAAGTGAAAAGAAAGGACTGCATTCTTCCTTGAGTGTAGCCAAAATGTCTCAACAACAAAGCATAGAAAAGAAGGAACATATTCTAAAAATGAAGAGTTTTTCAAGGAATAAGGGATTCATTACATAGAAAAATTTCACAAAATAAAACAATGTGGTATGGATGCCAACATCTTTGGCGGCTCATAGGGGGATTGAGCTCACCTCAATGTGAAGATCCCAAGCCTTATATGTTGGGCTAAGAGTCATTGTCACTCTATTTTTCTGAATGCTCACTACTGGTAGCAGAATCTTCCTCTAACTTCTCCCTTTATTCTTCTTCTTCTTCTCTTTTGTTCTCATGTTCCTCTTCTTCTCCTTGGTCTCCTCTTTCCTCTCCTTGATCTTCATTCTACTAGGAATACTCAAATCGTGGGAGGCATTCATAGATGTGATTGTAGGTTAATTAAACTAGAGCCCATGAATCTTCTTGTAGTGGAGCACAATCTTAGAGCTCCCTAACTAGGTATATGAAAGTCTTAAGCTGGTTTATGTCGATGAAGTTAGCCCTTTGGCTAAGATACACCAAACAAGATTCTATCTGAGTGAGCCTTGTCATCAATTGCATTACCTAAGCTTCTGTAATAGGATCATCCCAATTGTTAATCTTAGAAGTATTGCTTTCAAAGATATACCAAACTAGGTTTAGTTATTCTTTTGTCAAAATAGCCTCTTCCTTGTCAATGAAGCTAGGGAAACTGAGTTGCGCGAGAGCTTCGAAATACATCAGGAAAATATGCCTTTCTTGCTCGAACACTTCTAACAACCTTCTAGCCTCTCAGGCTCTTTCTACTTTCATAAAGTAAGCTCACAATGTCACATTTGTATTTTCCCATGACTGGGAAAGTGGGATCATAGGGGTAAGGTGGAGGTACATTTTTTCTAAGGTTTGCACCTTCATAGCTAGCTCCAACCATCGATCAATGTCATTTTTGACATCCTTTATGATAGGTGTGTTGTGAGTAACTGTTTACTTGGCCTCACAAATAAATGTGAGGACTGATATTGCTTTTGATGCCCTAGCTCAGAAGTTAGCCAGGAAGTGACAACGAATATCCTTAATACAATCTTTTGTGGAGACCTCTGCTTGCACCACCCTCTCTATCAACTGGGCTTGTAATTTTTGAATCTTAGCATTAAAGGCTTACACCCAAATTTCTACTTCTATGTGTGCCTTGAGGTGATGTTCAGTTTCCTTTTTGTAATTACCCACCTCTTACTACAAGTTGGCCACACGTTGTTGTGACTGTTCAAATTTAGACTAAACCTCCTCGAGTTGTGCCCTTCTCTACACTAAGGTCTCCTTGAGCTCCACATGTTTGGCCTCAGCCTAAAATAAGTGAGCTTTGTAGTTATCCCCATAAAATATATGGATCCCATTTTGACCTGGATATTTCCCATATTCTTTGCTATGTCAATCGTTCTTAAATATTCAATCGTATGATGGTAGGAGTAATCCATTGGTGTCATCTCCTCTAGGGGTTTTTTAAATTTGTGCACCTTATCTATATTGTGGAGCTCCATATTATCTAGATCAAACATAGCCATCTTTTTCACATTAGCTAGAGCTTGCATATTTTTTATTTTCTAGCCCTTGAGACAACTTAAGGAACTTTGACACGCTCAACATATGCTCTACGTGATCGAGCACTCCTGTAGAAATTATAGATCTATTTCTAATGGCTCCTATACTTCAAAGAGTGATGTGAAGGAGAAAAGAGCATGCTAGGGATTTACTTCTGTAGACGAATTGAGAACAAACGAGGCAATGACTATGGTGAATTTGGGAGATGTTAGGATTTGGATAGTGATGATCAAGGCATTAGGATATAGGAACAAAATATAATAGGATACCATTGCAGCTAAGGATGTGAATGAGAGCAAAAATAAGGCTGGATTGGTGGTGACGACGGGTGTATCAACTGGATCGATTGAAACTTGAGGAGGAGTAGGAGTGGATGATGCAAGAAACACAAATGCATTTGTGACAAATACAAAGGAAATAAACGTCTAAGAGATAAGAGGGAATGATAAGGGGGAAAATTATTTGGATGCAAGGAAATGCATAGTAGACATGGGGACACTAAATTAAATTTGGGTGAAAATAAGGGTTTCGACATTGGAAGACAAAGTTGCTAGAGGAACAGAAGCAAGGTAAGGAGAAAGAGATAATGCACCAACAGACTTAGGCACTACTATAACTAAAATGATGAACTATTATGTGATTGGGCTTGTTCTTCCTTCTTCTCTATTTGATTTTATGGACACCTAAAACATGTCATGTTTAGTAGAAATACTCATATGGGCATATTCATAGACCATGTGACTAAACCTTGGGACCTTCCAAGTGCTAAAAGTGGTTTTCACCATCCATTTGGGGTAGTCTTAGCCCATCCAATACTAGTCACTATGAACCAGAGCGGCTGGATTTTGGTAGTTTAAGATTAGAGCAGCTAGCCTTAGCCACTGAAGATGATAGCAACTAAGATATAAATAACAACTTGTCATTAAAACAACCTAATATCGGGTAGAAGTGGTAATTTACATTGAATAAGGTCGAGCGGGGATAAATTTGCATTCCTCCTCACAGCTAATCTACATGAGAGACTCAAGTTTGGATTTAGACATCAGTTAACTGGCCCTCAAGGGTAGACAAAGACTTAAATTCTCATGCTAACAAATATTTTATATGCAGGATTCAGTCCTAAGGTTTTAGACCTAAACCTAATCCCTCAACACATTATAAGGTGCAAACCTAAGAGCACCAAGGGGGGAATTTTTTTGAGAGAGAACTTTTGGAGACCTTTCACAGAGATATGACCGAGGAGAGCTTTTTGAGACTTAGAGATATTTTCTTGTAGCAAAGCCCCATCGAATTGGAGAGCAAATTGGAGTGCCTTTTAGGAGTAATGAAGTGTTGACCGATTGAGAGGATATCATTTGCAGGATATTCGAACCATCGGGCATAAACAAAAATCATTTCAACTTTAGAAATAATATTAGATCCATAGCCTTGGGGTAGTAAGACAATTTTTATCTTAGCGATCACTATCTTGGATAGTGTCCTGCAAGCCTAGTTTAGGGTTATTAGCATTAATTTATTTTATTTATCTTGTCACATGTTTTTATGCCATTAACATAGATCTAGTTTATTGCATTTATTTGGATTCATAACATTATTTTCTATTGTCGTTGATCATATTTCTATTATCATTAGGGTATTTTATAACATTCTCATCCAGGGAGGCAATCTTGGATAGTTGAGTGTTTTTTGTTGTTTTCTTGCTTGCAGGACTACAGGTTCACTAGATAGGTTATCAACATACAAAAACAAAAGGATTCCTCTAGGAGCTAGACCTAGATAAGGAGGCATCTGTAAGCCCTCATACAGTTTTGTGTGCATCACTAAAAATCCTGCGAGAGTGCATCACCCCTTGTAAGGAGATATCATACATCTGGTGCCCTATTTTGTAAAATATGTATCAAATGAAGGGAATCTCTCATAGGGATCTATATGTAACCAAACATTGTAAAAAGCAATAAAGAGCATCATTTATTCATTTTTTCATATTTCAATTGTATCTACTTTTACATCTTTCATTTAATGCATGATTAAGTGTAAATTAATTAAATAATAATTGCAAATAGAGTAGTGGATGGTGCATCACTTCCCCAAGGTTGCTATAGATGGCGATCATAGTGGGACCCCTACCAAGTTTTTATTTTTTGCAAAATTAATGATTTGAGTTTTTATGTGCAGATGTAGCCACTCTGGTCTACAACGGCCTGTAGACTTAGCTACTCTTACTAACAACGGCCAGAAATCATCCACTCTGGTCAACAACAGTCAGAACTAGAGTGCAGCATAATCTCTATTTCCTGAGCTGGATTAGAGGTTGGTATAGTTTTCTAATTTTTTCTAATTTTTTGTCTACTTTTGTCTTCCTAAAATAGTGAAAATTAAGACATATTTTGATTTGGAAACTAAGGAATGGAAATGAAAGAGCTTGCATATTGCGCATATTAGGATTTTTCTAGATTTCCACTAGGCATTGCTAGGAAAAGCAACTTATGCTTGTAAATTTCACCTTAGAATCCGGCGTGCTAGAAATCGTGTGTTGGTTTGCTTGCTTTAAGGCCCCTCTATAGGCCATATTCACACCAAATAAAGTGCATCCATGAAAACTCATATTAGTTTATGCATATTTCTAAAAATTGAAATGTCATTTGTAGTAGGCATATAGGAAAGATGCATTTCTATTGTATGATGCATTTTACTTTATGCAATTTTAAAATGAACCCCACACACGAAAACTTGTTTTAAACATTGGGGAGTCAGATTTTATCACCAAACCTCAATTCAATCCGGTGACATTGGCATTCATCTCCTTCCACTGGCTTACCCCCTAGATTTTTCTAGAATAGAATAAGGAACTTCTTTATAGTGGTACTAAGTTACTCATGTTCAAACTATATCCCACTATTGGAATAATCATTGGTTTAGAGTGGAAGATCTAGGCGAACCCCCCACTAGGATTTAAGCAGTGTACCCTAGTATATTTTTGATAAGATCATGTTTGGCATGGGTGTTCTTGATTCCCACTATGGATGAGTCTTCTCATTCTAAATCCAAAGCAAGAACACAAAAACAATAACAACAACACATAAAAATGCAACAATTATTTTAGGGCACACATAAATCGGTAATCAAGATAAACACTTGCTTGATATTGTTTGGCTACCTTCAATTGCAATACAAAATACTAATTCATAAACACAATGGTTAAAAACATAAGTAAAAATCCTCGGTCCAATATCAAGGTAGAATATGAACCAACACACACCCATAGATGAAGTCGTAGTAACATTGAACCACCTACTCATAAGATCGTGGGATGCAGTTTCATGAGTTTAAGAGGTGATAACTCAACCCATGGGGGTTCTCCTTGAGAAACCCCAGTTAGGGAGACACATCATGGAAAAAAATCACCTAAACACAATGATGCTTCAAGTCCTCCTTCATCATGGATATGGGAGGAGGCCTCAAGGCCCTCCTCTAGACACAGAGACTTCTCAACTCCCATATTCTCACAGACATGAAAGGGGCTCTAGATCCCACTCTTCACATAGGTATGACGAGGTTTCCCCACCTCCATCCTCATGAAGGAATGGTGGGGCCACAAAGCCTTCATAACCAAAAAGATACATGAGAGTCACAACATCTTAAACTTCACATGGGACACTTAGAACAGATCTTCCCACTAAGGGGCATGAAACTAGAGTTACATCATTCCTCTTATGTGAAGGATACCCTTCACACAATAGGAAGGATTATAATAGATTATGACCTCATTAGAGTAAATTGCATCCCATGGGATCAACCATGGAAAAAAAGATAGTTAGATGAGTTGGATCAGTTTCATTCAAGGCCAAATACTAGAACCATAGCCATAGAAAATTCTACATCTAGAAGTTCACAAATTTTTACTTCTAAATGCACCACCTAGCCTGGGGAAGCTTCAAAGCAACCCCGCAATACACATACAAAGTGTGATCATAGAGGAAATTATCAACACACTAAAAAAGTTACATTAGCTAGCAAGAGCAAAGAAATAGCATAAACCTCTTCGAGGAATCTATGAATTAGAACCACAAGAATATAATCATACAAACATGAGTCTTCTTTAACAATGCAATATGACTATGTGTGATGGTTATAAAATGCATTATGAAAAGAGTGAGAGCTAGTTGAAGCTCGCGAGCATGACAAACAAATAGAAAGTCTCTTGTACCAACATGAGTAGCGTTTAAGAGAAAAAGTTGAGTAGTTATCTCGTATCAACCTATAAGCAAATGGTAGTGATAACCAAAGAGATAAACGCGCTGAATCACCAGAATAAGGGTGCATTAGGCAAGAAGAAAGCCCAAAACAAAACCACCACTTAAATAATGAACAAAATCAAACTGATGGGTAAAGGGTAAACATGATAAATTAGGATCAAACACATCTTGAATCCCCTTTTAGGAGGGAAGAGAATAGAACAATTCAAGTGGATAAAGGGTTACCTCCATTACCACCAAAAGTGGGCTTGCAAGAAGAAGAAATCCTTTCTTCAAATGCATTCCAGGAACTCGTTGAAAATATGAAGTCCTTTGAGAAGCAAGATACATCTGGGAACCAACCAACACTGAGTAAAATACACAACCAACCATTATGCCCATTAGTTCCTGTAGATTAAAAATACAACGCCAAACATAAATAAAACCACAATAATGGAATACAGGAAAGTTGCACAAAACAAACAATTTTTATTAATCAGTGGAGTTTAAAAACTCCTTTTGAGTACAACAAGGCCTGTAACCCTTTTTGTGATACACAAATTACAGTTTGTGCTAGGGTTCTCCGAAACCCTAGCTGGCATAAAGTGGTGGCATTTTCGAAGACGTATCCTTAATCCCAACAAAGTGAGTGGCTTTTGTTGTATCCTTTGGCTTGGACCACTCCAGATTAAACAACTGCTATCAACACACCAGATCTGCCATTAAAATCCTGCACACATTAACACTATCAAGGAGTTAGAAATTAATAAGAGGGCTCCACTGTGTGAGCCCTCAGAAACAATTTAAAACCCTAGAAAAATAGAATGCAGGAGTTCAACAACAGATTAATAAAAGAAAAGAAGTTACTTGCTTTAAACTGATTTATACTTGTTCTCTATTAACGCGGCTAGACTAGGCGGCACCTAGAAGTAATGTGGCTGTCAAATCGGCTGCAGAAGGCGCCCTGGTGCACTCGCTGAACGCCCGTGTGCTTCTGGATCAAGGTTTCAGACGCCGGTCTGAGTCTGTGGCTGTGGGTAAACGCCCGTGGGCACTTGGTAAACACCCACGGGCACTTGCGACAAGAATGGGGGATTCTGCAGAATGCTACAGAAGGGATGGCGGCGAAGTTGGCGATGGATGCGACGAAAAGGATGCGGCGATGGATAGCTGAAGAGATAGATGAAATAGAAGAGATAGGTCCAAAAGATAGCAAATATAGCAAATATAGGAGAAGAAGATAGAAGTTTGAGCCATCAAGGTGGCTCTATTTATAATCTACTCTTAGGGCACACTTTAGGGTTTTAACGACACTTTGAACGTGTGGCTAAGATTAAAGTGGATCCAAGGGTAGAGAATAAATATAGGTTGTGAAACGGATTAAGAAGGATGGACGGATGAGATTAAATGAAATATGGACGTCGTAGATTAAATCACTTAAACTATATTTATATATATATATATATATATTAAAATATTAAAATATATATATAAATATTAATTTAAATAAATTTGGGGATGAAAAATTGCGGGAAAGGTGAAATTGGGCCAAATAATGGCGGGAAAGTGTGGATTTGGGCCAAATAATGGCGGGAAGGTGTGGATTTGGGCCAAATAATGGCGGGAAGGTGGATGACTGACACGTGGCTAACAGGAAGGTATAGATGACTTACAAGTGGCTGGATTTTGGTGTCTACAGTTCCTATCCTGGCATATCCTAAGCACTTTGAGATGTCTAGGTTAGAAAAATTCAAGGGTGAAGAGGATGCACAAGAGCATGTTACCAATTTCATCAATGCATGTTTTCATTTCTAAGACAATGATGCTCTTATGCTGAGAACTTTCATTATGACATTTTAGGGGGCTGCCACCCAATGGTTCAACCAGCTTCCCAAGCACAACATATCCAATTTTGAACAACTACTAAATGCTTTCCTAAAACATTTCTCCTTTGGTACTAAGAATAAGGTGAACCTTTCAGACCTGGCCAACTTAAAACATTATGATGATGATACAATAATGGATTATGGGGATAGATGGAGAAAAGTCATGGTAAAGTTATCATTCTCCATCCCCACAGAAGAAATCGTCCACATGTTCACCAAGAGTTGTTCTAAACACATCTCCCTCTTATTACAACTTCAACAATATCCCTCATTTGAGGAAGCCTTGGCACAAGAAAAACTCATTGAGGACATAAAATTAGATGAGGGAACCATCAAGCTCCAAACCAAGGAGTGGAACAAAAATGGCAAGAATGACAAATACAAGCAGAAGCAGGAAAATCCTACCCTAGTTAATCAAGTAGTATTTCTTGCACCTAAATATGGGGCTATGCAACAACCTAAAAATTATCAAGCATAGCCCCCACAAACCAATTACGATCAAAAGAACAATCAGGATGAAAAATAGAGAACGCAAGCCACCTCGCTATTTTACACCTTTATCAGAGTCAATGCAATCAATTTTCAACTAGTTGAGTGAGGCTGGGAAGATCAAATTTCTTGATATACCTCTTTTAGATCCCCACCATCCTAAGACAAAAGGATACAGGGAAGATCAGTTTTTCCCTTATCACAGAATATCGGGGTATGACATTGAAGTTTGTGTTGGTTTCAAGAACCATGTGCAAAATATGATTGAAGCAAGGGAACTTAAAGTTGACAACCCATTGGCTCCCGATAATAGATATATGGGCATATACAAAAACCCGCTGCCAAACCATGAGGTCCCTAGAGGGTAAGGTGCCCAAGTTAATCAGGTTTGAATTGATACACCTACCCATGGATGCATTGGGATGGTTGAAATTGTCAACATAGCAACCAGGAGTAGATGATATGGTCAACCACAGCCTCCTGCGGCTCCCATTAATGTCCCAACTGCACCTAGGTAGATGCAGGGGCAAAACAACCTTCCAGGTCCACCAAACCAACCTGTGGTAACTATTCGGAGTAGACTAGAACAAAACTTACAAATGACTTCAGCCAAGCTATCTATCTATGAGCTCATACAAAAGTACCCAAAGCACAGGGAGATTTTGATGGAGATTTTGAGATCAATTGAGCTCCAACCACAAGATTCAAATGCATTCACTCATTTTGTGGGATAAGTACAATAATACCAAGAACCTGTAATTTGATTTTATGATCATGATATTAAGACAATACCTACTACCTTACCGGACCCTCCGCTACACATTATTATGTTAGTCAATGCTTTACCTTTTAAGTGGGTCTTTATAAATACAGGTTCATCAATCAACATCATCACAACAACAACAATAGGGCACCTTAAGATCCCCAAGTCCAATATCGTTCTAGGAGCCTACACGTTAAGAGATTTCAATGATGCTTTATGCTCTACTATGGGAATGATAGTCCTACCCATTAAGGTGGGGCATAAGACCATCCTTGTGATGTGTCATGTCTTGGAAGGGGCCATGCAATACAACATCCTCCTAGGACATCCCTGGATAAGAGATATGAAGTGTGTGCCTTCAATTTTACACCAATGTGTCAAGTATGTGCATGATGACAAAGTCTATGTAGTTTTGGATGATGAAGAGCCATTCAAATATGTCCATCAGGTGGATATTCCAAGATATTTTGTGATTCCTTCCACCCACATGTATGTAGGACCTTCATCTCCAACTACGCAACTAGATGATAGAGACAAAGGGGTACAAAAAGACCCATCCACATCGGCACCTCCTTTTGCACCCAAAACAACTGACGCTTCTAAGAGACCATAAAAATCTAAACCTAAAGACAATCAGAAGCTAAAGGCACCCTTAATCGAGGAAGAAAATCCCAAGGAATTTCTAACTATAGCCATTGCATAAATCCCAAGTCCCATGGAAGAAGAAGATCTCCAGGATCAAGTCGAGGAAATACTAGAACCCACTTCGCTAGTGTCATCTGTAGGGTCATCCACATCACATGTGACAATACACTTGGCAAGTACAGGGATAGGAGAGTACCTTGTGTAAAACATAACATTCACACCCATCATTGAGTCTACACAAGACATGGGATGGCCAAAAGACCTAAGACCACCAGTGGGAATAGTGGTTCCGCTTGGAATCCCTCCCAACCAGACCAAATTTATCTATGATGGCCTAGATTGCACCCATGAGTCTTTAGATGTAGAAGAGGACAATGATGAACTATTCACTATTAATGTTCATTACCTCTCTAATCCTAAGTTTTCTCTAAGATACTTTGAACATTACCATTGGCATGGCTACGATCTTGGTATATATGAGCAGGGGCATAGGCAGCCATGCGAGCCACAATACCAACTTCCCACTGATAGGTTTGGGTTAGGCTACCACATTAGAGGTCAAGATGACTCTCTAGCAGCATCCTTGGATATATTAAGCTTGGGGTTAGGAGAAGACATCAATTTTATTCCTTATCACCCACAAAGTACAAGACATTTGATCAATAGACAAGTGGTCATAGTAAACATACCACCACCAGAGATTTATCATCCAAACTTCTCAATTGATGCCACCCCTACAAGTTGCATCTTGTGGGATGAAGAGCGAGAAGAAAATGGATATGTGGCAAGTGATGATGAAGTACAGGTAAGCTTAGCCTATCATGGGCCTCACTATTTACAAAGCCTTTCCTGGTCTAGCCACAACAAGAGTGGATACATATCGGATGAAAGTGGATATGAGTCAGAGGACTCAACAGAAAGAGCCTACCTAGGGCCAAGGCAGTGGTCCCATAGCTTAGGGCAAGAAACTAATGCAAATAGCATCTTCATAAGTGATGAAGAATATGAGGATGAGACAGAGATGGCCTACTTGGGGCCAAGACACGTACCCCTTGTCTTAGGGCCACATACCAATGCCAATGGTTTTTGGATAAGTTATGATGACTATGAAGATGAGACTGAGATGGCTTATCTTGGGCCTTGCCACTTGCGGCAAGTCAACATGCTGGTAGAAAGAGAAGCGACACTTCGTGCCATAGACCCTAGCTTGCAGTTTTTGGGAAGACCTATCGACTTAGATGCCATTTACCATGCAATCAATCCCCCTCCACCTACGTTTAGAGAGCTCTTAGAACCCAACGATCCTATTATCCAGCCTACTCATGGGCCAGATCCGAAGATTCCTTTTCCTCCAGAGCCTCATCGTGAGTATGGAGGGAAAACCTCTGAGACAAGATTTCACCCATGTGGTCCTAGAGATTTCATTCCATCCATCAACATGATCTCCATTGATTTGACCACTCCACTTCATAACCCAACAAATCCTACTAAACCATTGTATCTTGATATAGATGCTATTGATTGGGATCACGTTGATTCACCTGTAGAGCCTGAGGATATTTTCCCTAATGAAGAGATGTTACAACCATTTCATTTTGCATCAGGCTATGCATATGACGTATTCCATGTTGGTTTGGATCCCGAGTCAGTAGGACCTATAAATCCCATCGATGACATTCATTTAATACCCATGCCTCACCATCTAGAGGATGGGTCGCATATGGCTATAGAAGCGACTTTCGAGGTGGACATCAATGATGATCCTACTCAACCAAAGAAATTCAAGTTCAGAGAAAGTTTATCTCTAGAGGAACAAGCCATTATAATCCCTCTACTTAAGGAGAGGCCTAATATTTTTGCTTGGACCTACAAAGACATGCTAGGGCTTGATCCAAATTTAGTTGTACACAACCTTTCATTGGATCCCACGAAGAAGTTGGTCAAGCAAAAGCTAAGGAAAATGCATCCAACCATCACTTTGATGGTGAAGAACGAGTTGCAAAAATTGTTGGATGTGATTTTTATCATTCCTATCGACTATCCTGAATGGGTATCAAACATGGTACCCATGGGAAAGTCGTATGGAAGAATCCATATTTGTATGGACTTCAAAGACTTGAATAGGGCAACTCCAAAGGATTCATTCTCGTTGCCTAACATAGATGCTCTTGTAGATGCCATCGCAGGTCATGAGATGCTCTCCCTAATGGATGGTTTTTCCAGTTACAATCAAATTAGAATTAAACCCAAAGACCAACACAAAACCACTTTTATTACTCCATGGGGAACATTCTGTTACAAGGTGATGCCATTTGGCCTAAAAAATGCTGGTGCCACATATCAGTGGGCCATGACATACATATTTCATGACTATATGCATAAAATATTAGAGGACTACATTGATGACTTACTGGCCAAGTATTTAGTGTGGCAAGAGCACACTAAAATCCTTAGAAAAGTCTTCGATCGCCTCATTGAGCACAACATCAGATTGAATCCTAAGAAGTGCGTGTTTGGCATAAATTTTGGTAAGCTCTTGGGGTTCATCATTTCTAAGAGAGGCATTGAAGTCGATCCTACAAAGGTAAAGGCTATATTAGAAATGGTACCCCTACCAACATTAGGGAGTTAAGAAGCCTACAAGGCAAGGTAGCATCCATCAAACGATTCATTGCTCAATTATCAGACAAATGTCGACCCATGAATCAGCTACTACACAAAGGAGTCCCTTTTCATTGGGATGAAGAATGCCAACAAGCCTTTGTAGAGATCAAAACTTACTTGGCAACACCACCAGTATTAGCTCCACCAAGGCCAGATGTACCATTTTTACTATACATATCGACTACTAATTTTTCTTTGGGCACCATGTTGGCCCAAAAGAATGCACAAGACAAAGAGCAAGCCATATATTACATCAGTCGCACCTTGGTGAGTTACGAGCTAGGATATGCATATGTAGAAAATTTGTGTTTGGCAGTGGTCTTTGCGACCAAAAAGTTGTGACACTACATGTTGAGCCATACGACCTACGTTATATCCAAAAAAAATCCTTTGTAGTACATGATGAACAAGACCTATCACAATACACGTACTGCAAAATGGATCATGCTATTGATAGAATTTGAACTGGAGTTCATAAGCCAAAATTCCATCAAGGGACAAGTCATAGCGGATCAATTAGCAGAGGCACCTCTTTAGGATAGCAAGCCTCTCACCATAGAATTGCTCGATGATGCAATCTTTGCATTATCAGATCCATCAAAACTTGAAGAACCTGAGAAAGAAAGAGACATGGCATTGTTCTTTGATGGTTCGAAGTGCGAGCAAGGGGGTGGAGTAGGGATTGTCTTTATCACACCATAAGGCGCTCCATTGCCCTTATCATTCAAACTAGACTTCCCTTGCACAAATAATAACACCAAGTATGAGACCCTGATCTTAGGACTTCAAACAGCCATCATAATGGGCATTAAAATATTGAATATCTTTGGGGACTCCTTGCTCATAGTTAATCAAGTCAAGGGTTTGTTCCAATATCGATGCCCAATCTTGAAATCATACAAGGAACTTGTTGACACCTACCTAGCCCGGTTGGAATGGTATGACATCGAGGTAATCCCTCATACATCAAATAGATTTGTGGACACCATGGCATCCTTGGGATATTTAATCCCTCAAAATCCATCTACAAATTTCACAACCATTCATGTTAAAGTGCTCTCACACTCTATGATACAATGTGAGGCTTTTGATAATCGAGAATCAATCAACATGGTCAATATCAAACCAAATCTAGATTGGTCCTTCAGAGCTAGATATTTCTTGCAAATGATACCTTGGGGGTCATTGATCTCTCAAGGTCCTGAGGAGTGTGGCACAACCATTCACCATAGGGTTGTTTCTCAATCTGTATTCACAAGCTCCGGAATGCAGGAGGAACATGCCATCTTTTCTATAGAAGTTGTGGCTTATCAGGATTGGCTTTCCCAGTTACGGGACTTCCTAAAGCTTGGAATGGTACTGCAAGGCCTATCACATGTTGAAATATGAACATTTAAATAGAAGGCAACAAGGTACATCTTATTGGGAGAGATCCTTTATAGACGAGGTTATGATGGAATGCTCCTCTGTTGCCTTGAGCCGCAAGAAGCATCCTAGGCAATTTCGTAGGCTCACGATGGTACGTGTGGTGGTCATTTTAGTGGCATGGCTATCATTAAGTGCATCTTGAGAATGGGCTACTATTGGCCCACTATGGAAAAATACTATTGTGAGTATGTCAAGAAATGTGTTAAATGCCAACATCACGCAAACCTCACACACTTGCCATCCCAAGCCTTGCAACCCATCCAGGAAGCATGGCCCTTCTCGTAGTGGGGACTAGACTTAGTTGGGAAGATCTCACCCCCATCCTCAGGCTAACACACGTTCATCATTATGGCCACTGAGTATTTCACCAAATGGGTCGAAGCGATCCCCTTGACATCGACAACTGGACCAAGGATTGTGGAGTTTATACTCCACAATATCATAAGTCATTTTGGGGTCCCTTCAAAAATAATATCGGATAATGGGCCATATTTCAAGAACAAAAATGTGCATGCTTTGATGAACAAATACCATATTCAGCATAGTTTTTCAACACCCTATTATCCGCAAGCAAATGGGCAAGCAGAAGCCTCAAACAAAACAATAGTCTCCATCTTGAGGAAGACGGTGAAAGATAATCATAAGGACTGGAATCTACAATTGCCTCTTGCATTATGGGCATATAGGACTAGTGTGTGGGCGCCCACTGGGGCAACACCATTTTCACTTGTATATGGCGCTGAGGCCATCATGCCCCTAGAGTTGGAAATTCCAACCCTACGCATAGCATTGAAGGACTTCATAGATGATGACACCGCGCGACAAGGCCGCCTTGATCAATTAACGCTTCTTTATGAACGTTGAGTCAATGCCTTGGAGCATCTCCGTGTTTATCAGGATCACCTTGCACGAGCTTACAATAGTAAAGTCCACTTAAGAGAATTCAAAGTTGGGGATCTTGTGCTCAAATAAAACCAACAAAACTCAAATCTATCGTCGCACCTACGAGACAAATTTATGATAAATTGGATAGGTCCATACATAATCTCGAAAAGGGTTGGGCTTGGAGCATATCACCTCACATCATTGGATGGTGTTGAAGAGCCTGAGCCTCTCAATATCATTCACTTGAAGGTATTTTATACATAAAATACAAAAACATTCAAATATGCCAAAAATACAAAAACAATACAAAGCATCAAAATTACAAACAAATCATAAAAACATAAAATATTCAAAAACAAAAAATGCTCCAAGGGTATCTTTATGCCGCTTGGTCAAGATTCAATAAAAAATGCTCCAAGGGTATCTTTATGCCGCTTGGTCAAGATTCTAATCAAAAATGCTCCAAGGGTATCTTTATGCCGCTTGGTCAAAATTCTAAATCAAAATGCTCCAAGGGTATCTAAGCCGCTTGGTCAAAATCAATCAAAAATGCTCCAAGGGTATCTTCATGCCGCTTGGTCACCTTAACCAAAAATGCTCCAAGGGTATCTTCTTGCCGCTTGGTCAAACCCTAAAAGCCCCAAAGGCACAATAAGCCCTTTGGTCAAAATAAAATAAAAAATACAAAAACAATGCAAAGATAAAAAATACAAAAATGTTTGCATCTTACATCTGCATCCACATAGTTGCATTGCATTAAATATTCATATCCATTGCATTTGCATATGCTATGATCACAATATTGCAAATGATGCCACAGTTTGTATCGCAACCACACATACTCAAATCCATCTTCACCCCTTCATCCATGTGTGTAACTGTGTTTTTCAACACAACCACTTCTTGTTGCTATAAGGAATAGGCTAAGGTTTTTCGGTCATTCAACCATATCTAGTGATCTTATCAAATTTTGTGGAAAGCCATCTTGATTAGTAGAGGGTGAGGTCTAGTGGTGATAGTGCCTTGGATATTCAGAATCCCATCACTAATTAAAAACACTAAAATCCTAGTTGGTACAAGGGAAAGATAAAAAATGCAAAAGTGGTCTAGGTTGCCTTAAGAGAAAAGGGTCTTCCTTGCTTATCCCCTTGTGCGACCGATTCAAAGGTACTGAGAATTGGCAAAAGGACAAGTTCCGCCCTACCTAGTTAAATCCCTTGCTTTTATCAAAACAAGCAAAAATCCTAGAATCAAGCAAAAGTCAAAATCAAAACAAACAAGTGATTATCATCACTACATAAATCCCTTACTTTTATCAAAACAAGAAAAATTCCAAAATCAAGCAAAAATCAATAAAAAATAAACAGTGATTTTCATCACTAAGCATGAGCAAGTATCCCAAATAAAATGAAGAAAAGAAGGGAATGGAGCTTGAATCCCTAGAATTCTCAACATTCTACAAACTAGAAGGTGATCCCCATTACAGGTTTGGTGTACAACTAGCTTGGCAATGGTGGTGTCCTTACGCATGATGATATGTCTATCACAATAGCATCTTGCATTTGTGTAGACCAATGTTTGCATGTGGATGAGCTAGCTTTGGGTAACCCAATACTGCCTAGTGGTATAGTCCAACTAAGTCCAACATAGGATCAGATGAACACTTGAGGATCCCCAATCTTAGCAATGGGCTGAAAGAATCTCGCCTGACATCGGAGGAAATGCTTGAGTTCTATCTAAATATATTCATTTGCACACACAGGGATAATGAATATCTAGGTCCATGATGAAAGCCTTGCTTTTCAAAAGTCTTGTATGGTTAGTATGCAATTGTTGATAGGGTAACTAGAGTGTTTGAGTCTCGAGAAAAACCTCAAAAATTCCTACATAGCAACAAATCATATCATCGATCACATCATCAATTTTTCTTTATGAGGTTTTGTGAATTAAAGGGTGTTAACAAAGTAGGTTAGATACCGGATAGATGTTAAAAATGATATTTACATGGCCACTGACTATTTTGAATATTTTAAATTACAGAAGCTTATCAAGAAAATACATACATTCCATGCCATTACATTGCACATATGGATGCTTAAATAATTAATTCTTGTGATAAGAGTGATTATTTACATTCATGACTAATATACTTTCTGTGGTGTCACCCATTAGATTGTTAAACTCATATCATATGCATTCCTTATGATTGAAGCATATAGGTTCATGTACATTGGACCAAAAACCATGTAGATAATGCATTACACACATTGCATTTACCATATCATAACATAAATTAAATGCATACAACTAAAAGCAAAAAAAATTAAACATGCATTTAACAATAACATTGCATCCATAAATACATAGATCATAAATCATCCATCGACACCTAAGATCACATCATTGCATCCACATACATTACATCATGTCGCAATAATCAGATCATATAAGCATCTACATAAGCATCCATCTAAATATCCACATCATCATAAATATCACCTATCATCTAACACATACATCAACCCATCATAACACCATAATCACATCACATAAATAAAACATAAACATAAGCAATAAATGATACACAATGAATCATAATCCAAAATATCTCATATATAAATGTGTGAATCAAATACATAGATGTACAAAATGCCCATGGGCTATAGTCATGTAGGTCAGCTGACCTCAAAAATAAAAGCTAAAGTACATCATGAATCAAACTAGGCCTGCACCCCTTGTGTCACCGCCCCTTGTGGATGGATCTCGAGTAGAGTGGTGTGAAGCTGTTGGTCTCTCTGCATGGGCTTGAGTCCTCTGGCTTGGCCTGATTGAAGACTACCCCGAGGTAGAGCGCCTACTAACCTATGATCCACCTGCACCTGTCCTCTCCCTAGGAGTGGCTCCTAGCCTCCTGATCTACATCTGGAGAGTGGTAATGTAGGCTGCATCATCAGAGATCTATGCATCACACTCATCCAACAAGCTCTACAGATGCCTAATATCTACCCCTAGATCTGCCCCTATAGGACCCTATGGTATAGGAGGAACAACAATAATCTGCATCCTAGTAGCACTACTCTCGATAGTAGCCTATAATACCTGTATCTATGTCATGAGCTATGCTATAATGGCATATCACTATGCTATAGTGGCATCTCACTACTGTACTTGGATCTTGGTCAACTGGAGCTCGGCCTCTACCTCATGCAATTGCACCCTAAGAGGAGAATATCTCTCCTCGGGATCCAACTCCTCCTCCTCCTCTCAGGAGCCTCCTACTCCTCTACTATCACCTGCTCTATCGGTTGGCCCCATCCCTCAGTCCTAGATCAGACTCTCCACCCTACTAGATCTGTGCCTCCATCACCACCATCACCCTCACGGCCCAGGCTGCCATCACCATGCCATAATCAATCCCCCCACCACTATGTGAAGGCATCTGTGACTCCCCCATCAACACCTACATCAACTACTAGGGCATCCTCCTCATCGATAAGCTCTATAATGTGGGGTGGAGGAAGGTCTCTCTCTGCTATGATGTGCCTATATAGGACTGGGACAAGTGGCACATCCTACTGCAATTCGTACTAATGAAGGACGTGAGAGTAGAAGAAATACTCTTTGATGCCACCCTTGTGGCCAATGATCCACCACTCGCACTACATCCTAGTTGTAAATCTGGTTGCCCTATCCCAGGTTGGGTAGTCTTGATATGGGTGCCATACGATATCATGGGCCTGTAGCCCAGTAAAATAAGTAATGTAATGGGGGAGTTCCCATGCATGAGGGTGGATCTTGCACCTCTCATGCTCTCGAGCCCATCTGGTGGTATAGCACTACATAGAATCATCAATATCTATGATCTCTATGGGAAGCCCTCTGGGATGATCTACATGGATATGCTCCCATCCCCATATCTATAGGAGCAAGCTGCAAGCGATGCTGGCACGACCCCATCGATGGATGTGATACAACTCATCATAGCACTATGCTAGAAAAGTGCTCCCCCATGTGTAGATGATAGGGTCCTCACTATCCACCAAATCCTAAACCATCGCAAGGAGGTTCCAAGGGAACCTCAAGCTTGAGCAGTCTGGGAGAAGCATGTTGTTGATGATCATTAGCAACACCGCATGCCTCTCATAAAATATCCTCGCCTTGTACCATTGCAAAATAGATACACCACCATATTTGGTGTCCTTGAAGGTAGCCGTAGCATGCCTCCCGAACACCTGAGCAAATACTACCTCATGATCCTTAGTGGCCGAAGAAACGATGGCCACTCCATAAAAAGGAATCTAAAAAATCTTGTATACATCCTCTAGTGTGATAGTCATCTCACCGGTAGGAAGGTGGAAGGTATTAGTCCTAGGATCCCATCGATGAGCCAAGGCCATGAGGTAGGCCTGATATGACATAATCTAGGGTAGCCTGGTCACATACTGTAATCCATGGGCATTAAACCATGCCCAGTCCACATCATCCATACGTGGTAGGAGGTCATCTAAGAGCTTCGGGTCCTGAGCCCGAGCAGAAAGAATCTAAGGACAAAAATCAAGGTATAACTATAGTGCATCTAAGGCATAAAATATAATAAAACATGTAAAAGGTGCAAATAATGATAGACTATCCTAAGTCTAAGTGAAAGAGGAATAAAAGCACCTAATCATGCAACAAATTTTAGAAAAACAACTCAAAAAAAAAAAAAAAATCAAAAGAAAAATTATATTTTAAGGTTTCTTGGTCGCTTTCATCTACAGCGACCAGAAATCGACCGTTGAGGCTGGTAGTGGCCAAACCCCAATGGTCAAAATTTTGACCGTTGAGATTTGAATCGATCACTGCCATTGACAAAGGCCAAGCCATGGGCCAAAATGGTCGCTCTGTGTGGCAGCGACCGACGGGCGACGCGACAACCACGTATGCCCTAGGCCAAAAACATAAAAAAAAATTGCAAAACAACAAAAAGGGGGTAAGCCCACCAAAAAAAATCCTAAACTAAGCCTATCTATGGGTTTGGTTCATTGCCAGCAATTTTAGTGAGGTTCGTTCACCGATTACTTAGTGTGGTTCATTTTTACTAAAAAATGAGCAAGGTTAGGGTTTCAAAGAGTACCCAAGAAGCTCGGCTCCTCCACTCATAGATGCCTCACCTTGTGTAGCCATGGTCCTCGTCGATAAGCTCTCCAAGTTGCAAGAAGTCACTTTCTCTCCAGATCTCAGAAAAGCAATTTGATAGCTAGGAAGAATGAAAAGTCAAAACCCTAGGCTACTTTTTATACTTCCCAAATTATGCTTTGGTCACTGCTATCGACAGTGGCCCACACTTCTTGGCCGTTGGAGTCGAGAGTGGCCACAAATAGGCATTTGGGGGTCACTGGATCTGACAACGGCCAGCAACACAGGAAAATGCAAAAAAAAATCCTTCTAGTAGGAATAACAAAAAAATCAAATAAGCACATTTTGATGATTCATAATCATCATAATGATCAAAATAACAAAAAAAATCACATAAAAATAAAATCTCAAGTAAGCCTCGTATTCAGTTACTTACTCTATCAACTCAGTGGTTGCAGCGATTTGCACTCCATGCAATTTGGTGAGATGAGTGAGTTACCATAGGGCTACTTGGGGTAAATTAATCATTTTGGAATTGTGATGTGCCCCCTCAATCCCGAAGAAGACCAATATGGTCGAACTGCTCCATGGGTGCGATGGAATCATCTTAATTCCTTTATGGCATTACAACACTAAGCCAAGTGATTCAACACAAGCCTAAATAGAATCAG
Source organism: Wollemia nobilis (assembly GCA_028583015.1). Classification (NCBI taxonomy): domain Eukaryota; kingdom Viridiplantae; phylum Streptophyta; class Pinopsida; order Araucariales; family Araucariaceae; genus Wollemia; species Wollemia nobilis. Next base: position 152,075 of record JAQPPZ010015480.1, read on the forward strand.
TCATCCTAACTCCCTAAGAAGGCTATTTATGGTCGGACCACCCCCTGGGATAGGGATGAATGATTATCAAAAATAGTGAAGTCACACTTGGATGGGGGATTGCCCATTAAAAAATAAATAAACACTATAAAGGAGCCAAACCAGGCATATTGGTCAAGTGACTTGTCACTTCATTCATTGCCCTTCCCTCATCAATGCATTGTGTGAGGGGGTAGTTAAATATTCAAATAATCATAATCAAAGTCAACCAAAGATCACTCAATCATGTCAAAATCACATTTGTCCTATGAATCATTGCAAGCAACTATCACAGAACTTCCCCATTTGTTGGGATCATAAGCAAAATATAACATGCCAATTTGTAGCTCTCCTCTGGTCGGTTCTATTGTAGTGACATAAGCTACCCGATTGCATTTGAGGAATGAGTGCAAGTAAACATGTGCAAGCTTCTTGCAGAATTAAACCTTCAATCAAGTTGAAGCAATGATTCAGGGATGCATGCCATCTTGCATGGTTGGGCCATCCAACGTTGATCAGACCAATGATCATCATACACCCTACAAACATAGTGATCTACATTTTTTCTCTGTGTTGTATTTTTCCCACATAGTGCATCACAAAAAGGGGTATTTGTAGACACCTAAAACATGCCATGTTTAGGAGAACTACTCATGTGGGCATTCATAGACCATGTGACTAAACCTTGGGACCTTCCAAGTGCTAAAAGTGGTTTTCACCACTCATTTGGGGTAGTCTTAGCCCATCCAAGACTGGTCGCTATGAACTAGAGCGGTTGGATTCTGGTCGTTGAAGCTTAGAGCGGCCAACCCTAGCTACTGCAGACGATAGCAACTAAGTCCTAAATAGCAACTTACCATAAAAATAGCCTAATATCGGGTGGAAGTGGTAGTTTGCATGCAATAAGATCAAGCGAGGATAACTTTGCATTCCTCCTCACATCTAGTCTACATGAGAGACTCAAGTCTAGGTTTAGACATCGGTTTAACTGGTCTTCAAAGGTAGAAAAAGACAAAAATTCTCATGCTAACATCTAGTGTGCATGCAAAATTCAGTCCTAGGGTTTGGACATTGACCTAGGGCTTCAAAGACATTATAAGGTGCAAACCTAAGAGCACCAAAGGGGGGAATTTTTTGGAGAGCTTTTGGAGACCTTTCGTAGAGATACGATCGAGGAGAGATTTTTGAGACTTGGAGAGCTTTTCTTGTAGCGAAGCCCTGTCGGATTGGAGAGCATATTGGAGCACCTTTTAGGAGCAACAAAGTGCTGGCCGATTGAGAGGTTATCATCTATAGGATATTCAACACATCGGGCATAAACGACAACTATTTCAACTTCAGCAATAATCCTAGATCCATAGCCTTGGAGCAATAGAGATAGATTTTCATCTTAGCGACCATTATCTTGGATAGTGGCCCGTAGGCCTAGTCTAGGGTTCTTAGCATTAGTTTCTTTTATTTAGCTTGTTACATGTTTTTACGCCATTAGCATAGATCTGGTTTATCACATTTACTTGCATTCATAGCATTAGTTTCCATTGTCATTGAGCATATTTCTGTTTATCATTAGGGTTATTTCTAACAACCTCATCCAAGGAGGCAATCTTGGATAGTTGAGCGTTTGCTATTTTTTTCATGCTTGTAGGACTACAGGTTCACTAGACAAGTTATCAACATACGAAAGCAAAGGGATCCCTCTAGGAGCCAGACCTGGAGAAGGAGGCATCTGTAAGCCCTCATACAGTTTTGTGTGCATCATCGGGAATCCTGCGAGAGTGCATCACCCCTTGCAAGGGGATATCATACATCTGCTGCCCTATTTTGTAAAATATGTATCAAATGAAGGGAATCCCTTAGAGGGATCTATATGTAACCAAACTTGAGAAAAAGAAATAAAGAGAATTATTCATTCATTTCTTCATATTTTAGTTACATCTGCTTACACATATTTCATTTAATGCATGATTAAGTATAAATAAATCAAATAATATTTGCAAATAGAGTAGTGGATGGTGCACCGCTTCCCCAAGGTCTCTACAGATGCTTCCACTTCTAGGTCAATCAAATCCACCTCTTACCACTTTTTTTGTGTTGGAATAGGGACTTCAAGGACACTCATTTCCATGACTGCTGATGTTGTAGAAGGGTTTGTGCTTAGATATCAAGGTGCACAAATCCTAGGCTTCTTTGCAACATGGGAAAATAAAAGTGCTACATCGGTGCTCCTCTTCCTTGAGGTGATCTTCTCTTTAAGGGGTAGCTAGTTGTATTTATTAATGATAAGTGGATCTTGTGCAATTGGTTGCCCCCATTCTTTTGTCATGTCCTCCACTTTTCTAGGGTTCTGAGTGCTCTGAGGCATGATATCAAAAAATAATATAGGTTGATACATGTCAACATTTGCATCATATATTATGAAGAAATTATTGTCCAATACGAGGAACTGATCATATGTCTTTTTTTTATTGTAGACCCTCATGATCCACCAGTTAGCAATTTTTTTGTTTGAATAGTCGAATAATTTATCCTTCATCGCTTGAAACACTTTCTTATCAAGCATATGTGTTGGGTTGTGCATAGCGTCATATTTGGCCTCCATAATGTAGAAGTCATGCCATGGGAGAAGTGACATCATATTCTCCATGTGCCACTCTAGATCGCACCTTGAGGGGTTGTTGTGTTGTGCTTCAATAGCTAGGCACTGGTAGTTATGGAAACTATTTGCTCCAATAAATTGTCTATACCTCCATCACTAGGGGAGATCAACTAGGCCTAAATCGTATAATGTCACTACAAGAAAGGATTTCTACCCGGTGACCTCCACCTTAATGTTGCTAAAATGGAATGGTGAAGTGCATGTGTGGGGCTTCCTTCTCTCGTGCCCATGTGTATCATCAGCAAAGTCACTTTATCAGGAAAATTTGAGGGTGAAAAGGTACTCCATGCTGTAGTTCAAAAATAGGAAGGATTTTTTAGTAAACCCATCAATTTTGACAACAAGACCCTACGTGCGCTGAAAATCATCATCCAACTTCTTTTCCACTATGTCATACCTCATTTACCTTGGTAATCATTCGTAAATGCAATAGATGAGCTCCAGATCCAGGTTGTAAAACATCCTATTGAAATTGTAGTAGGACTCATTTCTGGATAAAATTTGAGTCCACTATTAAATTGGGAGCACATTACCCTCTTTACTGGTGAGGTTCTTGGCGATAAAAACAAAATGACTATGCATGTGGTAGAATAGATAACAAGTAAGAAAATATCAGAGTCATAATGACATATCCTTACCACTTTGTACATCGTTCAATAATATGTGCATCTTCCATGCCATCCATTCTTCCCAGTCAAAGAACACAGGTCTGGTCTCTAGTTTCATGGTGGTGGAGGAGTAGAATTTGCCATGTGAGATACACTCTATGATGGAAACCTGCCACTTGTATACCATTGCATATGTGGAGTCCCATAACCCATGCCAACATAGAATATATGTCAAGGTTCTTGAACATGTTGAGGGGTTTGGGCAGGTCTAGAAATACTTTGGGTACCAAATTCTCTAGTAACCATGACTCGATGAACTATCACATCTGCGATGTTGGCACATATCTTTCATTCTGCTCAATTATGTTGATTTTTCTAATTATGTAGTCAATAGGGGGTTTTTATCTGTAGGCGAAAGCCTCCTAGACATCCTTAGTAGAAATGACAAACAACTTGTCCCATTTTGCATTTCGGACCATCTTGATCCGAGGGTCATAAAACTTAGCAATTTTGCACACCAGCTTCGGCCAGCTATGCACAGGCATGCATAGGTACCAGTAGAGGTGAGAATAATAGGTGACTGTCTGCCTAATTTCGACCGATACCCTGGTTAGTATGACATAAAAAGTCTGATGTAGCTTCTCCACACTGTTGTTTGTAAGCATAAAATCATGGATTTTGCCTAGCCTATCTTTAGGTGGTGGTGAAACTACTTGTTTCTTTTCCTTTTTTAGCTTCTTGGCACCTTTCACCTTCTTCAAGGTCTTCTCCTTCTTAGGCTCGATTATTTTCTTGCCCATTCTGACTATATATTTTGCATAGGTGCTCACTTTGAAAAAAATAGCATCTCATTGCTACGTAGTGCACTATGTTTTATCAGCAATCCTCTCTCTAAACTTTATCAAGGCAAAAAACGCTAATCCAAAACCCTAAAAAATCTCCTTATAGTTGCATTTGAGCTGTATTGATGGACTTCTTATAGCATTGTGATTGAATCACCATCTTAATTACACTTTGGGGTGGAGTAAATGCATGGAGATACCATGGGTGAAGTGGGAGATTTTTTGTTCACGATAACAAGTAGTTGAGTGCTTCTTCCAATGATGGGAAACTACATGGGTGGTAGTCTTCCTCGAAAGTCATGATGCATTGCTTTTCAATTTTCAAGGCATGATTTCATGCTCCAACGACCTTATTTGGGGTGTGCGATTGCTAGGTTTTTCTTTAAACTATGTTCCCATGGAATTTGAGAAAGTGAAACTTCCTTTCGCTCTAGTAAATATTTGCATTTTTCAAAGGTCGAAATAGCTTTCATTTAAATTGTCAAGCGAGAAACTGTTTCACCCATTTAATACCTGAGATAGAAAAAAATCTTAATTTAAAGCTTTTATTAACTGTACACTCTTTCCTTGGAGCAAAAATCATCTCCTTTAATCCCTTGCCATGTGGTTCTTGCACAAAAACAAATTTAAGGGCCATGATTTAAATTTTGATTATAAAGGAGAGTGAAAGTACCTTTCGCTCAATAAAGCGATCGAAATGTAGTTTGAATAGTCTTTGATGTTTTAAGAAAGAAAATAATTTTCAAGAGCACTTTTCTCTTCCTCCCCTAACACGTGGCACTTAAAGGTATGGGCTCGTCAAAACTTCATGATTTTGACTTTGAATTTTGGGTTGGCCCTACCTCGGTTGTAGCTTTTGCTCCCTAAGGGGCCAAACCATAGTTTCACCCATATGCAAGAGCGATAATCTTCCTTGTCAAATGACAAGGCACCTTTTCCATCTATTGTAAATTGCTTCTCCCGGTGATGTTTAGAACAATAAAACGAGATCCTTTGATCAAAAGAAAAGTGAAAGTGCTTTAGTTGTACCTTAGCACCTGAAAAAACTATTCTCTTTTTTGGCTCTAGAAAACATGTAAACTAAGCTAAAAAGATTTTTATTTAAACTCTTTCACTATTCCCTTGCCAACTCAATTTATTACCATAGCAAGGAACTTGGCCTAAAACTGTACTATTGAGAGAATGAGGGGAAGGAGAGCAAAGAGATTTATTCTTTGAGAGAAGAGATATGTACATACAAACAATGGAATAATTATATACACAACTGAGTAATGTTATTACTACCCCTTACTAGTAGTATGTCTTTATATGAAAGCCATTGACTGATATTGGGAGAGTGAACCCATCTAAATCTTGGAGAATGATAGATTTTACCCGATTAATCCTGGAAATTGAAAATGGACCCTCCCAGAATGCATAAAAATTGTTGTGATTTCCTAGTTTAGATTTCCTCTTATTTCATTTTAACACTGGGTCACCAACCTAGAAGGTTCGGTCAGAGGTTCTCTTGCCGAACCAATTTTTGGTGGTCTCGATATGCTTCATAAAAGATTCATAGGCCTTTTTTATTTCTTCTTCCAACTACAACAATTGTGTCATATTGAAACTCATGGGATAAAACTCCTCATCTTCACTATCTAACAACTGTAGAGACTACAACACATGCAACTCAATGTGCATGGGGAGAACTGCTTCTTTCCCACACACCAAGGAATATGGAGATGTTTTGATCAATTTCTTGATTGAGATGCAGTCAGCCTATAAGGCTAGGTCCAAGAGCAAATTCCAGCTCCGTTTGTTCTCTTCCAAGGTTTTCTTTAGGATCTTTAGTAAGTTTTTGTTCATGGACTTTGCTAGACCATTTCCCTGTAGGTAATACTTAGATGAAGTCTTTAAGTAAATAATATACTTGTGAATGTGTAGATTTTGGCATCGATGAAGTGGGTGCTCTTATCATTTACAATTGCATCCGGTATCCCAAAGTGAGTTATCAATTCTTACAAGAAGGTAATGACCACATCCTGGTTAGCTTTCTTGGTTGGCACTACTTTCACCCATCGGGTAAAATAATTTGTAGTTGTTAGGATGTACTTATGCCCTGTAGAGGAATTAGGATCTATCGCCCACTGCTGCCCTAAAATGCTATTCTAAATCTATTATTTCACATCTGTTGCTGCTTCCAGGGCATCATAATAATGATCCACATCATCAAATAGAACAAGGTAAATCTCTGATCTATGTTTTTATTGCATAATTTGTAAGTTCTGTATGTTATTCTACTATTGTGTAGTTAGGGTTTTATTAACATTGGAGGGTCTCACTCTGTGGAGCCCTCACAGGTGTTACTAACATATTTTTTTGTTTGTGTGCATGCAGATTTATAGGTTTCATTTACTATTGGATAGTTGCTAAAGCTGGAGTGGTTCGAAATCAGATACCTAGAAGCCCACTCACACTGTTGGGAGCTTAACACATTTTGAAGACACTAATTTCTGTATAGCTAGGGTTTCGGAGAACCCTAGAAAATTTGTAATTTATTGTATCAAATTAACTATGTTAAGGTAGATCAATTGTAATAGGTAGTTTTTCAGCTCTCCCCATTTGTGAAGCTAAAAACACGACACTATGCAATAAGTAAATGAAACTAACTCAAACAGACAAGACAATTGCACAAAATGAAATATATTTCAATAAATGGGGGGGAGCTGAAAAACTCCCTATTACAATTGATCTACCTTAACAGAGTTAATTTGATACAATAAATTATAGATTTTCTAGGGTTCTTCGAAACCCTAGCTATACAGAAATCAGTGTCTTCAAAATGTGTTCCGCTCCCAACAGTGTGAGTGGGCTTCTAGGTATCCAATTTCGGACCACTCCAGCTTTAGCAGTTGTCCAATAGTAAATGAAACCTATAAATATGCATGCACACAAACAGAAAAAGATGTTAGTAACACCTGTGAGGGCTCCATAGAGTGAGACCCTCCAATGTTAATAAAACCCTAACTGCACAATAGTAGAATAACATACAAAACTTATAGATGATGCAATAAAAACATAGATCAAAGATTTACCTTGTTGTATTTGATGATGCGGATCATTGTTATGATGCCTTGGAAGTAGTAGCAGATGTGAAACAACATATTTAGAATGACGTTTTAGGGCAGTAGTGTGATGATGGTGACAGTGAGCGAGGGATGAGGAAACAACTAGAATGGAGGGAGACCTATGACAAGCTAGGATTTGGATCAGCTCTTACGAGGGATTTGATGGTGGGAATCTTTAGAACTCTGCAACCTTTTGCTTCACAAGGATCTCTTCAATGTTCTCTCTAGGGCATTCCTAGGGTTGAGCATTATGAATTCTCTTATCTATAATCTAGGCTAGGGTTTTATTAGGGTTCTAGCCTTACAATTTTAATCATGTGGCTAAGATTAAATCATATCCTAAGGCTAAGATTACACTTTAGATGTGGCATGGATTAATGAATATGGACGCTGGAGATTAGATTAGATTGAACGATTGTGGTTAATTGGGTTTATAAATACATATTTTATAATAAATATATTATAATATAATATAAAATATTATATTAAATATAACTTAATATAAAATAATATAAAAATAAGCCCAATTGGGTTAGGAAATGGTAGGAAAGGGGTAAAGTGGTCCTTTTGAAGGTGGGAATGACTTGAAATGGTTAAATGGATGGTGGGAAAGATGTATGGTGGACAATTGGATGGTTAGGATGGAGGATTAATGGCTATAATTTGGTGTCTACAGATTCCCCTTTTTGTATCATGCTGCACGAAGTGCAATATGGTGCAAAAATATGAGACACCTGCTTGGGCTATGGGTGCAGAAGCAACTTCTCTCTATTTTTTGATTTGAGCAATCAATGTTGAATATAAAAGAATAAAGAATTTTGGAATTTTACGTAGCTTACCCCCTGAATTGGTGAATGAGGTGCGGATGAATCTCATGAGCCAATTGAAAAATTTGTGCAAATGATGAATGATGTAGTGAATTTGTGTAATTGATGAATGAATGGTGTGAAATGCAATGTGATTGTGGACGATATGAATGATGTAAAATGTGATACCGTTTTGCCCCAATGGTGGAAAGGGGGTTGGTGTAACATACCATGTGATTGTGGATGATATGAATGATGTAAAATGTGATGTGTTTGTAGATGATATGCATGATGTAAAATACGATGTGATTGTGGATGATATTAAAGATGTAAAATGTGATACCATTTTTACCCCAATGGTGGAAAGGAGGTTGGTGTAAAATACCATTCGATTGTGGACAATATGAATGATGTAATATGTAATATCATTTTTGCCCCAATAGTGGAAGGGGGTTTGTCGAGTGTAGATGTCACGATCATGTAAGATGTATCCCATCGTGGAAAAAATCTTAATCAGATTATGGTTGGCCTAAATTTGGGGGTGATTCTATGCTATTGAATAGTGTGCTCTCTGATGCCATTGATATGCAAGTATGATGATGCAGATAAAAAAAAAGAACCGTGGATAGCTTGCTGGTGACTATTCTCACAATTGGAACTAATCATCCTAGCTAGTGCCTATCATTAGTTTTTTGAAGAAAAATGATGAAATTTGAGTTTTTGTTCATGTTTTAAGCCTCACGAACTAGGCCATCAATGACAACAGTTATGCAAATTGTTCTTGGCAAGGTTTCACTGCAAAATGTGAAGTACCCAATGTGATTGTGACCTTGGACAATGAGATAATTGATGATGACCATGGTCAAGTGTCCTTACTGTAGGCTATTCATCTTACCAAATTGCATGGATTCCCATCACTACAATCACCAAGTTTGTAGAATAACCCACTAGATATGAGGTTCACTTGTATTTTACTTGAACTTGAAAAATTTTATGATTGATAATGATAGATGAAATATGGTGATGGAAGCATGTTGGATGAAGAAATGCAATGATTTCACTCAATGTAGAGTTCACTTATGAATTGATGATGTTGAATGTAAATATGATCTATTTTTGTTCTAAAATTTGAATGGGTTTTTGATGATGAAATATGGAATGATTGTGTCTATTCTTTGCCCTTTATAGATAAAGGGGTTTTTGAAAACGATTTGATTTATTTCTGTTCATTGCACTTAATAGATAAAGGGGTTTTGATGATTAAAGTGTCCTTATGGTGATCTATCCATCCTACTAGATTGCATGGATAACCAGTCATTGCAACAACCAGGTTTCTAGGATAAACCACTAAATACAAGGTTCACTTATGAATGTTGCATAATGATAAATGAATGGATAATGTTGAATGTAAATGTTATCTATTTTTACCCCAATAGATGAAGGGATTTTTGCAATTTTTAATATGTGATAAGTGTTTTTTTTCCCTAACATATGAAGGGGTTTTTGAAATGTGTAAATGTGATGAATGTATCTATTTTTTCCCTAATAGATAAAGGTATTTTTGATGATGTAAGTGTCCTTATGGTAATCTATCCATCCTACTAGATTGTATGGATAACTAGTCATGGCAACCGCCAGGTTTCTAGGATAAACCACTAAATACAAGGTTCACTTATGAATGTTACATAATGATAAATGAATGGATAATGTTGAATGTGAATGTTATCTATTTTTACCCCAATGAATGAAGGGATTTTTGCAATTAGGATGATGTGAATTAAAGGTAAAGGGCACAACCTTTGACAAAAGAATGCATTATTTTGAACCTAGGGATGATTTGAATGCAAGGTAAATGGCTCAACCTTTGAAAAAAGAACACAACCTTTTGAACCTGGCAATTGAATTGTTGATGATGTGATTTGTAAGGCAAAGGACGCAACCTTTAACAAAAGAATGCAGTATTTTGAACCTAGAAATTGAATTTTTGATGATGCGATGTGATTGAATGATTGACTTGTTGATGATGTGATGTGATTGCATTATTGAATTGTTTATTGCATTGGTGGGGAAGGTGTGAAATATTGAACACCCCCAAGTTGTGTTGATGTTTTCTTGATTGGGGAACATTGAGTACCCCCTAGTTGTGATGATGTTTGATTAGGGGAAAGGTGTGAAACCTTGAACACCCCCAAGTTGTGATCTTGTTTTCTTGATTGGGGGAAAGGTGTGAAACCTTGATCACCCCCTAGTTATGATGATGTTTGAACTTTCTAGCGATATTTGCATATGTGAGTTAGATATATATATATATATATATATATATATATATATATATATATATATATATATATATATACATGGATTTGATTTTTGTGTTGTATTTTTGTGTGAATGTAATACCTATTTTATGAATGTTTTATGCATATTTTATGAATGATTAATGTAGCGACATGCTTATATTAATGTAAGCTAAATATGATGTCCATGTGAAATGTTTATATGAATGACTAATGAAAGCTACATGGTGAATATAAATGCAATGGCAAATGCTTATATGGCTGATTAGTGCAAGCTAATGGTAAATGAATGTAAACTTATATGATAGGAATGCATGTTGTTCGTATGATATTTTATTGTTCAAAATTTTTCTTGGTCATTTTTTTTGTCCATTGTTTAGCCATCGAGGGTACCGAATTTGGTGGTGTTATGCAACTTGACTATGGAAGACATGGATGTTGAAATGAAAGAAGATATGGATGTTGATATGGAATAAGATATGGATGTTGATATGGAAAAAGATATGGATGTTGATATAGATTGAGTATTGCAAGATTTTCAAAGAATAAAACATACTAGTGTCCTCAACCAAACTCACTAAGGTTGTCTAAATTTCTTTAGGACCAATGTGTGTACAAGTGAGGTTCATGTACGAAATCTTGAGTGTGGCAATGACCCTATCCAATCAAGCACCAGTGTGTGTGCATGTGAAGTTCATTAACCCATTATGAGTAAATTAGACATGACCTGTAATGGAGATGACCCAGAGGCTATCCTGTCCTTATGTACGGTCAGAGGTATCTCTTTTTGTGAGAGAGACATGTCACCTCACATGAGCTTACTCCACTGCCAGTCAGGCGTTTATAGCCTCGGTGGATATTTACTCCATAGTCCAATGAGATTGATCTTTTAGGTCTTGGAGATGACTACCCATCCTTCTCAGGGACATGTAGTACGATCCTTACAACTTTAGGAATCAGGGGTGTTTTAGATTTAATTTGTTAATTTTGTATAGATCTTTGGGGAATCGGATTCTCAACCGAAGTGTGATGAGAATGTTGACCCTATCCTTACTACTCTATATTTTTATGTTTATGTTTGGAGAACAATTGTGGTAGTGGTGAAAACCACTATTTTTGGACTACATTGCATGATGGTACAAGCGAGGGATATCTCATTTTTGCCTCAAGGTGCTACCCAAGTATGGTACTAACCCTCCTTAACTCAAAATGTTCTTAAGATTTGAGAAAATGTGGTTGGTTCAGGATTGTATTTAGAATCAATCGATAATGTTCAAGAATTTCTTAGCATATAAAGAGTGTTTTTGGTCCTAAAGAAAATCGGACATCCATTTGGAGGTTGCTTTCTACACTAGTAATGGCCGAGTGACTAAAAATCTAGGCTTTGTGATTTTGACATATGGTATTGTTGGCTTATGTTTTTTTTGAAAGTTGCATGATTGCTTTAATCTAGGTACCCCCAATTGTTATAACTTGACTTTTTGTTTATGGCCATATCATAATTACTATGCAAGATCATTGAACATGGGATGGGATGAATGCAATTTGTACAATGAATGAATATAGTGGAATGCATGCGAAATGTAATGAATGCAAGTATGTATGTAAAAATACCTATATGTATGAATGCCAGCGTGAAAAATGTATTTAAAGATTCCTATATAAATCATGCCTATGTAAATGCAATTTGTTTTTGTTGTTTTTGATTTATTTATTTATTTTAGCCATGTATATATATATACATATATAGTAATCACAGTAAGCATGGAACACTTTCAAGTGTATGATGTTCATTGGCTTCGGTTTTTCCACTCCCCCTAACCTAGTAAGCTTATGACCAAAGGAATTGGGTTCCTTCGGGGCTTTTTGAAATTGAAGGTGACCAAAGGGATTAGAACCTTTGGGGATTTTTGCAATTGATGTGAGCAAAGGGATTAGGTGCCTTTGGAGGTTTTTTTTCTTAAATTGGAATGATATGTGACCAAAGGGCTTAAGTGACTTTGGGGATTTTTGAAATTGAAATGATATGTGACAAAAGGGCTTAAGTGCCTTTGGGGATTTTTGAAATTGAAATGATATGTGACCAAAGGGCTTAAGTACCTTTGGGGCCTTTTGAAATTGAAATGATATGTGACCAAAGGGCTTAAGTGCCTTTGGGGCCTTTTGAAATTGGAATGATATGTGACCAAAGGGTTTAAGTGCCTTTGGGGCCTTTTGAAATTGGAATGATATGTGACCAAAGGGCTTAAGTGCCTTTGGGGATTTTTTAAAAAATTGAAATGATATGTGACCAAAGGGCTTAAGTGCATTTTTTGAAATTGGAATGATATGTGACCAAAGGGCTTAAGTATATTTTTTGAAATTGGAATGATATGTGACCAACGAGGTTAAGACCTCTGGAGATTTTTGAAATTGAATGTGACCAAAGGGGTTAAGACCTTCGGGGATTTTTGAAATTGAATGTGACCAAAGGGGTTAAGACCTTTGGGGATTTTTGAAATTGAATGTGATCAAAGGGGTTAAGACCCTTTGGGGATTTTTGAATTTGAATGTGACCAAATGGATTAAGGCCTTTGGAGATTTTTGAAATTAAACGTGACCAAAGGGGTTAAGACCTTTGGGGATTTTTGAAATTGAATGTGACCAAAGGGGTTAAGACCCTTTGGGGATTTTTGAATTTGAATGTGACCAAAGGGATTAAGGCCTTTGGGGCTTTTCAAAATTGAATGTGACCAAAGGGATTAAGACCCTTTGGGGATTTTTGAAAATTGATGTGTGACAAAAGGGGTTAAGACCTATGGAGATTTTTTAAAATTGATGTGTGACCAAAGGGGTTAAGACCTTTGGGGCTTTTTAAAATTGAATGTGACCAAAGGGGTTAAGACCTTTGGAGTTTTTTAAAATTGATATGTGACCAAAGGGGTTAATACCTTTGGAGATTTTTGAAATTGAAATGTGACCAAAGAGATGAAGTACCTTTGGGGTTTTTTTTTTTAAATTGAAATGTGACCAAAGGGATTAGGACCTTTGGGGATTTTTGGAATTGAAATGAAATGAAATGGCTAAGGTTAAGTCATGTTAATGATGAAATTGCTATTGGTAAAGCCAAGTTAATGATGAAATGGTTATTGGTTAAGCCATGTTAATGATGAAATTACTAAGGGTAAGACATGTTAATGATGAAATAGTTGTTGGTCAAGCCATGTTAATGATGATATGGCTTTTGGTCAAGACCTATTAATAATGAAATGGCTAAGGTTAAGCCATGTTAATGATGAAATGGTTGTTGGTTAAGCCATGTTAATGATGATATGGCTGAGGTTTAGCCATGTTAATGATGAAATGGCTAAGGTTGAGCCATTTTAATGATGAAATGGCTAAGGTTGAGCCATGTTAATGATAAATGGCTAAGGTTGAGCCATGTTAATGATAAATAGCTAGGGTAAAGCCCTGTTAATGATGAAATGTCTAATATTAAGCCATGTTAATGTTGAAATGGCTAAGGTAAGGCTATTCTAATGATTTATGGTTGTTGTTTAGCCATGTTTATGATGAGATGGTTGTTGGTCAAGCCCTAATAATAATAAAATGACTAAGGTTAAGCGATGTTAATGATGAAATGGTTTTTGATTAAGCCATGTTAATGATGAGATGGTTGAGGTTAAGCCATGTCAATGATGAAATGACTATTGATCAAGCCATGTTGATGATAAAATGGCTAAGGTTGAGCCATGTGAATGATGAAATGGTTGTTGGTCAAGCCATTTTAATGATGAAATGGCTAAGGTAAAGCCATGTTAATGATGAAATGGCTAGGGTTAAGCCATGTTAATGATAAATGGTTGTTGTTTAGCCATGTTTATGATGATATGGCCATGTTAATGATGAAATGGTTGTTGGTCAAGCCATGTTAATGATGAGATGGTTGTTGGTCAAGACCTGTTAATAATGAAATGACTAAGGTTAAGCCATGTTAATGATGAAATGGTTATTGGTTAAGCCATGTTAATGATGAGATGGCTGAGGTTAAGACATGTTAATGATGAAATGACTAAGGTTGAGCCATGTTAATGATTAAATGGCTATGGTTAAGTCATGTTAATGATGAGGATTATTGTTGTGGAGCCATGTTAAAATGTGACCAAAGGTATTAGGTACCTTTGGAAATTTTTGATTGGTGATGTATCCTACTTGTGGTAGGTATGGATAAGGGTTTACCACCGAAGTAGTGGGAGAGTGGGGAATGTTTTCCATTAAGCAGTTTTGGTTTATTACTTTCTTCTGATGTCTTGTTAATACCATAAAGTATTTAAACCAAAATTTACAGCTTATCAAAATAAACACAAACTGAAAGACTCGTACAAAATTTTAAAATGAAAGAAAACAATCAATGCTAAGTTTCACCTTATGTGGCTTACCTCGTTCATTAATTATTTTCTTTGTTAATGTGAAATTCTTTTTAAAATGATAGGTTTGTGTGTTTTGATTGTTCTAATCTTGCTTAATAAAAACAAAGGTAAAAACTATAGCTGGCAAGGGCAACAAGATTCTTATTGGTAATGATATCCAACAATTTTGCTTGGGGGTGACCTATGGTGTATAATGTAGAGATTTATGGATGGAAATTATGCCCACCATCACCAAATATCAAGAAATGGTTGGTGATGAAATCCAGCCACTATTGTTTTAAAGTAAAACGTGCAGTGTGTGATTAATTTTAAAGTTTCTTGTTCTTTATTGTGTTCAAACAATGCTAAAGATTACTAATTTTACTCATCTAAATCAGAATCCAATATCAGGATGTAAATTTCACCTAAATAGAGTGGAGTACACCGCTCAAGACCCCCTACCTACAAATGATACCAAATGATACCAAATGAGAAACTGGAGGGTTTGTTCACCTCTTTGCCAAAGGGGCCAGCCTAGGGTAGGATTAATTTTTGCGTTTGAGTATTGTTCCTACTTAGTTGTGTAAAATAAAGCAATCTCTAACTCTTAAAAATTCAAATTCTAAGGATGCCTTTTAGTTTCAAATGCAAAAAAAATATGCAAGCAATCACTCAAATTTGTAGATTTTAAAATAAGAAATTTAAAATATGTGAATGTATGCACAAAATACCCTATATGCAATATACTATGATTTATTTTCCATATTTATTAATGTATATTCCTTTTATATCCATAATCTAAAAAACACAGCAGAAAACTCCAAAAAATGTAAAGAAAAATAAGCAAAGAAAATGGATAAATGACTTACAAAAAAGCCTAAATTTTGGTGAGATTTTTCTATGGTATTTGTTACTCCAATTGATCTACAAATTTGTGGATATAGGATACGATGTGTTAGTAACCTACCCTTAAAATTTTAGCCCAATATTACTCCATATTAGTGAGATATGGCCAAAACAATCGGGGTAGGCTGTGCAGGAAAACGATACATTTTTTGTCCCTGTATGTTTTTTGTCTCTAAAAACCCTGTAACAGACCAAAAAATAAATTCAAAAAAGTAAATAAAATAAGTAAATAAAACCCTTATAGGGTCCCACAATGATTGCAATTTTTGAAGCTAAAAACATGACACTATGCAATAAATAAATGAAACTAACTCAAACAGACAAGACAATTGCACAAAATGAAATATATTTCAATAAATGGGGGAGCTGAAAAACTCCCTATTACAATTGATCTTCCTTAACAGAGTTAATTTGATATAATAAATTATAAATTTTCTAGGGTTCTCTAAAACCCTAGCTATACAAAAATTAGTGTCTTCAAAATGTGTTCCGCTCCCAACAGTGTGAGTGGGCTTCTAGGTATCCGATTCCAGACCACTCCAACTTCAACAACTATCCAATAGTAAATGAAACCTATAAATCTGCATGCACACAAATAGAAAAATATGTTAGTAACACCTATGAGGGCTCCACAGAGTGAGACCCTCCAATGTTAATAAAACCCTAACTGCACAATAGTAGAATAACATACAAAACTTACAAATTATGCAATAAAAACATAGATCAGAGATTTACCTTGTTGTATTTGATGATGTGGATCATTGTTATGATGCCCTGGAAATAGCAATAGATGTGACACAACATATTTAGAATGGCATTTTAGGACAGCAGCATGATGACAGTGGTAGTGAGCGAGGGACGAGGAAAAGGCTAGAATGGAGGGAGACCTACGACAAGCTAGGGTTTGGATCAACTCTCATGAGGGGATTTGATGATGGAAATATTCAAAGCTCTGCAACCTTCTACTTCACAAGGATCTCTTCAATGTTCTCTCTAGGGCATAAAACATTCCAGGGCATTCCCAAGGTTGAGCATTATGAATGCTCTTATTTATAATCTAGCCTAGGGTTTTTTTAGGGTTTTAGCCTTACACTTTTAATCGTGTGGCTAAGATTAAATCAAATCCTAAGGTCGAGATTACACTTTAGATGTGGCATGGATTAATGAATATGGATGGTGGAGATTATATTATATTGGACGGCTGTGGTTAATTGGGTTTATAAATTCATATTTTATAATAAATATATTATAATATTATATTATATTAAATATAAATTAATATAAAATAATATAAAAATAAGCCCAATTGGGTTAGGAAATGGTGGGAAAGGGGTAAAGTGGGCCTTTTGAAGGCGAGAAGGGCTTGAAATGGTTAAATGGATGGTGGGAAAGGTGTATGGTGGACAAGTGGATGGTGGGATGGTTAGGATGGAGGATTAATGGCTGTAATTTGGTGTTTACAAGCACTACTTTCACCCACTAGGTAAAATAATTTGTAGTTGTTAAGATGTATTTATGCCCTATATAGGAATTAGGATCTATTGCCCCAATGAAATCTAAGCCCCATTACTAAAATGGAGCTTCGACCTAAATTAGGTGTAAAGGCAAAGAAGCATTCATGCCTTGACCGACATATCTCTGGTACTTATCACAGTTTTGGCTGACCTTGACAACATAAAAAAAAATAGTGGGCCAATAATAGCCTACTTTAATGATGTTTAAGGCCATAGGCCTTCCTGTGAAATTTTCTCCTGAAATCCCAAAATGGAACTCATCAAGGATCCTCTGTTTCTCTGTCCCCTTAACACACCTCAAGAGAACTCCATCTATGTTCTTGTGAAACAAACCTTCTGACAACAATATATACTTGTAAGCTTGAATCTTGAACCTTCTCCTCTACAAAGCATTGAGGCAAGAAGGGCACCTTTTGGTATTGAAGTATTCAACAAGGCCCTCTATCCAATCCTTGCTATCTACAAACTGATTCGCAAGGTTGATCTCTTATGTTGGATCATCCCACTGGCATGCGATTACTTCGGATGTGGTGCTCCGAGCAAGTTCTTGGTAAAATGCTCGACTATGGACTAGCTTAGTGGGCCTAAATTCTATGTCATATTCTTGGATCTTGGAAATCCATCCATCTCTTTTGGTACCTAGCTCACCTTGGATAATGAAGTTTCTGATGTTAGGGTGTACCACGTACACTATTATCTTGCTTTAGGAGACAAAATGGTGAAACTTCTTCAACAACCGCATGACTACATGCACCTATTTCTCTATGAATTTATACTTATCTTCATGTAGATAGATGGCTTGGCTTAGGAATTCTATCAAACCTTCATCCTTGTCCTCATTATTATTAGTAAGGACAACTGCATAGCTCTCTAGTTCACGAAAGACATAAATGATAAAGTATTTAGAGTAATTGGGGTTCACCAAAATAGGGGCTTGAATGATTCTCTCTTTGATTTATCTGAATGCCCGCTTCCTTTCCTCAGTCCACTAAAAATTAGCATCCTTCTTTAGGAGTTAGATCATTAGCTTTACCATCTAAGAGAAATTAGCTATGAACTTCCTAAAAAAATTGATATTCCTAAAAAAGGATTGGAGGCCTATATTATTTGTTGGTAAAGGTATCTTGAGGAGGACTTCAGCCCTAGCATGATTGACGTCTAGCCCCTTCTCTAAGATTACATGGCCTAGGAGCTTACCTTCTTTCATCGCAAAAATGGACATTTTTTAGATTTATGGAAACTCTGAACACTCGATGCTTCTCAAATACTTGACGCAAATGTAGACCATGTTCTTTCCTTTTTTGGAAGAAAATAGTAATGTCATATAAATAAATCACAATGATGCAATTCAGTAACTCACCGAAGGCTAAGTCCATCACTCTTTGGAAATTCACTCCGACGTTCGAGAGGCCAAATGACATTCACTAGAAGGTGAAAGTGCCTCACTTGGTGGGGAAGGCAGTTTTGTACAAATCCTCATCCTTCACCTAGATTTGATTGTATCTAGAGAAGCCATCTCATAGAGAGAACCTCTGTGCTCCGACTACTACATGAATAATTTGATCAATTTGGAATAGCAGGTAGTGGTCCTTTAGTGATGCTTGATTGAGATTTCAAAAATCAACACACAAGTGGATGTCTCCATTCTTTTTTTTACACTAGGAATAGGTTTGCAAAACAAAAAGAGTTATTGATAGGATAGATAATCTTTACCTCTAGCATTTTTAGGAGCTCAACCTTCATCAACACTTTAATATTTGGGATGATCGGCCTTTGTTTTTGTCTGAAATATTTGACCCCTTCCTGTAGCTTGATTATGTGTTGGAAGACGCTTTTATCATACCCTTTTAGGTCCTGAAAACTTCAAGAAACAATATCTGGGTATTCCTTGCATAGGGTATTTATTTTCTCAATCTCTATCGATGTACAATCAATTCCAACCTTAATCACCTTTTCAGGTTCTAGCTCTAGTACCTTATATTCTCTCATGTCTATTTTGATCTTATGAGCAAGGGACCTATCATATTGATCAAATAGACTTTCAAGCATGATCAATACCTTTAGTATGTGATTATTTTTCAGCTGTATCAGCCCCTCATACTTTTCTTCATCAAGGGTCCTATATTCAATAGTGCTGGCTTCATTAATGAAAAAATTGATGATTTTCTCATCATTGTCAAACACCTGTTAGTAAATATTCTTATCAGGTACTGAAGGTATATAAGTCACTCTCACCATATTTGGTTTTTGCATCCTACTTTCAACAGGGGAGAATCTAGCTCCAATAGATGCCAAGACGTCAGTGTTCTTATTTTTCTCTCACAAAATGGTTCAGATATTCAACACTATGAAATATTTGAGCAGGTCCCATACCTTTTTGTTGTATGCCTTTAGGTAATATTGCTTTACAACACACTTATTTGTGACTTGATTGTAGATCAACTCTGAATCTTCGAACATCTACAACTGCTTTATTTCAATTTTGTTTGCTTTTCTTAACCTCAAGCACAAGGTTTCATACTCAGCAACATTATTAGTACAGCTCCATGTGAGTTTATAGGAGTAGGTTTTCTACTTTCTTGAAGGAGAGATAAGGACAACTCATGCCCCAACACCATTCTTACATCAGGAACCATCAAAGAAGAGCTTCCATAGTTGATCAACAAGGTGATCTTCATCACTCAGTACCTTAGCCTTTTTGGGCCTAGTTATTGAGTAGCACCCTATCTATGATTCAATCATGGCATTGAAATCATGCATGGAAAACTCATCTTCTATGTAGATCTCATCCAGGACTTCTTCCATTAGCTCTACTCCTATTTATTCCTCCACTTCATCAATTATATTGACTGAGTCCACTTGCTTCTCTGCATCCTGTATCCTTTCAATGTGAAAAGTAGAGGGTTTCTCATTAAAAATTTTAATCCTTCTTCGTATGAAGGGGATTTACAGATGTGAATAATCCAAAGAAAAATAGCCTCCTAGTTTGGTAGTGAATTCCCTTAATAGGCACATACTGAAATACAAATCTAAATACACCACAACAACTTCTTGTATCATGGTGATTTACGGTATCTTAAACAACACGATTGAAATATCATTGATCAACCATACTATCTTGATTGGAGTTCCTTCCAGTTGGAGCACTCCAAGACTACTCCTCATGTATTCCATACCGATAATATCGCAAATAACCTTGGGAATCACAGTAGTAGCAATTCTAGATTTGATCATGCAATTATGCACAACCCACCCCTCCAACCTGAGGGACAGATATAATGGCAATGACATGTTCTTCCTAGTGGTCAAGGTAGTCAACGTCTAATTCAAGATCATTTGAATTGACCTTTCCTTACCTTTAGTAGATTTCAGTGATTCTTGCAATAGATCGACTTGGTCAAGTAGTTGAAGTGCATCAAAGAGGCTTACCTTATATGGAGTTTTATTTAGTTCTTTAACAATAATGTATGCTCCTATACCAAACTCACCTCCATTCTTCATGATCTCGTATCTAGTTTTGTACTATTGCATCACTTCCACCCTTTGATGCTTGGTCAATGAGGGATATCTAAGCCTTTCTCTTGCCTAGTCCCTTATCTCAATTTGGGATTGGGAGGGCAAATTTTTTTATTGAGGAACTATCCCCTAGCTCTTGAAGGTAAGATATCCTTCAATAAGACGAGTTCCTCTGACTTCGATACTTGGGCAGGCTCTTTTACTGGTGGTAGCCCATTCTCGCTCAACACCTTGGAGCTAGAAGGCACTTTTAACGGTTCCATTTGAACCATATCAACCTGAAATGGGATTTTTACCTATCCTTATAAGAATAAAAACTTGCTTTATAGGGGGGATAATGAAGTTGTGATCCACTTCTATGATTATATTCACTTGCCCACTAGGAACGTTGTCTGCAAGGGTCTGCACATAGTTCAAATGGACCATATAAGTCTCCTCATCGTGTGTGTCATTTCAAGTGGAGCACCAATAAGATCCATTATATCGACTAGCTTCTTCATTATCCAACATCATTGCATTTCTCTCAGGATTTCTACTAGTGGAAGCAACTTGTTCTCTTGTAATCGGGGGAGGGGGAGCAAATCTCCTTGGCTAGAAAATTTGATCATATTACCTCCTTTTTAATATGGTGATATCATTCACCATTGTCCTCATTGATTATTATAGATCCTATAATTATTTGGTTTGGTCTGTATTTGAAGTTGTTGAAGGTGCAGGTAATGGCAACGGTGCCAATGGTGCAGGTAATGCGGGATATGGGATAGGAGCTGAAAGTTGAGGAACAACAGGTGCCTGAAACTATGAGACGGGTACCAAAGGATTGGGATTCCATGATTTAGTAGGGTACTTTAGGGATGTTGGAAATGACTAAGAGGATGCACTAGGATATAAATTTTGGGGTAAGTCCAAAAAAATTGGCATAGTCATTTTCGGAGGTAATTTACCAATAGTGACCAAATCAGCCTCAACTTTCTATGCCTGAGTGTACAAGGTAGGAAATATTTGATATTAGTGTGTCGTATTCTCATGCTAATGTCAAAATGGAAATCCCTTAGGTAATAAAATATTGCTTGCTTCAGGATGGGATGAAGGCCGTTAGTAACTCTCTGCCAAGTTTGAGCGAACCTGATATTAAAATCTGCTACCTCTTCTTGAGGGTACCTCTAAATAGTGGTGAACTAGTGCAATAAAGAGAAAGCGTTTTCTTATTTATTGAAACATCTTATCAATTGTTCTGCTAATTGGTCTTATGTAGCAATGGTACTAGGTGGCAGTGATCGGTACCAGTAGAGAAACTTACCTCTGAGCGAGAGTACTAGTAGTCTTACCATGATGTCTTCTTCTGTGATGTGGTGGATGGTTGCTAGCATAGCAACATCTTGGACATGCTTATAAGCTACCTTTCATGTACCATTATACATGGGTAGAGCCTTTAACGTTATGGTTGGGACTTGATTCTAAGCCTATATATTGAATGGTCCTGAATGATTCTAGGTTGGAAACTACCTGGCGAAGCCTGTACCATCTAGACCGAAGGGTTTGGTTGAGGGGGTAAGCTAGTTGTAGTGCTGGAAGAACTTGGAGTTTACAAAAATATACCAGCTACTTGTGAGGGTGTTGTGACTAACAGGATAGTCAAGGGGACTAGTCTAGGATGTTATTCCAAAGTGTTGATGTTGAGCTCAAATAACTCAACTATATCTTCTATATTTATAGCCTTCAATCTTGTGATCATGAAGGGGAGGTATTTTAACCGACTTCAATATTTTGAGGCTTCTAGGTTCAGCTGAGTTTCCAAATGTTCTCACTTGATAGTAAAAATATCAACAACTCTTAATACCGCTTGATGTGGAATGTTTACATCCCACCGGGTATGCCAAAAACTGCTAGTTAAGAATCTACCTTATGTATGGAATATTTCATCGATGCGCCCTAGACCCAGCCAAAATTGAAAGATCGAAAGGAAGAAATTACTCCCATGCAAATCTCTAGAGAGGGTTGGTTCCCTTACTATTCTAACTTGAGGATTTGAGATTAAGGAATCAGGAAATAAATGATAAATTATTGAAAGGGATGGGATATGTGGCTTCAATCTAGATGAATGGGGGTGATGAATAGGCATCATGATTACTTACTTGTACTTTAAACCAATAGAACTTCACATAAATAATATAACAGAAATTAAAACTATAAATCTTATATGCGCAATATCTAGAATTGTTCCAGCATTCACCCTCTATCAAAAGCTAAATCCATACATAGAATTATAGCCCTTAGACAAAGGAGTGAATTCAATAGAAATAAAGGATAGAAAACATACACATAAAAAGAGATCCAAAGTTAGAGCCAAGGATTATTTGCATTCATAGCAGAGTTTAGGTACAACAATTTTCTAGCAAAACATCCATCCTTTTTACATTGGAATTGCTAGTTTTTATAGAGGATTCTGCCTCTGAGACATAAATGCCCAACCAAAAAATGTTGTAGTGGTAGCAAAGATTGGATTTCAGTACTCATCGGGCAGTAATGAATCATGGCCAAAATTTCATGACTCATTGAGAAGTAGTTGCACGAATTCAATGCGATGACGTGATTTGCCTATAGCACTATATCCTCAATTGTTGGAACCGTCTCAATGAAAAATTAGATTTTGAGATCTGGAGGATTGGATTTGGATGCTTCTCTAACCGGTTGCACTTAAACGGGTGAAGGCACACCTTCAAAATTCAATTTCATCATTGAGAAGCACTTTTGGGGAATTTTTGCTGAAGAAGGAGAGTTTGACTAAGAAATAGGAGCTTCGTTGATGTGGGTCCCACTCGTGTTTCACCCATACAAGCTCCAAAAAGAGCTTGCACTCTCAAGTGGGGGTGAAAGCACTTGGGCCCCACTTGTGTTTCATTATTTTCTAGCCTAAAATGGGCTTGCACTCCAAAATTGAGGTGAAAGCGCTTGGGCCCCACACTGCCTTTTAGCTTGAAATATAATTGCACTGAATCTTGAGGTAAAGTCAAATGTGCTTTCGCCCCTTCTTCCCTTGAAATGGGCTTGCACTCTCCACTTAGGGTAAAAAGAAATTGGGCACCACACTACATTTCTGCCATAATTTAACCCAAAATGGGATTGTGCTGACTTTTGATGTGAAAGCACTTGGGCCCCACATTGTATTTTTCATTCGAAATCAAGTTCTACTGGCCTTAGAAAAAGATAAAAAAAAGTACTTTCACCCCTTCTTGCCCCAAAATTGAGTTACGCTTTTGAGTTGGGGTGAAAAGGCTTGGGACCCACTTTTCTTTTGCTATTTTTTAGCTCAAAATGGGCTTGCACTCCACTCTTTATCAGAAAAAAAATTGCGTTGGTCAACTTAACCAGTTTCTATTATCGTTCTTGAGACCGAAATGAGTTTTGAGTAGAAGCGTTAGCGCGAAACATCTCTTGCCTACGAAAAGCCATGAATTTATGTGGATCCTATCATGAGAACTCGAAGAAATACCCTACATGATAAGTGAAAAGAAAGGACTACACGCTTCCTTGAGTGCAACCAACGAGTCTCGACAGAAAAGCATGGAAAATAAGGAACGCATTCTAAAAAAGAAGAGTTTTTCAGGGAAGAAGGTATTCGTTACATAGCAAAATTTCTCACAAAATAAAATAATGCGGTAGGGATGCCAACAGTAAATGACAATGAAGAGTATGTAAAATTTGTTACCTTTGACCTTACTCCACTTTTACATATAGTTGTATTGATTATTTATATGAATTCTATTACTACCAAGGATCCACAAGCTATAACTCATGAAGATATTTTCAAACTTCTTATGCACTATGAGGATGTTATGAAAAACTATGGAGTTATTCCTCATATATAGGTCCATCCAAAGAATTTTAAAATGGAACGTAAGGCTAAGCTAGCCAAGGATAAGTCAGAGATTCCAAACAAGTTAAACTTGTGTGAATACTATAAAAGGGAGGGACATTCTATCAAAAATTGCATAAAAATATTAAAGAATATAGAAGCAAAATTATTGACAGTGACCCTTTTACTTTTATTATTTATTGTTACTTTTTTACTATGATCTATCTCTATCACAATATTCTTCTTGCACTTCTATATAAACTTTTCATTTGTAGTATTGATTTTTCTTAATGACCACCACAACTTTCCCAATGAAGCTACTATGCCATAATTATCTTGAATAAGCTAATCAATTATAATATTCTCTTACATGTCATCCAATTAAATACTCTGCATACACCTTTTACTAATATACATGAAATAATATAAAAAATATTTATGTAAATAGGACTTTGTATAGGTCTCTTATTTCTCATCTTGTTGTAGCACCAATATTTAATGTGAGGTGGTAGATCAATCTTTTTAGACTTATTGTAGGTTATTTAGTGGATTTAGAACTCTAGTACATCCATAGTAAACAATGATTCTACACTATAACAACTTGGAAACCTTGGCAGTAGATAATATTTTATTTTTTGACCTATTTGGTATAGTTTACATTGTCATTTTGGCATTATATATATAGATATGTATATGTATATGTATGTACGTACGTACGTGCTCTAGCAAGATTTGGATCAATTTGTTTTATTCAAAATGTGTCATTTTTTTAAATATTTAAGTTAACTACTAGGAGGTTGAATTACAACATAAATTTTTTTGTTTTCCATCACTTGTTCTAAGTTTCTTAGGTTTAAAAATGTTAAGGTTTACCCATGAGAGAGGAATCATGAGTTATAGTTGAAGATACATTTTCCTTATAGGTTGTTATAAATTGAAATGACTAAATGTTATGATTTATCTCTAAGATTTAACTTTATAGTATGAAAATATTAACTATACGATTCCCATGAGGACAATGCAATAGTTCAAGCTTTGGCTCTTCTTTGGGAGGTCCAAGGTTCAAACCGTGACGTGGACTTGTGTGTGAGGGGGTGAATGTGTGGTGGTTGTGTGTTAAATTCCTTATTGATAAGCATAACTCTCAACTTTAAAGGGGTCATGGGTGAAAGGAGACTACTCAACCATATGCATTAGTCATAGGGGTTTCTCACACTAACTAAAAAAAAAAATAATAAAAATCTTAACTATACATTTTGAAATCCATAAGCTTTAAATATTAATAAGATTTACTATCAATAGAAATTTAAACAATAATTTATAATTTAAGTCTAGCTGATTCCCATGCTTATTTTGATTTCTTTAAATTGTAATATTAAAATAATTTGTTATTAAAATTGAATGTATCTATAAAAAAAATATTTGCATCCATTGATTAAAAGGAAAAAGAACATACTTCACGTGTGAACATACGACAGAAAAAGGTAAAAATAAGAATAACTTTAGTGTTGTCACCTCAACTCCAAATCGGAAAAATATGCTGTGAGTTGTCCGAGTTTTTGTTTTACGAGCAATGAATAACAATTAAAAATAATTAAAAACATTGAGTTGATAATCATATGGGAATAGTTGACTTACACTTACATATATTTCTGTTATTAAAATAATGGTTAGGAACATCGCCAACGCAAGCCTAATGCCTAATTTTAAGCTATCGTCTCCACTTGCCATATTTATAGATCATGATCTTCCCCACTTTATATTTAAAAGCTGAAATTTTGTTCAAATTTGCGTGTCGCGTTATATCGAATCGCATCGACACGGAGACCTATGAAGTCAACTATCTTCGGCCGATGTCTGGTTTTAATTTCAGTCTTCAGTATAATATTTTTCGAAAAAAAATTATAATGTTCTAACTATTCTTAACGAAGCAGCTGCCGGAAAGCCTGCTGCAACCAGATGGACAAGTTTATCTGTGCAATTTTCATGATTGTGAACATCCAAGCCTTCTTTCTCTTAGCCGTATGTCAACAAGGTACGATATTTTTCTGGGCATACAAATAACTTACGTTTACATCTGTTTGCTTTCTTTAAACAAATTATGCATTTCCGTGTCTTGACCTGACAGGATTCCTCAATATTAACTGCGGCGGTGCCCTAAACTCCACCGATTCTGAGAGGAATATGACATGGATTGTGGACAGCAACCATGTAGATGTTGGCCTCAGCGCAGTTAACGTTTATAACTCGAGTGTTCCCTACCACTTGCAATCTTTGCGTTACTTTCCAAAGCCTCTCAATAAGTCTTGTTATATGTTACCTGTAAGGCCAAACGTGCCCTATTTGTTAAGATTGTGGTTTCTTCATGGGAATTACCTTGGAAAGCAAAACCTTCCAACCTTTAACGTCTCTCTGGAGATGGAAGATATGCTTTTTCTGGACATTCAATCCATCAAAGATGCAGGAACTCCAACTTGGACAACTGAAAAGATCTTGATGACTTCAGGTGACAGTCTATACGTATGCTTCATTCGAACATCTGATGGTAGCGATCCCTTCGTAAATGCAATTCAGCTGAGGGTTCTTTCGCTCGAGATGTATGCCGGATATATATATGAGGGAACAATATTGAGTTCGGTATCCAGATACAATTTGGGTGCAAACTCCTCAGATATTATCAGGTATTGATCTTATTCTGGATTTTCTGTTGTCTTTAAGATTGAAGTCTTGGATAACAAATTGATTTCTAATCAGGTACCCTGAAGATCAATTCGATCGCTTCTGGGAGTCCGACAGCTCCGTCGGAATATATAATACCAGTCTTGTTCTAATGAAGAACACAGATAACATGACTGACGACGGGAATACTAGAGGTTCCCGTCTGTTCCCTCCTAGTGCGGTGACGCGTACGGCGATAGTTACAAAACGGGGAGTGAACCAATTGCTCCTCAATCTAGGGGATCCAATGGTCCAACCAATAGTTGCCCTGTATTTTGGCGAGGTAGAGACCCTCAACGGAACAAGGGAATTTTATCCTAAAGTTGGCGATCGTCATCTTAGCACTGTATCTTTGGGGAGAAAAGGATACGTTTTTGAGGAAATGACGCAATGGGGAGAAAAGGATACGTACCAGCGGCCCGAATTAGAGATCTCGCTAGAGCAGGGGGCTATGAGTATCTATGGGCCTCTCATAACCGCTGTCGAGCACTATAGCAGAATCGTAACATTTACGGCAACTTCTCTAGAAGACGGTACTATAATTATGTCTTGATCTTCTCTTTACCGATCCTACCCATAAAATGATGAATTAAAGTCTAATGTGTTGTTATCCTGCAGCGAGGTCACTTCTGAATATCAAAAGGGATTTTGGTATCAAGGACTGGATGTCTGATCCTTGCTTTGCTGTTGAGTGGAACGGAATCAGATGCGACAAGAGCAGTCCAGTTCGAATATTGGAATTGTAAGTTTGCACAGCTTTGTGGATTGAGGACTTGGAAGGAAAACCCAGATGAAACTGACCATTAACTGCTTTTATCTGCTTCTTTGGAACTAGAGATCTATCTGGAAGGAATCTATCAGGACCTCTGCCGAATTTGTGCAACTTAACGAGACTGCAAAGCTTGTGAGATCTGCGTACATTCATAAATTCTCGTTACTAAAATTGATTGATTTTTTCAATTTCTGCCATAAGCCGGTAATTTGCCAACATGTAACTCTTCTATCTTCCTTTTCGCTGTCTCAGACGTCTTCAGAACAACAGGTTGAACGGTGTCATCCCAGATTGCCTATCTCAATTCACTAGCTTAACAGAACTGTAAGTAATTTCTTTCCACTTGTCTGCTTTACATGTAGACTTCTTTTTCTTTGTTAAATTATATCGTATCTAAGATCAAAGAGGATATTTAAAATCTAACCTGTTCACAGCAACAATCTTCCAGTAAATTTTTGTTGGTAGTTATATAAAATTAAATTTGTGTTGAAGTTTGCGATTCATTTCTGTGGTACAGCAATATTGAGAACAATAACTTAAGCGGACCCTTTCCCGAAGAACTTTTGAATATGACTCATTTGTCCATAAGGTAACCATGGCATACTTTGTCGCATCGAATCTAAAGGAATATTTATTTCCATCTAACCTGTTTGTTTTTGTAAGCTTGTTTCTATAATAAAATTAATAGAATTTCATTGAAGAAATTATATTGCTTTTCCAGGTTGTCTGGGAACCCCCTTCTCTGTGAGAGTCAACCACATGTATGCGACCGTAATGAGACGCAGGCTCACAAGGACAAGAAGGTTAAGAAGGAGGTCATTGTTGGAGCAATAATTGGAGCCGTCCTCGCCTTTTTATTAGCCTTGATATCGATAATTATCTGCAGTAAAATATACTGTAAGAAACGAAAAAGAGTGGACAGGAATGCTCAGAGAAGTAAGTAGATCACCCAGATATCTTTAAATCTAAAAGGTCGTACGAGAACGTCTCTGGCTTTTTTCTCTGCTGTTTCATTAGTGGAAGGCAAATTGCAGGTACAAGTTTCTTATCCGTGAAGGTGCCGAATCCTACACGGTGTCGTCCATTTAGTCTAGCAGAGATTGAGGCGGCCACGAATAATTTAAGCCACAAAATTGGAGAAGGGGGTTTTGGGAGTGTGTACTTTGGCAAGTTGCATGCTGAGAAAGAAGTGGCTGTAAAAGTTCTCTCAGCAACCTCCAGACAAGGAGTGGCAGAATTTTTGAATGAGGTAATGTGAAGGCATAAATCTGTCTCAGTTGTTTGTAATGTTTAAAATTATTGGGATTGGGCAGTGAAAATAAATTTGCAAGGATGAAGTGAGTAGCGCTTGTGTTTATGAGCAGATTGATCTTCTTTCCCAAATGAATCACAAGAATTTGGTGTCTTTGCTTGGATATTGCAACGTCTCCAAACAACTTATGCTTGTCTACGAACACATGGACGGAGGATCACTCAAGGACCATCTTTATGGTGGGTTAGTACTTCAAGTTCAGATAATTTGGGTAATTAATGTGTGAGAGGGAGACAGACTAATCAATCACAAACTATATTTCCAGGTTCTTTGGCCGACACTTCACGATTGGATTGGAAATGTAGGTTGCGAGTAGCTCTAGATGCAGCAGAAGGTAGTAACTTATTCTTCCTTCTTATATCTTTCTTCTAAAGACCTGTAATGAACACATGGTCATATCCCTCTGAAATTGTAATCCTGACATCTAAATTATTTAAAGGACTGGAATACCTACACGTGAGGTCAACACCAAAAGTCATTCACAGGGACATAAAGAGCTCAAACATTCTTCTGGATCACAATATGAGGGCAAAACTGGCAGATTTTGGGCTGTCCAAAATTCTCGCGGATGATACATACTCTCAAGTTTCCACCGCAATAAAAGGAACATTGGGATACTTGGATCCGGAGTAACGTACCTTCTTCCCTATTTTCTTATGCTTAAAAAAATGGTTAAAATAAGCTGAGTACTTACATCGCATCATCCACCTATCAATTGTTTTCGATTATTAGCTAAACTAGTTTCAAGTATTTATATAAAAATTCTCTAACCATTTTTATTTTTATTTATTTTTATTATTATTTATTTATTTATTTATTTTTTTCTCTCCCTCAACTAGCATATAACCCTTAACAATGACTAGTTGATAATCCCTTTAATTCTCACCCATAATTTTTTTTTTTTTAAATGAAATTTTGATATGACTAGTTGATAATCCCTTTAATTCTCACCCATAATTTTTTTTTTTTTAAAATGAAATTTTGATAGGGTCTTTAAAGCAATTGTAACATTTAAAGGAAAAAATATTATTAGGTCTCAAACTATTTATTTTTAGTTACATTTAAGCTATATAAATTATTTGGTGTTATTGGATTTGAATCTTGGTATGGTTGCATTATCCATATGTCTCAACCATTGAACAGAGGCCTCTTGGTTCACTTATAAATTTTTACACAAATCATTTTTAAAATTTTATAATGTTTTTTTAGCCTAGTTTTACTTAGGCTACTCTAAAAATATTTCTAGTAAAATGTTCATTCTTTCACACTTAGAAATACTTATTAAAGAATAATAAAGGATGGATACTCTATAAGGATTCTTATATAGTATTTATAAAGCTAATAATATATTAAACGACCATGAATTTATTGTTATACTAAACTATTGACATGATAAAAAATATTCATACAACAACAAATAACATACTAATTTTTGGTCCAAATAAGCCTCATTTAACCTCTTCTTCCAGATATGGAAATCAAAATTGTATCTCTTTTTTATTGAACTTCTTTCCAAGTGTATAACAAAAATGTTGATGATTTATAATGCTTTCCTTTGCATATATTTCTTTTAACACTTGTTCAAATCATTTTTAGGCCATATTATAGGTTAAATCATCTCGTTCTTGTCCACTTGTTGGATAAATTATTTTTTATGCTTTTGAAGGTCTAAAAAGTGAATTTTGAGCTAAATTTTTTTAATCACATGCATGATCATGTCAATAAATTTTGTCTTATTTACATCTCTTCAGATAAATAAAATAGGACTACATAAAATATAGATTACCACTTTAATTGGTTTAAAAGAACTATAGTGGAATTATTATTTTTTTGAATGGAAAAGCCAAATTATATTAAAAATCTAAACCATAAAAAAATAGGTGGGTGGAATTAACACACCCCATAGATCACACTAACGAAAACGGTTAGGAATAGCCATAAGCAATACATATTATCCAAAACTAAGGAAGAACCACAACGAGTCAACAAAAGCAAATTAGAGGCTAAGATGAAATAGGACAACCTGTGAGGGGGACCGTATCCTCCCTATCAACAGAATTCCAACCATCATTATTAATTGCAGTGAGATGACCATCATCCCTCTCATCATTAAACACTAGAGCAATAGGCTAAGGAAAAATAGGATAAGTACCCCAACCAACAATAGGGGGTGAGGGCATAGGATCCACATCCCAACCAGACTAGCGGAAAGAAAACTAACCAAAAGAATGACATCGGTGTCGAGTGGGAGGAGACTGAGAGCGATGGCACTCCGAAACCACAAAAGGAGACAAAGGCTAAGAAGGTGATCGAAGACCAACTCAAAAAGAGGGTGGGTGAGGAGGAGAGCGAGGTGGAACCCAACTGACAATGCAAGGTGCATTGCCCCAATGGGCCATAATATTTTGTGGATGTTGAAGCTCAACATTCACTTTATTAACCTATACAGAAATCTGCAACCAGTAGTCATAAAAAATAAAATATTTATCAGCAAGAGAAAATGTAGGAGAAACATATTGAGCAAAAAAAATAGCACGACTGTGAGTCTTCCACAAGTGAAACAGAGTACTGATGCGAAATTTTTTCCAAATTGCATGTAAATTATCAGTAAAAGCAATCGGGTCTCCCAAAATAGCATGAGGCTAAGAGAAAGAGCTCAGCATAAATGGTCTGAAAAAGGAAAGAAGCTAGGCCCAAGCCAATTTTGCATGCAAATAATGCTAAAAAATATGTAAGAAATATTTTGATTGATGAATTTATTGTCTATAATAGGAATTTTTGTGCCATTGAACATTAGAGCCAGAAGCAAGACAAAAAGTGTCCAAACACTGAATAACAGTGGAAAAGGATTGTTCATCCTCCCTAATAGTAAAAAAAGAGTCATCAGCAAAATGGCCATTAACAAGCTGCTGAGTGGAATTAGGGAGGGTAATGCCATGAATAAAACCTTGTGAAACTTTATTGGCTAACAAATATCCAAAAACATCACCAGCTAGAATAAAAAGAGAGGGAGCAAGTGGACAACCCTGAAGAACTGAACGACCAAGAGGAATTTTCTCAGATTTACATATATTTAGAGTAAGAATAGGTGATGCATGAGTGAAAAGCATACAAATAGAGTTAATGAAATAAGGACCAAAAACCAATACCTGGAGCATAGAAGTAATAAAATACCATTCAATGCGATCATATGATTTTTCAAAATCAACTTTGATGAATAAAGTATCCTGAGCAAAATCTCGAGCCCACTCCATGCATTCCCAAACTGCCAAAAAATTATCAAGAATGTATCTACTCTTAACAAAGCTAGTTTTTTTAGGCCTAATGATCAACAACAACAGAGGCCTGAGTTTTAAAGCTAACGCTTTAGAAATAATATTATAATTGATATTGAGAAGAGTAATGGACCGCAAATTGGTGATAACTTTAGGATCCTTATTTTAGGAATAAAATTAACATTACCCTAATTGATGATAGAGCCAAGAGACCCATGATGCATTACCTCCTGATAAACCTGAAGAATATCAGGTTCGAGCATTTCCCAAAATACTTTATAAAACTCACAAGGGTAGCCGTCTAAGATAGGAGCCTTATCATTGGCCATGTGAGAAAGAGCAACAAAATTATCATCCAATGATAAAGGTGTTTCATAAAAAGCTCATTGTTCTAAACTAAGCTTGATAGGAATAACAAAACAACACTCTTCCAATGCTTGATATCGAATAGACGAAAGAGGTTGGGAAGCAAATGCATGTTGATAGTGGATAACAAAGGCCTGTATAATCTCTGAAAGAGCAGTAACCCTTGCAATGTCTATTTGAATAGCTTGAAATTCAAAAAATGAGTAGGAAGGCAAAGTCGGTGAAAAAATTCCTTAGACACATTATCTCCAATATGAAGCCAATGCATTCAAGATTGAAGCTGAGCACCTTTAGCTTCATAAATATCATACTTCTCAAGTTCATGGCGTATGGAAGCAAATTGAGCTTGTAGAGCAACATTTAAAGGAGAAGCTTCAAGACAAAGTGAAGCTCTAGATAATTCTATGCGTAGAGCATAATTAGAGTAACACCAGTGCTTAGCAACATCAACACCCAGACTTCTCAACAAAGTGGTAGTACGGTGAATATTCAAATTCCACCAGTCTATCCAGCCCACACTCCCATAAGGTCTGGGGAGGAGATTCCAGATATGAACAATATGGGCTTTCATGGAATTACTATGCAAAAAGGAGACATTTAAATAAAACTGGGAAGGAAATGAAAGAGGAGTTATCCATGAAGAATCAACTTCAAAAATAATGGGAGAATGATCAGATAAAGTAGTACTTGCAACAACAACAACATGAGGAATAGAATTTTTGAGACAAGAAACATGAAAATGATCACAATAAAAAATCATAGCCCAATCCAAGTGTTCAAAAACTTGAGCAGAACCAGCTTGAAAATTGTTCTAGGTAAACCACAACTCCCGAGGAAAATTATAAGGGTGATAACGGGAATTGTGATCATAAAGCTTAAGTTTACTCTTCATGAAATACCAAGTTGTATGCTCCCCATCACACCACCTCATATAGGTTTGACTCAATTTATCCACAGACTTTTCCACCATATTAAAATCACCATAGAAAATCTAGGTGGTAAAAGGTAAATTTAAAGCAAGATAGTGCCAAAGAGAACACCTCAGGTGAGGTTCATTAGAAGCATAAATATTCACAATTCCTAGCAGTTTACCACAAATCTCAAGTAAATTCTAAACCGCTTGATTTTAAGGGTCAACTCCCCAAGAGACCACATGATCCTACCACTGAGAAGCAAAAATAGTGACATCACCTCCTTTACCACTAGAGTGATTGGTCATAAAAAATACTACGAGGCCACAAAAAGGTACAAGTACATTGTAGAAGGAAATCATTAATTTTAACTTCTTGCAAATAAATCACATCCATGCTACCAAAAATGTGGGAAATGCGATACAACTCATTACGGACAAAATATTTACAGACTGGATTTGTCAGTCCTCAAAAATTCCAAGAAAAGAAAAGCATTAAGACCCATCAATCCGTGACCCCACCATGACATTCTCAGTGTCACCAAGAAATCGTAAAGAGTCAAAGGAATTAGACTCAAGTGGTTGGTGCCAATCAAAGGAGGGACTATGCTCATCATGAACATGACTATGAGAACGACAGGCTTTAAAAACATGACCATCAGCAACAGAGGCAAGCGAACTAGGCATAGAGGAAGGTCTATGGGAAATTACTGAAGCAAAAGAAGGGCCAAACCAGAGAGAGACATCAGGAGATAGAGTTGGAGAAGGACCAGGAGCTTGGGAAGGCTAAAGGGGAACTTACAGAAGAGGGGAAACATTAGGGGACAAATTCATAGAAATAAGAGCAACCAAAAGAGATTGTAGGACAGGTGAAGGGGTTGAAAGAGGTTGCAAAGAACCAATAGTCACCGAAGGACGAGGGACACAAGAATTTATAGAAGAAACTTTCACACATTCATCAGGTCCACCAGAAGAACCATTATTCGGGGCTACAGGAAATATCTCATATTACTATGGAGAATCCCATAACTAGTTTCTATTCTCTTCAATATTATCTTCCAACTATGATCTACCACTTTTTTTATTTTGGCACAATTTGTTTTGCAATTGGTTTTGCATTGTTTCCTCTTGTTTTCTTTAGAGTCACTAAGGGTGTACAAAAATTTCAATCCATCCATAATCTATGACTAATGTGGCATCCAACCATATTCAATCTTTAATATTTGCACAAAGGATCTTGGTTTTTACCCTTTTTTTACCTACACCCATATTGGAGTTTTTTACTACACTTAATGAAATTTTACTTCCAATGGACAATGAAACATTGATTATTCACTTCAAAAAAAATTATCGTATTTAAATTTATTATTCTTGCCCCTCCTAAATCCTTTTTTATATACTTATATCTATTTTAGTAAGGGTAATCTATGTGAGGCTTGGTTTTTTTTCAAAATAGCTCCTTTGAACTTGATAACAAGCTTGATTATTCTATTATAAATTTATTAAATTTGCATAAAAACCATTCTTCCTTATAAAACAATCTATTCATTGATTCTTCCAATGTTATTTTTTTATCTAAATCCATTTAAAGACAACAATACTAGGGCATTTCCCCTGTAAAGTTGACTATTATAGCCCAATGTACCCTATATCATTAAGCATAAGAAAAGTGACATGTTAAAAAAAAATACAACTTTTCAATATTTAGATTGACAACCTTTCAATTTTCCTTTAGAATATTATGAAAGCTTCTTGTTTTTAGCATCATGATTTTTGTAGTTAAATTTGTATCATTCATATAGTAAAGGTGTAACATTTTTCTATGGTAACCAAAATAATTTCAACAATACCATTATTTCCTAGTATTTTAATTTCCCTGTCTACTCCCTTGGCAATAATAATAAATGAAAATGTTAACAAAGCATATCCTTTTCTCATATATATATATATATATATATATATAACAAAATATACTTCTAGAATTCTACTAAAAATAACTAAGGATACTGAGATGGTGGAAAATTGCATCATTTATTGCTTTATCTCTATAAAAAATTAAGAAACTAAAAATATTCTATATCTTGTCCTACTAGTCATATGATGTTTTCATGCATGATATGAGATTCTCACTAATTGTTTATTTTTAATTGTGAATTCTAGTAATTTATCAAGTGCTAAAATATTATCTATAATCTACTTGCCTTCTAAAAAATATTCTTGACCCTCATATATAACTATAGGAATAATGACATTTTATCTATTCACTCTCCTTCGATATAATCTTATTTAACTATATTCCAAAGTGTAGTAGATTTATAATTATCAAGAGAATATGTTTTTTACAAATTTACTTTATGTCAACTTATGTTAAATATTTACCAAATAAATTGGATTATTTTTCACTATTGATGAATTTATTATTTTTGTTATTTGAAGGTATCTTCGTATGAATAAATTGACAGAAAGAAGTGACATATATAGCTTTGGAATTGTTTTATTGGAGTTGATATGTGGTAGGAAGCCAATCCAGGAAGATCTAATTGAAGAAGAACAATACATTGTTGAATGGGTTAGATGATCCAACACAACCTCTAACAATATTCCAAATGTTTTATTGCTTTAATTTGATTTATACTATATTTAAATAGATCAAATAATTATGGTTGTATTATTTTATCTTTTTTTAGGTCATGCTCCATGTAGAGTCCACTGAAGATTCACCTCGACAATTGACAAATATTATAGACAAAATATTGTCCATGTCTAATGATGAGATGAAATCCTTTCATCACTTACTTGATATATCCATTAGATGTATCCAGAAAGAAGGATCTAAGAGACCATTTATGTGTGAAATTGTAACACATATGAAAGAGACTATGAGTATGATAGAACCTAAAGACACTAGTGAAAGACATATAGAGAGATTATGTTTAACAGATTATAGTTCTAGCATACTTTATGCTGGTAGATAGTATTAAAAGACTCAAAAGTAAACATGATATTAAAACTAAAGCCTAGTTTAGCATAATCTTCCTAGAGTCAATGGGAAGAATATTCATATGATGTATAAACTATTAGGTAGAATAATTTTTAAAATTATTTTCTTGTTTAAATTTATTAAATGTTATTTATATAGACTTAGGTAATAATAGCTATCTTGTATTATCATTTTAATAGGTTATGTTGCATGTAGATGCAACAAAATTTTATCCTTGATAACTAATAGAAATGAGTGATAAAATGTTATCCATGTACTTTATATATTTTTATCTTTTACATAGTTTTCATAGAATTAGGAATTCATGAGAACACATAAGAGTGAATGTGGCATATAAATGAAAGAAATTGTCATTGTAATAGAACCTTGTAATGAGAAGTCTATGAATATATTTATTTTGGCATAATATAAATGTTATATGCTTCATTTAGGATTTTTTTTATCATAATTCTTTGATCTATAAGTTTAACAATAATAAAATATTTATATTTTTCTCATTATTTTTGTTAAAAAAAATCTATCTGATTTATGAATGATGTCTTCCCTTTCTCCTTTCTTCCATTGAACATTCATGGTATACAAAGATTCAATTAGAAATTTTATTTGGAGCATTGAAAGAACACACACATATGACAAAAGATGAATGTAAAGGATAAATTTTAAACAAATTGAATATTAGTATCATAAACATTACTAATAAGAATAAAAACCTTTCAAGCATGAATTATACTTGGATTTTCTTATGGTCTAGCCTAAGAAATTTTAAGAATATTTATAATGGTAAAAATAATGTTAGAATATCTAATGATTTTCTATTATTAATTTAAGTTTTTGAATTTCACTTATGGTCAAACTAAATATACACATAGGATGTATAAGACGTAGACCATTAAATTATGCAAAAATATAGGCATATTATCAGTTAAGTCATTTTCTTATGTTTCTAGACATCATTTTAAATATGCATTTATTTGGATCAAATGAGATGATTAGTTATCCTTATTGTCTTGATAAGTATATTTTACAATATATTTTTGGTGGACATTATAAATTCATGGTATTCAATTGATGATTTATCCAAATGATAAATATTAAAAGGAAGATACATTGTTGTTGCACCATTAAAAAAATGTACACAAGATAATAGTACAAAATAATGACATAACATGAGATAAATTTATAGAAAATAAAATTATAAAAACACCAAAGAACTTTGATATTAAATAAAAAATTAAATAAGAGGAATATAGATATAACTAATATGCACAATTATCTATAAGCATTAGGACTATATTGTAATATCATTTTCATAAGGATAAAATAGAGGTGATGTTTATGATATTGATGGATAGTGGTTCGAGATTTAACTTCTTCTAGATGTCATCGGATGTAAATAATTTATAGAATTAATATAAATGTATTAAGCACCCTATTTATGTTTATTTCAATATAATTATATAGACACCCAATTTTGACTCACCCTCAAAGAAAAATACACCAAGCATTAGTAGACACTCAATTAGCCCAAACCCAAAAATTTGGGCATCATTTTAACCCCTATTAAATTTTCTAATCAATGTGAAATTTACCAATGGTGAATTTGATCATTATTGGTGAATTTTCAAAATAGATATTTTTCAAACCCAATTCATTCAAACTAACCATTGGTCAAAATCATCAATTAGTGTCAAATTCACCATTGGAAAATTTGACCATCAATGGAAAATTGGTAAAACAACCATTTTTGAAACCCAGGTCAGTCAAATTAACTATTGGTCAAAATCATCAATTAGTGTCAAATTCACCACTAGCAAATTTGACCACTAGTGGAAAATTTGCAAAATGATCAAAATATTCTAGTACAAACCAAGAGCATGTTGATTCCTTTATTCCATCACCTCCTCTACTATCACACACTCTAGCAATGAACTAGACCTACAAAATTTAAAAAAACCCTAGGGTCATTCCAAAAAATTTCCCCTCTCAATCCCTAATTCAATATATATATATAAGAAGCTCTTGGAGAAAGCATTCAAAAAGTCATTTTTATCTAACAATATTCTACACAAATCCATAGCATTCTTCATTATATTGGAGGGAAGTAAAGCAAGGAAAGGAGAGATATTGGGAGTAAGAAGAGTCTCTTTGGGGCAAGGAGGAGTTCTTTCTAGGTTTTATCATCCCTAGATCCTCTTTTTTTTTCAATTATTTGTTCCTTTTCATTCATCATTCTTCTACTTACTAGCCTTGCTAGCTTGTGTTTTGGCATGTATTAGTATACATTTTCCTCTTGTTCTTCCATTTAATGCTCGTAATATCTCCCATGTAGGTTAAATAGTATTTCAATATTTATTTTTAGTCACTAACCTCTTGGTTGTAGGATTTACTCTTTTTATTTGCTTAACATCATTTTATTTATTAATGTTCTTTCCATTTACAAATATATTTCTCTTCATTTGTAGCATATTAATCATTTATCCTTCCTCAATGCACAATTAATCTTAGATTAATTTCACTTGTAGGTATTATTTTAGTCATAAATCTCTTTGACATTGAATTTTAATTATGCATTGCATGCTCTTTTCATATTTACAGTCATATATATATTCATTTTAGCTTTAATTTGTTGTGGTGTAGATACAAGACTATTATTGTATTGTTGTCTCACCAATAGAAACTCACAATTCCTATTTCATGCTCGTAATATTCCCTACTACCGCAAAATTAAAAATTCATAGTAGCACTCTTATATCTCTACAATCACACATCCTTTATATTATGTTTTACTAGTTTTGCTTTAGTTAAATTTTAACTAGATTAAATTTTCTTGTACATG
This sequence comes from Wollemia nobilis, assembly GCA_028583015.1. Taxonomy (NCBI): domain Eukaryota; kingdom Viridiplantae; phylum Streptophyta; class Pinopsida; order Araucariales; family Araucariaceae; genus Wollemia; species Wollemia nobilis. Next base: position 191,779 of record JAQPPZ010015480.1, read on the forward strand.
CAGGGTGCTTTGGAGTGATTAGAGGGTTTATACAAGGTGTTTTAAGAGAGAGAAAGAGGTTGATGGGGAGAGGAAGGGGAAATTCTACTAGTGGTAGATGTGTCCCCTAAAAAATATATTAGGGCCAAACTATTCCTAATCCCCATTTTGAATATGACATTTGGAAGAAACAATGGGAGAATGGGGTTTTACTGATTTAGAGGTAGGTGCAGTTATTAATTAGGTTTTGGAGATTGATGACTACTCCAAGTTAGATCCAAGAAAGTATTGGTACCTGTGTGATATTTACTCTCAAAATTTAAACCCAAAAGTGAGTGGGAGTATTGTTGTCTGTGGGATTTCTACTAGTCCTAATGTAGTTCTAAATGAAAAAGTGGCTCCTAAAATAGTGAATTCAAAGATGTCCTTGAATGAAAAATCCTTCTTGGGTTGTGGTATAGGCTAGGAAAAATTTTAGGTTCTAAATTTATTTGTGAGTGGGAGATCGATTAATAGTGATATAGTTGTGATACCTAGAGTTGCTTTGTTGGAGAAAGTAGTTTATGAGTTGATGGATCTTGAGAAATCCATTCTATATAACTCCTTGGGTGGAGTGTTTAGTGGTTTTTTCTTCAAATTTTAAATTTAAACATGAGTGAGAATTCTCTTTCTAGTAATAATGTGGTTAGCTCTAAAATTATGATCCTAGAAAAATTGGGATCTTGTTAGTCTCACAATGACATTGAGAGGGGGGGTGAATCAATGTAGCTCTTAAAAACTTAAATCTTCAACTCTTAATGCCAAAAAAATGAAAACTTAAAACCCAATAAAGCAAATATAACAAAAGAGCATCACACAACATAAGATGTATTGAGGTTCACCAGTTTTGGCTACTCCTAAAAAATTAACTGTTTGGACTCCCATCCAAATCCAGCCTTTGCAAAATACCAATTTTACAATCAATTTACCAGCACCCACTGGAAGGAGCACCAACCCCTAATTTATCTACACCAATATAAAGGAGCACCAACCCCTAATTTATCTGCACCAACAGAAAGGAGCACCAACCCCTGATTTATCTGCACCAACATAAAGGAGCACCAACCCCTGATTTACCAGCACCAACTGGAAGGAGCACCAAACCCTGATGCTAAGCACCAACTTGGACTTCTGTTCTAAAACTAGAATATTGACATAAAGATGCCTTCACTTTTACAAGACCCTGACTAGTCTATTACTTTCTCAATATTGCACACTCTTCACACAACACACACCCTGCTCGCTCGCCTCCTGCACACTCTTCTCATTCTTCACATATCACACACCTCTCTCGCTCACCTCTCGCGTGCCTCTCGCTCTCCTCTTGCTATATTTGCAAGATTAAATCTGCCTCGTTTTAATCTCAAGCGCTTGCAAAATTATCCAAGCAACACTCCTTTTATAACAAAGTTCTGAATCTATTTTTAACTTCCATATTTTCGCATGCAACCCGTAACTGGCCCTATAACTGTCGTTCTGACTTCAGTTCACTATTATTATTTTAGATGCATGATTTTTCTCAGTAACTGCACCTGTAACTGTCATACTGACTTCAGTTAACTCTTCTTATTTTAGTTGCATGATTTTCTTCTGCAACGACCCCTGTAACTGCTGTATAACTTCAGTTAACTGTCACATATCTTATTTCGACTGGGTTCTCTTCTTAGCTCACGCCAAAGTGACCTATCATGAAATCGTGACACTTCTACCTCTTTGTCCTCTTCTCGGATTTCACCTACAAAAAAACATGTCATGATATCGTGACACTTTCGCCTCCTTGCTTCTTTTCTTGGCTTGTACTCGTGAAAACACAACATGTCACGATATCACAACACTTTCACCTCCTTGCTTCTTTTCTTGGCTTGTACCTGCAAAAACACAACATGTCGCGATATCATGACACTTTTGCCTCCTTGCTACTTTACTTGGTTTGTACCCACAAAAACACAACATGTCGCGATATCACGACACTTTCACCCCTGTACTCTTCCTCTTTACTTTTGTTGCGATATCGCAAAACTTTTCCTTCTCTGCATTCCTACTCTTTTCAAGTCGCAAAAATGCGACATGTCGTGATATCGTGACACTTTTCCTTCTTGGCCTTCCTGCTCTTTTCAAGTCACAAAAATGCGACATGTCACGATATCACGACACTTTTCTTTCTTAGCCTTCCTGCTCTTTTCAAGTAGCAAAAATGTGACATGTCGCGATATTGCGACACTTTTTCTTTCTCTTCCTTCCTGCCATTTTCGAGGTGCAAAAATGTGACATGTCGTGATATCATGACACTTTTTCTCTCGGAATCTCTCTCTTGCAATATGTCACGCAAATCGTGACACTTTTTCTTCCGTACAATCTCTCTTGCAATATGTCATGTAATCGCGAGACTTTTTCTTTCGGACTCTCTCTCTTGCAATATGTCACGAAATCGTGACACTTTTTCTTCCGTACAATCTCTCTTGCAATATGTCATGAAATCATAACACTTTTTCTACTTGCCTTTTTCTCTTCCAACATGTCGTGAAATCGTGACACTTTTTCTTCCATACTATCTCTCTTGCAATATGTCACGAAATCATGCCAATTTTTTTTGCTTGCCTCTTTCTCTTTGAACATGTCGTGAAATCATGATAGTTTTTCCTGCTTGCACTTTCTTTTCGAACATGTCATGAAATCACGACAGTTTTTCTTGCTTGCGCTTTCTCTTCGAACATGTCACGAAATCGTGATAGTTTTTCTTTCTTCTCAACATGTCGCGATATCACGACAGTTTTTCTTTCTTGCTCAACATGTCGCGATATCGTGACAGTTTTCTTCCTTGCTCAACATGTCACAATATCGCGACATTTTTCTTCCTTGCTCAACATGTCATGATATCGTGACAATTTTCTTCCTTGCGATTTTCTTTTGATTTTTAGCATATGGGCCACTTTGATCTTTTGGATAATCACTGTACATACTCTGAAGAACCTCTTAACTCCTGTCAAGTGCATCAACTGATCTGTCTAACTGTGTTGACAACAATGACAATATTGTTGCTGCACCTTGCTCAACAATCTCCCTCTTTGGAATTGTTGGCAACACATGTGCAATTTCCTGTAATTCTTCTCCCCCTTTGAAAATAATACCAAAGGGCTGCTATAGACTCCCGTTGAGCCCATGCACAACATTCTCAGGCACAAATTATTACAGTTAGAAAAAATCACAAACATGAGCAAAAAGATAATCAAATATATAAATGCTCCCCCTGAGAATGTGATCCCGATAGCTAGTCAATTCTTGGGAAATGTGACCACTCCCAATTTATTGCGAAGGTACTCAAGGACTTTCTTGGGAAACTGTTTTGTGAAGATATCCACTACTTGCTCTGTTGTTGGAAAAAAATCCAACTTAACCTCACCTTCCGCAACTTTCTCCTGCGTACAGTACGCTGTCGCTGCAATATATTCTGCCTCTTCTATGGATAAGGAAACTCTCTCTTGTTTCTTACTGTTCCACGTGACCAACCTATCTCTAAGATAGACTGCACCTCCACTGGTACTCTTTCTATCATCTACACATTCTTGCTTAACTTGCAACCTATCGTCATGGGAGTGCTAATTGGCTTACACTCCTCCATTGTGAACTTTTTAGCATCTCTTTCACTAAACAAAATTATCAGAACTGTTATAATACATAACTTTGAACAATGGCAGTAAGAACCATAAAAAGTATAACACTGACATATAACAATACTACTAATGGTGACAACTCTTAATTTAATCACCACCCTTCACGGTACCTCCACAAACAACTACATGAACTGAAACACACTTTGACAACTATATGACAACTCCCCCTGCCTACTTGCCTTTCATCCTCAGATAACCAAACAAACACATAGGAGCAAAAATAACCTTTAATATTGCTCCCCTGAGGATGTGCTACCTGGAGTTGCTTAGTGCAATAGAGGAGTAATCTCCTTCAGTCCAAGGAGACACGATTTCATCTCTTCTTTCTTTCTCCAATATTTCTTGAACTTGGGCTTGAGTTTTTCAACTACATCCCTGTTTTGAACCTTTTCGTGAACTTGAACATTTCTCTTGGGTGGTTGTCTCTTGTGCATCCTTGATGGATGATGATTTCTTCCCTGTTTGTGTTGCATTCTTTGTGTCTGATGAAATCTACTGTCTTGCCTTAGATTAGATACAAAAATTCTTGGACAAAACCTTGCTATGTGCCCATGACCATTACATTTAAAACATTGCACATGGTTTTCAACAGATGTATTTCTACCAGCATAACTCTTTGATCTATTATTCAATCCACAATACATTGCATTGTGACCATAATGGTTGCATCTAAAACAATAGCCATTCCAAGAATTATTATGAATAAAGTGAGAGTGATAGAACTTCTTTTGTTGTGGTTGCTTTGTTGTAGATCTCCTTTGAGATTTTCTTCCTTTTGAAGTCTCAGCTTCAAACTTTTCTTGCTTTGATCCTTCAGTAGTGGACTTCTTATTCTCTACAAATTTAGAAGATGAAGGTTGTTCAGCTTCATATCCAAGACCAAGCTTACACATGGGGCTTCTTTGATGCCTTATCATTTTATCTAGCAACTCTGTGCTCTTCTCAAATTTGAGATTTGTATTGGCCTCTTCTAGTTGTTTCCTCAATAAAACAATCTCCTCTTATTGTTTACCGTAAACATCGCTTTTATCATCCAAGTGTGACTTCAAGGCTTCTTCTATTTTCTTGGCTTTATGTATTTACAAGAAGATATCTTCAATATTATCCCCATATTCTTCCAACTTCTTGGATAATATTTTGTTCTTTTTCCTTTCTATACCCAACTCGTCAAGTGCAGCGATCAACTCACCTTCTAGATATATTTCAGCCTTAGCCTCAAGTTTTTTATTACATTCCTATTTTTCCTCTGTTTTTTCTTCTTTGAATGCCATGAAAAGAGCTTCATCTGTTTCTTCTTCAGAATCATCATCGGAGCTGTCTTCTGATGAACTAACATTCTTAGAGATGAAACTTTTCTTCCTAAAGTTGTCGTTTTTGAAATTTGGTTTTTTCTTCCAGTCACTTCTTTCTTGGTGCGATCCTTCATCACTTTCATCTTTCTCATTAAGTGGACATTTAGCTGCAACATGCCCAATGCCTACACAGTTGAAACACTTAAATGGTAGCTTTCCTCTGTATTTTTATTTTCCCCTTATTAGTTTTCGAACAAAGTTCGCTTCCATTTCATCTAATGTCTCTTCTTCCTCAGATTCTTGTTTTGCTTTTATATTTTTATGTGCTTTAAAGGTAGATTCTCTGTCTGTGGGTTTAGTTCTTCCTATTCTCATATCATATGCAGTCAAAGAACCATGCATTTTATCCATACTAAAATTATTTAGATCTTTAGCTTCTTCTATTGCTAAAAATTTAGAATCAAATCTTTTGGGAAGAGATCTTAGTACCTTTTTCACGACGACATCATCTTCCATTTTCTCGCCGAGTCCTCTAATCGCATTAATGATTCCATTAAATCTTAGCATGTATGCCTCTATGTTATCATAGTCATTCATCTTTAATGCTTCGAACTAAGCTCAATGCATTTGTAACTTGGCCTCCTTGATCTTATCATCTCCTTCATGAATGCTCCTCAGTTTGTCCCATATTTATTTTGCCATTTTACAACTCATAATTTTTACTAGTTCACTGTCCATTAATCCGCACATGATAGAATTCTTTGCTTTTGAGTTATTCTCAAACAATTTCTTATCGAAAACATCGGTTGGAGAAGTGGTGGGTATTGTGTATCCACTATCTACCGAATCCCAAATGTTGTATCCTAAAGCACAAATATATGTCTGCATCTTGAGTCTCCAAAATGCGTAATTAGTTCCATCCAACAATGGTGCTTTGTTTCATGAGAAGCCTTCACCACTTGCCATTGTCTCACTTCCAAGATCACCTCAGTTGATTAAGCTTGTTCAGGAACTTGGCTCTGATACCAATTGTTAGTCTCATAATGACACTGAGATGGGGGGTGAATCAGTGTAGCTCTTAAAAACTTAAATCTTCAAATCTTAATGCCGAAACAATGAAAACTTAAAACCCAATAAAGCAAATATAAAAAAAGAGCATCACATAACATAAGATGTTTCGAGGTTCAGCAGTTTTGGCTACTCCTAAAAAATTGACTATTTGGACTCCCATCCAAATCCAGCCTTTACAAAATACCAATTTTACAATCAATTTACCAACACCCACTAGAAGGAACACCAACCCCTAATTTATCTACACCAATAGAAAGGAGCACTAACCCCTAACTTATCTACACCAACAGAAAGGAGCACCAACCCCTGATTTATCTGCACCAATAGAAAGGAGCACCAACCCCTGATTTACCAGCACCAACTGGAAGGAGCACCAACCCCCGATGCCAAGCACCAACTTGGACTTCTGTTCTAAAACTAGAAGATTGACATAAAGATGCCTTCACTTTTACAAGACCCTGATTGGTCTATTGCTTTCTCAATATCGCACACTCTTCACACAACACACACCTGGATAGCTCGCCTCTCGTGCACTCTTCTTGTGCTTCACATATCACACACCTCTCTCACTCACCTCTCATGTGCCTCTTGCTCTCCTCTTGCTATCTTTGCAAGATTAAATCCGCCTCGCTTTAATCCTGAGCACTTGCAAAATTCTCCAAGCAACACTCCTTTTATAATAAAGTTCTAACTCTATTTTTAACTTCCATGTTTTCACATGCAACCCGTAACTGGCCTTGTAACTGTCGTTCTGACTTCAGTTCACTGTTCTTATTTTAGTTGCATGATTTTTCTCTGTAACTACACCTGTAACTGTCATACTAACTTTAGTTAACTCTTCTTATTTTAGCTGCATGATTTTATTCTACAACAACCCCTTTAACTACTGTATAACTTTAGTTAACTGTCACATATCTTATTTTTGCTGGGTTCTCTTCTTAGCTCGTGCCAAAGCGACCTATCACAAAATCATGACACTTCTGCCTCTTTGTCCTCTTCTCGGATTTCACCCACGAAAACACATGTCATGATATCGTGACACTTTCACCTCCTTGCTTCTTTTCTTGGCTTGTACCCACAAAAACACATGTCATGATATCGCGACACTTTTGCCTCCTTGCTTCTTTTCTTGGCTTGTACCCATGAAAACACAACATGTCGCGATATCGCGACACTTTCGCCTCCTTGCTACTTTACTTGGTTTGTACCCGTGAAAACACAACATGTCGCGATATCGTGACACTTTCGCCTCCGTACTCTTCCTCTTTACTTTTGTCGTGATATCGTGACACTTTTCCTTCTCTGCCTTCCTGCTCTTTTCAATTTGCAAAAATGTGACATGTCGCGATATCGTGACACTTTTCCTTCTTGACCTTCCTGCTCTTTTCAAGTCGTGAAAATGCAACATGTCACAATATCGCGACACTTTTCTTTCTTGGTATTCTTGCTCTTTTCAAGTCATGAAAATGCGACATGTTGCGATATCACGACACTTTTTCTTTCTCTTCCTTCCTGCCCTTTCGAGTCGTGAAAATGCGACATGTCACGAAACTTTTTCTCTCGGACTCTCTCTCTTGCAATATGTCACGAAATCATGACACTTTTTCTTTCGTACAATCTCTCTTGCAATATGTCACAAAATCATGACACTTTTTCTTTCGGACTCTCTCTCTTGCAATATGTCACGAAATCATGACACTTTTTCTTTCGTACAATCTCTCTTGCAATATGTTGCGAAATCGTGACACTTTTTCTACTTGCATTTTTCTCTTCCAACATGTCGCGAAATCGCGACACTTTTTCTTTCATACTATCTCTCTTGCAATATGTCGCGAAATCGTGACACTTTTTCTACTTGCCTTTTTCTCTTCCAACATGTCACGAAATCGTGATAGTTTTTCTTGCTTGCGCTTTCTCTTTGAACATGTCACGAAATCACGATAGTTTTTCTTTCTTGTGCTTTCTCTTCGAACATGTCACAAAATCATGATAGTTTTTCTTTCTTCTCAACATGTCGTGATATCGTGACAGTTTTTCTTTCTTGCTCAACATGTCGTGATATCACAATAGTTTTCTTCCTTGCTCAACATGTCATGATATCGCGATAGTTTTCTTCCTTGCTCAACATGTCGCGATATCGCAACAGTTTTATTCCTTGTGATTTTCTTTTGATTTTGAGCATATGGGCCACTTTGATCTTTTGGATAATCACTGTACATACTCTGAAGAACCTCTTAACTCCTATACACTGCATCAACCGATCTGTCTGACTGTGTTGACAATAATGACAATATTGTTGTTGCACCTTGCTCAACAGATCTATCTTGGTTGGCCTAAAAAAATTTTATTAGAAATTTTCATAATCCACTTTTTGATCACATTCTCTTGATTTAGATTTAATATTAATGGATTGTGGCAAAGGTTTTGATTGCTTGTAGTAATGATACACTTTTTTATAATAATCTTGCGAATTCTTAGACTTTTATGATGATGTAGGGATCTCTTGTTTGAGTTGTAAAAATAGACAACATGTTTTCAACAAGATATAGTTTACAAGCTATTCCATGTATTTTTAGATATTTTCCCATAATAATCCATTCATCTTATAGATGCTTTTCTCTATACTTGTGGAAATGAGTAGAGAATGAGTTTATATTGAACTTATTATCAATAATCCATGATATATTGAACTTCTTGTTATTAGTGGTGTTTAATGGCTTATTTTTGTATTGATTTTCTTTATATTCATGTAGTGTTTCCTACTAGTGGCTTCTTGGCTTGAAGTGATCAATCAGTGGAACTCAACTTGTATGATATTTCCAAATATTACTATGATATATCAAGTGATCTCATGTGACAAACACATGTTATTCTTAAATTTGTTGATTCTCTTCTTCTTATTTAACATGATTATCTTTAACTATATTACTTTGATGTGTCTTTATTCAAGTATTATTTTTTTTGTTCTAAAGGTGACCCATTTTGCTGTTGGTTCGCCTCACATGAACAAGATCAATTCTTGAATGGAATATGTCAAAAATCCTTATTTGTGTGTCCATTTATTCCACCATGATCATATATCTTTTGCATGTTGAAAGAAATCCTTTGAGAGTCATTACTTTCATTTTAAAATATTTGAAAAATATTTATTTGTTGGAAGGACTATGGAGGTCTCAACCCTCTTCTAAATGACTGCTTCCCTCTTTGACTTGTAACTAGTAATTGTTATTCTTCTTCTATAGTATGTGAGGCCTCTAGTTTCTAAATTAGGTTCACCAACTTCTAAAATATTTATGTTTGCATAGTAAAATTTAGTGTAATAAAAACATCATTGCACATTGATAGGAGTGATATAAAAATAATAGGAGCTAAAATTTTATCAAATACATGAGTTCCTAGTGCTTTCAATGATGCTCACAATTTTGATACTCTCCTCATAAATCCTTCTAGTTATTCTCCATTCTTCATTTTTAGACAACACATTTGACTTTGGAGGAATAATTTTTTTTTTCTTGGCTTCAAATATTTTCTTTAAATTATTCCATGCATCCTTAGTTGTGGTTGTATCTCTAACATATGCTTGGACCTCAATTGCTACTCCAAACATGATAAGTAGTTTTGCTTTTCTATCTACCTTGTGTAGTAGGATGGATGATTATTCCATCTACTATTTTACAAATTTATTCAATCTCAAGTTGTGTCATGAGTCTAGTATTCCAAGAAACATAGTTGTTTCACCTCAACGATTGGGAATCTGGAAACAAATACTTTGGTGCTCCACTAGCCATGATAAATTTTCATAAAATTTAAATATTCTTCTTTTAATGAGTCTACCTCAGAGTGATATTTTTGACTAGTATATATGTCCCTTTGTTTTCTACTTTTTCTTTGTCTTACTATTGATGTAGGGTTACGATGTTTATCTTCCTTAATATTTGAAGAAAATTGAGAAAATTGTACACCCTTCAACTTTTATTCTACTATTTTATATTGAGAAACATGTCAACTTAGGCTTTGGTTCTGTTAGCATATTTATTTTTAATTCACAAATTATTTTTATATTCTCCCAATGTAAATATTATTGTTTTATTCCTTGTTTTTTGTTTGTAATATAGTTTTAGATGTTTCTTTAGTTAGTTCATGTTCTTTTCTACTCATACCTACTAATCATGTATATCTCTACTCACACCTACATATGCATCTTTCTACTTACACCTACTAATGCACCTTTATGCTCACACCTATGCATGCATATTTATAATTACACTTTCTTGTACACCTATTTGCTCACACTTGAGTGTATTACGTGGCTTGAATGTATTTTCATCTACATGTCATGCACTCTCTATATGATTTATTCATAGGGGACTATTTTTCTTCAATTGAACTTTTTTTATCCAAGATTTTAAAAGAGTGTACAGACCTTATCTCCTATAATGTACCTCCTCATGCTCACTCTCTTCTACATTGAGGAGTTTTTGTTAATACATAGGCTCTTTGCCTAAATTTCTTAAATATTGTTGCATAGTTTTTGCTTTCACTCTTCCAAAATATAGTAAAGTGCTTCTTTCATGTGCTTCTAATTGTTGCTAATTTTTTACTTGCTTTGATAATTCCAAAGTCATGATCCTTTAGGTTTGTTAATATCATTTAACTATTTTCATTGGTCTTTGGATTCTCTAGTGATGCTTCTCATTGGATTTGAGAGTCATATCTCTATTTGAATATTCTTCCTAGAGTGATTTTCCTTTCATTCTTTCTTGCTCCCAATTTGAAATATCGTTGGCTTCTTTCTTTCTCTTTCTTGGACTAGATGTTTCCCTTATCCGATCATTGGCTAAAAACACTATCAATTTTTTCTTTGTTCTCCATACTCTTGATATCAAATTAAAATGTGCTTTTAAAAATGTTAAGTGCTATTTTATTAGTGTTGGATAATACACACACAATTTGACCTTAGTGCATAGGGGAATATGCTCTTTTAGGATTTACCTTTAGCATATTCTATTAGAATATGCAACTCCTACCAATAGCTTAAATGGGCCATTTCAAATTTTTTGTAAACGTTTTTGAATGTCTTTTAGAAAATATTTCAATGTGCTATTTGAGCTTTTTGTATTTTTAATCCTTCTTTTTCAAATGCCTTCTAGAAAAGGCTTCAGTGGTCCAAATGATCCTTCTATATTTTTTTAAAAAAAATTCTTTTTCAAATGCCTTCTAGAAAAGGCTTCAGTGGGCCAAATGATCCTTCTATATTTTTTAAAACTTTTTTCTTTTTCAAATGCCTTCTATAAAAGGTTTCGATATAATTTATCAAAAGAAGAGTTATAATGGATTCCTTGATGCTAAATTTTCATTCCTATGAAGAAGCTACAATGGATTCTTTATCGTTTCCTTAAGGAGACTATTATGGATTCCATTTTCTTGCTTAATGTTTCCTTTGAAAATGGATTTCCACTATAAAATAATATTAATTCAACCATGGAATTCTTTCGCATTGATGTTTTAACACATGATAATTTTACCCTTGAAACCTCTTATCTCAATCTAATTTTTTTTAAAATTGAGTGCACCTTGTCTTTCTATATGTTGAAACTAGTGGAGTATTAGAAGGATAACTCTTTCTTCCTTCTAGTTGCTTTGATACCACATGTTATAACTTAAGATTCAAATACTTTGCATTATACAATGATGATTATTTATAATACATAAGATGCCTTATCTAGGCATAACAAACATGCAACTACTTCTATCCTATACCACATGCATGGACCTTGTAAAGAGTGGTTGACTCACATGCCTTACCACATTTACTATAATGGTGGTTATAAATTTTTCCTAGTAGACCATACAAACCATGTGTTGAGTGGTTACTAAACTTACATAAATACCTACTATGATGTGATAATTTCTAACAAGGGATGGTTTTTACTCCTTTACTTGGAGATATTGAAGGTTTTAGAAACGTTTTGAATTAAGGTATCTAAATTTTGCAATATTGTGCTACTATATTATCTTTGGCCTACCTTTCTAGCCCAATGATGTCCATAATATTCCTATGGATGTATATTTAACCTCTAATTTGATTTGTTTCCTTTAACCCACTAACGAAGCAACTTGTAAAACATTTCTTAGGTAGCCCTTCTAACTTATTTATAAAATTATTAATGTGAAATCCTATGCCTAGGATAAAATAGGACAAGTAAGCTTCCATAATAGCATTAATACCATTATGGAACCATATTACTTCCTTAAATTTAAGGAACCATTAATACCAATATGCTTTTTTCCTTATCTAGGTTGAAAGAGGGTATAGGTAATTTTAGAGTGTCCAAAGTTTGATGTATCAAAATATTGATCTATAGAGTATATCCAACTAGTAGGATGTTTAAACATGGAAAAATCTAATTTTATTATATGAATTGTAGTCGGTAACACTTGTTGTCCATCCATTATATTTTGTATATTTTTTATGGTTTTATGGGAGTATTTTGATGTTCATCCTACTATAATGCATTTCATACTTTCTAAGTAGTGTTGAAGAGACCAGTGGAAAACATCTATATTCCACTATTCCTCTAGCTATATTAATTATTTTTGAGGTAATATGTGAGTAATATCTCAAGGATAAACACTTACTAATGTACCACAAAGATTCAATGACCAGTATCTTCTATGGGTAAAATATCATTCTATTACTAGGGGTATTCCTATATACTTGAGAGTATGTGGGATCTCATAGTTGTGTATGGGTGTGTCTAAGGTAGGGTATTGGAGTCTAATAACCCCTCACTTAACTATATGTCTTATGGGTAGTTTAGATTAGTCAGTAATTATAGCTCCTCTATGATATTTTAAAATGATTAATATATTCTAACTTAACAAATATAGGTAGAGAAAAAAATAGAATGCTTTAAATAAAAATTGAGTTATTTGGACTGCTACAAAACAAATTACATAAAAAAGGTTATGAGTTGAAAAAATATATGAAAATAATACATTGTTGTGATGGATGAAATATGGTTTGAAATATTTTGTTGGAATGAAAACCTCTTTGTCACAAAAGAACCATCCTTGTATTTTTTTGTTGGATGAAAACCTCTTTATCACAATAGAACCATCTTTGGATTGAGCTTTTATAATAGATTTAAATATTCGACTTGCATGAATTAACTACCAATAAAAATGAATACATATTATACTAAAGACACATAGAAAATTATTTTATTAATCATACTAAATATTTTATAAAATATCATTCACCACTCAACCTCCATTATGAGCAGTGTAAAATACTATATAATTCTTTAGGATGCCTTTACCATTTTACAATGCAATATATAAAGGTAAATATTCCCAAAATTGATTAATCCCAAAATAGTTATTTGAGGTATCTAACACTAACCATAATGATCAAGGGTCATCCTTACATTTAAAATGGATACCCATTCATTACTAGCAAAACTATTATGTTAAATTTGAAAGTGTTAGGACATGAGGTGCTAACAATAACCTTAGGGATCATATATGAAGATACTTTTGGAAACTTGGAAGTCACTCTACTTATTTTTCTTATAGTTGGCTATATGGTATTGAAATGGGCCCCACCCATATTACATTATAATCACATTAGTTATAATTAACTACTAAGTTTCTAAAATTAACTTCTTTATATATTTTTTATTAATAGATGAAATCTCACTCACATAGATGCCCTTTGAAATTTAAAAAATTTCAAGATAAGATTCAATACTATAAATGGCTAAAGTCTTTACTACCCAGTTTTCATATCCATAAATGTATTATCTTTGTTTTATGATTTTCGTCAACATATTTTGTTGCACCTTTATTTGCTTTTGAACATGAAGTTACACATAGTACTTTCTTCTCCCTTATATCCCCCTTTTTTTCTTCTAATGGTTGATCCAAGTGAGCTATGGTGGCCTTTGCCATATGATGTTGTGGATATGATTTCTTTCCATCAGTTTTTTGAGTGGAATATCCTTGATATAATCTAATATTCTATTACTATATCATTTTATTGCTTTCTCTTGAAGTTTATCTCATGACCAAAATTTTCTCTCTTTATTCACAGTTTTCTCTTTGCGAATTCTTTCTATGTGTCCAATATCATAACAATTATAGCATTGAAAAGATATATTTTCATAATGCACTTGTTGATCACATTCTCTTGACTTAGATTTAATCTTAATGGATTGTGGTAAAGGTTTTAAAATATCCATAGTGATGCATATTTAGATAAATATAGCATGTTTTCGCTTCTTACTAGTTACTCCTTCCTTGATGAATTCCCCTAGGGCATTTCCAATATTATTTATAACATCCTTATTGATAATATGATATGGAAGTCCAAAAATCCTAACCCACATAAAAATATTCTTAATAGTTTTTATCTCAAGAACAAAAAAAATTATTCCATGGTCTTAAATAAATGGCATCTCTCCCCCTAAACAATGGGTCACCAACCATTATTTTATTCTTGATTTATGAACTAAAAAATATGATGAGGAAATAACTTTTTAAGAAGAAATATCACAGAGCAATTAGTATCCATATCCCACTTCAATTCAATCCAATTATGAATCTACAAAAACCCTATATGGATCTATAGAACTTATATATTAACTCTCTACTTTTAATAACCATCATATCATGCTCAATCATATCATCCTTGATAGTCACTTCAAGTGTAAAATTTGCTATCTACATTGAACATGCCATATATTTGCTCTTTCACTTATCTCCAAATTGGGCATCCATAATTCTATCTAAGGCATCATGATATCTAGATGAGGCATCTTGATTTCTCATTAGGTTTTTCAAATATAACTTTCCTTCCATACTAGCTAATGGGGCTCACTCTTGGCTCACACTCCTTCTCAACTCACACTTGCTCTTAGCTTGAAATTTCTCCTAACTTACACATATTATCAAATTGAATTCCCTCATATTGATGTATGTATCATCAATCTCTTCCTTCATATTGATGTAAGGATCATCAATCCCTTCCTTCATATTGATGTAGGTAATGTAGTGTAGTGATTGTATTATTTTGCTTTTCAAATACTTTGGTTTTTCTTTCATAAGCTATCTTGATGTGACCAAATTCATGTGAGGCCAACATGATTGATAACATTTGATTTTCTATTCTTAAAAATCATTATACTTCACTCTTGTTATTGAGAAATAAGTTCATTTCCTCCAATGAAAAAGGTATATTTATTTTAATATATATATTTTTAAAATTGTCATGATTTTAAGTGTTTCAAATATGGAATTCAAGACAAATACCTAGGTTCAAATATTGTGAAGTTATATATACATAATTGGCCAATAAACACTATATGGTTACACTATGGTAAATTTTTATGTTGTAGTAAAAGTGGGACCTATTCAATCCTATATATTTTTTAATAATTATTTTTAAATTGTTATCTTATCAAAAACTTATAT
Source organism: Wollemia nobilis (assembly GCA_028583015.1). Lineage (NCBI taxonomy): Eukaryota > Viridiplantae > Streptophyta > Pinopsida > Araucariales > Araucariaceae > Wollemia > Wollemia nobilis. The sequence goes on from JAQPPZ010015480.1 coordinate 207,305, forward strand.
AATTTGATTTTTTCATATATATTTGATTCATGGATATTTTAATAAGTATTGCTCATTTAAATTTTAGTCTTTCTATTATACCAAATTATTATTGTTATTATTATTATTATTATTATTATTATTATTATTATTATTATTATAGATTGATGTCAATATCTAATGCTAGACAAATTAGTTTCTAAAAAAACTCTTTATTTTGCTCTTCTTCATTTTTCGCATATAATTGTGGTGAATGTATATTTTAGGAGATTTTTAGAAAGTCTTATGAATTCTAACATGAAAATAGAGTATATTTGAAATGGAATTACTTAAATATGTATAAAAATTCTTCATAATTTAATAATAAAAGGAGTAATTCCCATTGTTATTTTATTAGAGGGATTCTTTTTAAATTTAAAAATTCAACACTAAATTTTCATGACATTCTTTAAATAAATATTTTCAACATAATTAATAAGTTTTTTATACAAATAATTTTATAGCATGATTAGGTTCATGTCACTTATAGTTTTCAAATGATACCAATCTATCAATAGATCATAGCCTAACAATATCATGTTCCAATGATAACTAGGTATTACAATATCAAGTTTCCATGGATTCACTTTTGTGAACTATTTTTGTTTCCAAAGGATGTAGGTCTACATGTAGAGTAGGGGCTGGAAAATGTTCACCTTATTCCTCTATAGGTCAAGGAAGGTGTTTATTTCCCTAAATCTAATTACTCTCTCATTTTATGTAATAGGTCACCACTAAGAACCTCTTTGAGAATCTATTTTTAATGTAACTCTCTCCCTAGGTATGCTATATTATATTGCTCCATCCTAACTCTAATTGTCAAGATAGTGTAATGGTTGACTATGTCACCAATAGGGGTATCATGTTTTAGCTAAAAATATATTTTTAAAATACTTAAAGGTTATGAAATGGAGTGCTTATGGGTTGTGTAGGTATTGTGTATGTGTCTACATTTTAAGTCATTATCAACATAACTTTTCAACTACCTATCTCTAAACAAGATGATTGGCATACTAGTTAATATACTTTGTTGTGGTTGCAAGCTCTTGTGTCCAAACCATGGGAGCACAATTTGAGCTTACATTAGTTTTCTAAGTGACTTCATGAGTGGAATAACAAATTTTCTAACTCCAATGTTGTGATGGTGGAATATTTGATACTTCATGGCACAACCAAGGGTGGGGGTTTGGATTTAGTTAATGACCTTTTCTCTCTCACTCTTCAAGGAAGGTGGTATTTGCATAGTAGAAGATATTTTTTTGTCTCAAAGGTATTCATAGAGTACCTAGCTAGAGGACTAAATTCTAAGCTTCTCTCTAATTAAATAAAGTTTGAGCCATGTTGGCTAAAACTCCTCAAAGCAGCCTCTATCTGAATATATTTATCTATCTATATATGTATGTATGTATGTATGTATGTATGTATGTATATATATATATATATATACATATATATATATATATATATACATATATATATATATATATATATATATGTATATATATATATATATATATATATATATATATATATATATATATATATATATATATATATATATATATATATATATATATATATATATATATATATATCATCATCAATTTTAGTGCATGTGGAAACCCTTGATCATTTTTTGCCATGTGGTAGTCTCATATTCAATAAATATATCCTAATATTAGAAAAAATTTAACATTTTTTATTATTAGTGCTAATTCACCCAAATTTCATGAGGTCCTAACTTTTTCTCATAAGAGTGTTTGAAGCCTTATATATAGATCAATAATTTTTTGAGCCCTACACGCTAGTGAAATCAGTTTAAGGACCTTTTACAATTCTATGAGAATTGTGTAAAATGGATATCATAGTGTATGTTTTTTAATAGGTTATATGTGGCTTCTATTGGGGGCCACTCCCATAAAAATACCAAAATATTACATTTGTTGCAACATACCTTTTTATCATAGTTTTTTCATTTATTTTTTCTCTTAAATATATTCTTCAACTTCCTTGAAGTGATATGTTTCCACAATCAGCTCTTTGACATCAATTTTATTAAGACAAAAAATCGTACTTGGCCAATTGCCTTCTAAATTTTGAATTTTACTAGGTTGAATATCAACACCATAATTTGCTAATTTATCTGCTACCCAATTTCCTTCTCTATAAATATGTTCACACTACCAAGAGATTGCCTCTAGTAATAGATGATGAATAGTATTAAAATCACCCCCAAGATAATTCTAGGAGAATGCCACCCTTCTTTTCCAAAGGAGATAGAACAATATTAAAAAAACCCCACGAATCCATAGAACACAATAAGTCATTATTGTATTTGATAATAATATGCTAAGGTCCTCCCAACATATTTCACAAGGAGTAACTATAGTTGGAGAATATACATTTATTACCACAACTTTGGTGTTCTCCTCTTTCTCGCAAAATAATCCAATAACCCAATTATATTTTGCTTCCATTAGTTGTCAATCCCATTTGTGTTTGTCCCATATTATTGCAATACCACCTTAAGCTTCTATAGAAGAAACTACTAAATAATCACCTATCTTCCAAATCTTGTTAAAAACGTCCTTACATTCCTAACTACTTAATTTCATTTCTTGTAACAAATAATTTCAAGGCTATAACAACCTATAAATTCCTTAAGAACTCTTTTTTTAGGGGTTTTATTCATACCCCTCATATTATGTGATATCATTTTCATCATCAACACTTTTTATTTTTATTAGTGTGCTTAACCCACTTCTTATTAACACCTATGATATTTTTATTTGGCTTCCCAAATCAATATCCTTTTGAGTAAATTTTCTCTTTGTTCCTTCTTTTATGGCCTTCCTCTCCTTATCCCATTCCCACCAACACTCTCATCTTCATCAATATCTTCTATTTTTTTTTATATTCTTCAAAATGAGGCTTATCATATAAATATTTATATTGCCCTAAAGAGTCAAAAGTGCAAGGAATAACCTCATTAGAATTTTCTTATTTATATGGTCCTAAAAAATCTAAATTGCATAGATTATCCTCTAAAGTCATCACTTGCTTATGTTGGTCTTAAAACCCTAAATTTCCTTGGATATCATCCATAGTATTTTCTTTACTATATTGCTATTGATATCCTAAAGTGTAAGGAATACACTCCATACTACTTTCATTTTTATTGTAAGGAGAATATTTTAAGCTGTAAAGGTGATTTACCTGGATTAAGCTTGACCTCCTTCACCTTATTTGCTTTAAATTTATCTCTCAATATTACTTTGTTTTAAAATTTGCCTTCCCCTCTTCCTTCACACCTTTAGCTCCTTATATATTTAAACTTGCAAATTGTACTTCCTCATCCCCCATATAATTTTTCTTCTAATGGTTGATTCGAGCGAACTATAATGGCCTTCGCCATTTGATGATGTAGATGGATTTTTCTAGCCACTTTCTTAAGAGTGGAAATCCTTTATTTGAACTAGATTCTAATGTGATATAGTGTCCTTATTTCAAATTAAATCTACCCTCATGCCCAAAAATTCCATATCTTCCTCCATTTTTACTTTGTAGTCTCTTGCCATATGCCCAGTTTCATGATATTTGTAGCATATGAATGCAATGTTTTCATAGTCCACTTTTTTATCCTATTCACTTGATTAAGATTTAATCCTAATCGACTATGATAAAGATTTAAAAATATCCATGGAAACACATATTCGAGTGCATATAGTATCCTTTCTATCCTTAGTAGTTGGTCCCTCCTAGATGAATTCGCATAGAGTATTATCAATATTCTTCAAAGCCTACTTATTGATGAGTTGATAAGGACGTCCAAAAAGTATAATCCATACCAAAATCCTTCTAATATTTTTGTGTCCATTAAAAAATTCTCACTCCAAGGACTTAAATATAATGAAACTTTACCCCTAAACCACATGACTCCATACATTAATTTATCCCTTATATCTAAACTATTAAAAATAATGAGAAAAAATCATTTTGGAAGAAATTTCATGGAGTAATTTGAATTTAAACCCCTCTTCCACTAGATATAATTTTGAATCTAAAAATACTTAACCAATATCCATGAAACTTACATATTAACCCTTTGGTTTTAAGAACCATTATATAATGTTTAATCATCTCATCCTTGATAATCACTTCTGGTGTAGAATTTGCTACCTAGACTAGGTTTTCTATAGATTTGCTCTTCCTCTTAATGCTAGCTAGGGCATCTATACTTCCAACTTGGTCGTTCATAGTTTTAGTAAGGAATTTTACCAATGATATTATTTCCATGCTACCTAGATATTATTAAAATAAAACATTTAGGTTCTATGGAACAAGTGTCACTTGTTCTTTGATCACACTTTACTTTCTACTTTTTTCTTCTTTTCTCACATGATTTTGGTTGCATTCATTCCTAGCTTGCTCACACTCACTTTCGATTCAATCACTCCCAATTGCACTTGCACTTAATTTTGGCTACACTCGCATTCACTTTCAACTACACTCACTCCCAACTCCACTCACACTCTCTTTCAACTACACTCACACTCACTCTCGAATCATGCTCTTACTCGTATCTAGCTGCACTCACTCCTAAATTTACTTGCACTCACTCCTGATAACACTCATGCTCAGTCTCGACTACACTCACACTCGCTCGTAGATGCACTCACACTTTCTTTTGGCTGCACTCACTCTCGGATCGCGCTCACACTCACAAGAATCTAGAGAAATATGATCAAATTTGCTCTATTTTTTTTTAAGATCCTTTTCTATTTTGTTCCTTCCATTCACTTGCTCACCCTAGAAGTGCATAATTTTTTTTTCAAATAGCTATCCTCTTGATATCATGTTGTATGTTACATGCCTTAATGTACAAAATTATAGCACCTAATTGGTATAAATGATTAGATTGCTAATAAATCATAATCTCTACTTCATAAGGGTGGGGGACCCAAGTACAACCCTTGTTTTCTAACAAAATAAATAAATAATTTTTTCTTCATTTTTAATGCTGAAATAGGATAATATCTTTATGATTATAAACTAGCTAAGAAAAACGTACTTGGTCTCTTTCTTGTGTTAGTAGAATTCCACATTAGAGAGAAGATTGATCCAATTAAATTATGAATAACTTTGAACGATCTTTGGAAAGATAAGTGCTAGTAAAGCTCATAGGATAGAGACAAAGCTCTCAAATCTCAAGATCTCAAATTTTGGTAATGTTTAAGATTACATATATTGCTTCAAAGCTTTAAAATATTACTAGCTATGACTAGATACAAGGTAAATAGAAATGAAGAGTATGTAAAATTTGTTACCTTTGATCTTACTCCACTTTCTCATATAGTTGGATTGATTATTTATATGAATTATATGCCTATCAAGGATCTAGAAGCTATAACTCATGAAGATATTTTTAAACTACTTGTGCACTATGAAGTTGTTATGAAGAACTGTGGAATTATTCCTCATATATAGGTCCATCTAAAAAAATTAAAATTAATGGAACCTAAGGCTAAGCTACCCAAGGAAAAGTTAAAGATAACAAAAAGTAAAACTCGTGTGAATACTATAGAAGGGAGGAACATTCCATCAAAAATTGCATAATAAGATTAAAAAAATAGAAGCAAAATTCTTGATAATGACCCTTTTATTTTTATTATTTATTTTTATTTTTTTACTATGACCTATCTCTATCACAATATTTTTCTTGTACTCCTATATAAATTTTTTATTTGTAGTATTGATTTTCCTTAATGACCACCACAACATTCCCAATAAAACAACTATGGCATAATTGTCTTGAATAATCTAATCAATTGTAATCTTCTCTTACATGTCATATAACTATACATACACCTTATACTGATATACATAAATTAGCATGATACAATTTTATGTCAATAGGATTTTGTATAGGTCTCTTATTTTTCATCTTGTTCTAGCACCAAGATTTAGTGTGAGCTAGTAGATCAATTTTTTTAGGCTTATTGTAGGTTATTTAGTCTTCAGACTTGGAAGTCTAGTGCTTCCTTAGTAAATAAGCTTCTTGCTTGAAGGATTTTGAATTTGAAAATATTTTCTATGATTTTTTTTGCTAGATTAGATATTGTTGATACCTAATATGCTATCTATGGACATTTAGAAGTTGTAAACCATATATTTTGGTGTTATCACTTTATGAGGTAAATCTAGGATAGGTTTCAAAGGGATTTTCTTGTTGTTTTAGGAAGAAAATTTTGATGGAAATATTATTTTCTTAGTTTTTATTCTCAAGATTGAAAATATTTTTGAAACTTTCAAGCAGTTGGTTCTTACCCATAATTTGTTTATGAGGTGTTAAAATTATTTTCATGAAGATAGTCTTTAATGATAATTCAAATTTTTTGACTTTATGCAAATTATAATTTTATGTTAATGTTTTACCTTCAAATCTTAAAGATTAGCTGTAATGGAATAAGGAATTTAGGCATATGTACCAACTATTGTTAGTTATTGGATCCCAAATGAGGGTAAAGAATAGTTTATTGGAAGAAAAAAATGCAAATATAAAATATTAGTTTAACAATGATTGTACACTATAAAAACTTAGAAGGAAGATGATATTTTATTTTTTTATCTATTTGGTATATTGAAGGTGTTAACATAAAATATTAGTTTAGATTATGTTTTTGACATTTCACACACACACATATATATATATATATATATATATATATATATATATATATATATATATATATATATATATATATATATATATATGTTAGTCTTACAATGGCACTGAGAGGGGGGGTGAATCAGTGTAGTTCTTTAAACTTAAATTCATAGCTCTTAAAACTGAAATAATGAAACCTTAAAACCAGATAAAGCAAGTATCACAAGAGAACATCACACAACACAAGATTTAACGAGGTTCACCAATTTGGCTACTCCTCAAGAATGACTGCTTGGACTACCATCCAAATCCAGCCTTTGCAAAGCACCAACTTTACAATCAATTTACCAGCACCCACTGGAAGGAGCACCAACCCCTTATTTATCTCGCACCAACAGAAAGGAGCACCAACCCCATCCACCAACAAGGAGCACCAACCCCATTTACCGCACCAAAGAAGGAGCACCAACCCCTATTTACCCAGCACCAACTGGAAGGAGCACCAACCCCTGATGCCAAGCTGCAACCTGGACTTCAATTTTGAATCTAGAAGTTTAACAAAAAATACCTTCGCTTTTACAAGACCCTGACTGGTCTATTGCTTACCCAATCTCTCTCACTATTTACGGAACAGACACATCTTCTGCGATCTACAACCGCACTTCACCTTCTTTGAGTCGCTTCTCTACGCACCCTCTGTGCACTGTCTTCGTACACTCTGCGCCCTTACAACTGCACTTTGCATTCGTCTTCGCCCTTTGCACTCTCTGCGCCTTCTGCTTTCTCTACGCAATCACAACCGCACTTGGTCGAATTTCAACCTTTTCGCTCTCTGCGCACTTTGCTCTATCTGCACACTCACAGACGCACTTAGGACAATTCGACATGACTCTTCGCTCACTTTGCGCACTTCGCCATCATCTCGCCGCTTCTGCGCTTTCTGCGCTCTTACGGCCACATTTCACACTTCGACACACATTCGACGACTTATGCAACAACACTACAATTCTCCAAACAACCCTCCTTTTATAACAATATTTTCATGATGAAAACCCTAATCTTAGTCGGCTTGCATAACAAATGTAAACCCTAATCTTAGTCGGTTGTCATCGGTCTTAGTCGGCTTCAACTCATGAAGATATTCGGTAATTCCACCGCTCGAAGATTTCATTCGGTAACAGTCCCTGTAGCTGCCGCACTGACTTTTGTTCACTCTTCATATTTTAGCTGCATGAATTCACTCTGTATCTACCCCTGTAAATGTTGTAGAGATGTCGGTCCACTGTCATACTTCTCATTTTAGTTGGGTTCTTCTTCTTGTCTTGCGCACATACGACCTGTCGTGAAATCATGACATTTTTGCCTCTGTAGCTTCTTTTGTTGTTGTTGCCGTGAAAACACATGTCGCGATATCGTGACACTTTTTTCTCTCTCCTCTTTCTCTTTGCCTTGGCCCGTGAAAATGCAACATGTCGTGATATCGTGACACTTTTTCTCCTTGCTCTTTTTCTTTGCTTAGGCCCACGAAAATACATGTCACGATATCGCGACACTTTCACCTCCGTATACTTCTCTTTTCTTTTGTCGCGATATCGTGACACTTCTGCCTCCATAGTCTTCAACTTAGCTTTTGTCATGAAATCGTGACACTTCTGCTTCCGTACTTAGCTTCTTTGCTTTTGTCATGAAATCGTGACACTACTGCCTTCGAAGTCTTCTTCTCTGCTTTTGTCATGAAATCATGACACTTCTACTTCTGTACTTACTTCTTTGCTTTTGTCATGAAATCGTGACACTTCTACTTAAAGTCTTGCTTTCTACTTTTGTCACAAAATCATGACAGTTCTACTTCGGTACGCTTCCTCTCTTTCTTTTGTCGAAAATCACATATTTTTCTCTCTCTATTTTAGTCAAAATCGACATGTCACGAAATCATGACACTTTTCCAACTTACTTTCTCTCTCCTATTTTAGTCGTGAAAATGCGACATGTCATGAAATCATGACACTTTTCCAACTTACTTTCTCTCTCCTATTTTAGTCATGAAAATGCGACATGTCACGAAATCGTGACACTTTTCCAACTTACTTTCTCTCTCCTATTTTAGTCAAAATGTGACATGTCATGAAATCGTGACACTTTTCCAACTTACTTTCTCTCTCCTATTTTAGTCGCGAAAATGTGACATGTCATGAAATCGTGACACTTTTCTTACTTGTTCTCTTTCTTCGAACTTGTCGCGAAATCGTGACACTTTTTCTTACTTTCTCTTTCTCTTCCAACATGTCATGAAATCGCGATAGTTTTCCACTTGCTTTCTATTTCTTTTTTCATATTCTTCAACTCATCGCTTTTTCCACTTCTTTTTCTCTTCCAACATGTCACGAAATCGTGACAGTTTTTCCACTTGCCTTTTTCTCTTCCAACATGTCGTGAAATCGTGACAGTTTTTCCACTTGCTTTTTCTCTTCCAACATGTCACGAAATCGTGACAGTTTTTCCTCTTTTTCTCTTCCAACATGTCGCGAAATCGCGATAGTTTTCCTACTTTTTCTCTCTTCCAACATGTCGCGAAATCGTGACAGTTTTTCCTGCTTTTTCTCTTCCAACATGTCGCGAAATCATGACAATTTTTTCTGCTTTTTCTCTCTCTTCCAACATGTCGTGAAATCATGACAGTTTTTCTTGCCTACTGTATATGTCACGATATCGTGACACTTTTCTTACTTGTCTTTTTCTTTGATCTTTTGCATATGGGCCACTTCGGTCTTCTTGGAAAATCATTGTACATACTCTGAATAACCTTTGAACTCCTATCTTCTACATCTGAATAGCTTTTGAACTTCCTGTCCACTGCATCAACAGATCTATCTGACTGTGTTGACAACAATGACAATACTGTTGTTGCACCTTGCTCAACAATCTCCCCCTTTGGAATTGTTGGCAACACATGTGCAATTTCTGTAACTCTTCTCCCCCTTTGACAATAATACCAAAGGGCTACTACGAGACTCCCCTGAGTCCATGCACAACATTCTCAGGCAAAATTTATTACACTTAGCAAAAATCATGAACATGAGCAAAAAGATAATCAAATACTTAAATGCTCCCCCCGAGAATGTGATCCCTGTAGCTAGTCAATTCTTGGGAAGTGTGACCACTCCCAATTTATTGCGAAGGTACTCAAAAACTTCCTTGGGCAATGGTTTTGTGAAGATATCTGCTACTTGCTCTGTAGTTGGAACAAAATCCAACTTAACCTCACCTTCCGCAACTTTCTCCTTCAAAAAGTGATACCTACGTACAACATGTTGTCGCTGCAATATATTCTGCCTCTGCTGTCGATAAAGAAACTGACTCTTGTTTCTTACTGTGCCACGCGACCAATCTGTCTCCAAGATAGAATGCACCTCCACTGGTACTCTTTCTGTCATCGACACCTCCTGCCCAATCTGCATCTGAATATGAAATAAGGGTGAAGTCTTTACCTTTCGGATACCATAACCCATATTCCATAGTACCCTTGAGGTACATAAGGGTGAAAAGGCTTGTTTCAAATCTGCTTAACAAGATCACACAGAACTTATCCAATCTCATAGAATCATAAAGAGAATTGTTAGAGACTCAATATGTTCTATACTCAAATCTCAATCTCAACTCAAATCAATCTCATAGAAGCATAAAGAGAATTGTTAGAGACTCAATATGTTCTATACTCAAATCCCAATCTCAACTCAAATCAATCTCATAGAAGCATAAAGAGAATTGTTAGAGACTCTATATGTTCTATTCTCAAATCTCAATCTCAACTCAAATCAAGAAAATAGAATAGTTTATTTTATGGAACTTGAACAACCACATGCATCCAATCACTTGACTAGGCTCAATCAACTCTACTCAACCAATCACCTCAATGAACAACCCTTTATCACAAACCCTAGTCTCATGTATCAACCAACTCAAAATTTTTCACTAATCACAACAATACTTCAACCAGGCTTCAAAACAATGCTTATAAAACAAGGTTTAATAACAACTCTCAAACCAAAAAACCTTGAAGCATTAAACCAATCACTTTTGAAAAAGAAACCACAATCAATCCTTTTCACTTCGATGATATTTTTAGAAATCAACCACCCATCACGGTACCTCCACAAACAACTACATGAACTGAAACACACTTTGACAACTATACGACAACTCCCCTTGACTACTTGCCTTTCATCCTCAGATAACCAAACAAATACATAGGAGCATTAAAATAAAACTTTAAGATTGCTCCCCCTGAGGATGTGCTACCTAGAGTTGCTTAGTGCAATAGAGGAGTAGTCTCCTTCAGTCCAAGGAGACACGATTTCCTTTCTTCTATCTTTCTCCAAACTTTCTTGAACTCGGGCTTGGATTTTTCAACTACATCCCTGTTTTGCACCTTTTCGTGAACTCGAACATTTCTCTTGTGTGGTTGTCTCTTGTGCATCCTTGATGAATGATTATTTTCCTTTCTTTTATGTACATGATTTATTCCTCTGTCTGTGTTGCGTTCTTTGCGTCTGATGAAATCTACTATTTTGCCTTAGATTAGATACAAAAGTGCTTGGACAAAACCTTGCTATGTGCCCATGACCATTACATTGAAAACATTGTACATAGTGTTCACTCAGAAACGCAGATGTATTTCTACCAGCATAACTCTTTGATTTATTATTCAATCCACAATAAGTTGCCTTGTGACCATACTGGTTGCATCTGAAACAATAGCCATTAAAAGTATTATTATGAATAGAGTGAGAGTGATAGAACCTCTTTTGTTGTGGTTGCTTTGCTGTAGATCTCCTTTGATATTTTCTTCCTTTTGAAGATTCAGCTTCAAACTTTTCTTGCTTCGATCCTTCAACAGTGAACTTCTTCTTCTCGCAGAGTTGGAAGATGAAGGTTGTTCAACTTCATATCCAAGACCACGCTTATCCGTGGAGCTTCTTTGTTGGCTTATCATTTTATCTAGCAACTCTGTGCTCTTCTCGAATTTGAGATTTGTATTGGCCTCTTCTAGTTGTTTCTTCAATAAAACAATCTCTTCCTCTTGTTTGCAGCAACCAATCTCTTTCTCATTGATCTATGACCCGAGAGTTTCTTCAATCCTTTTGAATTCTTCTACCTGTACTTTCAAACTGGTTATTATTTCATTTGCATCCTCAAGCTTTCTTGAGATTTCCTTATTCCTTTTTCTTTCTATCTTCAATTCATCCAGAGCTGCAATTAGTTCCTCTTTCAAATTTATTTCTGCATCAATTTCTTCTTCATCACATTCCTGTTCTTTTTTTGTTTCTTCTTTGAGTGTCATGAAAAGACCTCCACCTATTTCTTTTTTAGAATCATCCTCTAGGACTTCATTAACTCTCAGCATATATGCCTCTATGTTCTCATCGTTATTCAACTTTAAAGCTTCGAACTGAGCTTGATGTGTTTGTAACTTGGCCTCCTTGATCTCATCGTCTCCTTCATGAATACTCCTTAGTTTGTCCCATATTTCTTTTGCCATTTTACAACTCATGATCTTTACCAGTTCACTATCTACTAATCCGCACTTGATAGCATTCTTTGCTTTTGAGTCATTCTCAAACAGATTCTTACCGACAACATCGGTTGGAGGAGTGATGGGTATTGTGTATTCACTATCTACTGAATCCCAGATGTCGTATCCCAAAGCACAAAGATATGTCTGCATCCTGATTCTCCAGACCATGTAATTAGTTCCATCAAACAAAGGTGCTTTGTTTGATGAGAAGCCTTCAACCTTTTCGTTCAATTTTCTCTTCCAAACAAAATCCCTTGAAACATCCCTACCCATTGTCGTACTAATCCAAGATCACCCCGACTGATTTAGCTGATAAGGAACTTGGCTCTGATACCAATTGTTAGTCTTACAATGGCACTTGAGAGGGGGGTGAATCAGTGTAGTTCTTTAAACTTAAATTCATAGCTCTTAAAACTGAAATAATGAAACCTTAAAACCAGATAAAGCAAGTATCACAAGAGAACATCACACAACACAAGATTTAACGAGGTTCACCAATTTGGCTACTCCTCAAGAATGACTGCTTGGACTACCATCCAAATCTAGCCTTTGCAAAGCACCAACTTTACAATCAATTTACCAAGCACCCACTGGAAGGAGCACCAACCCCTTATTTATCTGCACCAAAATAAAGGAGCACCAACCCTTCACCAACCCCCCATTTACCACACCAACTAGAAGGAGCACCAACCCCTGATGCCAAGCTGCAACCTGGACTTCAATTTTGAATCTAGAAGTTTAACAAAAAAATACCTTCACTTTTACAAGACCCTGACTGGTCTATTGCTTACCCAATCTCTCTCACTATTTACGAAACAGACACATCTTCTACGATCTACAGCCACACTTCACCTTCTTTGAGTCGCTTCTCTACGCACCCTCTATGCACTATCTTCGTACACTCTGCGCCCTTACAGCTGCACTTTGCGTTCATCTTCACCCTTTGCACTCTCTGCGCCTTCTGCTTTCTCTACGCAATCACAGCCGCACTTGGTCAAATTTCAACCTTTTTGCTCTCTACACACTTTGCTCTATCTGCACACTCACAGACGCACTTAGGACAATTCAACATGACTCTTCGCTCACTTTGTGCACTTCGCCATCATCTCACCGCTTCTGCACTTTCTACGCTCTTACGACCACATTTCACACTTCGACACACATTCGATGACTTATGCAACAACACTACAATTCTCCAAACAACCCTCCTTTTATAACAATATTTTCATGATGAAAACCCTAATCTTAGTCGGCTTGCATAACAAATGTAAACCCTAATCTTAGTCGGCTGTCATCGGTCTTAGTCGGCTTCAACTCATGAAGATATTCGATAATTCCATCGCTCGAAGATTTCATTCGATAATAGTCCCTGTAGCCGTCGCACTGACTTTTGTTCACTCTTCATATTTTAGCTGCATGAATTCACTCTGTATCTGCCCTTGTAAATGTTGTAGAGATGTCGGTCCATTGTCATACTTCTCATTTTAGTTGGGTTCTTCTTCTTGTCTTGCGCACATACGACCTATCGCGAAATCATGACATTTCTGCCTCTATAGCTTCTTTTGTTGTTGTTGCCACAAAAACAACATGTCGCGATATCGTGACACTTTTTTCTCTCTCCTCTTTCTCTTTGCTTTGGCCCACGAAAATGCAACATGTCGCGATATCGCGACACTTTTTCTCTCTCCTCTTTCTCTTTGCTTAGGCCCACGAAAATACAACATGTCGCGATATCATGACACTTTTTCTCCTTGCTCTTTTTCTTTCTTAGGCCTACAAAAATACATGTCACGATATCGTGACACTTTCACCTCCATATACTTTATCTTTGCTTTTGTCATGATATCATGACACTTCTACCTCCATAGTCTTCAACTTAGCTTTTGTCATGAAATCGTGACACTTCTACTTTCGTACTTAGCTTCTTTGCTTTTGTCATGAAATCATGACACTTCGCCTTCGAAGTCTTCTTCTCTGCTTTTGTCATGAAATCATGACACTTCTTCCACTTTACTTCTTTGCTTTTGTCATGAAATCATGACACTTCTACTTTCGAAGTCTTGCTTTCTGCTTTTGTCACGAAATCGTGATAGTTCTACTTCCGTACGCTTCCTCTCTTTCTTTTGTCATGAAAATGCGACATGTCGCGAAATCGTGACACTTTTCAAACTTACTTTCTCTCTCCTATTTTAGTCACGAAAATGCGACATGTCACGAAATCGTGACACTTTTCCAACTTACTTTCTCTCTCCTATTTTAGTCACGAAAATGCGACATGTCACGAAATCATGACACTTTTCCAACTTACTTTCTCTCTCCTATTTTAGTCGCGAAAATGCGACATGTCACGAAATCGTGACACTTTTCCAACTTACTTTCTCTCTCCTATTTTAGTCTGAAAATGCGACATGTCGCGAAATCGTGACACTTTTCCTACTTTCTCTCTCTTCTACATGTCACGAAATCGTGACACTTTTCTTACTTGTTCTCTTTCTCTTCCAACATGTCACGAAATCGCGACACTTTTTCCACTTTCTCTTTCTCTTCCAACATGTCGCGAAATCGTGACAGTTTTTCCACTTGCCTTTTTCTCTTCCAACATGTCACGAAATCGTGATAGTTTTTCCACTTTCTCTTTCTCTTCCAACATGTCACGAAATCGTGATAGTTTTTCCACTTGCCTTTTCTCTCTTCCAACATGTCGCGAAATCGTGACAGTTTTTCCACTTGCCTTTTTCTCTTCCAACATGTCACGAAATCGTGATAGTTTTTCTTGCTTTTTCTCTCTCTTCCAACATGTCGCGAAATCGTGACACTTTTCTTACTTGTCTTTTTCTTTGATCTTTTGCATATGGGCCACTTCGGTCTTCTTGGAAAATCATTGTACATACTCTGAATAACCTTTGAACTCCTGTCTTCTGCATCTGAATAGCTTTTGAACTTCCTGTCCACTGCATCAACAGATCTATCTGACTGTGTTGACAACAATGACAATACTGTTGTTGCACCTTGCTCAACAATATATATATATATATATATATATATCCTAATAAGTTATGAACCTAATTTTTTATTCAACTTGTGTCATTTGATGAAATATTTAATTATTAGAATGTTGAATTACAACATAACACTCATTGTTTTTCATCATTTGTTGTAAATCTCCTTGGTTTAAAATTTTAATATTCACCTATGATAGAGGAATCATGGGTTATAGTTGAATATACCTTTTCCTTATTAACTCCTATAAATATAAATGATTGAATACTAAGGTTTATCTATAAGATTCAAACTAACTATACACTTTAAATATTAACAAAATATACTATCAATAAAAATTTAAACTATAATTTATAATTTATGATTTAAATATCATTGATTACCATGCTTATTTTTATTTATTTAAATTGTAATATTAAAATAAATTTATTATTAAAACTTAATGTATCTATAAATAAAATATTTGCATCCATTGATTAAAAGGAAAAAGAACACACTTCATGTGTGAATATACGGCAGAAAAAGGTAAAAATCAGAATAACTTTAGTGTTGACACCTCAACTCCAAATCTGAAAAATATGCGATGAGTTGTTCGAGTTTTTGTTTTACGATTGTTACAAGCAATGAATAACAATTGAAAACATTGAATTGATAATCATATGGGAATAGTTTACTCTTTTATTTTTTTATTTGTGGAAAACATCCCAAAAGGGATGCCACTTTCGGGTAAGACCCAAGGAGGCAGGGGTATCCATTCCGCCAAAAATGCCCAGGACTCGGACTCGGCCTATCACCTTTGACATACTCAAGGAGCAAACAAACACACAAAACCAATTTAAAAATAAGTAAATAACAACAAAAATAATAAAATAAAATAAAAAACATGCTCCTTGAGTGTGTCAAAAACAAAAGCACAACCAAACACGCACAATAAGATAAAAGAAACCACAACACAAACCACATAGAAAAACACAAGAACCACATAACAAAACACAAACAAGACAAAAACAACAGAACACTACAAAGACATAACCCAAAAAAAACATGAAAAATAAACACAACCAAAACCTAAAAAATTAAAAAAAAATAAAAATAAAAATAAAAAACAACCAACAACAGACAATAAACAAAAACAAAATACATAGAAAACACTCACACATAAAAACACGAAATAACACAAACAAAGAGAAACCCAAGAACAAGAACGAAAAAAACACAAGAACAATAACAAAAAACATAAAAAAAAAACAAAACAACAAAAACACAAGAACAACAAAAAACAACACAAAGAACACAAAAACAAAACAAAACAAAAGAACCCACCCACCTTAAAAAACTAAACAAAAAAAAAACAAAAAGAAAAAAAATGAACAAAACAATGACCTATCTAGACCAGAAGACTATTAAGGCAAGAATCAACAGAGGAAACAAAATAAAGAATAGAATGAGCTAGGGAACTAAAAAAAACTGAATGAACCAAAGAGAAGCAAAAAAAAAAACAAGAAGAAACTAGGTACCTTCATAACTGGAGCCATCCAAAGAAATGATAGAAAGAAGAGCTTCCCTAATTTGAGAAGCCCACCATATAGGAGGGTGGCCATAACAAGTAAGATCACCTTTGTCCAAAGCCCAATTAGCTAAAGCATCAACACTCTTGTTTTGATCTCTAACCACATGATTGTAATCAACTTTCAAAAATCCCATCTGGATTAACCGAATCTTCTCAATAATTCTTTTTATTCTCCAATCCACCTTATGATTCTTAGAAGGAGTCTTCAAGAGATTAATCATAAGTTGAGAGTCAGACTCAACTAACACCTTTTCCCATCCAACCTTAGTAGCCTCCTGAAGACCTCTCGAGGATACCATACCCCTCAACAAGGTTATTGGAAAGAATACCCAAATTCTCAAGCAAAAGTAAAAACCAGGGAGCCATCTGAAAGTCTACCAATTCCTCCCACACTGGCTTTTCCAGGGTTCCCTCTAGAGGCTCCATCAGTATTGAATTTTCCAAAATCCTTAGGAGGAGGTTGCCAATTTCTAGTCCTATCCATCTTACTAATACTCACATTCCCTTTAAGTTGGTTGCCCTTAGAAGGTTTAATCTTCAATCTTTGCATCACTTGATCCCATCTTTGGTGGGAGTTTTGGGGGTGATTAAGGAGTTGATGGACTGATTCAACTAAGTTGGCTATGGTCTTTTGCCAAATATAGTGAATATCCTTCCTATCTTGATTAAAAATTTGGTTGTTCCTTTCATTCCAAATATTCCAAAGAAGAATGGTAGAACCCATCCAAACTAACTGCCTAATAAAATGATCAACACCCTCTTGATTAGGCCAATCCCTCCAAAGTTGTTCAAAAGTAAAAAAATTGGACCACTGTAAGCCAAGTAAAGTGGCCATTCTCCTCCATAGCTCAGAGGCTAAAGTACACTCAATAAAAATATGGTTGATATTTTCTACATTCTCTTCACACATTTCACATCTAAAAGGGCCATGAAAACCATGCTTCATAAGTTGCTCACCAATAAGCACCCTACGATGCAATAAAATCCAATTAAAGAACCTCACCTTAGGCCAGAGATTTTGAGCCCACAATCAAGAAAATATGTCAGAAGAATGGTTGGGATTATTATGGCATAAGGTCAAATAACCTTGAGCAACTGAATACTCACCCTTAGTAGTGTTGTTCCATCCAAAACAATATTTTTCATGGGACCAAGAGAGGGATCTCATATGAAGGATGCCTTGGATATCTTGTCTTTGCCTTTCTAGGATTTGAATAGGCCAGTCCTCAATAGGGATCCAATATCTACCAACATTTGAATTACCAGTATGGTACCGATAGTAATTAGCCACCTTTATCCAATTAGCTCGGTGAAGCTCCTCCATCCAAGGCCTCCAATCGGAAACTGAGTTATCAAAGGCTTGTGACCATCCCAAGAATCTATCCAAAAATTTGCATGTTGACCATTATGAATGATCCAAAATAATTTTTTCTTTATCAAATCCTCACCAGTCTTAAGAACTGCTAAAATGGGAGAACCTTTGGTAGGAAGTTGATAGCGAACAAGGTCTTCAAGACTTTTGTTCTCAGCATATTTAGCACGAAGATTATTGGCCCAAAGAGCATTGGGGTTATGCAACATCCTCCAATATAATTTAGCAGCTAAAGCTTTGTTGTTATTAATTGAAGACCAGAATCCTAACCCCCCTTCACTCTTAGGAAGACATAAAGTATCCCATTTCACCAAGGCCCATTTTCTTTTCTCCTTAGTACCACTCCAAAGGAAACGATGACTGATTTGATCCAATTCTCGAAGAACAACCTTTGGGATATTCAAAATGGAAGAAACATAAATAGGAATAGCTTGAAGGACTGATTTTACCAAGGTGATTCTACCCCTAGAAGAAAGCCACTTGTTGGTCCACTTTCCAATTTTCTTCTTGACTTTGTCCAACAACCAATTCCAATATTTATTTTTTTGCCTTTGAATATTTATGGGAATACCTAAATAAGTGATTGGAAGAGAGGTCTTCTTATATCTTAATTTATCCAAGACCATGGATTCCTCGTCTAGCAGAGCAGTGAAAGAAAATAACTTTAGATTTGTCTTCATTGATCAACTGCCCAGTAGCCTTAGAAAAATAGCTAATGATTTGCTTAATATTAGAAGCTTCCTTAACTCGTAGCTTTACCTAAAAGAGTAGAGTCATCCACAAATTGAAGATGAGAGATAGGTCTAGCTCCATGAGCAATGGTAACTCCCTCAAGGGTTTTGTTTTCCCTCTTTTTGGTTATAGTCCTACCCAAGCATTCAACAAGAATGATGAATAAATAAGGGGATAGCGGGTCACCTTGCCTAATACCTCTGGAAGCCGGGAAAGACCGAGAAGGCCTGCCATTGATAAGAACTAAGTAGGAAACTGAAGAGATACATCCCATAATCCAATCCATCCAATCCTTAGAGAAACCAAATTGCCTCAAAACTTTGATAAGGAAGTGCCAATCCACTCTGTCATAAGCTTTGGATAAGTCTAACCGAATGAACATGGAAGGAGAATTTTGCATATCCATGGAATGGATGGCTTCCTGAGCAAGAACTATCTCATCTACTATTTGACGTCCTTCCACATAACCCCCTTGCTCTGGGGAAATAATCTTATGCAAAAGAGGCTTCAACCTTTCTCGCCATGATTTTAGTAATGATTTTGAGAAGAACATTACATAAAGCAATAGGTCTAAAAGCTGAGATATGATCAACCTCTTGAGCTTTTGGAACAAGAGTAATATAAGTTTTATTGATAACCTTCAAAATTTCTTTGGCTTTCCTGGCTTCTTCCACCACCTCTAATAAATCAACATGAAGGATATCCCAGAACTCTTGGTAGAACTCAATAGGAAAACCATCAAGACCTGGGGTTTTCCCTTTTTGCATTTTAAAAACTACTTGTTGAAGCTCATTGATAGTAACAGGAGCAGTCAAAATAGAGTTCTCCTCGAAGTGATAAGAGAAGGGATTGCTTGAAGAACATTATGTTGAGAAGCTGAGTCAAGAGGAGTAGCAACAAAAATATTGGAAAAGTAATCAACAACAATAGAGTTCATGCCATCCCAAGTATAAACAACATCTCCAGAATCTGATTTTAAGGAAGAAATAAAGTTGTGAGATCTTCGAGCTAGAAGATATTTGTGGAAGAAATTTGTGTTTCGATCTCCTTCTTTGAGCCATTGAATTCTAGATTTTTGCTTCCATAAGATTTCTTCTCTTTTTTCCCATTCCTCTAACCGAGTTGTGAGTTTAATTTCATCTGCACTTCTCTTCTCCCGTGAGGCCATCTAAACGGATTTTCTTATTCAAATTTTCAATATGAGCAATAACTTCATGTTTTTTTTTATGAACATCCCCAAACTCTTTCCAGTTCCAAGTCTTGATTTTGGATTTAATGTATTGCAGTCTTTTGGCAAAACAGAACATCTTAGTCCCATGCCTAGGTTTACCTTCCTTCCACCATTGTTGCACATGAGGTCTGAAGGAAATGTCTCTAAGCCACATTAATTGAAAACAAAAAGGAGAGAAACTCACATTGGTTTTCCACATTTCCACCATGACTGGCCAATGATCCGAACCAGCATTATTAAGAGTCTTCACTTTAGGAATGTGACCATGGATTAAGAAATTTTCAGAGAGCAAAAACCTATCCAATCTCTCCATTATACAAGCTAAGCCTTGCCTTCTGTTAGACCAAGTCATAAGGCCATTATCTGGTTGGATATCCACAAGATGGAGGTTTGCAATATATTCGCTCATGAGGTCATTGCTTTTGTCCAAATTTCTATTTCCCCCCTTTTCTCATCCAGAGAGAGGATGGTATTGAAATCTCCTCCGATCAAGATCCAAGATTTAGGAAAATGAGAGATAATATGAGTAATATCCTTCCACTGTCTTCTTTTTTCCTCCAAAGAAGTCGGAGCATAAATAGTAATGCAGAGCATAATCTGGTTGGAATGTCTACTTTGAATAGCTATAGCCAACAAACCCCAACTCGCCAACCATATGGTGAATAACTACCTCTTTTGGGTCCCAAAGACAAGCAATGCCACCCGAAGTCCCTTGGGAAGAGCAATCAATGGGAAACCACTTTTCCAACTGGCCAAATTTTACTGGCAATTAAGTCCATATCCTCCATTGACATCTTTGTTTCTTGAAGGAAAACAAGATGTGGATGATTTATCCGAATCATTCTTCTAATTTCATTTTGTTTTGAAAGACTCCCTTTGAGTCCTCTAATATTCCAAGTGATGATCTTCATTAATACCAGGGCTAAAAAAGTTGGGAAGGGCATTAATCTTACCTTCCTCTACAAGCTTTTCACCTTCTTTTACCATATGATATTGATTGGTCTTGCGACCTACTTTTTGATTAGAATCCATCTTCAATTTTTTTTCCCTATTTCTTGACTTATTCCAATTGAATCTGAGATGGCTTCTAACCTTGAAGAATGCTCATACACAGCCAAAATTTTACTAGATGGTTCAACGGAGTCTATATTGGGACCTGCATTATTTGAAGTTTTGACATTTGAAATATTGTTTTTCTTGTGTAAATTTTCTCCTTTTTTTCTCGTTGAAAACCTTTGATTTGTTGGTTTGTCTCTCGAGTTCTTCCCTTCATATTTAAATTGTGTTTCTAAGATTTCAGTTTCCATTATTTCCTCTTCCTCACTTGGGACATCATTTGTGGAAAGGATTTCAAACATATTAGCAGATGACTTTGATTGATCCTTCATAACTAGTTTTTTTTTAGTGTTCTTCTTCTTAGGTATTTGGAAACCTGCTGAGTTTATATCTTCTTTCTTTTGATCAGGAATTTTATTTGGGCAAGCACCGGCCAAATGACCATATTCATGGCAAATTCTACAATGAAAAGGAATGTTCTCATAGTCCACTACTTGCTCCCAAGTGTCTTCCCCAAATTGTAATGTGATATTTTTAGGTAGGGGTTTGTCAAAATCCATTAAAACACAAATCCGAGCATAAATAATATGTTCAAAATTTTGAGTACAATCAGCAGTCATCATAAAAGTTCCTAAAGAGTTTCCAATTGAAGAAAAAATAGTAGGATTCCAAAATTCAATAGGGAGGCCAAAGAGTCTAACCCACACGGGAGCTATAGAAGGCATCTCTTCTTCGGCTTTAAATTTAGTATGCCAGGGCTTCATGAAAAGCCCCGCCCTTCCAAAAAACCAAGGGCCCCCTTGAAAAGTTTTCTCTCTATCTTCATTATTAGCAAATAAAACAAGAAAATAACCATTTGGATAAATAGAGATTTGTAACTCACCTTTAGTTTTCCAGCTTTTTGCAGCCAAGACTTTGAAAGCAGATAGACTCGGACGAAAACCCACGAACCGACAAATTAGTCCTCTTTTTTCCAAATCTTCAATGCCAGTCCGAATGTTACCCATATCAAGCTTAACAATAGGAGTTCCATCAACTGCTTTAAGACATCCCGACTCTATTTTCCTGGGATCAATCTTAGGCATTCTTAGAGGTTTATGGGAAGCCCTAATATTGATATTAGCATTGGGCTGAGGCTGTCCACCATGAAGGGCATCCCTAAAATTCATTTTTGGGACCGAGTCTTCGAAATTCTTACCCTTGATAGGGGTTTTCACAGTAGAATTATTTTGTGGGTGCACCTTAGCACCAGATTCACTTGAGATATGAGCCATTTTTTGATCAACTACTTGAAACTTGTTTCGTGATCTCTTTAATCCTTGCCCTAGACATCGTGGAAAGGTATGGTTTTCACTTTTATTTTGTGCAGCAAATTGGAAGTCGTTGTCACTCAAGTTCATAGTATGATCTGTTGAAAGACAAATTTCTAACCCATATTGTATCCCCTGCAACATTTCCTACTAAAATATTGAGCATAAACCACAAAAATATTGGCCGCTAGGGCCCGAAGGCCCTAAAAACCAACCTCTGGAGCTGCTTGCACTCAACCCAGATGAAACCCTCGCATAGCCGCTTGCCAAATATATCGTTCACACATAGGGATGCGCTAGGATCTGTGTTGCTCCAAATGATATGAAAATTGGTGGAGACGTTCTAGGGTTTTTCAGGCATCTACCCTCAAAATTTTAGCTCAATCCGAGTCCGGATGAGTGAGATATGACCGAAACGAGTTCTAACAACATATTATGAATTCAAGATTACATTCCATGTTTTTTATGAGATATTTTCAAAATCATGGGAATAGTTTACTTACACTTCATATATTTCTTTCAGTAAAATAATGGTTAGGAACATCACCAATGCAAGCCTAATGCCTAACTTTAAGATATCGTCTCCACTTGCCATATTTATTGGTAATTATCTTCTCTGCTTAATATTTAAAAGCTAAAATTTTGTTCATATTGCATGTCGCGTTTTACAGAATCGCATCGACACGAAAACCTATGAAGTCAACTCTCTTCGGCCATGTTTGGTTTAAATTTCAGTCTTCAATATAATATTTTTTGATTTTTTTTTCTAATATTCCTACATTAAAATTTTATTCTAGACCTATTCCTAACAAAACATCTCTAGGAAAGCCAGCTGCAAGTAGATGGAGAAGTTTAACTGTGCAATTTTCATGATTGCAAACATCCAAGTCTTCTTTCTCTTAGCCATGTGTCAAAAAGGTATGATATTTTTCTAGGCATACAAATAACTTATGTTTACATCTGTTTGATTTCTTTAAAAAAACTAGGTATTTCTATGTCCTTACCTGACAGGATTCTTGAATTTCAACTGCGGTGACCGAAACTCTACTGATTCTGAGAGAAATATGTCATGGAATGTGGACAACAACTATGTAGATGTTGGCTTCACTGCTATTAACTTTTATAACTCGAGTTTCCCCTACCATGCATATTATAAAATTAAACCAGATTTGATGCCATGACAGGTCAGATCACCGTAAATCCGATCGTTGTAAATTTCAATCGTGCGTAGTTATTGTCGATAGATGTAGTTCGGCAAGTGGGTAGAAACCCTAATGTGGTGCATGTCAAAGGATAAGCATGTCATATGATAAGCCTTATCCTCCATTCCACTTGGCTATAAAATGCGGAGTGGTCTTTCAAAAGCGATATCAAGGAATTGGGGTAGATTAGAGAGCGAGGGATAGCTGAGTAGAGTAGAGGAATCGGAGCAGCAGTCTCCCAAAAACTCCTTCAATGGTTATCCTGCAACCTTGCTTGCAGATGTCTCTATAAAATATTGTATTGTAAAACTACATCTTGCAGTCTATTTGAATCAATAAAATCTAGAGTTTTTGCAAGTTTGTCTCATCCCTTTTCTCAGTCTATGTTTGCGCCAGTTCGGTATACTTAGTCGCCCCATGCACCCCAAGTGAGGCACACTATTTTCATTCGCCCCAAGTGAGGTGCACTATTTTTTTGCACCTCAAGTGAGGCGCACTCTCTTTGTGCACCCAATCCTGGGTGCACTCCTTAGTTGTGTCCAATCCAAGGCACAACCCTTCATTGCACCCAAGACTAGGTGCAATAGCCAAGTGCGCACAAGATCGGGCGCACTCGCCCTTTGTGCCGCATCTCGGGTGCAAATGCCAAGTGCACCCAATACCCGGTGCACTCCTTCGTTGCACCCAAGACAAGGCACAACTGCCAAGTGCACCCAAGACTGGGTGCACTTCCAGCCTCTGCCCCATCTTATGCGCACTCCCCAAGTGTGCCCCATCTCGAGTGCACTCTCCCCCTATGCTTGATCTTTGGCATAGCCACCTATTGCACCAGACCCTTTGGCGCATCCTAACCTTGTGCCAGATCCCCTGGCACATCTCAAATTACGTCAAACTTTCTTTAAAACTGGTATTAGAGCTAGAGCCTGCTTGTGGATGATAAGAAGCAATGGCTTCCAGTGGAAACTCATTGTAGTTTCTTGTAGATCCCATGGTTCAATGACAAAAATTATGATTATTGGAGCATCCAAATGAGGATCCTATTCGGGACATAGGAGCTATGGGACCTAGTCCAAAATGATTATGCAAAGCTAGTAGACACAGTAGCATTGAGCACACTCTCCCATGCAGATTCAATTTTTTTGAAGGAGAACCAAAAGAAGGACCAAAAGATATTATTTTACATAATGTAGGCGGTTGAGGAGACAATCTTCCCGTGAATCGTAGCAGCAACCAAATCGAAGGAGGCTTGAGAAATCTTGGCTAGCTCCTACTAGGGCACCAAGGTGAAGTTGGTGTAGTTGCATATGCTGAGGGGGGAGTTCAAGAACTTGTAGATGAGCGAGTCAGAGTCCATCTTCCTCACCCAGACTATGGATTTCATTAACCAGATGCGGTTGAATGGGAAGAACGTGGCAAATCAAAGGATTGTGGAGAAGATGCTGAGGAGCCTACCAGCAAGGTTTGACTTAGTGGTGATAGCAATCAAAAAATCGAGGGATTTGACAACCCTCTCTATGGATGAGCTCTTGGGTTCTCTACAAACACATGAGTAGAGGCTGATTCGCTCAACTCAGTCCTCACTAGAACAAGTGTTCAAAATGCAGGTCTCATTTTGAGATAGTAGTAGAGAAAACTCCCACCAAGGAGCCTCAAGTTTTCAAGGAAGAGGCAGAGGCAAGCATGGGAAAGGAAACAAGAAAGGAGGAAGGTCAAACTCCAATGATGGAGATACTGGTTGCAACATCCATTAGCAAGGATGATATTATCAGAGAAAGGATAAATCAAAGATCCAATGTTATTACTGCAAGAAGTTCGGTCACTATATTTTTGAGTGCAGAAAGAAGATGACCAAGGATAACAAATAGCAACCACACTACATAGATGAGCTTGATAATGGAGAGTGTAGAGATTTTGGTGGAAATGTGTACTTGACTTGCAATATTGAGGAGGAGATCCAGAAGAATATATGGTATCTCGACAGTGGTTGCAGCAACCACATGACGAGGAACAAAGAGATGTTCTCACAACTGGATGAAACAATCCAGTCTAAGGTGAAGATAGAGAACAACAATAAAGTTCATGTGATGGGGAAATGAAAAATCCTCATTCGTACCAGGAAAAGTAAGAGGAAGCAGATCACCGATGTCTATTATGTGTCTGGTTTGAAGCATAATTTGCTAAGCATTGGATAGCTTGTGTAGAAGGGGTACATTGTTCGATTCAAAGATGGAGTTTGTACCATCAAAGACAAGGAGCATGAGCAGATTGCAACTGTGTCTATGACTAAAAACAAGATTTTTTGCTACAGATTTAGAATGAATCTCTGATGTCTTTTAGTGTAGTTGAGAAGGATGCCACATGGTTGTTGCATCTCAGATTCGAACACCTAAGCTCTAGGGGCCTGAACTTGCTGCACAAGAAGCAGATGGTGAAGGGTTTACCCCTTATTAAGGAATCAAATCAATTCTGTGAAGGTTTCTTAGTTGGAAAGCAACACAGGGATGCATTCCCTATAGGATAGTCTTGGAGAGCTTCATAACCATTGGAGCTAGTGCATTCTGACATTTTTGGTCCAATGCAAACTAGCACATTTACCTGTAGCAAATATTTTATGACTTTCATTGACGACTTCAGTTGGAGGACATGGGTGTATCCCATAAAAAAAAATTCAAAGGTATTCAAAAAATTCAAGGAGTTTAAGGCTCTGGTTGAAAAACATAGCGGCTACCAAGTGAAGACTCTCAGGACAGATGGAGGAGGTGAGTATATCTCCAATGAATTCCAAAACTTTTGCAAGCAAATTGGAATTCGTAGGTAGCTTACTGCCAGATACACACCACAACATAATGATGTAGCTGAGAGGAAAAATAGAACAATCATGGAGATGGCACGGAGAATGCTAAAGGCAAAGAATTTGCCACATGAGTTATGGGTGGAAGCTGTAAGTTGTGCAGTTTATCTGCTAAATCGTTGTCCCATAAAGAGTGTGAAGAACAAAGTTCCTTAGGACGCATGCAACAACCAAAATCCAAGCGTTGCTCATTTAAGAGTTTTTGGGTGCATAGCATATGCACATGTCCTAGATGAGAAGAGGAATAAAATGGATGACAAAGCTGAAAAATGCATCTTCACTGGGTATAGTGAAGAGTCGAAGGCATATAGGTTGTATAATCCTATCACGAAGAAGATGATTATCAGCCGAGATGTGAAGTTCCTGGAGGATGAATCCTGTAACTAGAAATCAAAGAGTGGTTAGCCAGAACCACCAATCATTGATTCTGAGGACGTAGAAGAAGAATGGGTGCATCAACTTACAGCTTCAGACAACAACTCTTGAGCTAGTAGCAACACTGCATCATCATCTCAAACACCTCAACTTGCAAGAAAAATCTCCAATCTGAGGACTCCAACAAAGATGAGGAGCTTGCAAGACATATATGAGGTAACCCGATGTCAAGAAGAATAACATTCTAACTTTTATTTATATTCTGAGTCTGATCCAATTTCATTTGAAGAAGCAATTCAGAATCAAATATGGGTGAAGGTGATGGATGAGGAAATTGAGGCCATAGAGAAAAACAAGACATGGTAGTTGACTTATCTCCCAGCAGGGAAAAAGACCATTGGGGTCAAGTGGGTATACAAAACTAAACTTAATTCCCAAGGTGAATTTTATCGGCATAAGGCCAGATTGGTGGCAAAAGGCTACAAATAGAAGTCAGGTGTTGACTATCATGAGGTGTACACACATGTAGCCCGACTTGACATAGTCAAAATGATCTTGGCATTGGCAGCCTAGAAATGCTGGAATGTGTACCATATGGATGTCAAGTCTATATTCCTGAACGAAGTGTTGGAATACGAGGTCTGCATAGACCAGCCACCAGGCTATGAGTTGGAAGGACAAGAAGGTAAAGTCTTGAAGATGAAGAAGGCCCTATATGGGTTGAAGCAAGCACCCAGGGCTTGGTATAGTCGGATTGATGCTTACTTTCAGGAGAATGGGTTCATGAAATGCCCATATGAGCACACCCTATACCTGAAGTAAAACATAGAAAGGGAGATGATAATAATTTGCTTGTATGTAGACAATATTATTTACACTAGAAACAAAAACGTGTTGTTTGACTAGTTCAGAATAGCCATGAAGAAGGAGTTCGAGATGACGGACTTAGGGTTGATGAAATACTTTTTAGGTATTGAAGTTGTCAAATCTGCAGATGGCATCTTCATTTCTCAGGGAAAGTATGCAAAGGATGTCTTGAAGCGGTTTAATATGGAAGACAACAAACCTGCCATCACACCTATTGCCACAGGTTTGAAGCTTAACAAGATGGATTCCAACAAAAGTATTGATCCAACCTTGTTTAAGAGGTTAGTTGGAAGTCTCATGTACTTGACTACAACTAGACCCGATCTGATGTTTGGAGTGAGCTTGATCAACAGGTTTATGGAGACTTCGAAGGACATGCACTGGAAAACAGGCAAAAGGATTTTGTGCTATGTCAATGGGATGCAAAACCATGGAATTTTTTATGCCAGAAAGGACTAGATGGAATTGGTTGAGTACATAGATAGCGATTGGGCTAGCAACACTAATGATCGAAAGAGCACTTCTGGATATACTTTCTATCTTAGATCGAGAGCAGTTTCATTATTGTCTAAGAAGCAACCGATAGTTGTGTTATCCACTACAAAGGTAAAGTATGTTGCCACCACATCATCCACATGCCAGGCAGTATGGCTACGAAGAATCTTGGGTGAGCTGAATCATCCATCGAAAAGGACGACAACCATTTTTTGTGATAACAATTATGCCATAGCACTATTGAAGGATCCAGTGTTTCATGGCAGGACAAAGCATATCGATATCCGGTACCACTTCATCAGAGAGCTGGTGAAAGATAACAAAATTGTGTTATTTTTTTGCAGGTCAAAAGAATAGGTAGCCGATATTTTTACAAAACCTTTGAAGGAGGAAGACTTCAACAGGATCTGGGAAATTTTGGGCGTTTAAGTCTTTGTGAAATTTGGTTTAAAGGAGGCTGTTAGAAAATTAAACCAGATTTGATGCCCTGACAGATCAAATCATCGCAAATTCGATCGCCATAAATTTCAATCATGCGCAGTTATTTTCGGTAGCTGCAGTTCGACAAGTGGGCTAAAACCCTAACGCGGCACATGCCAGAGGATAAGCATGTTAGAAGATAAGCCTTATCCTCACTTTTTCCTAGCTATAAAAGGCAGAGTGGTCTTTCAGAAGCGATATCAAGGAATTGGGGTAGATTAGAGAGTGAGGGATAGCTTAGCAGAGTAGAGGAGTCAGAGCAGCAATCTCCTAGAAACTCCTCCAGTGGTTATCCTGCAACCTTGCTTGTAGACGTCTCTGTAAAATCTTGCATTGTAAAACTGCATCTTGCAGTCTGTTTGAATCAATAAAATCTAGTGTTTTTGCAAGTTTGTCTCATCCCTTTTTTCAGTCTGTGTTTGCACCATTTCGATGTACTTAATCGCCTCGTGCGCCCCAAGTGAGGCGCACTATTTTCGTGCGCCCCAAGTGAGGTGCACTCTCTTCGTGCGCCCAAGCCCGGGCGCACTCCTCGGTTGCACCCAGTATCGAGCGCAAAAACCAAGTGCGCCCAAGACCGGGCGCACTCCCCTTTGCGCCCATCTTGAGCGCAACTGCCAAGTGCACCCAAGACCGGGCACACTCCTTCGTTGTGCCCAAGACAAGGAGCAACTGCCAAGTGCGCCCAATACCGAGCGCACTTTGAGCCTGCGCCCCATCTTAGGCGCACTCCCCAAGTGTGCTCCATCTCGGGCGCACTCTCTCCCTGTGCTCGATCTTTGGCACAACCACCTATTGCGCCAGACCCCTTGGCGCATCCCAAATTGCGCCGGACTTCCTTTCAATGGAATCTTTGCGTTACTTTCCAAAGCCTCTCGATAAGTCTTGTTATATGTTACCTATGAGGCCAAACGTGCCCTATTTGTTAAGATTGTGGTTTCTTCATGGGAATTACCTTGGAAATCAAGAGCTTCAAACCTTTAACATCTTTGTGGAAACGGAAGATATGCTTTTTCTGGACATTCAATCCATCAAAGATGGAGGAACTCCAACTTGGACAACTGAAAAGATCTTGATAACTTCATGTGACATTCTATACGTATGCTTCATTAGAACATCTGATGGTAGGGATCCCTTCGTAAATGCAATTCAGCTAAGGGTTCTTTCGACCGAGATGTATTATCCATTTCTAGAGGCGGGAATAATATTGAGTTCGGTATCCAGATACAATTTGGGTGCAAACTCCTCAGACATTATCAGGTGTTGATCTCGCTCTTGATTTTCTATTATCGGAAAGAGTGAAGTCTTGGATAACATATTGTTTTCTAATCAGGTACTTGAAGATCAATTCAAGTCGAGAATAGTAGCGCTGCCCGTATGTTCCCTCCTAGTGCAGTGACGTGTACGGCGATAGTTGCAAAACGGGGAGTGAAACAATTGCTTCTCAATCTAGGGATCCAATCGTCCAACCAATAGATGCCCTGTATTTTGGCGAGGTAGAAGCCCTCAACGAAACAAGGGAATTTTATCATAAAGTCGGCGATCGTGATCTTGGCACTGTATCTTTGGGGAGAAAAGGTTACGTGGATGAGGAAGTGTCGCAATGGTTCACCTACCAGCAGCCCGAATTAGAGATCTCTCCAGATAAGTCGATATGGAGTAGCCATTGGGCCTCTCATAAGGGCTGTCGAGCACTATAGAAGCCGGTACTGTGATAATGTTTTCTATTTACCTATCCCATCCATAAAATGATGAATTAATGTCTTGATTTTTTTTAGTAACTTATACTTGCTTCTTATGTCTTTCTTCGAAAGACCTGTAATGAACACATGGCCATATCCCTTTGAAATTGTAATCCTGACATCTAAATTATTTGAAGGACTGGAATACCTACACGTGAGGTCAACACCAAAAGTCATTCACAGGGACATAAAGAGCTCAAACATTCTTCTGGATCACAATATGAGGGCAAAACTGGTAGATTTTGGGCTTTCCAAATTTTTCGTGGATGATACATACTCTCAAGTTTCGACCGCAATAAAAGGAACGTTGGGATACTTGGATCCGGAGTAACGTGCCTTCTTCCCTATTTTCTTATGCTTAAAAAAAATGCTTAAAACAAGCTGAGTACTTACGTCGCATCATCCACCAATCATTTGATTTCGATTATTAGCTAAACTAGTTTCAAGTATTTGTATAAAAATTCTCTAACTATTTTTGGTCTCAAAGATCACTTAATTAACATATAACCCTTAACACTTTTGTTATGACTAGTTGTATCCATTTGCTTCTCACCCATAAAATTTTCAATTTTTATTTTTGAATGAAATTTTGATAGGGTCTTTAAAGCAGTTGAAACATTGAAAAAAAAAAATTGATTATATCTGGAATCATTTATCTTGAGTTTTTTTTTTTAATTTACATGGTAGAATCGGTAGCCGCCACAAATCCGGGCAATGACCGCCACAGTATTTTGCGTTGTCCACCTCAGAAACCGCCACACAGATCTTCGCGCAATCCGCCCCTATAACCATCATGCCACAATCATTTTAAACCTTTTACGCTGTTGAAAGCACCAGGAAAGGGACAAGCGTTCAGTCGACGAGGCCCAAGATTTGAATAGTTATATTGAGTTATATAAGTATTTTTGGTGTCATTAAATTTGAACTTTGGTATGAGCTGCATCATCCATATGTCTCAACAATAGAACCAAGACCTTTTTCTTCACCTATAAATCTTTAAACAAAACATTTTTAAGTTTTAAAATGTTTTTTAAACCTAGTTTTACTTAAGTTACTCTAAAAAAATTTCTACTAAAAAGTTCATTCTTTCATGCTTAGAAGTACTTGTTAAAAAATAATAAAGGATGGATGCTCTATAAAGATTCTTATATAGTATTTATAAAGTTAATAATATATTAAAGAACCCTAAATTTATTGTTATACCAAACTATTAACTTTTAACATGATAAAAAAAATACTCATACAACAATAAATAACATACTAATTTAGCTTAAGGAACACTTGAGGATGAAAACCCATGAATGAATCATTAAAGCATTATATTTCATGCAAAACAACGAGATTACAAGAGTTGTAACTATTAATTTGGATTTCTCTAAAATGTACATTCATCAGGCCCTTGTTTATTGCTTCACATAATACCTTTTAGTTGTATCCTTGTTTTATTATTAAGGAGATAACTTATCCCTATTCCTATTTCTCCAAATTCCTCTTCTCTTTACCCGTTTTTGTCCATCCAAATA
The DNA here is from genome assembly GCA_028583015.1 of Wollemia nobilis. Taxonomy (NCBI): domain Eukaryota; kingdom Viridiplantae; phylum Streptophyta; class Pinopsida; order Araucariales; family Araucariaceae; genus Wollemia; species Wollemia nobilis. The sequence continues at coordinate 239,371 of JAQPPZ010015480.1, forward strand.
AGCCTCATTATAACTCTTCTTCCAGATATGGGAGTGAAATTGTATCTTTTTTTTATTTAAATTCTTCCAAGTGTAAAACGAAAATGTGGATGATTTATAATGCTTTCTTTTATGCTTTTGAACGTCTAAATAGATGAATTTTGAGCTATAGTTTTATAATCACATGCATGATCATGTCAAGAAATTTTGTCTTATTTGCTTCTCTTCAATAGGATTATATAAACTATTAATTTTTATCACTTTAATTGGTTTAAAAGAACTATAGTGGAATGAATTTTAAATCATATATAATACTTTATGTCATCTTGTACATTGATAACAATAAATTAGTTTGGACATGATTTCATATAGTTATACCCAAAATGGTGCTCACTATTTTTCACATTTTTTTTTTTTTTTTTAGTGAGGAGTGTTAGATAATGCACTTTGAAAATGAATCATTTGAAAGAAACCCCTATGAAGTTTCATTTAAATCAAACTACATTTGAAATAAATATGACAAAAATGCAATGTTATCCTACTTTGTATACTTGTCAAGTCACCATCACTTCATCTTCCTTTATGTTAACATTTCATTATCTAAAGTGATTTGCTATAAATCCATATAGATCATGCCTCACAAATGAGATGGATTTTTATCATCAAAATATTATTACATTTGAATGAGATATATGAGATTAAAACATATCCCACCTATATTACATCATGATCACATAATGGTGTTACAATAACTTGGATATTATGATTGTATCACTTGCAATATTTAAACCTAGATCTTCTCAAGGAATTTAACTAGTTGAGCTAATATCATTTGATCTTAAAATATTATATTTATATCTATTTTCTAATTGTTTTTTTTAATTTGCTAAATTTATGAAGGCATATTTTTCTAAATGAAGTTCTTCCATTTTGCTAACAAGAATTGGTTCTTGCACTTTTTGATATCTTGGAAATATCTCATGTTACTATGGAAAATCTCATAACTGGTTTCTTTTCTCTTCAATATTAACTTCCAACTATGATCTACCACTTTTTTGGTTTTGGCACACTTTGTTTTGCAATTGGTTTTAGCAAATTTTCCTTTTTTTTCTTATTGATTTTAGGAATTGGCCTTATATAGTATGTTCTTCTTTCAAATATAGGAGTGAAACTTATATGTCTTTTGTACTATGGTTCTTCCAAGTGTAAAACATGTGTGGGAATAATTTTTTTAGATATATTCCTCCTAACACTAGCCCAAATTAGTTTTAGTCCACCTTGCACATGTCATGTCATCCCATTCATAGCTAGCTCATTGGATTGGTTATTTTTTTTTTTTTAAAGCGTTAGATTAATAAATAAACTTTAAGAAAAAAAATTACATATACATATTCAACCATGTCAAGAAAAAATTATAGAAATTTTATCTTATTGGAGCTCTTAGGAGAAATAAAATCGGAATGTATAATAGGATATTTTTTGTCACTTTGACTAGTCAATCAAATTTGTTTTCATATAAATTTAAAATAATATATTCCTCTAAGGCTCACCTACAAATAGAATCACTCAATTTTGACATGATTTAGTTTACTTATATCCAAAATACTACTCATTGATCTTAGTCATTATTTCATATTTTCTATTTATTTATTTTATTTATTTATTTTATTTATTTATTTATTTATTTTTTGGGGGGAGGGGTTAGATGATCCATTTTGAAATCAAATTAACTCTAAACATTCCTTTTGATGTCAAAAATATCCTTATGGATTTTTATTAAAATCCAACTTCATTTAAGGAGTTATAACCAATATATGTCATTCCCCTATTTTGGATTCTTGTCAAATCATCGTCAATTAGCATTCTTCCTTGACGTTAACTTTCCATGTTCTTATAAATTGTTATAAATTTATATAGTTCACATAAAATGGACAAAAATCCATTTTATTCTCCTAGTGGCTATGATACCTAGGTTCACACATTTTATATGAGCCTTTATATGAAAATATTCCATAGACTTCATTGAAGCTCTAATAGCTCTACTATGATGAGAAAAGAATTTTTGAAATTATAGAATCCCATATATAACTATTTAAAGTAGTAACTCAATATGTCAAGTAACACCTTGATATCTTCTATGATATTATTGACATGTCTTCCATAACTAGTAGGCCATCTAGATTCCAAATATTACCTATGGTTGGATCCTTCTACAACCATTATTAAAAGTTTATCATATCTCCATTGCTAGGTGTCAATTAAATTACAACAAGTTTACTCTATGATCCTACTTCCCATGCAAATATGTTACAACCTAGTATGTGTTGTTCTATTTGAGTAGTAGCACACTTTTCTAAATTATATCACATTTAATCGTAATCATATTTTACAATAATATTAATTATATAGAACCCTTAATAAAAATCCACCTACTCTTCACATCTATCTAAATATCATCATTCAATGACTAGTTATATGCAAATATCTTCATCCCCCTATCATCGTAAATGGAATGACATCCACACTTATCCATGCTTATTGCATAAATCTACCCTTTTCTTAGGGTTTTAACATACTCTTACATTTACTATTCGTACATGGTTAACTAGGGATATTATTTCCAAAATTTACCCTTGACACTTATCTTATAGTAATCTTATGACCATATCAAGAAGACCACCCCAAGCGCACTGAAAATTTTAGTGTTGGGATGTTTTCACACTCCCATTCTAAGATTATGGTGACAGATTCATCCTTCCAATTACTTTGTGATTAGTGCCTACCTTTCCTCATGATAGATGGAAAAAATTCCAATAAAGAAATCATAGGACCACCTCCACATTCCATAGCAAGGGACAAATATATTCTATATGTAGGTATCTCAAATTTTTAATACTATTTTCATAGCAATATCCTATTGCTTAAAATATAATAAGTTCATCATATTTTATGCTAATAACAACATATTTTCCTCTCCACAATGTTCTATTTTCTCATGTATCATTGAAATATTTGGCATATTTTTTAATATGCCCTAAAAATTTGTATTAAATATTATCATTATTTTTATTTTTTTCCTTCATATTCCTATTACGACCTTAATTGTAGCTAGATTACATTCCTTCCACTTGAAAATCATTCTTTTCTTTTTTTTACCAAAAAACCCTTTGCGAGACCGCCTTGGTCTGAGAGACCATGAACATGGGGTTATACACCGTCAAAATCACCCGAGAGTCAGACCCGACCTTGTCCACACCAAAATTATCAATTGGATTTTGGATACCCAATTCAGCTTTTTGGTAGGGTGGATATTTGAACCTGGGACCTCTCTTGGAGGATTTCCCTCTCCTCTCCAACTCACCTACAACACCTGGGTAACTTGATAATAATTCTAATTATTCTCACATCCTAATCAAAGACTAATTGAAAATCATCTAGTTGTTAAGAAATACTAAACACATGTAAGCCTTCTCCTTCAACTATATTTTCTTAAAACATATTAGATATGTTTTTGTTTCTATGTACACATGGGAAAATTGACCCTCTTGAAAATATTATACTAGACTCAAGGACTTTTAATAACCCACATTCTATAATTAATTACATAAAGGTCTCTTTTCATCCTATTAATTATAATATATTATCCTTCTTCAAATGCTACTTTTTTCACCACCTTTATGATGATATTTTCCATACACAATATTAACACTTGTAGCTATGCAATGTTCTTAGTTCAAACTGCCAAACTCTCCCATAACAAAAGAGGATATATTACTATTTAAAAAAAAATTCATTGTTGAAATATGGTAATATAACCTTATTATCAAAGGCTAACATCAAATGATGTAAGCCTATGTGCAACCTCTTTGTAAGCTAACATGTAATGGTTTTAAGTAGTTAGACCTGATGGCATAATTTGATTGACAACATTAATTAAAATTAAATTAAGTGATATTAATTTATAATTAAACTTGTACTTAACCTCAACCCTTTATGTTAGCTTGGGTTAATGTGATATGTAATTTTATTCATATTTTGATATGATCAAGAATTGGCATGAATAGAAAAAAAAAGATAACATTAAGAAAGATATTTTTCCTAATGAAAACTCACACACTCAATATTATTCACATCCAATATTATCAAGGAGTACAATGATATCTTATTCTTTTTTAAGACATGTTTTTTAAATAATATATGCTTTTAAAATAAGACATGCTTCTTATTTTAGAAGATACTAATTTAGAATAACTAATTAAATATTACCTTGCATGAAAAAAGATACTAAGTCTTATAAATTCCTCCTTGTTTAGTGGAAATTGGCCCCACTTTGATTAGAGGAGGGGGGAAAGGCTACTAAAACTATGAAAATAGTGTACCCATATGACCAAAGTATATAGTGGTATTCCTTATCATGGTACCGTGATTTTGTTGCTATTATAAATAAGAATATAAATGTGGTAATGTGTGGTGTTGTGGTGGGGATTGTTGTTGTGTTGATGATTGTCCTTGTAGTAAAGATTGTTGTTGTGGCTATGATAGGTACTATGACTATTACTAAATAGCAAGTAGAAACAAATACTACTATTATTGAAGAGCAGGAAGGGAAAAATACAACTATCATTTTTACAAATAATAAGAAACCTACTATAGATTAAGGGTTATATGTGGTTGGACTTGAGGCTAGAAACTGGTAGTTGAAGTTAAAAATACAAAGGTAATGATAGTGGTAAAAATAATAAACCAAAATAATACTATTGTTGCACCTTGTCCTATGTTGTTTAAATATTATGACCAAACTATTATAGGGGATTCCATGATGGTTGCACCTAAGAGTACAATTATTAAACTAGATTATGGTATTTATGTATAGGAAGGGGTAATTATTGTTGTCCTCCCTATTTAAGAACTATACCTATAGCACAAGTGGAGGTAGTTATCTTATTTTACCGTCTACATGAGTGTCCACAATTTGAGTAACACTCGACTAAATTCCTCATAGAAAAGGGTATCAAATGCCCTATATTATCCTTTGTAGGTTGATGAGTGATAAAAGTGCAGAATAGGTTGATGAGTACAATAATGTCTTGCATGAAATGATTTTGAATATTTTATTGAATTTGGAAAAAATTTTGGAGCATACTCATATTCATTGATGCTTCAAAACTCTCCTCATGATGAGTATCCTACTTAGGAGCCATTATAAAAGGGATTTCTACAAAATACCATTATTGGAAATTTTGAGTATATTATATTATCATTGATATCAAAGCATTGATGTCATAGGTTGATTATATTGGTTGTCATTGATGTCAAAGATATATTGGCATGGAAAAAATATAAGGTTTATAAGTTCGTTAATTATGCAAGGCAAAGTTCATCCCAATGCAAGGAAATTGATAAAAAGAAAAGGTTATAATATTTAATTTAAATATTATAAGCCAAATAGGTTTGGGATAAAGTTCTAAATGTTTGGTTAAAAGGTTCAAGGCCCTAGTTTAAGACCATGGTTTTAAAAATAAAGCAAGTTACTAAGGCTTAAAAATAAATAATATTATAATATTTTAATATTATAATATTGAGGACAAAAGTTTGAAGACAAAGGGTTAAATAATAAAAAGTTTATTATAATATTTTTATATTATAATTTAAACCCAAGATGGATTTGGTACCAACATTTTAGAAGGTTGCAAATAAATATTTTATATAAGTTTTGACGTCAACAAAGGAGGTAGAATCCATATAAATATGAATTAAAACTATGCAATAAGATAAGTTTGAAGTTAGATGGCATTCGATCTCCATCATGTGCAATTGTGAGAAAAAGGAAGGATAAGATTAAGTTTTAAAAGGGGACATAGGATGTGTGTATAAGGTCAACATCATGGGAATATGTTCTCAAGTGGGTGGTTGACCTAGCGATAGTCTAGACAACACTAAGGTGCAGGGCAGGCAACAGGTTTTAGGGTTGAAACTCGATGATGATAGTTTTTGATGTTTTGTTAACAAGGAGGATTCATGAAGATTTTAAAATATAAAACATACATATTTGGTTATGTGTGTGTGGTTGGCCTAACAACAACCCAAGAGGCACTAGCGTACTAGTAGGAAGGAGGTGTCGTGGTCGATTCTCACTTGCGATAGTTATGGTAAGAATAATTTTTTTATTAACTAAGGTTGAATTATTAAGGGCCTAAGTTGTGCTTGATTATTGTGCACATTATTTGACTTAGGGAGTTATAAGGGAAATAAGTTTTTATTTTGGCAATTATTTTAGAAGGAAATAAAAGGGGGAAATTGCAAATTTTAAAGTATTATTTTGTGGAGTAATAAGGTGTAATTAATGGTTAATAAATTTGTATTTATTTTGTTGAAATATTGAAGTGGGAGATAAAAGGTGTATGTCGTTATTTTATTGTTTGTAATACTGGCATTGGTATTGAAGGTTTTGGTTTATAATTTGATGCTTTATTTTGAGAAACCAAGAGAGTTCTAAAGCATATGTTTGGGACATAATTGTGCACACATTTTGAGAGGGTTTCCCAATATATAGAGGTTTTGTACTAATCCATTTTGAATTTGCAAAAAATATCATTTTTGATATAGGTATTTGAGGGTACATTTTCATCAAGCATTTTGAGGTATGGTGGTTCAACTCTTTATCTAGGTGGTTGTATTTTGAGGAAGTAATTTTTAGGTGGAGTTAAAAGGGTTTATTGGTGTGAATTGTTGAAAATATTTGAGCTATGGTTTGTGAAACAAATTGTGCATCATTTTTGAAAGAAAATGGAAATAATTGTATTAGTATTTGATATCTACATGTGTTTCACTGTGGAAAGAAATATGAAATACTTGTGCTAGGGTTGATACCAAGTTTGTACATCATTGTGAAACATTTTGAACATTAGTTTGAAAGATATTTTAAGTAATTGTGAAGTGTTTGAGATAAATCTTGTGAAGTAAATTTGTGCATTATTGTGCTTGATACTTGAGAGAAAATTTTCAAGAAAGATAGACCAATTTTGTGAAGCAAATTTATATACTAGTTTGATTTGATTTGAGAGGGATTTGCAAGAGGTAGATATTGGATTGGATGAATGCAATATTTGTGAATGTGAAGAACTTATTGGTTAATTTATAATACATATCATTATCTATATGTTTTATAGTTTAAATGAATTTTGGTTAGAATAGGTCTGAATTAGTTTAATTGAAGAAATTATTTCTAAAAAAAAATATTCATTGTTGTGAGCATTATTTGTGTGCAAGTTTTGGGAAAAATTGAGCATGTATTATGAACAATTTTGAGCATGTGTTAGAGTAAATTTGAAGTAGGTATAAGGCAGATCTGAGCAAGTCTTGTGAGAAGACATGAAGTAGTTTTAATAAATATTTGGGCAAGTCTTATGGGAAGACTTGAAGCAGTTTTAAGGTAAATTTCAGCAAGTCTTGTGAGAAGACTTTAAACACATTTAAGGAAGATTTGAGAAATTATTGTGAGAAGACTTGAATTAGGTTTGAGGTATATTTAAGCAAGTCTTATGAGAATACTTGGGATAGATTTGAGAATATATTTGTGCATATAATTTGTGCATATTTGGATAGAGTTATGTACAAATTTGGAGCAGATTTGTGCTAGCCTTCTGATGAGATTTGGTGCAGATTTGAGATAGATTTTTAATAACACAAGCTTATACTGAGAGGGGGGGGGTGAACAGTATAAGACCTCTTTTTACTTTTTCCTTTATACTTCAAAATAGTAAAGCAATATACCCAAAGCAATATCAAAACAATGCACAATATCATCCACAAAGTGACACCAATTTTAACGTGGTTCACCCAGAATGCCTGGGCTACGTCCACAAAACTTTTCTCTAAAAGTTATCTCAAAGTTCTTTGGGAAACCTTCCCAATTACAATGTTTATGAGCCTCGGCCCAAAGGAGACACCTTCCCCCAATCTGAATTTATGAGCCTCTGCTCAAAGGAGATACCTTCCCCTCTGCTCTGGAAATGATCCCTCAGAAGATCAACTGCCTCTACCTCTTGCCAGCACGTGGAACTCCTTTCCACCGAAGACCTCCTGTCCTCAATGCTTAGCCTAAGAGACCTCTGCCTTCTATGATCACGTCCACAGCAGCTCAGCTACCTGTACCAAACATAGTCAGTCGGTCTAGTACAAGTCTTCCTCTCCGTCCATCGGATCTGTCCAACTCTTTGAACAAATCAATCCTCTGCACACAAACCTTCTCAAAGACTTGCCAAATCTGTCCTCAGGTTCTTCTCAAAGAACCAATGTACCTCTGTCCTCAAGTTCTCTGATAGAACTCTCAAAAACTCAGCTCACAAGTCCTCTGCTAGGACCTGTCCAAATCTGCTCACAAGTCCCCACCGAAACCTGTCCACAACCTGCTCACAAGTCCCCACTGGAACCTGTCCAAAACCTGCTCACAAGTCCCCACTGGAACCTGTCCAAAACCTCAGCAAGCTCACCAAGAAAAACTTGCTTAGCATGAACCCACAAAGAGAATTGTTAGAGACCCAATGTGATTCATAAACCTCATAGAAGCATAAAGAGAATTGTTAGAGACTCAATATGTTCTATACTTAACTCCCAATCTCAATCTCAAATCTCATAGAAACATAAAGAGAATTGTTAGAGACCCAATATGTTCTATACTTAACTCCCAATCTCAATCTCAAATCTCATAGAAACATAAAGAGAATTGTTAGAGACCCAATATGTTCTATACTTAACTCCCAATCTCAATCTCAACTCAATCTCAATCTCAAAAGAATAAGATAGATGTAGTATGCTTTTCTCAAGAATATGAAACACAACCCAACAATTGCCAACCATGCAATATCTCATATAACAATGATACTTATATTCTTTTTACCAACAACTAGGGTTTCATCATCTCAATGCAAGTAGCAAGACTTACTAACATAAACCCTAGTGCAAAAATGCTTCCTCTTACTCAACCAGAACTATGCATTCACCCAAAAATTCATCAATGACTTTAATGCATAAACAATCTTCAATATCCAGAAAATAAGATTTACACCAAAAATACCTAGTAGACAACCTTTTCACTCCAAACTCAATTTCAGAAAATATACCATAAACAACATACATGGAAGAAGTTGCCCATACCTTTACTTTGATGAAGAAGGAGAACTCAAAATCTGTCACAACACTAACTCTCAATTTGCCACCAATTAGAGTTAGCAACTATACAATAATACACAATAATAAAGATCCAAATATAACACCTTATTTCTCCAACTTAGTAAAAACCACCAAAGTACAATAACATACAAAGTAAAACCTCTTTACACCTTATTACTCCACATAAACATTAAACATCAATAAACAATGTCAAAAACAAATATGATACCTTAACCTTATACCTCCCGCGCATTCATAGCCACCATCCTTTGCACACCGCGACCAAAAGAAAAAATTACCAACGAAGAGAATCGAACTCGGCACCTCTGCCTTCTAGCACTTTCGCTTAAACGCCACCGCCGTTGGGTCACAAGTGCCCAATGAAGTAATACACCGCTGCCCTCTCTTTTATCTTCCTTTGACGCCAAGAATCTGGAAAACGTAAACGTCTTCCACAAACCGCATGCAAACAATCCACTGCCATCAAGCAAAAAGGTAAGGATGCAGCCCAAGCTCAAATCCGAGTTTGCCGAGCATAGTCTCCAAGACACAGAATAAGCACGATTTCAAAGACGTCAATCGAAGATTCAAAAACATAGAGCAAGCTCAACTCGAAGACACCAAGCGTTGTTCGAAGGAAATAGAGCAAATGCAAATTACAGACGCCAAGCGCAAATCAAACGAAATAGAGCAAATGCAAATCGTAGACGCCAAGCGCAAATCAAACGAAATAGAGCAAATGCAAATCATAGACGCCAAGCGCAAATCGAACGAAATAGAGCAAATGCAAATCGTAGATGCCAAGCGCAAATTGAACTAAAACAGAGTAGCCACAAATCGCAGATATCAACATTAATCGGAGGTGCTCACTTTTGAAAATCATGCCAACTTATATAGCCATTTTTCCTTAACTGTTTGACGTCGGCGCTCCTCCAACGATGGCAACATATCGATGAAAGAATTCTTTTTTCTTCCATCGCTTAAGGGTTGAAAGACCCTTTAATAATAATTAAAATAATAATTATTATTATTTTATTAATAATAAATTAAACTTGGACCTTTGACAAAGGTTTGAGTTAATTTAATTATTAATAATAAACATGGACCTTTGCATTAAGTTAAGCTTGGTTTTAATAAAAACCCTTAATGAGTCCAAATGGTTTTAAGAAAAACCTTTAGCCTTGTCACCATGGTTTTAATAAAAACCCTTTAACATAATGAAGCTTCTCAAGATATTCTTGACATCACACTCTTTTGATATCAACACAAAAATGCCTTTTGACATCAATGACAACTTATACATTTGAGCAAAGGCAATGTACCCAAAGTACCCAAAATTGCCAACAATCTCCCCCTTTGTCATTGATGGCAAACCTTTACTGAAAACACTTCTCAAGAGCCAAAGCCGAAACCAGCTGAAACCAACTGTGCTAACAAGTGAGAATCTTCCTTTGAAGTTTTGCTCCCCACCGACTTGAAGCTTTCCTCTTCACTTTGAAGCTCTCCCCCTTACTCATATCTCTCCCCCTTTGTCATCAATGGCAAAGGGCCACCTTTGGGGCTCGGGACTAAGAATTAGCCTCTTAGCTTAGTCCCTCCCCCACCTCCTGATGAGGTGATTAATTCTGGGGTGGGAGTAAAACTCCCATTAGGCACTGATCATCATCAGCATCTATAACTTCCTTGTCGGGCCTTCTCTTGAATTCTTTGTCCATATTCCTATTCCTGTCACTGTTCTTGTTCTTGTTCTCATCCCTGTTTTTATCCATGCCTTGATCCTTGGACCTGATCATGCCACTGTTCCTATTCTTGTATTCTGGAATTTTAGCTCTACACTGTCTGATTGTGTGACCTTCATTGTTGCACTTATAACAAGTAACAATGTTATTTCTTTTAGGCATACCTGTTCTTTGAATCCACTAGTTTTGACCAAACCTGTTCTGACCAAACCTGTTCTGACCAAACCTGTTCTGATCAAACCTGTTCCTGATATTTGCCTTGCAATAAACTGCCTTGTGCCCAAACTGTTGACAAGAGTAGCAATACCCTTGAAAGAAATTACCACCTCTAAAACTGTCATTTACCTTCTTCACTTGAGCCATGCAATGTGAAGCTATGTGACCAAACCTGTGACAAGCAAAACATCTACCTTGAAACTTCCCTTTATTTGACCTCTTAGGCTCTGAAAACTTCTTCTTCTCATTCTGAATTCTATTTTCTATTTTTGTGCATCTATCATTCAAGGACTCATGATCTGAAATACTTTCCTCATCAGAACTCTCTTCCTTTTGGAGTCTCTTACTAGACTCTCCAACTTGTTCCTTGTGAGGCTTAACAAAACCAAGGCCTATTTTATCTGTTGTCTTTCTTTGACCTTTGATGAGAGACTTAACCTTTTTGGAGCTATCTTGAAACCTGTGAAGCTTATCCTTGTACCCTTTAGTTTCCTCTTTCAAAGAAGCCATTTTCTGTTCTAACTCACTATACTCAAGAACCTTAGACTCTAACTCATCCTTGAGTTCTTGTGTCTTAGCTATAGAGAAGTCAAGACTTTCTATAAGATCATCTCTCTCCATACAACATTCATCCAACTTATCCTTGAGTCTAGCATTCTTCTTTCTTTCCTTTTTCAAAGCACTAAGAGCACTAATAAGTTCACCTTTAAGATCTACTTCACCTTCCTCTATATGTTTGCTTTTAGAATCATCAAAGCATTTTTTTAGATTTCTTATCACTAGAGGTGCTACCCTTTTCAAAAACCATACATGCATCTTCCTTATAGTTTTCTGAAGCATCCTCATACATACTAGAAACCAAATCATTATTTGTGCAATCATCCTCAAGGTGACCAAAATTTCCACATCTAAGACATTTCATGATAATGAATCTATGTTTTGGTTCTTCCTCTTTTTAGATATGAACAACATCTCATTTTCATTATCACTTGAAGAACTTTCACTATCACTACTAGAACACTTACTTGCTTTGTCTAGGTAGAAACTCTTCTTGTGTTTGTGAGAATACCTCTTTCCTTGATTGTTGTGCTCATATTTGTTTTTCCTATGATGCTTGTGCTTTTCAGAATCCTTGCTCTTATAGTCCTGTTTATCTTCATCACTTTCATCCTTGGCAACAGTACAGTCAGTAGCATAATGACCAAACTTTCCACAATTGAAACATCTTACGTTTTTCATATTTTTGTGCTTTCTAGAGAACTTGCCTTTCTTGTTGTAATATGCCTCTTCATCACTAGAAGACTCATCACTCTCTTGAAACTGTTTACCTTTGGATTTCTTGGTAGCCTTGAAAGCTGCCTCCTTCTTGACATCAACTTTCACTTGAGTTCTTAACTCAAATGCTGCAAGTATACTATGGAGCTCATCCTTTTTCAACTTATCCAAATCTTTAGCTTCCTCAATAGCAGAAATATTTTCACTAAATCTATTAGGAAGAGATCTTAAAATCTTATCACAAACATCATTTTCAGCAAGCTCAAGACCTAAGTCTTTCATGGAGTTAACAACCTCATCCATACGAAGCATGTAGTCACTAATATTTTCATCATCATTCATCTTGAGTTGTTCAAACATACCTTTGAAGTGTCTCAACTTGGCCTTTCTGACATTTGTATCACCTGTATGAACCACCTTCAACTGATTCCACATTTCACTAGCTGTCTTGCAGTGAATCACTTTGGTGAGATCTGCTTTCTATAAGCCTTTCAGGATTGCATTCATTGCTTTTGAATTGTTGTGATGTAGGAGCCTTTCTTCTTTAGTATTAGGACCAAGTTCAGGAATAGTGTACTCATCTTCAATCACTTCCCAAACCTCATTCCCAAGTGCCATTAGATGAACCTTCATCCTTGCACTCCAAAGACCAAAATCTGACCCATCAAGAATAGGTGTTGCATTGCCACTTGAATGATCCATTGTGTTCTTTACTAGCTTTTCCTTCAAGTTGTTAAACTTTTCGAAGGCACCTGCTCTGATACCAATTGAAGAACACAAGCTTATACTGAGAGGGGGGGGTGAACAGTATAAGACCTCTTTTTACTTTTTCCTTTATACTTCAAAACAGTAAAGCAATATACCCAAAGCAATATCAAAACAATGCACAATATCATCCACAAAGTGACACCAATTTTAACGTGGTTCACCCAGAATGCATGGGCTACGTCCACAAAACTTTTCTCTAAAAGTTATCTCAAAGTTCTTTGGGAAACCTTCCCAATTACAATGTTTATGAGCCTCGGCCCAAAGGAGACACCTTCCCCCAATCTGAATTTATGAGCCTCTGCTCAAAGGAGATACCTTCCCCTCTACTCTGGAAATGATCCCTCAGAAGATCAACTGCCTCTACCTCTTGCCAGACACGTGGAACTCCTTTCCATCGAAGACCTCCTGTCCTCAATGCTTAGCCTAAGAGACCTCTGCCTTCTATGATCACGTCCACAGTAGCTCAGCTACCTGTACCAAACACAGTCAGTCGGTCTAGTACAAGTCTTCCTCTGTCTGTCAGATCTGTCCAACTCTTTGAACAAATCAATCCTCTGCACACAAGCCTTCTCAAAGACTTGCCAAATCTGTCCTCAGGTTCTTCTCAAAGAACCAATGTACCTCTGTCCTCAAGTTCTCTGATAGAACTCTCAAAAACTCAGCTCACAAGTCCTCTGCTAGGACCTGTCCAAATCTGCTCACAAGTCCCCATCGAAACCTATCCACAACTTGCTCACAAGTCCCCACCGGAACCTGTCCAAAACCTGCTCACAAGTCCCCACTGGAACCTGTCCAAAACCTCAGCAAGCTCACCAAGAAAAACTTGCTTAGCATGAACCCACAAAGAGAATTGTTAGAGACCCAATGTGATTCATAAACCTCATAGAAGCATAAAGAGAATTGTTAGAGACTCAATATGTTCTATACTTAACTCCCAATCTCAATCTCAAATCTCATAGAAACATAAAGAGAATTGTTAGAGACCCAATATGTTCTATACTTAACTCCCAATCTCAATCTCAAATCTCATAGAAACATAAAGAGAATTGTTAGAGACCCAATATGTTCTATACTTAACTCCCAATCTCAATCTCAACTCAATCTCAATCTCAAAAGAATAAGATAGATGTAGTATGCTTTTCTCAAGAATATGAAACACAACCCAACAATTGCCAACCATGCAATATCTCATATAACAATGATACTTATATTCTTTTTACCAACAACTAGGGTTTCATCATCTCAATGCAAGTAGCAAGACTTACTAACATAAACCCTAGTGCAAAAATGCTTCCTCTTACTCAACCAGAATTATGCATTCACCCAAAAATTCATCAATGACTTTAATGCATAAACAATCTTCAATATCCAGAAAATAAGATTTACACAAAAATACCTAGTAGACAACCTTTTCACTCCAAACTCAATTTCAGAAAATATACCATAAACAACATACATGGAAGAAGTTGCCCATACCTTTACTTTTATGAAGAAGGAGAACTCAAAATCTGTCACAACACTAACTCTCAATTTGCCACCAATTAGAGTTAGCAACTATACAATAATACACAATAATAAAGATCCAAATATAACACCTTATTTCTCCAACTTAGTAAAAACCACCAAAGTACAATAACATACAAAGTAAAACCTCTTTACACCTTATTACTCCACATAAACATTAAACATCAATAAACAATGTCAAAAACAAATATGATACCTTAACCTTATACCTCCCGCGCATTCACGACCACCATCCTATGCACACCGCGACCAAAAGAAAATCCAACGAAGAGAATCGAACTCGGCACCTCTGCCTTCTAGCGCTTTCGCTTAAACGCCACCGTCGTTGGGTCACAAGTGCCCAACGAAGTAATACACCGCTGCCCTCTCTTTTATCTTCCTTTGACGCCAAGAATCTGGAAAACGTAAACGTCTTCCACAAACCGCATGCAAACAATCCACTGCCGTCAAGCAAAAAGGTAAGGATGCAGCCCAAGCTCAAATCCGAGTTTGCCGAGCACAGTCTCCAAGACACAGAATAAGCACGATTTCAAAGACGTCAATCGGAGATTCAAAAACACAGAGCAAGCTCAACTCGAAGACACCAAGCGTTGTTCGAAGGAAATAGAACAAATGCAAATCGCAGACGCCAAGCGCAAATCGAACGAAATAGAGCAAATGCAAATCGCAGATGCCAAGCGCAAATCGAACGAAACAGAGCAAATGCAAATCGCAGATGCCAAGCGCAAATCAAACGAAATAGAGCAAATGCAAATCGTAGATGCCAAGCGCAAATCGAACTAAAATAGAGTAGCCACAAATCGTAGATATCAACATTAATCGGAGGTGCTCACTTTTGAAAATCATGCCAACTTATATAGCCATTTTTCCTTAACTGTTTGACGTCGGCGCTCCTCCAACGATGGCAACATATCGGCGAAAGAATTCTTGTTTCTTCCGTCGCTTAAGGGTTGAAAGACCCTTTAATAATAATTAAAATAATAATTATTATTATTTTATTAATAATAAATTAAACTTGGACCTTTGACAAAGGTTTGAGTTAATTTAATTATTAATAATAAACATGGACCTTTGCATTAAGTTAAGCTTGGTTTTAATAAAAACCCTTAATGAGTCCAAATGGTTTTAAGAAAAACCTTTAGCCTTGTCACCATGGTTTTAATAAAAACCCTTTAACATAATGAAGCTTCTCAAGATATTCTTGACATCACACTCTTTTGATATCAACACAAAAATGCCTTTTGACATCAATGACAACTTATACATTTGAGCAAAGGCAATGTACCCAAAGTACCCAAAATTGCCAACATATTTGAAAATAATATTTGGAGTAGACCAAAGCAAAGGGGGTAGATTTCTCCTATGGAGAGATATACACAAACAATATTAGAGGGGATAGAGTTATCTTATGGAGAGAAATCCACAAACTAGATTAGAGGGGATAGAGTTCTCCTATGGAGAGATATCCATAAACCAAAGCATAGAGGATAGATTTCTACTGTGAAGAGAGATCCATAAACTAGAGTAGAGGTGATAGATTTATCCTATGGAGAGAGATCCATAAACTAGAATAGAGGGGATAGAGTTCTACTATAGAGAGATATCCAGAAACCAGAGCATACGGGATAGAGTTATCTTGTGAAGATATATTCACAATCCAGAGCAAAAGGGATAGATTTATCCTATGGAGAGAGATACACAAACCAGAGCAAAGGGGATAGAGTTCTCCTATGGAGAGAGATCCACGAACCAGAGCAAATGGGATAGAGTTCTCGTATGGATAGAGATCCATGAACTTGAGCTTAGGGGATTGAGTTATCCTTTGGATAGAGTTCCATAAACATTGTAATAGGGATTTTATTCCCAAGAGATTTTTAGAGGAAATTTAGAAGAAATATTTTCTCCGTGGATGTAGCCCACATTGGGTGAAGTAAGTTAAATTTGTGCCTCTCATATGTGTGATGATTTGTGCATTATTTATTATACTAGATTGATAATATTGCTATTATAATTTGGAAAAATAAGTAAAATATAGTCTTATACATTTCACCCCCTCTCAGTATAAGCTTGTGTTCTTCAATCACCTACAAAACATAGAAAATATGGAAGAAAATTAATGGTGGTGTCAAACTCCAACAATAATGCACCTTGTTTACAATAAAATTTGCACAATTGGTTAAATAAAATTCATAAAATGAGATCACTTAAAATAAATAAATTTTAAAAATAATAAAGCACCTTTATTTTCTAAAAATAAGATCTCATTTTTTCTCTTTTTCCAAAAATAAACTCTTTTTTTCTTGATGAATTTTTGTGCAACTAAAAAAATATTGTTATCCCAAATTCAAATAGCCATAAATTTTACAATATTTCTTAGAATTTAGAATATGACCACTCATTTTTGTAGTAATTAAAATATTCTACATGATGGTGGAAGAATATTATGAATTTGACTGCTAGAAAAAAAGTTATAGCTCTTGTAAATAGAGTGACATTTTTTGAGAAAAACTGAATAAATACCAAGCAAGGGTAATAGATGAAAATCCTTAAGGGGGATAGATATTTGGAAATATAATATGAGGAATTTAGTAAATATTGTGTTAAAATATTTTAGAAGACTAGATCCAAGATCATGATTGCTTGGATCTCTAAGAAAAAGTGAATAGAGATCTAGTAAGGTCAATATGTGAAAACCATTGAGGATAGATCTTTGGAAACCTAAGCTGAGGGATCTAGTAAATATTGTGTCACAATATTTTAGAAGACAAGATCCAAGGTTGTAATTTCTTGTCTCTAATACCAATTGATATAAATAAGAATTGGCATGAACAAAAAGGAAACATGAGGAGAGATATTTATCTCAATGAAAATTCATACACTCAATATTATTCAAATCCAATATTATAAAGTACAATGATGTCTTTATTTTTTAACATATGTTTTTTAAATAATATATTCAATGATATCTTAATAAAAAATTTGTCTTAGCTTGGAACATATGACAACCATTCACATACACAATATAACAACCCAAAGAAAAATTAAGATAAGATCCACCAAAATGGACTTTAGTGGCCTAGCATATTAGAACCATTTGTATGTTAGCTAAAGCAACCACCCAAATAAGCCTACCCTAAAAACCTTCACAAATTAGGGAGTTCATACCAGCTACATCAACAAGCAAGAGATCCTAAAGAGGATTAAATAGCAAAACCACCTTAGAGGTATAGTAATACATGGTGGTAGAAACAAATTATCAATTCGATGACTTAGAAGCCTTCAACATTGATGAATCCTAAATCTAAATACCTTGAGTATATTGAATGTAGTGTAAAAATAATTTTGATTGTAGAATATATAAGAATATGCAAATCTTCTACACAAATATTTAGAGGGAAAATGCCTCACCTATGCCTATAAATAGGACTATAATTCAATTATGAATACATTGGGATCTACTTGATCATGCCTAATATTTATCATGCTCTTCTTTTTACCTCTCCTTAGTTTTATGAGTTAACCTAAAATATTGAGCCACTATCTAATGATCATCAAACATTTTCAAGCTACATGCCTTGTAATCATTTTGATGCATGAATGGAAGTTGTGACTAATTTCACTCTATCCTGCTTCTTTAGTGTGTTTTTTGTTATTGGTTATACAGTTTATAGTATGTTCAATTTCTAGCTATTATAATATGGAGAATATGTTCATTTATATCTTTTTTCATACAGTAAAAAGAGGGACCTTGATCTTGGTGCATCATTCCCATAACTTAGGTTTAATTTCCTATACTTAATATTTTCTATAATTTGATTTCTAGTTCCTTCATGTTCCCTATTTATTACTTTTATTACAATTTCTTTTCCCTATAAATAAAAGTAGATCTAAACCCATGGGGCCCTAAAGTGCACAAATATAAAATCCGATGAGGATCCAATCTCATGCAAAACCTTGGAGTTGACCCATAGGATTTTCCTATACCCACAAAGCTTCCTACTATATCATTTTACATGAAGCACATGTACCCTAGGTGTGTCGGGCCACCACCTAGACTAGTCAATACACCAAGAGATGAAACCAACCTATTTGACATGCTTGGTAGGATGATATTAAAAAGTCTACCTTATGAATCTAAAATAAGACTCTTTATTGTGATCTTGGTAAATTTTATAGTTAATCCACTTGTAGTGAAGCATCAAGAGATTCACCTAGTGAGTCCATTGAAAAGGAAAATACTTTGAAGAGGTTACTTGATAAATAGTAGTCTAAGATTCTTATTTGGGTCTATGTATCTTAGGCTCATTGAAGTATTATCTCCCCATTTGGAAATTTGAATCTCAAATAAAGAACCTAAAATTATATTAGCAGAATGATTATCACTAGAGTATTTACTAGAGTTAATCAAAAATAGCTAGTGTTGCCCCTAAGAGCAAGGAGGAGGAGCCAAAAATGATGTAACATGGTGATGCTACTAATCCAGCATCCTTAGCAACTTTTGATATAGAATTATATAGGTCCATTTATCCCACTTATTCCACTTATTTTATAGGACTCAATCACTACCTCAACACACAAGTCCTTACCCTACTTCTTGAGGGAATATGTTGTCACCTTGAAAAATCATCTACATCACTTAGTGAGCTTGTGTGTAGTGCATTTTATTGAAAAATAAGATACATCCCTAATGCTACTAGTGACCACTTTTAGAGTTAAGCCTCAATAATGGTACATTGAGCTTAATCCTGATTCAATTGAAATCGAATAACATCTAATAGACCTCTTGATAAGCAAATTCATAGAGAAGTAGTAGCTCATGAAAATAAAGATGGTGCCCACAAGTGATAGATGATATTAATATCTGGTTCTATAATACTTGGTAGAGGATCCCCAATAATATTTGACCACCATTGGATATGGAATTTATATATTGCTTGAAAGCTTTTAATTTTGAAATTGCATTGATGGTCAAGTCTAAGGTAGGGAATTCCTTACCAAATTCCTAAGAGATATCCATCCAAGCTAAAAAGTATATAATCCAAATAAGAAGGATAGACTCTAGACCACCTTTGCTATTTTTTCCTTTCATACAACCCTTACATCATCCTTATTTAACTATCCAAACTAGTTTAACTACTCCTATAATGAGCTCAAGGTAAGCCTAGATTTTTTGTTCTTATGCTACTAAAATTGAAGAAATGTAGAACATGATAATGACCTCCTCCATACTATGACCAAAGGTGTGATTCCCATATTCTAGTCCTTCAAAGGAGAAAACTATCACAATAATTTTATGCTATGTGGCTATGCCCAACTCTTCATTGATTTGGTGATCCCATAAGTAATTACAACACCACACTAAGGTTGTGGATTATGAAAATCATGTGTGGATATGGAGCATCATTTAGTTGGCATAGAGAAAGAAAAAATAATTCTTGATATTTATGATTCAAATTCAATATCCATGTAATTCAAAAGCAACTTTGGTGATGTGAGGAAGATCATAATTCATGCATGATTTAGATTTGAGAGAAGGTGATAGATTTTACCTATTGTTTACCAAGAGGAGACACTAGTTGTAGATATGTTGTGCAAGAATAGAAGGTTATTTTAAGAACATCATATTTGGATATCGTCGAACAAAAAGATAATACTAGACATTCTAAAGAATGAAGAGAAATCTATGTTTGAAGAATCATAAAAGCAATTACCATGCCAACCACATCAAGGATGAACCTAAACCAAATGGTTGAAACTCTAATCATTCCCCTTGTATCATCCAATTGTGTAATACTTATTATCCAGTCGTATTTTGCATGAAGAAAATTTGGTTGTCATATAGTGAATGTCACATCCATTGAAGAGGAGGATTTAAGATCTATGATGGGTTTGTTTGTTTTATTGGACATTGATCAGTTGAATAGAAACTATTATCATGTATTATATGTTTTCATCCATTTTATAATGCATACAAACAAATTATTTATTTGAAGGTAGAAATAGTTATCCCACATGGACCATGAGAGGGCTCATTAAATCCTATAAATACATTTTTTAATTTTTATTGACTATACGTAAAAATAAGGAGATTCATCTAGTATTTTAAAGCACTAGAACATTTTCTTGGAGGTTTTTGTTGGAGAAAAAACTTCAATCCCTTACACCTATTTTTTTCTACCTAAAAAGACACTATTGATTTATTTTAGTTCAAGGTAATGACCAGTTTATAAGTAAAGGCTTATATATACTAATTGGAAATGTATTTGTGACGCTAATCTAGTGGAATTGAAATATTTATATTTTTTTGAATATTGAACATGACTACTAGTGCACTAGAATTTCTATTACCCAATTTCAATATATTATGGGGGGATAATTACTCTGCTTGGAAAACTAAACTATAAAATCATCTTGAGTTTGATGAAGTGTGGGAAATTGAAAATGTGTCCACTATCCATCTTGACATACATGATACTAATCGAATAATGTTTAACAAATTAGAAATGAAATCTTGATTTATCATCACATTCAATGTCTCTTATGAATTTCAACCATTAATTCATCACTCAACCATATAAAAAGACACATGGTACAAGCTCTACATAAGATTTGAGGTAAATAACAAGAACCAAATATTGTTCCTTCAAAGCTAAATTTGTTGTGTAAAAATAAACCATGGAAAAAAACTTAAATATTCTTGAAATAATTTGTAGAGCTACATGCATCACTACAAGCCATCAGAGAAACAATATTTGATGATGAGAAACAATGGTGAAATTGTTCTATTGATCAACAATGCATTACATAGTTTTATAGTTCTTGAAAGAACTAAAAATAGACACGGTGGTTGAGAGAAATCCTCTTAAACTTATTACAACAAACTAACTTAAATATAGCTCTTATCCTAACAACATTCTAATCTTGGACTATGGTCAAACATTGATCAACCAAGACAAAACCTCAACGTATGCTAATCAAATTAACTAGAAATATGTAAATCAAAACATTAAACTAAAACTAAATACTAGGACTTAATACTTGGGACTAAGGAGGCAATGTTGAAAATATTCCAACATTCTCCCCCTTTATGCTAAAGGAAGTCATGCAAGAGTTATTTAAGCATCATAGAGTTGGAAGAAAATATTTCTCTTATGTTTCCTCCAATCTTGAATCAAGAAATCAAAATTTACAAAATACTTATGGTGGCACTCCTTCCACTCTTCATGTGGAATTTTCTGTAAATGCTTGAGTGCCTTCTTTTGTTGATTAGACCCCCATTCAAAAAAAGTATCTCCTCTTATGGTTTTCAGCAACCACTCTCTTACATCTTTATCATTATGGTATTTAAAACATGCTCTCACATTTTGATCTTATTTTACATCTTCAACACTAAACAATACTCCACATGAGTAGTTATAGTTAATCATCTCACATAGATTATTATACCATAACACTCTTTCACATATTTCCACACAAAATATCACAACAAATATGGCCATATAATGACCAACTACATATGCAACATAAAGTTGCTCCTCACACAAATATTCTCTCACAACAATGACTTTACAAGAATCCTTCTCCCAAGGAATTTTGAACACATCATTTTGATCCATGTGACCCAAGTTCTCCATAACTGTATTCTCTCCAAGAAGAATCTTCATCAAAGTTGTTTCAATGAGACAATCACCTTTCTTTCATTCCTGCTCATAAAAAACAAATCATTAATCATATAAATATTACCTTTAGTATGAGTAGATTTGGTGCTTCCCATAAAGCTATTTTGTAGCAGTTCTCCTTCATTGTATGGTGCTTCAAGATCAACCATCAACTTTTCACTAAGATTTCTTCTCCTTTGTTCAATCCATGTTGGTGTGTTGAAACACCATTCATTGAAGCAATCATACATTGTTGCTTTTTCAAGACAACTCTCTTTCTACAATCTAATCACTCCAAGTGAATGATCTTCATCCATGAGTGATGTTTCCTTTGCCATTACGACAAGAAAATCAGAAATCTCATTTCCATGTTTTGTTTCTATCATATTTGCCCTATCACTTTCCATATACCAAATGAGAGAGTCTTGTGTATTATTTTCTTCACACAACACATCATTCACCCTTGATGAGTGATCTTCAAACAAGAAGCCTATCACTTCCATATCCTCTTCATAAAACTTTTCTTATGGATCATCATTCCACATTACTTTATTTGTTCTTTCAAGAGAGCACACATCCATTCCAATTGAATGGTTTTCAAGATAAGTGAGCCAATGGTCTTCCATGAACATTGTTTCTCCATCTTCATCCCACAAAACTTCTTTATTCTCCTCTATGATAATTGTAGGTGCATTCTCAAAAATACACTCTCCATAGTTCTCCTTCATGAGATATTATTCATCATACATTTCACTTTGATGGTCTTAAAGCAAGGAACACTCAAATTTGAGTGTTTCTCTTCCTTCATCTTCAAATTCTTCTTCCACTTTTGTGTGGTCTTCAGTACAAGGTCCTTGAGCAATTGTATCTCCATTGAGACATCCATCCTCTTTGCTATCAATGTGAATGCTTTCCAAGCATTCCATTCTTGCAAAAAAATTATTAGTACAATTTTTCTTTTCATATTTTTCTCCTCCTAAAAGAAATAATTGACTATTATTGATGAGGATTGATGTTAGATCTTTCATATGACCCCTCTAGTAGTTCCTAGCTAGGTTTGCATAGTTTATTTCTTGCAAATTAATAATTGTAAGTGAGTCTCCTTCTCACATGCACTTGTGGGCACTAGTTATCTTCTAGTTGTCATTTAGAGTGTTAGTTAGTAAGTGTGAACTCAAAGTAGGAAGTGTGTACTTCAAGATAGCTAAAATGGATCTTCTAGTTAGCAATATTCCTTTCTCTTAACTTAGAAGTTTACGTGCATTCTCCTTTGCACCTTTGTAGCTTATGGTTAAGCATATTGAATCAAATCCATGATTTAATGGGTTGGTTATGTATTTTGGGCCATTAGTGCCTATATATTGAATTGTAAATAATAGAACACTTAGTTGGATTTTCAATCCTTTTCATTGGTATCAGAGCCTAGTTCATGTTTGCACTAGGGCTTGTGAGGTGAGAGGATAGGAGATAGTTTTATTATGAGAAATATTTTCTCATTGAGGACTCGGTTTAAGCCCAAAGGGAGCTTGAAAACCATTCGGAGAAGGAAGTTCCTTCGTCGACAAACTCCTCGTTCCAACTTTTTGCTTATGCTCAAGAGGTATAGGAAAAGTTTGCCCCAGAGTTCTTCGTATTGTGATCCTTGGAAGGGATTGGATCGTAGCTACGGTCCAATTAGGATTAGGGAGCCATTTGACCCTATTGCCCCCCCATTTTTGAGTACTGAAGAGCTCCAGGAGGTCATCAAAGCTAGGTCGTGTGTCGACTTAGATCTGGTTGCCTTTCAAACGCTGGTCGTGTGTCGACCGGATCTTGAAAGGAGAGCTACTGGAGGGAGCTGGTTGCTCGCATTTTTGCAATTTAAGCTTCTTAAATTTTAGAATTAACCCCCCTGGTTAATTTTTAAATTTTTTTAGTTTGTAATTGAAAAGCATTAGTTTTTATTAATATATTATTTTCTTTAATATATTAAGTTGCTGCCTTTGTAAAAAAAATATATATATATACAGCAATTTATTTTTTTTTAGCAGCCTCGGCTGCATTCGACAACGTCGGCCAAGCCTCGACTGCGTTCAGCAGTGTCGGTGTTTTTTTGGCAACACGCGACACGACCTTTTTCCGTTGGCATGGCCTTGTTGTCCGGCGTGACATCGATAGCATTTGTTGCCATCACTGTCCGCTGACAGTGCTAGGCCAGCGCCTTGGCGTCTAGCCAGCCACCTGACATTGCTGTTAGTTCTAACAGCGTCAGGCGGGACAGCCTCGGCTATCGCTGTCGGTCGACAACGCCGAGCGGGACAGCCTGCGTGTCACGCTCGCCGCTGCAGCGGGTTTCGCTTGGCGTCAGGCCGCCGACTTATCGCAGCATCGACAAGGTCGGCTAGACCACGTTGTCGACGAGGTGCCGTAGCGGCTCGCCCGCTTACGGCGTGCACCGCTTCGGCGTCGAGCCGATCAACGCCCGACGTCTCGTCGAGCGTGACAACATCGTAGCCAGGCAGGAGGCCTGGCTACGCTGTCATTCGACAGTCTGCCGACGGGCAGCACTTGGAGGCAACCGCACGGGTGCGCGGCTTTGGAGGTCGCACCAGGGTTTTCACCTCTGTCGGGTCCAGAAAACTTTGCAAGTTTGGAACCTCGGGAACTGCGCCACTGCAACTGGCCAGCAGGTTCATGCCTCGGGAATAGTGAAACTGCAGATTGGGAAGTTGCATGAAATTCTGTGTAAATTATTGTAATTTTTAATTTTTTACTATTTAAGGTAGCATGTTAAATTTGGTGTTTATTAATTTAATTTTTTAATAGCTTGATTAAAATTCATTAATCTTTGATTAAATGAAATTTAATTTTTAATTAAGTTATTTTTAAGTTAATAAATGCTAAATTGCACCTTAGATTAGTTTAAAAATTTCAAAATTTTCAGCCTTAGGAGTAAAATTTTCAAATTTAGAAGCACTCCATTGTAACAAGGAAAATTTCCATTTTCTTTCCTTGATTAGTGCTTTCTCATTTTTACTCCTGGCTTATACCCGGGAACACATGGCTTCTGACTTGGCTGCCCAAGTGGCAGAATTGGCCCATGTTGTAAATGCTTTGGCAGATAAAGCTAATGACACTACCATGGCAGAAGTCCTTGGCAATCTTGCCATGAAGGTAAATGACATTTCTTTGCATAATGCTTCAACTTCTGCTCATGATTCTCGTCTGAGAGTTCGTTGTGAAGTTCCATTGTATGATGGATCCAGGAACCCTGATGTCTTGAATAGTTGGATTCTTGACATGAGTTCTTGGTTTTCTTACTCTCAACTTTCAGAAGATGATATAGTGCCTTATGCTAAGCTAAAACTTTCTGGTTTAGCCAAAGTACTTGTTGAACAAAAAAGAGGACACGATGTACTCACTACATGGGATGAGCTTGTACAATGTCTTAAGACCAATTTCTATCCTTCAAATTATTCTAGGGAATTGGTTATTAAATGGTTTCATTTTCGACAAGGTACTAATATGTCTGTACAAGAATATATTTTCCAATTTAACAGGTTCAGAATACTTGTAAATGTGGAGGATGATGTTCCAGGTTTGATTCTCAAATTTCAAAGTGGCTTGTTGGAGCATTTGTACAGGGAACTAATGTTTGTTTCTATGGAAACGTTGGATTCAATTTTCAACCAGGCGCAGCTTGCGGAGGACAAGTTTAAAGCGCAATCGCAGGCATTCCGCACACCTGTTACTCAAGTGGTTGCAAACTCATCAAAAGGGAATAATTCTTTCTCACAAAAGAAGAATTTTGCTCAAAAGAAGAATGTGTCTTCTCCATCTCCTTCTTCTCCTTCCCCTTCCGCTTCTACTCCTTCTTCTTCTTCTAAATCTTCTTCTTCTTCTTCTAAGAAATTTTGCAATTATTGTAAGAAGAAAGGCCATGAGAAAGCTGATTGCTTTAAGCTTAAAAAGAAGAGTTTAGTAATTACTACTCAAGAGGAGGATGCTTCCAAGGGTCCCCTTGAGTCGGTAGGAGAGAGTAGAGTATATACGAAATTACGAGGTAAGCTTAATGAAGTTACCTTGGTAAATGTAAGTTCATCAGAAGGGGCTCGTGATGCTTTGTTCATCACTCGAGCCCATTTGCTTCATAATTTTGCAACTGATTGTATAGTGGATAATGGCTCGCGGAAAAATCTAATTGCGAGGTCCATTGTCGAGCGTTTGAAGTTACCTATGGAGCCTCATCCTCAACCTTATTCTTTGGGTTGGAAGGATAGTGGAAGAGGCTCAGAAATCACTCACACTTGCACATTAAAATTTGCACTTGGCCCACATTTCATAGATCAAGTCACTTGTGATGTGACTCCTATGGATTGTTGTGGGATTTTGCTTGGACAACCTTTTCAGTATGATAGGAGAGCTGTTTATGATGCTTTCAAAAGAACCTACACACTTCAAAAATATGGTAAGGTCTTTCTCATTAAAAGCACCAACACTCCTAACATCATTCTAAGTTCCAAGCAAACGAAAAGAGTAATTAAGAAAGGTGGTGATGTTGCTCTAATTTTCATTCGCTCTCAAAACACTTCTACATCTACATCCATTACAAAGCAACACTCTTCAATGGATAAAATATTGCAAAGTTATTCACACATATTTCAGGAGCCAAAGTCTCTTCCTCCAATTCGCACAATTAATCACAGCATTGAAATAATTCCTGGTTCTTCTCTTCCTAATGCTCCCATGTATAGACAATCTATTTTGCAAAATGAAGAAATAAAAAGGCAAATAGAAGATTTGTTGTCTAAGGGTTTCATTAAGGAAAGTACTTATGCTTGTGCCTCACCTATTTTGTTAGTTCTTAAAAAAGATGGCACTTGGAGATTATGCATTGATTTTCGTGCTTTGAACAGAATTTTTGTGAAGAATAGATATCCCTTACCCCGCATTGATGATTTATTAGATCAGCTTCAAGGAGCTAAGTTCTTTTCAAAAATAGATCTCAAAAGTGGATATCATCAAGTGCGTATCCAAGCCGAGGATACATGGAAGACAACTTTTAAGACGAAGATGGGTCTCTTTGAATGGTTAGTCATGCCCTTCGGTCTTACTAATGCTCCTGCAACCTTCATGAGGTTGATGAATGATGTATTTCGTGATGTACTTGACAAATTTGTCATAATATATCTTGATGATATATTGATTTTCTCAAAAACTTGGGAGGAACACCTTAGGCATATCCAACAAACCCTTGATCTTCTTGCGAAGAATCAATTATATGCCAATTCTTCCAAGTGTTCTTTTGGCAATACTTCGGTTTCTTACCTTGGCTATGTGATTAGTGAGAGTGGAATTCAGGTAGATCCCATAAAAGTTGATGTTTTACTTAAGTGGTCCCCTCCTACAACTCTCACTGAGTTAAGGAGTTTCCTAGGACTTGCGAATTTTTATCGCAAGTTCATTCCTCAATATTCCACCCTTGCAGCTCCATTGCATTATCTCACTAAGTCCAAAACTCCATTTCATTGGGAGAAAAGCCAAGAAGTTGCCTTTGAGAAACTCAAAAAGAAACTTTGTACAACACCTGTGTTAACTTTACCCGACCTCTCTCAACCTTTTGAGATTGAAACGGATGCCTCTAAAGTTGCCTTAGGAGCTGTGCTCAAACAGAATGGTCATCCGATTGCTTATCATTCAGAAACCTTTTACTGCTGCTAAGTTGAACTATTCTACATATGACAAGGAGTTGTATGCTTTAGTTCAAGCTATTAAGTATTGGAGACACTATCTTTTGGGAAAAGATACAGTAGTACACACTGATCATATGCCTCTCAAGTTTTTACAATCTCAAAGTAAAATTGAAGAATCAAGACATATGAAGTGGGCCTCTTACCTCCAACAATTTCACTTGGTGATCAAGTACAAAAAGGGGAAGAGTAATACTGTTGCTTATTGTTTGAGTAGGCCTCCAGCCGCTCTTGCCTTAACAGTTATGTCCACTTCGCACTTGGGATTTCAGACTTGGCCTAATCAGTATTCTCAGGATCCTGATTTTGGAAAAATATTTGAGCAAGTGAGTAAGCCTTCTTCTTCCAATTTGCGTCCTTTCCAAGATTTCTACATCAAAGAAGGACTTCTTTACAAATTGGACAAGGTTTGTGTTCCTTGTGAGCCTAGAGTGTCACTTCTTAAGGAAGCTCATTCTACACTTTATGGTGGTCACTTTGGGAAGCATAAAACACTTCATCATTTGCAACGATTTTTCTATTGGCCTAAAATGCGGAGGGATGTGTTGAGATTTCTCAAACAGTGTGCAGTTTGTTGTCGCTCAAAACCAGCTAATAGGAAGTTTGGCTTAGGCATGCCTTTGCCCATTCCTTCCCATCCTTGGGAAAGCATTTCCATGGATTTGGTTAGTGGTTTTCCTATGACAGTGCGCCAACATGATTGTGTGTTCGTGGTGGTTGACAGATTCAGCAAAATGGCTAAGTTTATTCCATGCCGCAAGACAAGTTCTGCATCAGACTTAGCCCAATTTTTCTTTGACAGCATTTGGCGTTCCTTTGGTCTACCTACCAGCATTATCTCGGATCGTGATTCACGCTTTGTGGGTCACTTTTGGCATTCTTTGTGGAAGATTTTGGGAGTTTCCCTTAACTTTTCCATCGCCTATCATCCGTAGTCCGATGGGCAGACTGAAGTGGTAAACCGTACACTTGTGCAAAGTTTACGAATCTATCATCACGCTTCACCAGCAAAGTGGGACTTGAGTCTCACTCATATTGAACATGCCTATAATAGGGCCCTACATTCTTCTACAGGTCATTCACCCTTTGAAGTTTGTATGGGATTTCAGCCCTTGGCACCTTATGAGTTACCTTTGTCTTTGCCTTCTCCTGTCACTTCACATCTTCAGAAGGAGCAAGACAAGGCACACTCATTTGTTCAACACTTGCACAATCTTCAATCAAAGGTGGTTGAGATTTTGCAAAAGACACAGCAACAACAGAAAAAGGCCATGGATCGACATCGAATTCCTCATCCATTTCAGGTTGGTGACAAAGTTTGGTTGCATCTTGACAAGCGGCGTTTTACTGATAAGACTCATAGCAAAATCAAACCAATTCGCTATGGGCCTTATACTATTCTTCAGTAGGTGTCCGAGAATGCTTTTCGCCTTGATCTTCCCGCACACTTGGGAATTCATGACGTCGTCAATGTAGATCTCTTGAAGTTGTACTTTGACTCTACATTGGAGACTGCACCGGCTATCAGTCATCCTGTGGACGTGGTTCCTGAAGCTCAGTTACCATTGGATGCAGATCAGATCTATGACACGAAGACTCGACAGACTCGCCAGGGGTCTACCACCTCATATCTTGTGGCTCGGCGAGGACAGCTGCCGCATCAGGCTCGTTGGATTTCTTTTCATCAAATGTCCGTGACTGACTTCCTCCTTTTTTTTGAAAGCATTGGACTTGTGCAATGCTTCTATTGTGGGGAGGCATGATGAGGATTGATGTTAGATCTTTCATATGACCCCTCTAGTAGTTCCTAGCTAGGTTTGCATAGTTTATTTCTTGCAAATTAATAATTGTAAGTGAGTCTCCTTCTCACATGCACTTGTGGGCACTAGTTATCTTCTAGTTGTCATTTAGAGTGTTAGTTAGTAAGTGTGAACTCAAAGTAGGAAGTGTGTACTTCAAGATAGCTAAAATGGATCTTCTAGTTAGCAATATTCCTTTCTCTTAACTTAGAAGTTTACGTGCATTCTCCTTTGCACCTTTGTAGCTTATGGTTAAGCATATTGGATCAAATCCATGATTTGATGGGTTGGTTATGTATTTTGGGCCATTAGTGCCTATATATTGAATTGTAAATAATAGAACACTTAGTTGGATTTTCAATCCTTTTCAATTATAATTTTCCATGCCATTACAAGACATGTCTGCAACTATGGGTGTCTCACAATAACTCTCTCCAATGAGAGCTATACAAGGCTCCTTCGCCTTCTCATCCTCTTCTCCATGAAGGGATTCCTCATATTCCTCTCTCTTCTTTTCAAGAAGTTCATCATCACTCTTTTCTTAAAATATGTCTTCCTCTTAAAGGAAGAATTCACCATCATGATAATGTATGTCTTCATATGAGTCTTAAAAAGACTCTTCAAAAAATCCTTCAAAAGGATCTAATTCAAAAACTTCTTCAAGGAAGCAAGGCTCCTCCTTGCTTAAACAATCTTCATGATTGTCACACATGGATTTATGGGTATCCTCATCAAACCCATAAGCATCCTTCAACACTTGCCATGCCATTGTAGTTGTTCTACAATTAGCTATGAGAGGGAAAACACTCTTTTCCATTCCTCTCCTCAAATCCATAAGAGCTAAGCAATTTGCATATTTTTGCTCCTTCTTCTCTTTTATCTCCTCACCTTGTAGTTTGCTCCAAGTGGGTTCCTCATAGCCTTCTTAAACTATATCCTATAAGTCTTGAGCCTTAAAGAAGGTCTTCATCATTATGCTCCAAATAGCATAATGATCTCCATTGAATTTGGGCACTTCCAATTCTTTATACATGGTGGTCATTTTGCAATCCACCACTCATCAATATTCCACCTAGCTCTCAACCACTTCTTTCCTGTAGAATTATGATATAATTATCTAAAAATCCACTAAATTTCATAAGAAAATTCACACAAATGAGAAATATGTGATCAATTTACTTTTGCCCTTTCTAGATCTTAGAGTGTTTTTGAGACAACTTCAATGTTTTCACATATATCAATCCATAAAAATCCAAAATGTTTGAAAATTAAACCCTATATTCCTGAGACAATAATCTGAAAACCCTCTAAATTTTGGAATAAAATTCACAAATGTGAAAAAGATGTGATCATTTACTTTTTCCCTTATCACAATTTCGGATCTAGGATTTTTGAAGAAAAAATCAATATTCACACAAATCAATCAATACAGATCCAAATGACCTAAAATTTTGTCTGAATTATGATTTTATCTAAGTACTATTTATCCCAATATTTGACAAGCAAATACCCTGTATTCCACCTTATAAAACCATTTTATTGAAAACCTCAAAATGCTAATAAAATTCACAAATTAGCTCCAAATCAATTGATATTTTTATAGAATCCTCTGGATACAATTATTTAACAACCCTCAAAATTTCATAATCAAATACCTCAGGATGCATGATATATTAGTGATTTACTCGAGCTCTTCCTTGAAAATCTGTTGAGTGCTGGCCACTTGAGTTTCTCTGACAAAGTGCGTGCTTTAGATCTCTTCACACCACTCTCCACAGGTTTTGATTCATATGAGAAAACCTGATCTGATACCAAATGAGAAACAATGGTGAAATTGTTCTATTTATCAACAATGCATTACATAGTTTTATATTTCTTGAAAGAAATAAAAATAGACACGGTGGTTACGAGAAATCCTCTTAAACTTATTACAACAAACTAACTTAAAGATAGATCTTATCCTAACAACATTCTAATCTTGTACTATGGTCAAACATTGATCAACCAAGCCAAAACCTCAACATATGCTAATAAAATTAACTAAAAATATGTAAATCAAAACATTAAACTAAAACTAAATACTAGGACTTAATACTTGGGACTAAGGAGGCAATGTTGAAAATATTCCAACAGATGACACACTCATTTCTTTTATTTTGAGATCTCTTACCTTAAAGTATAATTTTTTTATTACAATCCTAAATATCACTAAATCAACACCAACATATAAAGAATTGCCTACTCTACTTAAAAACTAAAATCCTCTCATACATCATAAAATTAAGACCATATTCCTTTTTTAAATAAAAATGGGAAGAATCTAGCCAAACGAGGTACAAGACCTCAATAGTAATTACAAAATCAAAGAAACAATTCCTACATGTGAAATATGTGTGTGCTTTATCAAAAACGTGATCACTCATTAATGAAATGTTAGCATAATCCTTTAAAAAATGGATCCTCTTCTCAAAAAAATGTTGGCAATTTTGGGTTTGAGATCCTAGCTTCTTGTCTATGAGTTGTCATTGATGTCAAAAGGAAATGGCATTAATGTTAAGAGGATGTGTTGGCTTCAAAGGTGGAAGATTCCAAGAGAATATTTTTAAGAGAATCCGGAGAGATTCCATTGGCAAGGGTTTTTATTAAAACCAAGTTGGATAGGGTTTTTATTAAAACCAAGTTAAATGGTTTTTATTAAAACCAATGGAGGTTCTCTTTATTATTTATTTAATTATTATTTAAAACCCTTCAAGGTTTTAATTAATTAATTATTTAATTAATTAAGGGAGAAATTATTTTTAATTTATTAAAAATACTTAAAGGTTTTTAAACCTTTTTTATTCTTAATTTATTAAAATTATTTAAGGGTTTTTAAACCCTTTTTGAAAAGACTTTTGATTAATTTCGAAATGGTCTTTATTTTCGCCGACGTCAAGGTGTCTTCGAAGAGACTATTTATTCTCCAACTCCTAAGGTTGGAAGGCTAATCAATTCAAAATTCCCCGAATGCAATTTGCGGTGTTTGTGCTCTGTATTCGCTGCGATCGAAGGAAGACTTAGAAGCACGTGCGGTTGAAAAGTCTTCGGGAGTTTTTCGAGGGTGAAGTGGAGGGAAGTTCACTTGTGAACTTCGTAGCCAGCGTGGGCTAGTGGCAGCGAAGGCTGCTGTTGGGCGCTGCATTGGCGGAGGTCATCGTTTCGAGTCTCGCGGGGGTGCTTTGCTAGAGTAACACACGTTTTTATTAAAACGTCTTTATGCCGTGAAATTCAGAGTTTCTTGGACAATGATTTATAAGTTTGAGAGTTGTGTGTGGTGACAGCTTGAAGGTTCAATTATCTTCTACTCCAATAAGGTATGGGCACATTCTTCTTATGAGTATGATTGGTGTATGTTTTCTGAAATAAGGTTGGAGTGAAAAGGTATTCTACTAGGTATCCTTTGGCTAGGTGTAAATCCTATTTTCTGGTTTGTTGAAGACTACTTATGCATTGTTATCCTTAAGGAGAGTTTTTGGTGAATGCATAATTTTTGGTTTGAGATAGTGGAAGCTTTGTGCACTAGGGTTTATATTTGTGAGTCTAGCTACTTGCATTGAGTTGGTGGAACCCTTGGTTGGCTGTTTTGAGTTTGATGGTTGAGTTGCTTCCATAGAGGTTGTTTGATCAAGTTATTGCTTTACTTGATTCATGATATTGGGCTTACTCCATTGAGTTGATTTGAGCAAGTTATTCTTTGCATTTGGTGATATTGTGTTGGTGGCTGTTTTGTTCAAATATCTTTGGAGGGAAAAGGATTTCTACTTGTTTCCTTTTCTTGTGATGATTGGTTGAATGCTTCAAGGTTGATGTTGAGTTGAATGGTGTTGGTTGACTAAACCTTGTTTGATGAGCATTGTTGTTGAAACCCTAATTGATGGTGAAAAGAACATGAGTATCATTGTTATGTGATTCTTTGCATAGTTGGCAATTGTTGGGGTTTCATGTTCTTGAAAGAAAACATTCTATCCTATCCATTTCAGATATTGAGTTGAGTTTTCAGATTTGAGATTGAGATTGAGCTGAGTTGATTTGAGTTGAGTTTTGAGATTGGGATTTGAGTATAGAACATATTGAGTCTCTAACAATTCTCTTTATGCTTCTATGAGTTTGAAAAATCACATTGGGTCTCTAACAATTCACTTTGTGATTTCCTACTAAGAAAGTTTTTCTTGGTGAGCTTGCTGAGTTTTTGGACAGGTTCTAGTGGGGACTTGTGAGCAGTTTTTGGATAGGTTTCGATGGGGACTTGTGAGCAGATTTGGACAGGTCCTAGCAGAGGACTTGTGAGCTGAGTTTGATAGTTCTATCAAAGAACTTGAGGACAGAGGTGCATTGGTTCTATGAGAAGAACCTAAGGACAGATTTGGCAAGTCTTTGAGAAGGCTTGTATGCAGAGGATTGATTTGTTCAAGAGTTGGACAGATCTGACAGACAGAGGAAGACTTGTACTAGACTGACTGACTATGTTTGGTACAGGTTGTTGAGCTATTGTGGACGTGATCATAGAAGGCAGAGGTCTCTTAGGCTAAGCATTGAGGATAGGAGGTCTTCGATGGAAAGGAGTTCCATGTGTTGGCAAGAGGTAGAGGTAGTTGATCTTCTGAGGGATCATTTCCAGAGCGAGAGGGAAGGTATTTTAATTTGAGGGGAAGGTATCTCCTTTGAGCGAGAGGCTCATAAATTTTGATTGGGGGAAGGTATCTCCTTTGAGCGAGAGGCTCATAAATTCTGATTGGGGGAAGGTATCTCCTTTGGGCCGAGGCTCATAAACATTGTAATTGGGAAGGATTCCCAAAGAACTTTGAGATAACTTTTAGAGAAAAGTTTTGTGGATGTAGCTCGACCATTCCAGGTGAACCACGTTAAAATTGGTGTCACTTTGTGGATGATATTGTGCATTGCTTTGATATTGCTTTGGGTATATTGCTTTACTATTTTGAAGTATAAAGGAAAAAGTAAAAAGAGGTCTTATATTGTTCACCCCCCTCTCGAGTATAAGCTTGTGTTCTTCAATTGGTATCAGAGCGAGTGCCTTCGAAAAGTTTAACAACTTGAAGGAAAAGCTAGTAAAGAACACAATGGATCATTCAAGTGGCAATGCAGCACCTATTCTTGATGGGTCAGATTTTGGTCTTTGGAGTGCAAGGATGAAGGTTCATCTAATGGCACTTGGGAATGAGGTTTGGGAAGTGATTGAAGATGAGTACACTATTCCTGAACATGGTCCTAATACTAAAGAAGAAAGGCTCCTACATCACAGCAATTCAAAA
The DNA here is from genome assembly GCA_028583015.1 of Wollemia nobilis. NCBI lineage: Eukaryota > Viridiplantae > Streptophyta > Pinopsida > Araucariales > Araucariaceae > Wollemia > Wollemia nobilis. Next base: position 274,538 of record JAQPPZ010015480.1, read on the forward strand.
GCAATGAATGCAATCCTGAAAGGCTTACAGAAAGCGAATCTCACCAAAGTGATTCACTGCAAGACAGACTAGTGAAATGTGGAAACAGATTGAAGGTGGTTCATACGAGTGATACAAATGTCGAGAAAGGCCAAGTTGAGACACTTCAAAGGTATGTTTGAACAACTCAAGATGAATGATGATGAAAATATTAGTGACTACATGCTTCGTATGGATGAGGTTGTTAACTCCATGAAAGACTTAGGTCTTGAGCTTGCTGAAAATGATGTTTGTGATAAGATTTTAAGATCTCTTCCTAATAGATTTAGTGAAAATATTTCTGCTATTGAGGAAGCTAAAGATTTGGATAAGTTGAAAAAGGATGAGCTCCATAGTATACTTGCAGCATTTGAGTTGAGAACTCAAGTGAAGGTTGATGTCAAGAAAGAGGCGGCTTTCAAGGCTACCAAGAATTCCAAGGGTAAACAGCTTCAAGATAGTGATGAGTCTTCTAGTGATGAAGAGGCATATTACAGCAAGAAAGGCAAGTTCTCTAGAAAGCACAAAAGTATGAAAAATATAAGATGTTTCAATTGTGGAAAGTTTGGTCATTATGCTCATGATTGTCTTGTTCCCAAGAATGAAAGTGATGAAGATAAACAGGATTCTAAGAGCAAGGATTCTAAAAAGCACAAGCATCACGGGAAAAACAAAGATGAGCACAACAATCAAGGAAAGAGGTATTCTCACAAGCACAAGAAGAGTTTCTACCTAGACAAAGCAAGTAAGTGTTCTAGTAGTGATAGTGAAAGTTCTTCAAGTGATAATGAAAATGAGATGTTGTTCATATCAGAAAAAGAGGAAGAACCGAAACATAGATTCATTATCATGAAATGTCTTAGATGTGGAAATTTTGGTCACCTTGAGGATGATTGCACAAATAATGATTTGGTTTCTAGTATGTATGAGGATGCTTCAGAAAACTATAAGGAAGATGCATGTATGGTTTTTGAAAAGGGTAGCACCTCTAGTGATAAGAAATCTGAAAAAGGCTTTGATGATTCAAAAAGCAAACAAATAGAGGAAGATATAGAGGAAGGTGAAGTAGATCTTGAAGGTGAACTTATTAGTGCTCTTAGTGCTTTGAAAAAGGAAAGAAAGAAGAATGCTAGACTCAAGGATAAGTTAGATGAATGTTGTATGGAGAGAGATGATCTTATAGAAAGTCTTGACTTCTCTATGGCTAAGACACAAGAACTCAAGGATGAGTTAGAGTCTAAGGTTCTTGAGTATAGTGAGTTAGAACAGAAAATGGCTTCTTTGAAAGAGGAAACTAAAGAGTACAAGGATAAGCTTTACAGGTTTCAAGATAGCTCCAAAAAGGTTAAGTCACTCATCAAAGGTCAAAGAAAGACAACAGATAAAACAGGCCTTGGTTTTGTTAAGCCACACAAGGAACAAGTTGGAGAGTCTAGTAAGAGACTCCAAAAGGAAGAGAGTTCCGATGAGGAAAGTATTTCAGAAAAGGAGTCCTTGAATGATAGATGCACAGAAATAGAAAACAGAATTCAGAATGAGAAGAAGAAGTTTTCAGAACCTAAGAGGTCAATTAAAGGAAAGTTTCAAGGCGAGATGTTTTGCTTGTCACGGGTTTGGTCACATGGCTTCACATTGCATGGCTCAAGTGAAGGAGGTAAATGACAGTTTCAGAAGTGCTAGTTACTTTCAAGGGTATTGCTACTCTTGTCAATAGTTTGGGCACAAGGCGGTTTATTGCAAGGCAAATAACGAGGAACAGGTTTGGTCGAACGGTTTGGCAAAAGGTTTGGTCGAAAAGTTTGGTAGAACAGGTTTGGTCGAACAGTTTGGAGAACAGGTTTGGTCGAGTCGAACTGGTGGATTCAAAGATCAGGTTTACCTCGGAGAAACAACATCGTCAAGTGTTTCAAGTGCAACAATGAAGGTCACACAATCGGACAATGTAGAGCTAAAATTCCAGAATACGGGAACAGGAACAGTGGCATGATCGGGTCCAAGGATCAAGGCATGGACAAGAACAGGGATGAGAACAAGAACAAGACAGTGCAGGAATAGGAATATGGACAAAGAGTTCAAGAGAAGGCCCGACAAGGAAGTTATAGACGCTGATGATGATCGAGTGCCTAATGGGAGTTTTACTCCCACCCAAGAATTAATCACCTCATCGGGAGGTGGGGGAGGGACTAAGCTAAGAGGTTCATTCTTAGTCCCGAGCCCCAAAGGTGACCCTTTGCCATTGATGCCAAAGGGGGAGATATTTGAGTAAGGGGAGAGCCTCAAGACGAGGGGAGCTATTTATGTTGAGTTTCGGTGTTGTTGAGAAGCATGGTTTGCCATCAATGACAAAGGGGGAGATTGTTGGCAATTTTGGGTTTGAGATCCTAGCTTCTTGTCTATGAGTTGTCATTGATGTCAAAAGGAAATGGCATTAATGTTAAGAGGATGTGTTGGCTTCAAAGGTGGAAGATTCCAAGAGAATATTTTTAAGAGAATCCGGGGAGATTCCATTGGCAAGGGTTTTTATTAAAACCAAGTTGGATAGGGTTTTTATTAAAACCAAGTTAAATGGTTTTTATTAAAACCAATGGAGGTTCTCTTTATTATTTATTTAATTATTATTTAAAACCCTTCAAGGTTTTAATTAATTAATTATTTAATTAATTAAGGGAGAAATTATTTTTAATTTATTAAAAATACTTAAAGGTTTTTAAACCTTTTTTTATTCTTAATTTATTAAAATTATTTAAGGGTTTTTAAACCCTTTTTGAAAAGACTTTTGATTAATTTCGAAATGGTCTTTATTTTTGCCGACGTCAAGGTGTCTTCGAAGAGACTATTTATTCTCCAACTCCTAAGGTTGGAAGGCTAATCAATTCGAAATTCCTCGAATGCAATTTGCGGTGTTTGTGCTCTGTATTCGTTGCGATCGAAGGAAGACTTAGAAGCACGTGCGGTTGAAAAGTCTTCGAGAGTTTTTTTGAGGGTGAAGTGGAGGGAAGTTCACTTGTGAACTTCGTAGCCCGTGTGGGCTAGTGGCAGCGAAGGCTGCTGTTGGGCACTGCATTGGCGGAGGTCATCATTTCGAGTCTCGCGGGGGTGCTTTGCTAGAGTAACACACGTTTTTATTAAAACGTCTTTATGCCACGGACAGTGATTTATAAGTTTGAGAATTGTGTGTGGTGACAGCTTGAAGGTTCAATTATCTTCTACTCCAATAAGGTATGGGCACATTCTTCTTATGAGTATGATTGGTGTATGTTTTCTGAAATAAGGTTGGAGTGAAAAGGTATTCTACTAGGTATCCTTTGGCTAGGTGTAAATCCTATTTTCTGGTTTGTTGAAGACTACTTATGCATTGTTATCCTTAAGGAGAGTTTTTGGTGAATGCATAATTTTTGGTTTGAGATAGTGGAAGCTTTGTGCACTAGGGTTTATATTTGTGAGTCTAGCTACTTGCATTGAGTTGGTGGAACCCTTGGTTGGCTGTTTTGAGTTTGATGGTTGAGTTGCTTCCATAGAGGTTGTTTGATCAAGTTATTGCTTTACTTGATTCATGATATTGGGCTTACTCCATTGAGTTGATTTGAGCAAGTTATTCTTTGCATTTGGTGATATTGTGTTGGTGGTTATTTTGTTCAAATATCTTTGGAGGGAAAAGGATTTCTACTTGTTTCCTTTTCTTGTGATGATTGGTTGAATGCTTCAAGGTTGATGTTGAGTTGAATGGTGTTGGTTGACTAAACCTTGTTTGATGAGCATTGTTGTTGAAACCCTAATTGATGGTGAAAAGAACATGAGTATCATTGTTATGTGATTCTTTGCATAGTTGGCAATTGTTGGGGTTTCATGTTCTTGAAAGAAAACATTCTATCCTATCCATTTCAGATATTGAGTTGAGTTTTCAGATTTGAGATTGAGATTGAGCTGAGTTGATTTGAGTTGAGTTTTGAGATTGGGATTTGAGTATAGAACATATTGAGTCTCTAACAATTCTCTTTATGCTTCTATGAGTTTGACAAATCACATTGGGTCTCTAACAATTCACTTTGTGATTTCCTACTAAGAAAGTTTTTCTTGGTGAGCTTGCTGAGTTTTTGGACAGGTTCCGGTGGGGACTTGTGAGCAATTTTTGGACAGGTTTCGGTGGGGACTTGTGAGCAGATTTGGACAGGTCCTAGCAGAGGACTTGTGAGATGAGTTTGATAGTTCTATCAGAGAACTTGAGGACAGAGGTGCATTGGTTCTATGAGAAGAACCCGAGGACAGATTTGGCAAGTCTTTGAGAAGGCTTGTATGCAGAGGATTGATTTGTTCAAGAGTTGGACAGATCTGACAGACAGAGGAAGACTTGTACTAGACCGAATGACTGTGTTTGGTACAAGTTGTTGAGCTATTGTGGACGTGATCATAGAAGGCAGAGGTCTCTTAGGCTAAGCATTGAGGACAGGAGGTCTTCGGTGGAAAGGAGTTCCACGTGCTGGCAAGAGGTAGAGGCAGTTGATCTTCTGAGGGATCATTTCCGAGGCGAGAGGGGAAGATATCTCCTTTGAGCAGAGGCTCATAAATTCTGATTGGGGGAAGGTATCTCCTTTGAGCAGAGGCTCATAAATTTTGATTGGGGAAGGTATCTCCTTTGAGTAGAGGCTCATAAATTCTGATTGGGGGAAGGTATCTCCTTTGGGCCGAGGCTCATAAACATTGTAATTGGGAAGGATTCCCAAAGAACTTTGAGATAACTTTTAGAGAAAAGTTTTGTGGACGTAGCCTGACCATTCTGGGTGAACCACGTTAAAATTGGTGTCACTTTGTGGATGATATTGTGCATTGCTTTGATATTGCTTTGGGTATATTGCTTTACTATTTTGAAGTATAAAGGAAAAAGTAAAAAGAGGTCTTATACTGTTCACCCCCCCCCTCTCAGTATAAGCTTGTGTTCTTCAAAAAAGCATTTTCAAGAGAAGAATTCATAAACTAATAAAATATTAAAATTTAAAAAATAAGATAATATATCAACAACGTGATAATGTTGTTGAATACGACCACATACAAGAAGAAGAGTATGACCATTTAGAAGAAGAATAACATGTATATGCTACATCCTAATACTATTTTTTATATCAATTCTAGAGAAACCAAACATATGAATGGTTGAAAATACTAGGTCCATACTCTAGATTATTCTAATTATGCATGAAAATTCTCCCTAGGTGATGATACATCCTATGACGTAAAAGACATAGGCGATGTTATTTTATGACTTGGGTCACATATATGCAAGATAACAAAAGCCTTGTATATTCCTAAACTCACTAATAATATATTCTTCATAAATAAATTACTTGACCGTAATTTGAAGGTTGAGTTTGATAAGTGACAAGACTCCAAGGCATATCTCATTAATTACAAGGAAGAAATTCTATGATTGTCGTACATGGAAAAGGAATAGGTAAAATGTTTGAGCTTCTTATAATGCATCATGACAATCAAGCATTAATTGTCAAATTTAGTTTTTTTGCATCACTGTAATATTAATGGTATAGTAATTTACGTTTTAGTCATCTTATTACACTTTGAAATAAGCACGCAACATAAGGACCTCTTTCCTTAGTAAAATTGAATCAAATTTACCCTTGTTGCTTAGCTAGAAATAAACTTAGATATTCATTTAATTCTTTAGAAAATTAAGCCAAAAAATATCTCAATATAGTTCATATCAATATTTGTAGACTTATATATCCAAGATATAATAGCTCTTGATATTTTTAACTCTTTGTTGTTGATGATGATACTCATAAAATATGGGTATTCTTCTTGTATATTAAGAATGAATCCTTTTACTACTTCAAAATTTTGAAGTCTTAACTTAAAATATTCATAGCTTGATAGATCCATGTGCTTCACTTAGATCAAGGGGAGTTTTACCTACAATGATTTTTATGCTTTCTTGATAAAACATGGTATACACCAACAATTAAAATTTTTTTACACATGACAATAAAATTGAGTTGTTTAATATAGGAATGGAACTATTATGAAAATGGTTCATTGCATGTTGAAATATTATCAACTTGCACCTTATTTTGGGTTAGAAGCATTGCATACTAAATTTTACTTGCTCTATTGTACCACCACTATAACACTTGATCATATCACTCTCAAAGAAGCATAGACTAGGTATACGCTATTCATATTTATATTTTTGATTGTATAGAATATATGCACATCCCAAAGAAAAGAAAACAATTGGATAAGTCTTATCAATGTAGTCTATTAGGCTATATTGATAAATAAAAATATTAAATATTATTTGATCTAGCTACCAAGAAATTATATAATAGCATTCATGTCATTTTTTATGAGAAAAATGAGTCACTCTCATCTTCTCCACATGAATCTTCATCTAATTCTATTCTAGTAGTACTTCACAATGATGAAGATGAAGTTTCTAATCAGGAATTTTATAGAGATAACAATAATAAATATAATACTAGTGGTGATATAGATCAATCTACTCCACCACATCACACACAAAAATTATTCAAATGATACACTAGCACATTAATATCTCTAGATATATATGGATTTCTTGACACATCCACCATAGGATCTAGGGCATGCAACATGCCTTGTGATGATGTAAATATGAACTTGATGAGAACTATGGTATAAGATTTCAAACCATTCATTTTTTAGGAATCTCTTCAATGTAAATCTTGAAAGGATGCTATGGACATTGAATGCTAAACATTAATGAAGAACGAGGCTTAGCAACTTATTAATCTTCCATTAGGGAAGAATACCATTAAATGCAAATGAATATTCAAGACCTAATATAAATTATATGGTAGTATTGATAAATACAAGACATGATCTATAACCAAGGGCTATGCACAAAAGAAAGTCATTTACTATGAAAAATATGTGTACCTACAACTAAAATAAGACCGTCGGATTGATGTTTACTCTAGTTACATAGTTTGGATGAAGGATTCATTAGATGGATGTCAAAAGTAATTTTCTCAATGGATACCTAAAGTAAAAATTCAACATGAATCAATTAGAGGGATTTATTATAGTTAGAGAAGAAACCAAGGTGCATAAATTGATTAGATCTCTTGATGGTCTCAAATAGATCCTTGCTTAGTATATTAAAATAGATGAAATTTTAAAAACATGATTTCAAAACAAGTTCATATGATCCAAAATTGTACAGTAAAGGACTAGGGAGGATGTTGTGATCATTATATATATAGATTATTTAGGGTCATCATAGATAATTTTAATATAACAATTCTTTTAGAAAATAATAACTTGAAAAGCTCATTTGATATGACTGATATTTGACTATTGCATTATTATCTAGCATTATAGGTATGGCAAACACATCAATGCATATTTATCTCACAAATAAAATATGCCAAGACACTTCTTGAAAGAAATGACATAAATTATTATAATCCCATGATGAATCATATGGAACCAAGTCTAGAACTCTTACGATTTGACTCCTCTCTATTGATGAATGCAACTCTCTATTGAAAATTATTAGAAGTATTATGTACCTAACATACACTAATTAGATACCAGCTTTGTTGTAAGTTACCTCTCATGATTCATGGAAGAACCAAAAGTATATCAACAAATGTAAGCAAAGTAGGTATTAAGGTATATACATGGCACCATTGAATATGGTCTATAATATAAGAATAATAATGAATTCTTATTAATTGGTTATACAAATGTAGATTATGTAGGATTTATTGATGATAAAATATCCACTTATGGTTATATATTCATTATAGGATCTAGATATATATCATGGGGAAGTAATATATAACACATAATTTCTCGATATTCCATAAAATTAGAATATCATGCTATAGGAGGAGCAATCTACAAGGTGATATGGTTGAAATATATGTTAGCAAGCATGGAAGTACCAAAAACTAAACCAACAACCACAAATTATTATAATCAAAGTATTTTGAATCTTGTTCATAATCTAGTGTTCAATGGATGCATTAAACATATTGAAGTTTAGTGCCACTTCATACACAATCATATTTAATGATACAATATTCAAGTCTTTCCCTACTCAAGAACAAAATATAAACATCTCCCCCAAGTCACTTATATGGAATGAACACTCGAGAGTAAGCACAAGAAATGCATGACAAAAAATGAGTTTTACATTCATACCAAAAACATTTTTATAGGCATGTCTGCCTTTACAAAAGCAACATTTAATGCACCCAATCCATGTGAGCATTAAATGTTGTACAATGTGATCCATGTGAATAGGGATAATATTAAGAATTAAATATTAATCCCTATCATTCCTCCCCACCATAGAAGCATTGGACTCCAATGTGTTCCAAAGGGAAGAAAAGTTTGGTTTTGATGCACATTAAATGACAGTTATGGTAGTTATTGATTAAATTAAATTAAATAAAAATTTAATTTAATTTAATTTAATAAATGCATTAATGAATGCAGTTTAATGATGGAAATTTTAAAACTAATTAAATTTTTTATTTAATTTAATAAATGCATTAATGAATTCAGTTTAATGATAGAAAATTTAAATTAAATTAAAAAATTAATTTATGGAAATGTGCCCAAAATTATGTGCAACACCCATCAGGATCAAATGGTCGTTGCCATGGTTTTGAGGTGGAATCTAAAAGAAAATCTTCTCATAGCTTGTCGCCTAGAAATAAAGTAAACCTACCAGAAGTGTGATCACTTATGCTAGACATAATGTTGTGACCAAGAGAAAAAAAAAAGTGTACAACAATGGAATGAATGTAGCAGAGATCTGAGTAGTTACTTCAGATTAAAAAGAGACGTCATTGATAAAATGTAGCAGATCAATGCTGAAAAATAACGGATCGAGCTTAAATGAGCAAGAAAATGTTGAAAAGCCATAGAGACACTACGGAGCCACACCCAAAAATAGGATATCATCATCATAAAATGGTGAATCATCAGCATCATGGTTCTGTGGATCTGACATCCAAAAATTGTTGTAAAAATTAGTTGTAAGTGGATTGGTAGACGGATCAAGACCAGAAAACATGGAGGTATCACCAAAAAGTTACAGATCAATGAATACCATGATCGACAAAGGTAGATGAAAATGATATATAGGTATGATGAAAATGACATCAACAGATTCTATAGAGCTTGGATCTATAGCATTTTGAGGGGCCAGATCTACATGAGGGGCTTCAACGGGGCTCAGATACACATTAGGAGCAACAAAAGTCACATCATCTAATGAAAATATGTTGGGTGGGGTAAATCACCTAGAGACCTTGGTTTGAATCCAAGTGTGGCTTCTTTATTTTTAGAAAATTCTTCTTCTTCAATAGGAATAATCTCATCACACGTTGTAGTAGGATGAATTTCATATGCAACAAATGCCAGTTCTTCTACAATTATGGCATCTCAAAGCAACTGAAACTCAACATTGAGTTGTTGATATTTTTCAAAAACTTCTTTGAGTTTCTTTCTTTTTTTATTTTCACTTAGAAGAACAATGATGGGATTTCTACCCAAAAACCTTGGTTTACTTCTAGGTATTGATTCTGAATTGTTAGCTTCAACAAATATGATAACATGAGATAGAATGAATTTTTTAATCCATTGATATCTCTATATCATTGAGATATTTTATCCAATGAATGGATCAAATTTTGCATCATGGTGCCAAAGTAATAATGAATCCAACAGTAGATACTTGGATCAATAGTTGAAGGCCAGAATTCAGAGGGATCCAGCTAGCTGAAATTTTGTAGGATTGTATCAAGTTGTCAAGGGATGAAAAATCCAAGCGAGAGACTTGGGATCAAGATTCAGGGGTTGGGATCAGAGGAACCTTGGCTTAGATGAAGGTGGGTGACAAAAAGGACTCTAAAAAAAAATTTTAATGAGGAGTGCTCGAATTCATGTGTGAAAAATGTAAGTGTTCACCCAATGCCAAGATCTGCTAGTGGTTTTCTCGTTCCTATTTTGAACTATAATGTCCTAGAGGAAGACGATACTCATATATCCAATGCTCGGCTCTAAAACCAATGATATGGAATAAACACTCGAGATCAAGCACAAGAAATGCATGAAAAAAATTGAGTTTTGCATTCACACCAAAAATATTTTTATAGGTATATCTGCCTTTACAAAAGTGGTATTTAATGCACCCAATTCGTGTGAGCATTAAATATTTTACAATGTGATCCATGTGAATAGGGATAATATTAATAATTAAATATTAATCCCTATCAGTCACTTGCATGTGTTAATTTTGAGGTAATATACTATAACTATTATGTAATAAGGGGGAAATGCTAGGAAATGATTATCATCATAGTTTGTTAGTATTGTAATAATTGAGTGGTTGTAACCACTCAATGTAGGGTTCATGATATAATTGTTAATTATGGATGGCTACAAGCAGTTATTGTCCTATTACAATTTGTTATGCCATATTGGGAATACTTAATATATTTAAATAGACTTGCATCATTGAAGCATATAATAAAAGCATTCCACTAATAGTCATAAGATCATTTATTAATGATATATTTTTGTAAGCAATTGATTATAGATATGTGAATTAAGGTCCCTTGCCATTCATGGAATTTATTCATATACTAGATATTTTAATGGGTCTAATTAGACGCACAATATTGGTAAACATCCTCCATATTTCTATTTCTATAAATAAAATGACTTTCTTTATTTTGTGGTTAAGGAAAATAGTATTAAAATAATTTGGTATTGGGACACCCACTATGGCTTCTTGAGGCTCTTAAGTTTTCCTTTATTAAAGTAGTATGAGACTTATGTTGGAGATACCGTATTATTTAGTAGCATGCGGTATATTGCACATTTGTAAATATTATATCAGTAAGTGTGAATTAAATTTTGTCTAATGTGTGTGTAAAGTATGTAAGTTAAAATTCAAACGTGTTAGGTGTCAAACATCCAAGTGAATGGTCACATGATATTTGGAAAGAAATAAAGTCAAGAGTCATGAAAAATTTTTCATATGTGATTAATAAGAAAGGATGAATCTCCTAGATATTTGAGGAGAGCAAGAGTATTGAAGAGTCATATTATAAGGTTATATTATGGAGATCAATCTCCATACATTGTAATTCAATTTTATCTCATGTAACTCAAAATGTATTTATGAATAATATTTGAGTGATTTATTATTGATATTGATATTATTTTGAGAGTAAACCTTTATATAACGTATGTGATTTATACTAGATCATAGGAAAGTGGGCTTGTGATTTAATCTAGTTAAATAGCCATTAGTGGTATCAGAGTTGCATTCTTGCCAAATATTTGAAGATTTGTGACAAAAAGTTTTAGAAAGTGATTCATTTGAAAATGTTGAAGGGTTGGTGGCCCATATTATGAATTATTGATTGAATAATAAAGGGTTAATAAATATTACACCCTAAATTTTCTAAATGAGGGTCTGTAGATATTGTTAGAGTTGATTTTCTAGAGAGAATTTGGATGTGGAATCTAGAAGAACCTATATGAATTGAAATATTAATGATAGTAGCATGGGTTGTGAGTTCATGAAGTCAAAAGGATATTACTAATAAAAAATACAAAAGCACATTTCTATATGCAAAGCTAAGAGAATTATATGAAGTCAAAAGAAGACTAAAGTAACAAATCCAAGAGGAGTTGAGAGATTTCAAAGCCAAAATCATATGCACAAAGAAATCTAGATCCATTGGGCTTTTGTTATGGAGAAGGTATAAAATGAAAGCCTTTGTATATGTTATGAAGTGAAGTGAAAGCCCAATGATTAAATTTCTTGAAATTAAGATAGTTAAGTGAAGAGTATAAAGCATACAAAAAGCCTAAGATGTCTGCAATATACAAATTGTTCATGACAAGAAGAGGATTAGAAAGCTTTGATCCAATGGAACACTGCCAAATAGTTGAATACATAATGATATTTAGTGCCCTAGTTTTAGAGATTAATAAATGAAGTGGTATACATGATAGAAGAATAAGGTAAAGAACTTACTTTATTAAGTTTTTTCAAAAGGTTGCATCTCATTTATTTTGGGCATATACTTTTTAGTCAAAGTTATAAGTCAATTTGAAATTTAATATTTTATAAGGTTAAACATTGATATAAGAAGGAATAAGGGAAAGATGAATTGTTGAATGAGAATTATAAGGGAACACATTTTAAATTTAAATTGAAATTGAAATTAGAATTAATTGGAGTAGAGGTTAAATTCAAATTTGTAGTTGAATTTGGAGGATATAAGAAAAAATTAAATAAAATACTTTGGGATATATAAGGGTAAAGAATTTAAAATTGATTTGATCTTAAAATTTTAAAAATGAGAAATTTGGAGATAAAAGAGAATAAGTCATGATAATTTTTGAAAGAGATTATGGTACAAATTCAAATAATTGGTATATTGACTTGAGGAAAAGGATACATATGATTGGAAATAATCATCGGTTTAATATTTTCAAAAAAAATGGGAGAAAATAGTCACTGTAGCTAATAATAGGGTATATGACATTCAAGAAGTACGAGATATTTTAATGAATTTATCAAATGCAAAAGGTATAATTAATAATGCATTGTGTGTGCTTGGATTAATTGCTAATCTACTATTAGTATCTCAAATTATGGATCAATATTTAGTGGTTGGGTTTAGAATTATTGAGAACAAAAAAATAATTTTATTACTAAACAAAGAAAACTCAACCTCTATGTCCCTACACACATTATCAAATGTTTCTCTATTAGCAAGAACATTTGAAATAAAACAACTTTGGAATACAAGAATAGGACATATAAGTGCATCTTATTTGAATAAAATGAGTAGATATCAAATGATAACAATATTACCTATATTATCATAGTAATCTATAATTTTTCTAGAATGCCTTACAGGAAAACATCATAGACTACCTTTTGAAATCAGTGTATATAGAGCTTAGGTGGAACTATATATATGTGTGTGTGTGTGTGTGTGTGGAGCAATGATCTCTACTAGACTTTGAGGACATATATTTTTTTTTTTTTTTCAATGATTATTCTATAAAAATGTGGGTATGATTCTTAAAACATTAATCAAAATCTTGTATTTGCTTTAAAAAATTTTAGGAACTAGTGGAAACAAAAATAGGAAAATCAATAAAAAATATTTTCTTAGATAGAGGTGGTGAATTTCTATAAAACTAATTTGAATAAATTCTATGATTAAATGGTATAAAAATACAACTCACTATAGCTCATTCACCTTAACAAAATGGTTTTAATAGAAAGAAGGAATAATTCCATTGTGGTAATGGTACTTGTATGCTAAAAGAAGTACATATTGATGGAAAATATTGGGTAGATGTTAAAGTTATGGTACACATACAAAATAGATCATGCAAAAGAATACTTAAAAATATTACCCTCAAAAAATCATGGTCAGTACTAAAACCTTTGATAGAACATCAACGAATATTTGGATGTAAGGCATATGTGCATGTTCCACAGCAAAAAATAAAAAAATTAGAATACAAAACCATATGTGGTATATCTATTGGTTATGATGATGGTTCAACAGGATATAGAATAAATGATGCGGTCACAATGAAAGTGTATGTGAGCAAATATGTGGTTTTTGATGAAGCAAACAAATATCTTGTTGAAAATTCAAAGTTCAATACAAGGCATATTCTAAATATTTCATCAAATGAAGAAAAATTTTCAAGTGAAGAATCAAAATTAGATATATTTAATGATCTAAATAAAAACTTAAAATTCATAATTTCACCATAAATAAAAGAGGTAAAATGGTACATAAATATACTTAAGGATTCAAAGCTAGAACAAGTACTAGATAATACCACCATAAGACCTCAAATTGCAACATGACAAGAAATAATATGGGATTAATAAGTTTAGTAGTAAAACCTACAACTACACAAGTTACCATAAGACAACCAAAATGTAAAACAACCATGAAACTAGAATGCAATATTAATGGAGAGTTAAACATGAGATCTAGTTGATCTACCATAAGGAAATTAAATAGTAGGATGTAAATGGGCATACAAGATAATATATAAAGTATATGGATATTTTGATAAATACAAGACATGATTAGTTGCAAAGAGTTATACTCAAATAAAAGGGATTGAGTATGAAGAAAATTTTACACCTACAATAAGAACGACTACTATTCAAACATTTTGTGCATTAGCAGCACAACTTGGGTGGAAACTTCATCATATTGATGTTAAGAGTGCATTTTTTTATGGTGATATTGAATAATATGTACATATAAATCATTTAATATGTTTTTTTATCAAAGGATAGGAACATAAGGTCTATAAATATAACAAATTATTATATAGATTTAAACAAGCACTAAGAGCATGGTATATTAGGATTAAATTTTCATCTACTATGAATTGTTTTTAATTGACGTGCATCAAATTCAAATATTTATAAAAAAATGTTTGGTCAGAGAGAATAATTCTTGTAGTATATGTTGATGATATAGTAATTATATAAATCTCAAAAACTTATATAGATGAAGTTAAAAAATATCTATAAAAGGACTTTGTAATAATAGATCTAGTACTGCTACACTATTGTCTTGGTTGAGAAATTTTTCAAAGAGACAATAACATTATAGTAAAATAGATAAAACATGCAAAATTATTACTCAAAAAATAGAATTACAAATTGTAAACCTTAAAGACACTCCTATGGACTAAGGGTGATAATTATCAATATATGATAAGACATCACTAAATTCTACTACTATGTATTGGTAGCTAATTTGAAGTCTTCTATATTTAATAAGTACCAAATTTGATAATATTTTTGTTGTAAATTCTCTCTAGGTTTATGCAAGAACCTAGAAAAACTCATTGGACAAGTACAAAGAGAATACGAAGATATATCAACAAAACTATAGAATATGGATTAAAATACAAAAGAAATGATAATTTTTACTTAAAAGGATATTCATATTCTTACTATGTTGGATCTATAAATGATAGAAAATCAACATCAAGATATGTATTTCATCTTGGGTCAAGACCTATTTCTTGGTATAATAAGAAACAACAAGTAGTGGTTCTTTCATCAACAACATAATATAATGTAGCAAGAGATACATTATATGAAGCAATTTGGTTACAATATATTTTGTTATATTTTGGAATTGGAAAGGCTTCTACAATACAAAATTGTTATAATCAAGGAGTTCTCAAATTAATCAAAAATCCTATTATTCTTGAAAGAAAAAAATATAGTGAAGTTCAATGTCACTGTATTAGAGATCATGTTCAAGTTCATCATATTTAGATAAAAACATGTTCGCACTAAAGAACAAATTGTACACATTTTATAAAAATACTTGGACAAAACAAGTACACTATATTTTAGAGTCATTTGCTTACATTGAAACATCTTCATACCAAATAATGTAATATGGTTTTGGGGTGGGGGTTGAAGATATTATATTATTTGTTAGCATGTGGTACATTGTACATTTGTAAATATTAGATCATAAAGTATGAGTTATATTTTTTTAGAAAGTAGGTGTTAAACATTTAAGTGAAGGGTCACATGCTATGTGGAAATATTTAAAGTGAATATTAATGAAAATTTTATCATATGTAAGGAATAGGAAAGGATGCATCTCCCATATCTTTGAGGAGAGCAATAGTGAGTTTTGAAGAGTAATATTATAAGGTTATATTATGGATACAAAGCTCCATACATTGTATTTTAATTTGATTTCATGTAACTCAAAATTTATTTATGAATAATAATTGAGTGATTTATTATTATGAAATATCATTATTGATATAGATATTATTATAAGAGTATGCCTTTATATAATTTATGTGATGTATTTTTTTAAGTAGGATTGGGAAAACCACTTATATGGCTAATATTAACTAAACCTTTATTAATGTTTTAGTAACTTGGAAGTAAAATTGTACTTAAATTTGAGCATTTTGGCTTGGGTTAATGTGATATGTGCTTATTATTGTTATGGGAATTAGGCATATATTATAGATACATTATACCCTTTGATATCATTATGATTAATTGTTAAGTATAATGATTAGTTCTCAAGGGCACCCACATAATTATCTTTATCACACTTTTTCCTTTTGATCTCTTATTTCTTTAGTTTATTGATATTTCTATTATCTTGCTTAAAAATAATGTTGAATTCTATGTTTATGCTCTTTAGAGGAATTATTTTAAAATTTCATGTTCTTTCTACTCTTACTTTTCTCATATTTCTATAGGACGGATCAAGAAAATTTAAATTACACCCTCCTAAATTTAGGATATTCCATTTTATATCTTTAATTATGTCTTTTTTCCTTTCCATATCCTCCTTTATTTTTGTTGTAGCTAATTTATAAGTCATTTATTTCCTCCCATTAAAACAAGGAAGTAGCACATTATCAATTATTAACATCTTTGTACTTTATTCACCTTTTCATCAACCTATTTTCATATAGAACTACTAAATCTCCTTATAGTGATTTTATACATTCACAAAGAATCCAATAATTATACCAACATATAAATTAAAAATAACAATTAAATAGAATCTAATTTACAAGTTATAATTACTAATATATAATTTAAAACTAGTGATATCTAAAATGACATTTTTGAATATTTTCATAAGTTATGGTTTGCCACATATTTAAATATTTTTATGAGTTATGGTTTAAAAATTTTGACTAACTATGAAAATAACCTTGCCTTGGGATAAACTAAGTTGAACCATATGTTCCTCCATATTAAAATTAATTACTCTAGATGATAGTAAAAAATATTACATTCTCCTCATATAAGGATTTTTTTAGATTTTAAAATATCCGACACTTGAAAATCCTCTCCACTTTTATATGCTTCTGTGAGTTCTTATCTATTTGATAAGATATTATCATTCATATTAATGGAACTTATTCTTGTTATATTATTTCCATACTCGATTGAAATCATATTTATAATACCATCGAATACACTAAAGTCAATATTTGCTTCTATTAACTCTTATAACCCAATATTCATTTCTACTAGAGGTCATGTGAAAAGATATGAGTCCTTATAAAACCAAACCTTCCCTACTTGTTCAATGTCCCATCCTATATTCTTACTCATTACATATTGGTAACTTATCATGAATTTCCACATAATAGAATCAAAGGATACCATAGTAAAAGAGAAGATATATTATTCCTATATTGTTATGTTCTTTTACTATGTTCTTAGTTCAAAATATTTTCTTCTTTTTGTAGAATTTTTGAAATAAATAAAATTCAAGGGATTTAATTATCATATTTAAATTTATTATTTTTTCCCCTCCTAAATCCTTTTTTATATACTTCTATCCATTTTAGTAAGCGTAATCTATGTGAGGCTTGTTTATTTTTTTCAAAATAGCTCCTTTGAAACTTGATAACAAGCTTGATTATTCTATTATAAATTTCTAACATTTCCATAAAAACCATTCTTCCTTATAAAACCATCTATTCATTGATTCTTCCAATGTTATTTTTTTTTATCTAAGTCCATTTAAAGACAAAAATATTAGGGCATTTCCCTTGTAAAGTTGACTATTATAGCCCAATGTGCCCTATATCATTAAGCATAGAAAAGTGACATGTTAAGAAAAAATTACAACTTTTCAATAGTTTGATTGACAACATTTCAATGTTCCTTTGGAAAATTATGAAAGCTTCTTGTTTTTAGCATCATGATATTTGTAGTTAAATTTGTATCATTCACATATTAAAGGTTTAACATTTTTCTATGGTAACCCAAAATATTTCAACAATAACATTATTTCTTAGTCTTTTAATTTCCCTCCCTACTCCCTTACAATAATAATAAATGAAAAATTTAACAAAGCATATTCTTTTGTCATTTATATATAGATAAAAAAATATCCTTCTAAAAGGATACAAAAAAGAACTAAGGATATTGAGATGGTGGAATATTACATCATTTATTACTTTATCTCTATAAAAAATTAAGAAACTAAAAATATTCTATATCTTGTCCTACTAGTCATATGATGTTTCCATGCATGATATGGGATTATCACTAATTGTTATTTTTAATTGTGGATTCTAGTAATTTATCAAGTGCTAAAATATTTTCTATAATCTACTTGCCTTCTAAAAAATATTCTTAACCCTCATATATAACTATAGGAATAATGACATTTGATAGATTTCCTCTCCTTCGATATGGTCTTATTTAACTATATTCTAAAGTGTAGTATATTTACAATTATCTAGATAATATGCTTTTTACAAATTTACTTTTTTTTTTGGTAGATAAGATACTATAGCATTAATACTGGGTTTTACAGGTTGACCCAAAACCTTTTACAAAAATCAGCCCAAGGCTGTTGATAAACATATCCTTACTAAAGATCCTATATATGTAAAATCTACATGCTGCCAAAGCCATTACATCCGGTAAGGCACATAGCCTATTATCAAAAAGAAACTTCTCATACAAAATTTTGGGTATACCCCGAGAAAACACGCATGCATCATAATTACATCAAAGAAACAGACACAGATCCCTTCTTTGAGACAATGGAGAAACAAAAAGCTACAGACACACATAGCAGAGTATTGAAAAAAACTCCCATAAGTTATGTATTGATAGTTACTCTTAATAATTCTTTGGTAATTGCTTTCTTCCATATATGACATGCTTTGGTACCACATACTATCTTGGCCAATCAGCCTTGGAGAAGTGAAGCTACTGGCTAGATTTATGGCGGTGGCTATCTGGTGGTCCATGTGGCTTTGGTTAGAAGTCTTATATTGTTGTTTCTTTCCTTCCTTGTGATTATCAACCAACCTCAAATTACTAATATGACTAGGAGCCATGTTATTTGACATGTGACTATCCCCATTAGTCTTTGTGGTATTTCCAAGTAGCATCCACGAAGACTGATAGCTCAGATAATTTTTATTGTGAGTCCAATTCAAAAAAGAGATGGGAATACTCCTAGCCTTCAAACTTATAGTGCCTTCCCTGTTGGTAAATTTGACTATCATTCTTGGAATTATTGTTGAATAAGCTCCTCTACTTCACTCGGGACACCGTGTTCCCATTTGAAAAAAATTTCACCATCGACACCCAAATTGTCTAGCTTATCAGCAATTTTGTTAGCTTCCCGAAAGACATGTTGGGATTTTATGTCCTATCTTCCCTCAAAAATGATCCTAGCCTCTTCAACAATTGTTTTAATCCTCCACGGAGGTGTTTTCCAATTATTGAGAAGATTTATAACATGCATAGAGTCTCCTTCTATGATAAAATTTCCTTCTAAGTATTGAGTCATTTGAAGGCCTCTCCACATAGCTCTAGCTTCAGCTTTGTTGTTCGTCCTTGTTCCCAAATATTCAAAAAACACAAGCATCATATTCCCATTATGATATCGCACAATTCCACCAGTGCCTGCTCTGCCAAGATTGTCCTTAGCTGCTCCATCAAAATTAAGCTTAAACCAACCCGTAGGAGGTGGAGACCACTTAACATTGGCTCTGGGGTTGACTACCCTAGGCACAGACTCATCTAACAAGGTTTATCTTAAATATTGAGCAATCATGGTCTCCTGCATATGAGGTTTATAGCTATCAAAAAGGGATAAGGTTCACATTCTTGTTGGCAAAGGATAGGATCTTGGCAATGATAGTTTTATGATCATGGATAGACTCATTAAAGACTCTATGGTTCCTTTCTAACCACAACTACCAAAGATACTGATTGAGACAAATTTTCCACATGTATCTAAGTCTTTGGCCTGAAAAGGGGTAAGGCCACTGGATGAACAAATCAAGTACGGTGGCTGGTTTAACCCATGAAATATTAAAGGCCTAAAAAACCCCACTTAGGACAGTCAAGGAAAAATGGAACTCAAGGAAAATGTGATAAATGGTCTCCCAATTAGCCCTGCATAGATAACAACTATTAATGATACAAATACCTTTGCACATCATATTATCAATGGTTAGAATTCTTCCTTGGATAACCAGCCATGGAAAGACTACAATTTTTGGAATTAAATTTTGTATCCAAACTAAGTCCTTTTGGAGGATAAAATCCTCGTCAAGTAGAAGCTTGTAAGCTGATTTAATAGTGAACTGCCCATTTTTTGTAGGAGCCCAGTTCACTTGATCTTCCTTGGGTCTCATGGGGATAAAATATTGCTCAAGAATGTTACAAAGATCATTTGATTCTACTTGAAATCCTTGAATTCTTATTTGTTTCCACTTCATTCTACCTCTGTCCTCAACCATATAATCGGAGACTTTTCTGCCAATGAGTTCTTCTGTGATATCTCTGATTCGGGCTAATTTAGGATATTGCATCAGTGTTTCGTCCTTAGCCCACCTGTCATTCCAACAATTTATCCTCTCACCTTTGCCTAAAACTCATATTAAACCTTTTTTGATTATTTCCTTACAATTGAGAATTGCTTTCCAAAAAGCAGAACCTCTGATTAGAACTAAGTCACTTAGAAATTCCATATTTTTAAGATACTTTCGTTTGATTATAGTTTTCCATTCATTTTCTTCACCAAAAATGAGTCACCATGCCTACTTAGATAGTAAATCTAAATTTATATGATCAATTATCCTTAGACCTAAGCCCCCATTTTCCTTGGGTCTGCACACTTTGGTCCATCCTATAAGGTGTATCCTTTTTTTCTCCTCTGATCGAGTCCACAAAAATTCTTTTAGGAGTTTCTCAATTTTCTGGAAAACCTTCACAAGGGCTTTGAAAATGAAGAGGAAATAGACTAGAATGCTCTAAAGAGAGGCCTTAGTGAAGGTTAGCTTTCTTGCTTGAGATAGAAGATGACCTTTCCATCCAGCAAGTTTTTTCTGAATTCTTTCAATAACCCTATCCCACATTGACTCTCTTGGAGAACCAATGAAAAGAGGGAGACCAAGATACGAAGTTGGGAGGTTTGCTATATCACACCCTAAAATTTTTGCAATCCTTCCTTGCCTATGAATGGGGGTGTTCAAGAAATATAACTTGCTTTTACTGAAATTAACCTTCTGACCAGCAACGTCCTTTTAGAGTTATAGGATGTATTTAATTATTTTAGCCTCAACCACTAATTCCTTAGTCAATATAAGGGTATCATCGATGAATTATTGGTGAGAAAAAGCCCTAGTGAGAGATGTTGCCTTGATTCCTTATATTAGCCTTGAACTGCAAGCATTTTTTGTGGTTCTGCCTCAATATTCTACTACAATGATGAATAACATGGGGCTGATAGGGTCCCCTTGCCAAATTCCTCTATGACTTTGAAAGTAACCAATAGTTATTCCATTAAATAGAATCAAGAACCATGCTTTAGAAATACATTCTTTGATCAAATTAACCCATTGGTGGTGAAAACCAAACTTAAGGAGGACAGCAATTAGAAATTCCCAATTTATCCTATCAAATACTTTGTTCATATCAAGCTTGAGGACAAAAATAGACCTGTTAGTCTTATGAGCAGAGTGCAGAGTTTCATGAACTGTGATAACTCCATATAATATTGACCTGCCCTAGACATAGCTTCCTTGGCATGGATCTATGATGCGGGGCAGAATATCTCCCATTATATTTGCAATGGCTTTAGTTAGGATCTTGTAAGAAACATTGCACAGACTGATTGGCCTGAAGTCAGCCATAGATTCAGGGGTTTGCTTCTTAGTAATTAGAGAAATAAAAGTAGAGTTGATACCTTTTGGGATATGATTGCTTGCTTCAAATTCTCTGATAGAATAAATTACATCCTCACTTACGATGTACCAAAAAGCTTGATAGAAATGAGGGGAAAGTCATCAGGTCCCAGGGCTTTGTCTGGCTCCATGCTAAACAAGGTTTCTTTAATTTCCTCATCAGAAAAGGGAGCTAGAAGCTTAAGGTTTATATCCTCATTTATTATGCTAGGAATGGATTGCAAGAGAATATCTTTGGCCTCATCACTACACTGTGATTCCTGACCAAGGATAGAATTGAAATAAGTTACTGCCTCCTTTTTTATTTATGTTAAGTCTTGAGTAATAGAACCATCTGCTTTTTAAAAAAAAATTATCTTGTTATTGCTTTTGTTTCTAAGTGTGGTGACATGAAAAAACTTGGAATTTGAATCTCCATATTTCAACCAAAGAGCCCTTGATTTTTTCCTCCAATAGATTTCCTCACAAGCCAAAATGTTATGAAACTCTGCTAGTTTTGTTCGTTCCTCCTGCCTAGTAGTTTCATCAGCATCACTATGTTGGATCCTCTGATCAATTATCTTAAAAATTTCAACAACCTATTTTTTATTTTCAAATAGGTTCCCAAAGACCTCTTTGTTCCAAGTTCGAAGATTTTCCTTAACAAACTTTAATTTGCCAGAAATTTTAAAAATTGCACTACCCCTGACAGGCTGTTGCCACCACTGACTTAAATTATCTTTGAAATTGGAATGTTTGATCCACATATATTGAAATATGAAAGGTTTCTTGAAGGACAGAGAGTTAGGGATCTCCAACAAAATGGGATTATGATCAGAGGTAATTTTAGGAAGGGGTTAGAGAGTAGAATCACCGAACAAAGTTGTAGCCTCATTTGATAAAAAAAATCTATCAAGCCTTTCTTGAATGATATGACACCCTATCTGCCGATTGCTCTAGGTATAATTTGTTCCTCTAAGTTTTACATCCATCAACATGTTGGAGTTCACAAAGTCATTGAACTCATCAAAGCTCATGATAGGTGGTCCATTTCCACCCATTTTTTTTGAAGGGTAAAGAGGAGTGTTAAAATCCCCAGCCATAATCTAGGGGACATTATGGAATATTTCACTTATATTGCATAAGTACTCACACAGTAGAGCTCTCCCTTGAATTGAAGTCAAGGCATAAATATTTGAAAGGATCCACAACCTGTTGCTATTTATTTCCTTAAATAAAATACTAAGAACCCTGTCATATTTTTGAATAATGGTGCCTTCTACTATCCAGGGATCCCACAAAGTCATAAGGCCTCCAGATGCTCCTCTGGATGATTTGCAAACCATATCCCCTTGATTCCAAAAAAAAATTGCTATTTTTTTACTCAATATCATCAGTTTTTATTTCTTGCAACATGATAATGGTTGGATTCACTTGATTTCTTATTGCACTAACTGCCCTACGTTTGTGCAGGCCATTGAGGCCTCTCACATTCCATGAGAGGAACTTCATTTAGATTTTTTGGGATTTCTTCCTCTCCCCCTCCCTTGAGAGGGTTTTCCTAATTTGTTGTCTTCAGAACCCGGAATAATTTGTTGAAACAAGGTTCTCTATTTTCCATTGGCAATGTCATTATCAGTTTTAATTTTTTGATGCTCAGCATTTGATATTCTCCCTCTTATTTTTTACTGTCAAAATCTATAGGAGACTTCACAGTGCTCCTGGTTTTTTTAGGACTAAATTGAGGGGAGGTAATTTGTTGCAGAACCGAAGTGCCATATTGCTTAGTTTGAAGAGTTTCACTTATCTCCACCCCTACATCCAAATATTATCCTTTTTTTTGTATTCCCCTGGTCTGTGGGATGACCCCTCAGTAGGATTCACTTGGCTCCTAGTGATGATGTTAGGGAGATGAAATTTTTTATTTTCCAATGCCTCAACTTTCATCCTAAGTTCTTCAGCATTAGGGTTTGGCTTTGGGATGCCCATTGGGATTGAAGTATTTCCAGCATTGGGGTTTAAGGATCCTGACTTGAATGTGGATTCTAGAGATCATGCATTAGGGTTTGGATTTGTGATGGCCATGGGTCTTACAGTAATTTTAGCATTAGGTTTTGAGGATCCTAACTTGGATGGGTATTCGAGAGATTCAAAAAGGTTAGCTTGAAGGTGGTGGGCTTCCATGTCTTCTGATAATCCTCCTACTCCCATATTGGATAGAATTGAATTTTTTTTTGAAACTAGAGGATTGGAACTTACCTGAGTATTTTGGTTGCCAAAAACCTGTTGTTTTTCTTTGTCTTGCTAGGACCCTGCACCTTCTCTTTTATTTTTTTGGTAGACATAGTTTTCTTGATTGAAATCACCTCTTCTAGGAAAACTTCTCAAATTTCCTCTGTCTAGCATTCCTTCCTTCTACTTTTCTCTATTCATTGCTAGGTTAGGGTACTGATTGCATAGATGTCCTTTATTTTTACATTCTACATAGAATTCTATTTTGTTCTCGTATTCTACTAGCTATTTTCTATAGTATTCTCCATACTCTAGCTCCAAAAACCTTGGCAATTCATTATTCAAATTAGCATTTACATAGATTCGTGCATGAGTCATCCTTGTCCTGGCCAAGGTCGCATGGTCAATGGATATCAATTCCCCTATAGTTTTGGATATGCCCTGTAGCCAATATTCATTGAAGAACTGGGTAGGTAGACTCGGGAGACGAACCCAAATAAGGGCAATGTTAATATTTTACTTTTTAGGGTAAAAATATTTACCCCATCATTTGAGAAAAAGGCTCCTTTTGCTTAGAAACCAAGGACCTCCTATTAAAATACGATTAGCATCCTCCATATTGTTAAAACGGATAATGAATAACCCTCGAGTTAGAGCTACCAACTCCAAGCTGCCTACTAGTCATCATTTACCCGTCGCCCAAGCCCTGATAGTCTCCATGTCCGGACTACCTCCCAAAAACTTGCCTACCAGGGAGAATTCTTCCATTAAAATAAAATGGCTCATGGAACTTGTCGAGGCTGAAATTTTATTATTTACTGGAACTAGGGGTTGAAGAGAGAGAACCTCCTTTCTTTTTCCTCTAAGAGTCTCAGCAAAAGACAACCACTTCTTGTGCCCCGCATTGTCCTTCGTATATTTTTTGTTGGAGTCTTTCTGAGGAGGGTTAGGCCCCCATGTAATTCCCACCTCCAAATCTGTCATAGCCTGACCGCCTTCCTCTGGATCATCGCTTGATCCATGCTCGAGGTTCCCACCCACCCCTTCCATACCTGCTCTACCTATATCACCTTGGCTAAGATTATTGCCCAAAAAATTCATTCCCTCACTCCCGCTGCACCCGCTAAACCTCATCTCACTCACTCCTCTTGTTGATGGTTGGTTTAACCCAAGAAATATTGAAGGCCTAAAAAACCCCACTTAGGACAGTAAAGGAAAAAGGGCACTCAAGGAAAATGTGATAAATGGTCTCCCAATTAGCCCTGCATAGATAACAGCGATTAGTGATAAATATACCTTTATGCATCATATTATCAATGGTTAGAATTCTTCCCTGGATAACCAGCCATGAAAAGACTACAAATTTTGGAATTAAATTTTTTATCCAAACTAAGTCCTTTTGGAGGAAAAAATCCTCGTCATCAAGTAGAAGCTTATAAGTTGATTTAACAGTGAACTGTCTGTTTTCTGTATGGGCCCAGGTCACTTGATCTTCCTTGGGTCTCATGGGGATAAAATGTTGCATGAGAATGTTACAAATATCATTTGATTATGCTTGAAATACCTGAATCCTTATTTGTTTCCACTTCATTCTGCCTTTGTCCTCAACCATATAATCGGAGACTTTTCTGCCAATGAGTTCTTCCATGATATCTCTGATTTGGGCTAAGTTAGGATATTGCGCCAATGGTTCGTCCTTAGCCCACCTATCATTCCAGCAGTTTATCCTCTCACCATTGCCTAAAATCCATCTTAATTTTTTTTTTTATGATTTCCTTACAATTGATAATTGCTTTCCAAAAAGCAGAAAATCTGATTGGAACTGAGTCATAAAGAAATTCCATATTTTGAAGATACTTTCGTTTGATGATAGTTGTCCATTCATTTTATTCACCAGAAATGAGACACCACACCTACTTAGCTAGTAAAGCTAAATTCATATGAGAAATTCTCCTCAGACCTAAGCCCCCATTTTCCCTAGGTCTACACACTTTGGTCCATCCTACAAGGTGTATCCTTTTTTTCTCCTCTGATCTAGTCCATAAAAATTCTTTTTGGAGTTTCTCAATTTTTTGGAAAACCTTCATATGGGCTTTGAAAATGGAGAGGAAATAGACTGTAATGCTCTGAAGAGAGGCTTTAGTGAGGGTCAGATTTCCTTCTTGAGATAGAAGATGATTTTTCCATACAAGTTTTTTTGAATTCTTTCAATAACCCTGGCCCACATTGATGCTCTCGGAGAACCAATGAAAAGAGGGAGACCAATATATGAAGTTGGGAGGTTTTATATATAACAACCTAAAATTTTTTTAAACCTTCCTTGCCTCTGAATAGGGGTGTTCAAGAAATATAACTTTTTTTACTAAAATTAACTTTCTGACCAGCAGCGTCCTCGTAGAGTTGTGGGATGTATTTAATTGTTTTAGCCTCAACCACCGATGCCTTAGTAAATAGAAGGGTATCATTGATGAATTATTGGTGAGAAACAGTCCTAGTCAGATATGTTGCCTTGATTCCCAATATTAGCCTTGAACTGTAAGCATTTTTGATGGTTCTGCCTAAATCTTCTGCCATAATGATGAATAACATGGGGTTGATAGGGTCCCCCTACCAAATTCCTCTGTGACTTTGAAAGTAACCATCAGTTGTTCCATTAACCAAAATCAAGAACCATGATTTAGAAATGCATTATTTGATCAAATTAACCCATTGGTGGTGAAAACCAAACTTAATGAGGACAACAATCAGAAAGTTCCAATTTAGCCTATCAAATGCTTTGTTCATATCAAGCTTGAGGGAAAAAACAGACATGTTAGTCTTATGAGCAGAGTGTAGAGATTCATGAACTATGATAACTCCATCCAAGATTGACCTACCATGGATAGATCTTCCTTGGCATGGATCTATGATGTGGGTAATAACATCTATCAATCTATTTGTAATGGCTTTAGTTAGGATCTTGTAAGAAACATTGCACAGACTGATTGGCCTGAAGTTAGCCATAGATTCAAGGGTTTGCTTCTTAGGAATTAGATAAATAAAAATAGATTTGAGACATTTTGGGATATTATTGCTTGCTTGGAATTATCTGAGAGCATAAATTACATCCTCACTTACGATGTACCAAAAACCTTGATAAAAATGAAGGGGAAATTCATCGGGTCCCAGGGCTTTGTCTGGCTCCATGCTAAACAAGGCTTCCTTAATTTCCTCATCAAAAAAGGGAGCTAGAATATTAAGGTTTATATCCTCATTTATTATTCTAAGAATGTATTGTAAAGAGAATATATTTGGCCTCCTCATTGCACTGTGATTCTTGACCAAGGATAAAATTTAAATAAGTTACTGCCTCCTTCCTGATTTCTATTAAGTCCTGAGTAATAGAACCATCTACTTTTAAAAAAATATATATCTTGTTATTGCTTCTATTTCTAAGTGTGGTGACATGAAAAAACTTGGAATTTTAATCTCCATATTTCAACCAAAGAGCCCTTGATTTTTTCCTCCAATATATTTCCTCATAGGCCAAAATGTTATGAAAATCTGCTAGTTTTGTCCATTCCTCCTGCCTAGTAGTTTCATCAACATCACCATGTTGAATCCTCTGATAAATTATCTTCAAACTTTCAACAACCTATTTTTTATTTTCAAAGAGGTTCCCAAAGACCTCTTTGTTCCAAGTTCAAAGCTTTTCCTTAGCAAACTTTAATTTTCTATGAAGTTTAAAAGCTGCACTACATAGGCTGTTGCCACCACTAAATTAAGTTATCTCTGAAACTGGAATGTTTGATCCACATAGATTAAAATCTGAAAGGTTTCTTGAAGGATAGAGAGTTGGGGATATCCAAAAAAATGGGATTATGATCAAAGGCAATTTTAGGAAGGGCTTGTGGGGCAGAACCACTGAATATATTTTTAGCCTCCTTTGATAGAAAAAACATGTCAAGCCTTTCTTGAATGAGATGACACCCTATTCACCGATTACTCCAGGTATAATTCACTCCTCTAAGTTTTACATCCATCAACATGTTGGAGTTCACAAAGTCATTGAACTCATCCATTCTCCTAATAGGTGGTCCATTTACACCCATTTTGTCTAGAGGATAAAGAGGAGTGTTAAAATCCCCAGCCAAAATCCAAGGGACATTATGGAATATTTCACTCAGATTGTGTAAGTACTCCCACAGTAGAGCTCTCCATTGAATTGAAGTTGGGGCATAAATATTTGAAAGGATCCATGACCTGTTGTTGTTTATTTTCTTAAATAAAACACTAAGAACCCTGTCATATTTTTGAATAATGGTGCCTTCTACTATCTAAGGATCACACAAAGTCATAAGGCCTCCAGATACTCCTCTGGCTTATTTGTAAACCATATCCCCTTGATTCCAATTTTTTTTTGCTACTTTTTTTGATTGAATCTCATCAGTTTTTATTTCTTGCAACATGATAATAGTTGGATTCACTTGATTTCTTATTGCACTAACTTCCTTGTGTTTGGGTAGGCCATTGAGGCCTCTCACGTTCCATGAGAGGAAATTAATTTATATTATTTGGGATTTCTTCCTCTCCCACTCCCTTGAGGGGGTTTTCCTAATTTGTTGTCTTCAGAACCCGGAATAACCTTTTGAAACAAGGTTCTCTATTTTCCATTGGCAATGTCATTATCAGTTTTAATTTTTTGATGCTCAGGATTTGATATTCTCCCTCTTATTTTTTCACTGCCAAAATATATTGAAGACTTCACAGTGCTCCTGGTTTTTTGAGGACTAAACTAGTGGGAGGTAATTTGTTGCAGAATCGGACTACCATATTCCTCAATCTGAAGAGTTTCACATATCTCCACCCCTACATCCAAATCTTTTTTTTTTTTGTATTCCCCTGATTTGCGGAACGACCCCTCAGTAGGATTCACCTAGCTCCTAGTGATGATGTTAGGGAGATGAGATTTTTTATTTTCCAATGCCTTAACTTTCTTCCTAAGTTCTTCAACATTAGGGTTTGGCTTTGGAAGAAATTGTCGTTGTAATAGAACCTTGTAATGAAAAATCTATGCATCTATTTATTTTGGAATAATATAAATGTTATATGATTCATTTAGGTTTTTTTATCATAATTATTTGATCTAATATTTATATTTTTCTTAATAAAATTATATCCAATTTATGAATGATGTCTTTCCTTTATCCTTTCTTCCATTGAACATTTATGGTATACAAATATTTAATTAGACTTTTTATCTGGAGCACAGATGAACACACACATATAACAAAACATGAATGTAAAGGATAAATTTTAAACAAAATGAATATTATAATCATAAACATTACTAATAAGAATAAAAACCTTTCAAGCATGAATTAGACTTGGATTTGCTTATGGTCTAGCCTAATACATTGTAAGAATATTTTATAATGGTAAAAATAAGGATAGAATATCTAATGGTTGTCTATTATTAATTTAAGTTTTTGAATTTCACTTATGGTCAAACTAAATATACACATAGGATGTATAAGATGTAGACCATTAAATTATGCAAAAACTTAGGCATATTATCAGTTAAGTCATTTTCTTATGTTTCTATACATCATTTTAAATATGAATTTATTTCGATCAAATGAGATGATTAGTTTCTCTTATTGTCTTGATGAGTATATTTTACAATATATTTTTGGTGGACATTATAAATTCATGGTATTCAATTGATGATTTGTCCAAATGATAAATATTAAAAGGATACATGGATGTTGCACCATTTAACAAATGCACACAAGATAATAGTACAAAATAAACACAACACGACATAAATTTATAAAAAATAAAATTATAAAAACACCAAATAAGCTTGATATTAAATAAAAAATTAAATAAGAGGAATATAGATATAACTAATATGCACAGTTATCTATAAGCATTAGGACTATATTGTAATAGAATTTTCATAAATATAAAATAGATGTGATGTTTATGAGATTGATGGCTAGTGGTTTGAGATGTAACTTCTAGATGTCATCGGATGTAAATAATTTATATAATGAATATAAATGTATTAAGCACCCCATTTATGTTTATTTCAATATAATTATGTGGATGCAAAGACACGACACTTGAAAATAAAATGGTAGAATTAAATAAAGCAATGAGACAAAATATATTTCACAAAAGAAATATGTATTCAATGGGGGGGCCAATAGACTCCTTTGTTACAATCAATATCCAATGTGGATATTTGATACAATAATTTATAGTGGAACTAGGGTTCTCCGAAATCCTAGTTAGATATAATAGAAGTGTCTTCAGATCTGAGTGTGTCCTTGATCCTAATAGGTTGAGTGGGCTTTGAATATATAATGTGGGGCCATTCTAGCTTCAACAACCATCAAAAAATATGTTGAATTCATAGATCTGCATGCAAAACAAAACACAAGAGCATCAGTAATACCTGTGAGGTCTCCACAGTGTGAGAACCTAAGACATTAACAAAATCCTAGCTTAAGAATCAATTTAAAATGCATGCCAAACCAATGAATAAATGAAATAAAACAATATTGAATATACCTTGCTTTGTTGTTGCAGATTTCATGGTGTAGCAGATTTATATCTTCATTCCAGTGTCACAGTAAGCTTTGACATGAGATTCACAAGCTTTGGTTTGTACCTAGGACTATTACAGGCTCTGGAAGGTGCTAGGCAGGATCTGCAGCAAGCTTGGCAAGCTCGAGTGTTCACTTGCAGACATGGTAAGCTCTGTAGTGAGCTTCATAAGCTTGGTACAACACTCACAGGGTAGGGCAAATCTACAAAAATAGATCAGTAAGGATGGTGACAGAGGTGGCAGATGAAATACAACTATGGCAATGAGCGAGGATGGATGGATGATGGATAGAACAACAGAAGTATTGTTGGCTTATCTAGGGCATCAGATATTCAATTCTCTCTATCTTCGCTTGACTAGGGCATCAACAAATGCTTCTCCAAGTATATCTCTTAATATCTAGGTTATAGGGTTTGGGCATTTGCAAAATACCCTATTTATAATCCAACCTAGGGTTTTCTTATGGTTGTAGCCTTGCACTTTTGATCGTGTGGCTAAGATTAAGTCATATCCTAGGGTTGAGATTACTTTTTGAATGTGATATGGATTAATGAAAATGGATGGTGGATATTAAATGAAATCGGACGACTAAGGTTAATTGAGTTTATTTATATATTTTTTATAATAAATATATTAAAATATAATTAAATATTATATAAAATATAAAATATTATAAATAATATTAAAATAACCCCAATTAGGGTAGTGGGAAGGTGTATTTGGGCAAAATAATTGGCGATAAGATGGAATGGAAGACAAGTGGGTGGTGGGATGGTTAGGATGGAGGTTTAGTGGCTACGATTTGGTGTCTACATATACCCCTTTTTGTACTATGTTGTGTGAAACACAATGTGGTGCAAAAATTTGAGACACCTACTTGGGCTATGGGCATAGAAGCACCTTCTCTCTGTTGTTGGATTTGCGTACTGATATTGAGGACAAAATAATAAAGAAATTTTTTCGAAGTTTTTGTAGCTTACCCCCTCAATTGGTGAATGAATTACGAATGTATCTCACAAGCCAATTGAAAATGAATTATGTAGTGAATTTGTGCAATTGATGAATGAATTATGTGAAATGCAAATGATTGTGGATGATATGAATGATGTAAAATGTGATACTATTTTTACCCCAATGGTGGGAAGAGGGTTGGTGTATGATACCATGTGAATGTAGATGATATGAATGATGTAAAATGTGATATCATTTTTTCCCCAACGGTTGAGAGGGGTATTTCTCCAGTGTATATGTTATGTCATGTGAGATGTATCCCATCATGGGAAAATCATAATGTAACATGGTTGCCCCAAATTTTGGGATGATTCGATGCTTGTTGAATAAGCTACCACAATGGTGTCATTAAGCATGCAATGTATGAAAGATTCATGATGACTAAGTCAATCGTAGGGGTGGGGTAGTGACTATAGAAATTTCTTCATCAATTCCATCATGGAACCAATCAACCTATCGACATGTCCTATACTTTGAATATTTTTGAATGAATGAGTGTTTGAGATTTTGATTTATCTATGTTTTCTTGCCCCACAGACAAGAAAATCAATGATTGATTATGAGAAAATTGTTCTTGGCAAGGTTGCATTCACAATGTGAGGTGCCAAATGTGATTGTGATTTTTGATGACGAGATAATTGACTATGATCATGAGCAAGTGTCCTTATTGTACATTATTCATATTACCAAATTGTATGGATTATAATTGCTACAATCACCAAGTTTATAGAATAACATACTAGATACGAGGTTCGCTTGGATGGCCTGGATAAAATAAAAATGATGAATGATATATGCATAATAATGATGGAAGAATGTGATGATGTAGATGATGAAGAATTATGGGATGTTGATTTTGTTAAAATGTGACCTTGGTTGGCATGTTTCTACAATGCAATATGTATTTGTGAAGAATTTTGATTTTCTCAAAAAATATGCATGCAAAACTATTTGTAATTTCACAAAATAAAATTTTATGATGTACATGATGTATGGATGAAATTTGGTTCAGATTTGATGATGGGAGGTACCATTTTAGGATTTTTTGTCCTCATTGTCTTTTGCTGCTAGGCACACACCTAGGCCTGGCATGTTCTAGAGGCACCCGCATGCGCCTGCATGTGCCCGCAATGTTCAATTGCAGCTCTACATCTGAATGCACTAGTTAAAGCTATAAAAAGCTTTATGAGGATTTTTTAGGCTTATTTGTGCATTGTAAACTTTGAGAAGTTGTGTTTGAGAAGGGAAGTGACTTAGTGAGCTAAGTAAGGCTTGCAAGTGTGCAGAGGTGATGGCGACAGAAGGCCTTGGTGTTGCTGGTGGAGTGGAGGCAACATTTGTCCCAGTAATACCCTTTGTTTCCTTTGTGCAAAAATTTATTTTTAGTTTATTTTTTAATTTTAATTTTTTATTT
This sequence comes from Wollemia nobilis, assembly GCA_028583015.1. Lineage (NCBI taxonomy): Eukaryota > Viridiplantae > Streptophyta > Pinopsida > Araucariales > Araucariaceae > Wollemia > Wollemia nobilis. The sequence continues at coordinate 307,594 of JAQPPZ010015480.1, forward strand.
TTTATTTATTTTATTTTATTTTTGAATTTTTTAAAATTTTAAAACTAACAAAGTGTTTTTGTTTGTTGTAGCTAAGGGATATTGAGCCTTGACATCACTTTTATCCTCTCAATTTGGGGATGAAGAAGAAGCTTTCAGAGGAGGATTGGGGGTTGCTGAGTAGGGTAGGCCTAGATGGTGTGGCCTGATTGGATGTGGTGAGGGCTAATGAGGGCTACCTCTCAACTTTGATCGAGAGGTGGGATCCAGATAGAGGGACTTTCTAGCTGTTGACTAGAGAGGTTACTATCACTCTTGAGCATGTTTATCACATTCTCAAGGTGCTAGTAGAGGGAGAGAATGTGATGGTGGGGAGGGATAAGAATGTGGAGATGGAAAAGATGCTTGGGGATTAGTGACAGGAGGCTCAGATAGGGGATGGAGGGATGTTGTACCTGAGCATGTACAAGGTGAAGGAGTTAGATGCACTCCTCACCTTGATCATGTTTGTGCTGGCCAACATAGTGTTACCTAATAGCACTGGGTGTAGGTTCCCTTGGAACATATTGGGTTTAGTGAGTGATCTATTGATAGATCCTCGAGAGTACGCATGGGTACCTACTTTATTGGTGCAGCTATACTGAGAGCTATATGAGGTGGTACAGAGGGGGAGAAATGGGATTGGGTGTAGCTTTCCCCTTTAGTGCTAGGCTTGGGAGAATTTTACGATATCTCAGCCTGAGGGGTTGCCATGTGAGTCATGGCAGATGGATGAGCCATATGTGAGGCGATGGGATGTGGTTGAGGATGTTTAGCCTAGTCGAGAGGTACACATTGGGTAGTGGTACCAAGACATGTGGTCAAGCTTGGCTTGGGTGGACGTGCAGTGGAGGCCATGGCAAGAAGCTAGGTGGGATGGAGATGGGAGATAGTTGTGATGGGTGTGGCAGGGTCGATGGATAGTTGGGCAGAGGGATGAGGAGGTGGAGTACTTCTAGTACTCATGGGTGCTGAGGTAGTTTGGTTTACCTCAAGGTATTCTTGATGAGCTGATGTTGTATCGACGGGTGAATGATGAGGTGACACTACCTTGTTTCGAACCATGGCGGGTGTCATTGGAGGACGATGAGCAGTTGGAGGTGGCTGATGTGGATGATGTCGATGTGACTCTAGAGTATGCAAAGTGGTTTGGTACCCAGCTAGTATGGGTACCAAAGGTGGCAGGTGAGGATGTGGCAGCAACGTGGTCAAGGTCAACTCCAAAGAGGATGAGGCCTCAACAATCAATGGAATAGATATGGTCAAGGGTAGCATCCTAGTAGGCTTCGAAGGTGGGTTTGGTGATAGGGGAGAGGCAAGATGATGAGAATATTGGTAAGATCTCTAAGGTGGCTAGGCTACGGGATGAGCTTGAGAAGCTACGATAGGAGTGAGAGACTATGCTAGAGTCTCAAAGGGAGACCATGGTGACTATAGCTCGATAGTAGCAGACAGTTACAAGGCTACAAGTAGAGATTTTGGTGGAGTGATGACATCATAAGGACTTACGATGACTGCAAGCTTGTGATGCATATGCACATTCCTTGGAGGATGTGTGTACGCAGCATCACATCAGCTTGATAGATCCTCCTTCTTCATCTATGGTCGAGTCATCGAGGTAGACGGAGTCGAGCCAAAGTACTAGGTCGAGGGCTCCTACCGGGTCTCAGGGGTCTTCTCATGGATAGTTGATGTAGTGCTTATATGAACTCTTTTGTACATGTGATCCTTGGTGCTCCCTTTTGTAGCCTTCTTGGCACTCTATTGTTTATTGAACGCTTATATATACATGGCCTTTTCATATATGCATGTTGTATTTTTGTGTGGATGTTTTAATGTGTTATGCAATGTTTTATTTAATGTTTATGATGATGTATGCAAGCTAATAATGAGTTATTATTGTAAGTAAATACATGACGACTGTAAACTATATGCAATCTTATGATAATTTGATATGATTAATGCAATTTAATGCTAAATGAATACAGAATTACATGATAGGAATGCATGTTGTTCATATGATCTATTATATTTCAAAAATACTATTGGCCATTGTTTGACAATCGGGAGTACCCAGTTTTGTTATGTTTTGCAACTCGACTTACCATGAAGACATGAATGTGGACATGTCAAAAAATATGGATGTTGATGTGGAAAAAAATATGGAATTTGACACGAAAGAAGATATGAATGTTGATATGGAATGAGTACGGCATAATTTTCAAAGACTAAAACATACTAGTGTTATCAACCAAAATCACTTGGGTTGTCTAACTTTATTTAGGACCAATGTGTGTGCAAGTGAGGTTCAATTACCAAATATTTGAGTGTGACAATGACCCTATCAATCGAGAACCAATGTGTGTTAATGTGAAGTTCATTGACCCACTATGAGTAAATTGGGCATGACTTGTTATGAATATTACCTAAATATAGAAATTTATATTTGTTAATTTTGTATAGAGCTTTGGGGAATTGTATTCTCAACCGAAGTGTGATGAGAATTGTGACCCTATCCTTTCTACTCTATGTTTTTATGCTTATATTTGAAGATTAATTGAGGTAGTGGTGAAAACCACTATTTTTGCTTTGGACTATGTTGCATTATGGGACAAGCAAGGATTATCCCTTTTTGCTTCAAGGTACTACCCAAGTATGGCACTAACCCTCCTTGACTCATATTTTTTTTTAAATGTGATGGAATGTGATTGGTTCAAGATTGCGTTTGGAATCAATTGGCATTGCTCAAGATTTTCTTAATGTGTAAATTATGCTTTTGGTCCTAAAGAAAATTGGACATCCACTTGGAGGTTGCTTTCGACACTAGTAATGGCTAAGTGACTGAAAATTTTAGGCTTTTGTGATTTTGACATGTGATGTTGTTGTCTTATGAAAGTTTCATGATTGTTTCAAACTAGGTACCCCCAATTTCTATAACTTTGACTTTTTTTTTGTGGCCATATCATCATAACTATGACAGATAATTGAGCATGGGATGGGATGAATGCAAATGTGTATGCCTAGTGTAATGACTATTAATATGCAAATAGAAATTGTAAAATGTAACGAAATATGTATCATTGAATGTAAATCCCTAAATGCAAATGAAATGTATGCAATGTGGAAATGCCTATGTAAGAGCATGCAATTTTTTTGTTTTGTTTTTTATTTTAGCCATGTATATATACATATAGTGTGTCACGTTTAACAATGGAATTATTTTTGTTGCAGTCCAAACAAGGTGAATGGTTTCCTACTTTTGTCACATGCCTGTGCATTTAATTATCAACCCAAGGAGCTTCATAAACTTGTGAAGAGTCAGAATTAGGTTACTACAATACCTCTGGAGGTGAATCTAATAATACTACATTTGGGGGGTGTTCTTTGAGATGGTTGTCAATCATTCCCGCACTCCTCAATAAATTACATAAGAAGAACAGAAATAAATCAAATGCACTTTCCTAGAAATAAACCTACTGTAAATACTGGAACTAGTAAATTAATGAACATTTCTATGAAAGCAATAAACTGATAAATAAACAAAAAAGAAATGGGGAAGAAATACTGGCTTGGAGTGGGCCCAGGCTCCAACAGATTCCTCCCAATCGAACACTTGCTTAGAACTTCTGGAACTAAAATATATTTATCAACGTATTACAATATATCTTATAATTCAAAATGGATCTTTATTAATTATCTCTATATATCCTTAAGAATGATATGCATGTGTTTATATAACACACCCATAGAACTTCTGTTACAGAAGTGGTTATAACAGTCGATTCTTCCCAGACTAAATTAGAACAGTCTGGCGAATGGAATCGATGTCTGGCATTCTGTTCTAAAGGTGACATGTTCATTTTAGTTTGTGCTTTGCCTGGCATCAGTAATACATTCGAATACATTGGTGCTATCCCAAAATTAGCTTTGTATGATGCAGAGCCGAAACTGCACCAGCCGCTGTTGTCCACGTCATTCAACTCTGGTCAACGGGCAAAGAATCAGTGGCACATTTCGATTGTAGGGAGGCACTTGCATCCTATTAGCGCCTTCTAGTTGTAGGGAGGTGCTTACCCTCTATTAGTGCCTTTTAGATGTGGAGATGCGCTTGCATTTGGTTGGCGCCTTTCGATTGCAGGGAGGTGCTTATATTCAAACAACGCCTTCTGACTGTAGGAAGGTGCTTATATTCAGACGGTGCCTTCCAACTGTAGGGAGGCGCTTGTTCCCTTGGCACCTTCTAGTTGCAGGGAGGTGCCTATGTTCTCTACATTGACTCCCGATGAAATAAAGTTCCAGGTCCATCAAAAGGACCTCGATCGTTCCAAATCTAACTAAATCAACTGCAATTCCACAAAACATACTAAAAGCACATAAATTAGATAACACGCATAATTATATCAAATATCTATACAATTATTCATAAAAGTACGAAATCCTTATTATACAGCTACATATTGATCCAAGAAATATGTACAAAATATGAGCATTTCTGGTGCTCATAAATTTTAAATGAAGAACATTAAGTGGTTCAGGATCCTCTTTACCCTATAAATTGGCAAGCCTATAATTACCATTACCCGCTTTTTGAGTGATTACATATGGACCTAAAATATTTGCTATGAATTTATCATGAAGATGTGGCAATGCATTGGTGTTTTGTTGGTTCTCTTTGAGGACGAGATCCCCTACTTGAAATTCCTGAATATGGACTTTAGCATTGTAAGCACACTTGAGGAAGTCTTGATAAAATCGTAAATGTTCTAATGTGTTGACACGCCTTTCATCTAAGAGTGTGAGTTGGTCAAGTCATTCTTGTCTAGCTGTATCATCATCTATGAATTCTTGCAAGTAAATTCGTAAGAAAGGAATCTCGAGCTCAATAGGCATAATAGCTTTCGCTCCATATACTATAGAAAATGGTGTTGCTCTCGTTAGTGTTTGAATGCTTTTTCAATAATCCCAAAGTGCCAAAGGAATTTTTGTATTCCAATATTTATGATTTCTTTGACAAGTTTCTTAAGAATGGCAATTAAGGTCTTGTTGGTAGCTTCAGCTTGTCCATTTTCTTATGGATAATAAGGAGTTGAGAAACTATGTTGGATATTATATTTCTCACAAAGTGTTCTAACATCCTTGTTCTTAAAAGACTTACCATTATCCAAAATTATTTTAGAGGGGATACAAAAATGACAAATGATGTCATGGAGTATGAAATCCACAATTCTAGGTCTTGTTGTACTAGTTAGAGGGATTGCCTCAACCCACTTTGTGAAGTATTCTATGGTAGTTATGATGAAAGTATGTTGTCTTGAAGAGGAGGGAAAAAATTTGTTGATTAGATCGAGGCCCCATTGTGAAAAGGGCCAAATAATTTGTATAGGTTGTAAATCTTGTGATGGTACATGTGTTAAATTGGCATGTGATTGACATTTTTTGCAATTTTTGATATATGTGCAACAGTCACATTCCATGGTGGGCCAATAATAACCCATGCATAAAATATTCTTTGTAATGGCCATTCCACTAAAATGACCACCATAATTACCATCATGGTCTTCCTCTATATCCCTTTGGGCCTCTTCTAGTTTGAGGCATCGAAGCAAGATTTCGTCATAACTCTTTTTATACAACACGCCACCCAAGAGAACAAAACAGGCTACCCTTTGCTTGAAAGCATATTTGGTAGACCGAGACATATCAGATGGGAGTGTTCCAATTTTTAAAAATGTAATTATGGGGTTTAACCAAGGCTCACATGATTTTGCGTGGATAAAGCAGACATAATTTCCATCTTGTGGGTTAGCATGCTTCACGGCTGCTTCATGGCATGCTTTAATTGATAGATCTATTCTTAGAGCGCTTCAACCTAAATATTAAAAGGAAGGTATCCTTATTAGATATTTATTATTTGAAACAATGGGATGAGGAACCTATCTATGACTTTGTAAACCGTTGGAGGGTAGTCATAACTAAATTGCCATTCTCCCTACCAATGGAAGATTTTATAAAGAGTTTTACTGAGATTTGATTAAAACCCATCTCTTGGATGCTACAGCTAAACACTTATAGAAAATTTGAAGAAGCTTTAGCATAGTCTAGTTTCATTGAGGAGATCAAAATCCAAGAGGGTGTTATTAAGCCTAAAATGAAATAATGGCAAAATAAGGGCCAATACTGAAATAACCAATCTAGAAAAAATAAATCCACACAAGCCTCAACGACTAACACAACAAACCAAGTTAGTCAAGTGGTGATGAGTCAGCCTGTAGTGGCTCAAAAACTAGTGCAACAACAAATTTCATATCATGTGGTCCCATCAGTTACCCAAGCACCAATGGTTCAAAATATAGTACCAACTGTGGAACAACCTATATGCTACCAATTCAATCACACCCAAAGATAATACACTAAGTTAAACAAGTTGTATCCATCCCTGTTTAGAAGGTTGTATGAAACCAACAAATTAGCCTTGCTAGATATTAGACCCCTTGATCCCACCAAAAGGCTTAGGACTTATAGAGAGCACTTATTTTGTCCATACCATCAAAAAAATTGGCATGATATCAATTCATGTAATGTGTTCAAAAATGTAGTGCAATACCTCATAGACTTAGGGGCAATCAACATGGATAACCCCTTAGATCCACAAAATCAAAATTTGGGTATATATTAGACACCTCTACCTAACTATGGGAGGTTCAACACAATGAAGTAGGTAACAATAAACAACAACCTCCTAATCAAGTAAATCATTTCCAACAATATCAAAACTTTGTCAAAATAGTCAATGTGGTCACTAGAGGGCAAAGGCAAAATCAACAACATGATCAACAACCTTTGAATAGACCACTCATTCAAACATCACCAAATCCATATCCTCCCATAAATCTATCCAACCCATCCCATCCACCTATCCTTCATCCTATTAGGCCAATGGTAACCTTAACCAGCTGGTTAACCACTAGTTTGAAGATGGCACCGACCAAACTTTTTGTTTATGATCTCATTCAACAATCCCCTAGGCATAGAGAAGCTTTTATGGAAATACTCAAGTCAATTGAGTTAGAATCCCAAGACTCCAATGCCTTCAAAAATTTTGTAGGAAGTGTTAGAACATGCATGGACCCATCAATCACCTTTTATGACTTTGAGATAAAACCAATGAGTTTGAAATCGATGGACCCTCCATTGCATATAATGGCCTTAATAGACAGAAATCCCTTCAAAAGAGTTTTAATCGATACCGGATTGTCAATCAACATCATTACTACCACTGCCCTTATCCATCTCAACTTACTGCCATCCCACATTACCAAGTCATCACTCACCCTCAAATCATTTAACGATGCTTTGTGTACCATAGATGGCACTATCATTTTACCTATAGAATTAGGGGCAAAAATTTTGCACACCATGTTTCACATCTTGGAAGGTGCCATGGCATATAATATACCCCTTGGTAGACCTTGGATGAGTAAAATGAAATGTGTCCCATAAATTCTTCATCAATGCTTAAAATATGTTCATGATGGACAAGTCCATTGCATCCTCGTGGATGTTGAACCCTTTAAGTATTGTAACTTAATTTCAAATCCCTATGAATCCATGTTACCTTCCACACATTTTTTCTTGGTTCCATCATCAGATCCATAAACATAATCTTCCAATATGTCTTCTTCCAATAACCCACCTTCATCTTCTTCTAAGGCTTCCATAATAGAGGAGCTACCCATCACATCATCTTCTCAATCATCCATTTATTCTTGTACATGTAATTGTGGACAAGCTTCTATTAGCACATCGTACATCACAAAAACTTCTTCCACTACAACCACTTATTCTAAGCCATATCATCATTCCACACCACCATATCATCATGCCCCGCCACCATCTAATCCAACTCCATCAGTCGATGTGTCACAAGTCAAACTTTTTGATTATGACATATTTAATTCCTCTCCATCCACAACCAATCCAGAGCTATTTGAGCCTTCACAATCCACATTATCAACCCAAGTCAAAGTACACATCACCAATCCTCGTATAGGTGAGTATGTGGTCCAATACATCACCATCACCTCCTTAGCCATTCCAATCGCCAAGGATTTTGGACGTCCCAAAGACCGTTCTCTATCCATAGGTTCTGTCTATGACATGAGTACCGCTCCAAATAGCATTAACTTTTTTTATGTATGGTTGGATTACTCAACTAGGGAAAACCCACCCAAAGAACTAAAAGAGCCTAGGTGTGCCAATATACCCCATGTGGAAGAGTTTCCAGCCAGATACTTCAACATGTTCCATTGGCAAAGTCAAGTTTTAGGTTCCCATGAACAAGGAATGCATGATATCCTAGATTTCCCATATAGAGGTGCTCATGATATTTCTATATTAGGTTATACCCCATTTTACTCCACCACTTCTCTTGAGAAAGACTTCAAAAATCTTAGCCTCAATTATGAAGAGCCCTCCATACATCCATTGCCATCAACATCCTCTCTTGAATAGGCCCTTCAAGAACTTCGCATTGATGAAGTAGACGAGGATGATCCCATCAATTTCTCCTATCCGGTATTTAATTTCGACAATGAAAGTTATGAAGGATTTTAAGTCATGTCAAATGCTTCTGACGATTATGAAGAGGAATCACTCCCCATTATCCCCATCACCCAACAGGAAGAGTTTTACCTCCAAATTTTTCCCATCCAGCATCCCATTTTCTGTTTGCTTCTTCCATAAGCGCAAGATGATCCACCTGGAAATCCATCTTGAGCCCCACATAAGCCAAGAATTGTAACATATGTACATACAAAAAAATAAAAACATACAAAAAAAATAAAAAATAAACATACAAAAAAAAGAAGAAAAGAGAGAAAAATGTTGCTCTAATGTTTCACGTTCACTATTACAGGGATACCACACCTCGAAATTGGTTTTGATTCAATTTTTCCATTCGGGCATACATCCCAGCCACATTTCATTCCCCTAAGTCAATATGAATCCTATTGACTTATTCACCCCTCTCCGCAATCCATACGATTTGGCTAAGACAATTCCAATTGACAATAACCTCATTGAATTGGACCGGATTTCCTCCCCACCCTCCCTCTCAGAGTTCATCCTATATGAGGAATTGTTAAGGGCTTCATCCTATTACATTCCTCCTTTACCCCTACCAGTTTTAACTCCTCCTAATTCGGGTGTCCCTTTCCATCTATATGTCTCATCCATAGAGGCTGCTTTAGGGATGATGCCTGCATAGAAAAATGAACAAAATTGATAGCAAGCAATATATTACATGATTTAAACGTTGGTAAGTTAAGAAACAAGATACACTTATGTATAAAATTTATGCTTAGCGATGGTTTTAACCACTAAGAAACTTCGACATTATATGCTAATCCAAATAACCTATGTCATAGCTAGAGAAAATCCTTTGTGTTACATGATGTCTTGCACTTATAACAATACCCATACCGCTAACTAGATAATTTTACTTATAAAATTTGATCTCGAATTCATTAGCCAAAAATCCATTAAAGTTTAGTTCATTCGATCACCTTGCAGAAGCTCCACTACCTAGTGATCATCCTTTGATTATTGAGCTCCCAGATGATTCAGTATTTTTAGTCACTAAAGAAGGAAAATATATCATTCCCATGGAGGATGTCAACATCATATTATTCTTTGACAGATTTAAGTGTGAAAAATTTCAAGGTGTAGGAGTTGTCTTTCACAAACCACAGGGGATTCCCATCCCTTTATCATTCAAGTTAGACTTCTCATGCACAAACAACATAGCATAGTATGAAGCCTTAATATTAGGTCTTCAATCAGCTATAGCTATGGGTATTAAGCGTATCTAAATATTTAGAGATTCTCAACTTGTTGTAAAACAAGTAATAAGGATAATACCAAAGCAAAGAACCTACCATTAAGCTTTATCATTAAATAGCAATGAAATTGCCATCAAAATTTGAATGGTATGAAATCAATAACTTGCCTCGTTCAACTAACAAATTTGCAGATGCAATGGCATCTCTTGGATCCTTGATTCCAAAGAATGACTTAGGAGAGGTACATCCCCTAATAATCTCAACAATCTCTAAAGCAATCATGAAGAATGCTAACCCACAAGATGGAAAATATGTTTGCTTTATCCATGTGGAATCATGTGAGCCTTGGTCAAACCCCATAATTTCCTTTTTAAGATTTGGAACACTCCCATATGACATGTCTCGGTCTACCAAACGTGCCTTCAAGCAAAAGGTAGCCCGTTTCATTCTCTTGGATGATGTGTTGTATAAACAGGGTTATGATGGAATCTTTCTTCGATACATCGAACTAGAAGAGGCCCAAAGGGCTATAGAGGAAGCCCATGATGGTACTTTTGGTGGTCATTTTAGTGGAATGGCCATTGGAAAGCGTCTTTTATGCATGGGTTATTATTGGCCCACCATGGAACGTGACTATTGCACATATATCAAAAATTGCAAACAATGTCAATCACATGCCAATTTAACACATGTACCATCACAAGCTTTACAACCTATACAGAGTCTTTGGCCCTTTTCACAATGGGTCCTTGATATAATTGACAAAATTTTGCCCTCCTCTTTAGGAAAACATACTTTCAACATAACTACCATAGAATACTTCACAAAGTGGGTTGAGGCAATCCCTCTAACTAGTACAACAAGACCTAGAATTGTGGATTTCATACTCCATCACATCATTTGTCATTTTTGTATCCCCTCTAAAATAATTTTGGATAATGGTAAGTCTTTTAAGAATAAGGATGTTAGAACATTTTGTGAGAAATATAATAACTAACATAGTTTCTCAACTCCTTATTACCCATAAGTAAATGGACAAGCTGAAGCTACCAAAAAGACCTTAATTTCCATTCTTAAGAAACTTGTCAAAGAAAATCATAAATATTGGCATACACAAATCCCTTAGGCACTTTGGTCTTATCAAACAAGCATCTGAACGCTGATGAGAGCAACACCATTTTATCTGGTCTATGGAGCGGAAGCTATTATGCCTCTTGAGCTCGATATTCCTTCCTTACAAATTTCCTTGCAAGAATTCATAGATGATGATACAGCTAGACAAGCACAACTTGACCAACTCACACTCTTATATGAAAGGTGTGTCAACGCATTAGAACATTTATGAGTTTATCAATACCACCTCAAGAATGCTTACAATGCTAAAGTCCATCTTCAGGAATTTCAAGTAGGGTATATCGTCCTCAAAGAGAACCAACAAAACACCAATGTGTTGCCACATATTCATGACAAATTGGTTAGGTCCATATGTGATCACTCAAAAATTGGGTAATGGTACTTATAGGATTGCTGATTTAGAGGTTAAAGAGGATCCTAAACCACTTAATGTTCTTCATTTAAAAGCATTCCATTATTAAACATGACACACTATATGTATATATACATGGCTAAAAAAAAACAAAACAAAACAAACAAATTGCATGCTCTTACATAGGAATTTCCACATTGCATACATTTCATTTGCATTTAGGCATTTATATTCAATCATACATATTCCGTTACATTGTATAATTTCCATTTGTATATTAACAGTCATTACGCTAGGTATACACATTTGTATTCATCCCATCCCATGCTTAATGATCTAGCATAATAATGATGATATGGCCACAAAAAAAAAGTTAAAGTTATAGAAATTGGGGGTACCTAGTTTGAAACAATCATGCAACTTTCATAAGCCAACAACATCACATGTAAAAATCACAAAAGCCTAAAATTTTTAGTCACTCAGCCATTACTAGTGTCAAAAGCAACCTCCAAGTGGATGTCCAATTTTATTTAGGACCAAAAGCACAATTTACACACTAAGAAAGTCTTGAGCGATGTCAATTGATTCCAAATGCAATCTTGAACCAATCACATTCCATCACATATTAAAAATATTATGAGTTAAGGAGGGTTAGTTCCATACTTGGGTAGTACCTTGAAGTGAAAAGGTATAATCCTTGCTTTTCCCATCATGCAACATAGTCCAAAGCAAAAATAGTGGTTTTCACCACTACCTCAATTGCTATTCAAATAAAATCATAAAAACATAGAGTAGTAAGGATAGGGTCACAATTCTCATCACACTTCGATTGAGAATTCGATTCCCCAAAGCTCTATACAAAATTAAAAAACAAAACTACCAAATACCTTTGATTCCTAAAGTCATAAGGATTCATACTACACACCCCTGACAAGAATGGGTAGTCATACCAAAGGCCTAAAATATCAAATACCATTGGACTATGGAGTGAATCTTCATCGAGGCTATAGATGCCTGACTGGCAGTGGAGTAAGCTCATGTGGGGTGACATGTCTCCTTGGAAAAAAAGAAGACCTCTGACCACACATAATGACAAGCTAGCTTTAGGTTATATTCATAATAGGTCATGCCCAATTTACTCATAGTGGGTCAATGAAATTCACATTCACACACACTGGTTCTTGATTGAGAGGGTCATTTTCACACTCAAAGATTTGGTAATTGAACCTCACTTGCACACACATTGGTCCTAAATAAAGTTAGACAACCCAAGTGAGTTTGGTTGATAACACTAGTATGTTTTAGTCTTTGAAAATTATGTCGTACTCATTCCATATCAATATCCATATCTTCTTCCATGTCAAATTCCATATTTTATTCCATATAAACGTCCATATTTTCTTACATGTCCACATTCATGTCTTCATGGTAAGTCGAGTAGCAAAACATAACAAAACTGGGTACTCTCGATTGTCAAACAATGGACAACAAAAATGGCCAATAGTATTTCTGAACTATAATAGATCATATGAAAAACATGCATTCCTATCATATAAGTCTGCATTCATTTAGCATTAAATTGCATTAATCATATCAAATTATCATAAGATTGCATATAGTTTACAATCGTCATGTATTTACTTACAATAATAACTCATCATTAGCTTGCATACATCAAATCAAATAAACATGAGGCATATACATCATATTCATTAGCTTGCATACATCATCATAAACATTAAATAAAGCATTGCATAACACAAAAAAACATCCACACAAAAAGACAACACGCATATATGAAAAGGTCATGTATATATATATATATATATATGCATCCAATATACAATAGAGTGCCAAGAAGGCTACAAAAGGGAGAACCAAGGCTCACATGTACAAAAGAGTGAATATAAGCACTACATCAACTATCCATGAGAAGACCCCTGAGACCCGGTAGGAGCCCTCAGCATAGTACTCTGCCTTGACTTCATCTACCTCAATGGCTCGACCATAGATGAAGAAGGAGGATTTTGCAAGGTGATGTGATGCTACATACACACATCCTCAAATGAATATGCATATGCCTCACTAGCTCGAAATCACCACAAGTCCTTCTGATGTCATCGCTCCTTCACAAAAATCTCTGCCTGTAGCATTGTAACTGTCTCCTGCTCTTGAGCTATAGTCACCTTGGCCTCCCTCTGAGACTCTAACATAGTCTTTCGCTCCTCCCATAGCTATTCAAGCTCATTTTGTAGCCTAGCCACCTCAGAAATATTGCCCATATCCTCATCATCCTCCATTTCACCTATCACCAAACCCACCTCCAGAGCCTGTTGGCCTGCTACCCTCGACCGTCTCTATCTCATCGATCATTGAGGCCTCATCCTCTTTGGAGTCGACCTCAACCCCACCGCTATCGCATACTCACCTACTACCTTTGGTACCCATACTGGTTGGGTACCAAACCACTTTGCATACTCTAGATTCACATCGAAATCATCCATATTAGCCACCTCCAGCTACTCATCATCCTCCAATGGCACCCACCATGGTTCAAGACAAGGTAGTGTCACCTCATCCTTCACTCGCTGATACAACACTAGCTCATCAGGAACTCCTTAAGTCAAACCAAACTGCCTCAGCACCCACAAGTACTAAAAGTACTCCACCTCCTCATCCTTCTGCTCAACTATCCATCGACCCTGCCACACCCACTGCAACTATCTCTCATCTCCATACCACCTATCTCCTCACCATGGCCTCCATTGCATGTCCACCTAATCCAAGCCTAACCACATGTCTCGGTACCACTGCTAAGTGTGTACCTCTCGACTAGGCTGGAACTCCTCATCCATAGCCCATCACCTCATATATGGCTCATCCATATGCTATGACTCACATGGCAACCCCTCGAGCTGAGCTACCACAAAATTCTTCCAAACCTAGCACTAAAGGAGAAAGTTGAACCCAATCCCTTTCTCCCCCTTCGCACCACCTCATATAGCTCCTGTTATAGCTACACCAATAAATTAGGTACCCATGCGTACTCTTGAGGATCCATCATTAGATCACTCACTAAGCCCAATAGGTTCCAAGGGAACCTACACCCAGTGCTATTAGGTAGCACTATGTTGGCTAGCATGAACATGATCAAGGCGGGAAGTGCATCTAACTCCTTTGAATTGTAAATTCTCAGGTACAGTATCCCTCCATCCCCTATCTAGGCCTCCCACCACTGATACCCAAGTATATTCTCCATATTTGCCTTCTTATCCCTCCCCACCATCACCTTCTCTCCCTCTACTAGCACATTGAGAATGCGATAAACATCCTCAAGAGTGACAGTAATCTCTCCAGTCGGTAGCCAAAAAGTCTCTCTATCCGGGTACCACCTCTCAATCAAATCTAATAGGTAGCCCTCATTAGCCCTCATCACATCCAATAGGGCCACACCATCTAGGCCTACCCTACTCAGCAACCCCCAATCCTCCTCTGAAAGCTTCTTTCCCTTCCCCAAAATGAGAGGATAGAAGCAATTTCGAGGCTCAATATCCCTTAGCTGCAACAAAAAAAACACTTTTGTTAGTTTTAAAAATTCAAAAAATAAAAATAAAAAAATTTAAAAATAAACTAAAAACAAATTTTTGCACAAGGAAACAAAGGGTATTATCGGGACAAATGTTTCCTCCACTCCACCCATAGCACCAAGGCCCTTCATCGCCATTGCCTCCACACACTCGCAAGCCTCACTTATCTCACTAAGTCACTTCCCTCCTCATACGTAGCTTCTCAAAGTTTACAGTGCACAAATGAGCCTAAAAATTCCTTAGAAATATTTTTATAGCTTTAACTAGTGCATTTAGGCACAGAGCTATGCCTGAACATTGCGGGCGCATGTAGGCATACGCGGGCACCTGTAGAACATGCCAGGTGCAGGCGCATGCCTGGCAACAAAAGAGAATTAGAGAAAAACTCCTAAAATGGTAGCTCCCATCATCAAATCTGAACCAAAATTCATCCATACATCATAAAAGTTGATTTTGTGAAATTACAAATAGTTTTGCATGCATATTTTTTGAGAAAAAGTAAAATTCTTCATAAATACATATTGCATTGCATAAAAATGTCAACCAAGGTCACATTTTCGCAAAATCAACATCCCACAATTCTCCATCATCTACATCATCACATTCTTCCATCATCATTATGCATATATCATTCATCATTTTTATTTTGTCCATGCCATCTAAGTGAACCTCGTATCTAGTATGTTATTCTATAAGCTTGGCGATTGCAGCGATGATAATCCATGCAATTTGGTAAGATGAATAATGTTCAATAAGGACACTTGCTCATGATCATAATCAATTATCTCATCATCAAAAATCACAATTACATTTGGCACCTCACATTGTGAATGCAACCTTGCCAAGAACAATTTGCTCACAATCAATCATTGATGTCCTTGTCTGTGGGGTAAGAAAACACAGATAAATAAAAATCTCAAACATTCATTCATTCAACAATAGTCAAATTATAGGACATGTCGGTAGGTTGATTGGTTCCATGATGGAATTGACGAAGAAATTTCTACAGTCACTACCCCATCCCTATGATTGACTTAGTCATCATGAATCTTTCATACATTGCATACTCAATGATGCCATTGTGGCAGCTTATTCACAAGCATCGAATCATCCCAAAATTTGGAGCAACCATGTTACATTATGATTTTCCCATGACGGGATACATCTCACGTGATCATGATTGGTAAATTTTCAAAATAGATATTTTTCAAACCCAAGTCATTCAAACTAACCATTGGTCAAAATCACCAATTAGTGTCAAATTCACCGTTGGCAAATTTAACCATCAATGGAAAATTTGTAAAACAACCATTTTTTAAAACCATGTCATAAAAACTAACTATTGGTCAATATCATCAATTAGTGTCAAATTCACCACTAGAAAATTTGACCACTATTGACAAATTTGGAAAATGACCAAAATATTCTAGTATAAACCAAGATAATACATATTCCTTCGTTCCATTACCTCCTCTGATATCACACACTCTAGTAATGAACTAGCGCTAAAAAATTAAAAAATCCCTAGGGTTATCCCAAAAAAAATTCCTTCTCAATCCCTACTTCTAAAGCTATATAAGCAGCCCTTGGAGCAAGCATTCAACAAGTCATTTTTAGCTAACAATACTCTACACAAATCCATAGTATTCTTCATCTTCTTTCAAGAATTATTCATCATATTGGAGGTAATTCAAGAAAGGAAAGGATATATATTTGCGGTAAGGAGAGTCTCTTTGGGGCAAGGAGGAGTTCTTTCTAGGTTGTATCATCTCTAGCTCCTCTTTTTTTCCAATTCCTTTTTCTTTTTTCATGCATTATTCTTCTACTTACTAGCCTTTCTAACTTGTGTTTTGGCATGTATTAGTATAAATTTTCCTCTTGTTCTTACATTTTATGCTCCTAATATCTCCCATGTAGGTTATATAGGATTTCAATCCTTATTTTTAATCACTAACCTCTTTGTTGTAGGTTTTATTCTTGTTATTTGCTCTGCATCATTTCATTTATTAACATTCTTTCCATTTACAAACACATTTCTCTTCATTTTTAGCATATTAATCATTTATCCTTAATGCACAATTAATCTTAGATTAATCTCACTTGAAGGCATTATTTTAGTCATAAGTCTCTTTTACATTCACTTTTCATTATGCATTGCATGCTCTTTTCATATTTACAGTCATATATAGATTCATTTTAGCTCTAATTTGTTGTGGTGTAGATATAAAACTATCATTGTATTTTTGTCTCACCAATAGAAACTCATAATTCCCATTTCATTCTCTTACTCTTATATATTGGTGTAGATTTACAAATTCATAGTAGCACTCTTATATCACTACAATCACACATCATTTACATTATGTTTTACTAGTTTTTCTTTAGTTAAATTTTAACTAGATTAAATTTTATTGTACGTGCAAGGTGCTTTAGAGTGATTAGAGGGTTTAGACAAGTTTTTTCAAAAGGGAGAACAAGGATGAGGGGGAGATGAAGGGGGAATTATGCTAGTGGTATAGGTTTCCCCTTAAAATTATATTAGGGCTAAACTATTCCTAATCCTAATTTTGACTATGAAGTTTGGAAATAAAAATAGGAGAATGAGGATTTTTCTAATTTAAAGGTAGGTGCAGATCTTCATCAAGTTGTGTAGATTGATGACTACTCCAAGTTAGACCCAAGAAATAATTGGTACTTGTGTGATATTTACTCTTAAAATTTAAACCCAAAAGTGAGTGGGAGTATTGCTATCTATGGGATTTCTATTGGTCCTAATGTAGTTCTAAATGAAAAAGTGGTTCCTAAAATAGTGAATTTAAAGATGTCCTTGCAGGAAAATTCCTCCTTGGGTTGTGGTATGGGCTAGAAAAAATTTTAGGCTCTAAATTTATTGGTGAGTGGTATCTCAATTAATACTGATTCAATTGTGATCCCTAGAGCTACCTTGTTGGAGAAAGTAGTTGATGAGTCGATGGATCTCGAGAAATCCATTCTATATAACTCCTTGGATGGAGTGTTTGGTGGGATTTTTTTTCAAATTTTAAATTTAAATATGAGTGAGAATTCTCTTGGTAGTAATAATGTGGTTGGATCTAAAATTATGATCATAGAAAAAGTGGTATCTATCTTGGTTGGCCTAAAAATTTTCTATTAGGTATATCCTCCCTCTCCCTTCAGTTTGGGTAGAAAATTTTTATTTCAAAATTTAAACTCTATCTTAGGAGGGAAGGTAATTGATGATGGTAATTCCAATATCCCTAGTGGTCTTCAATGTAATTGGCCCTTACTTGATAGTTCTTGGGGGATTTTATTTCCCTCTCTTAGGAGGGATGATCTTAGGATTGATGGGATTCTTGATTCTTAGATTCTTAGGTGTCCACATAGGAGTCATTATGGATCTATATTTGTTTGATGTCTCAATCCCTTATTTATAATAGCATGATGTCCAGGTAGTAAATCCTTTGTGCTGATAGTTTTGAAGGTACATAATGTGAATTCTCTCCTATCCTATGGACCTATTGAAGTCAACAATGGAGGAAGGTGAATTCAATCTGGTAGGGAAGTTCTTGGATGTTCGGCTTGATATTGACTCAATAAAAAAATTAGGCTTTCTAAAATTATCCTTGAGAGTTTATATGAAGTCTGTAGCCCATGCTAAGGGATTTGTATTATTAATTTGTCTAAAGAGGAAGACATGAATCACATTCTTGGTAGAGGTACCTAGTTTTTTGGAAGGAGAAGTTTATTTATTTGTAGATGGAGGACTAAATTCAATCCATAAACTCAAAATATTAATACAAATCGTATATAGGTTACACTCAAAAGAGGTAGTCTTGAGAGGTATTGCAAAAATATTGGAAGATCTAGTTATGATTTATGTTGCAACCTGAGTGAAACCCATAATAATTTTGTATAGGACATGTGTTATGGTAGATCTAGAAGCTGAGCTCCTTAAGTCAATTGTGCTTGTCTCAAAGGTTGGCTCTAGCACTCAAACCATTAAATACAAAAATAGACTATCATTTTTCTTTGACTAAAAAAAGTATGGGCACAAGGAGGTTTGGTGTTTCTTCAAGAATTTGAGAAAAAGGGAGGACTTGGCCCCCCTGGTTCTTAAGAGTGATGTTTCCTAGATGGTTTCATATCCCAAGGATACTAATTTGATATGATCTTGAATAACACAAGCTTATACTGAGAGGGAAGGTGAACAGTATAATACCACTTTTTACTTTTATTTCCCAATCAATATTATGCAAAGTATACATAGCAATATCAACAACAGTAATCAAATCAATGCATAAATAACCACACATAATAGAGACAACAATTTAACGTGGTTCACCCAATGTGAGCTACTCCATGGAGAAAATATTTCACTAAAATTTTCTCAATAAATATCTTGGGAATCCTTTCCCTATTACAATGTTTATGGACCTCTGTCCAAAGGAGACACCAATCCCCTAATCAATTTTGTGGATCTCTATCCACAGGAGAACTATTTCTCCTTAGCTTTGACTGGTGATATTCTAAAATAACTACTTCCCCCACTACTCTGGATAATGGATATCTATCCACTAAATACACCTATCCTCACTGCCATGGATAATGGGACTCAATCCACTGGAGACTGTCATCCTCTATACTCTATCATATTTAAAGCTCTATCTCAAATCTTAACTAAACACTATCCTTCGATCTAGCACAAATCTACACAATATTTGTCTCTGGTCTTGCACAAACCTATCCTCAAATCTGCACCAAACACCATCCTCAAATTTGTACTAAATATAGTTCTTCAGTCTAGCATAAATCTATCCTCAATATCTATCATCAAGCCTTAACACAAAGCTTGAATTAATCTCAAATCAACTCTACTAGATCTGCCCCAAATATGCCTTGTAAGCTTCTATAAAAGTTCACACTAATCTATCCACAAGTCCTCTATAGAAATTATCCAAATATGCTCAACAAGTCTTCATTAGAACTTGTCCAAATCTTCTCAACAAGTCCTCACTAGAACTTGTCCAAATCTTCTCTCAATATTTGTTCTCAAGTTGTATTGTAAGCTTTTACAAAATCTCACACAGATCTATCCACAATTCTTCTCTAAGACTTACCCCAAATCTTCTCAACAAGTCTACACTAGAACTTTTCCAATCTCATAGAAACATAAAGAGAATTGTTAGAGACTCAATATGCTTCACATTCACCACAATTCTCAATCACTTTCAATCACTCTTTTTACCATAGAAACATATAGAGAATTGTTAGAGACTCAATATGTTTCACACTCACAAATGCTCAACCTCTTTCTCAAATAAATTTAGAATATAGAAAAAATTATTTCACAGAACTTGAACTATCACTTCAACACCTCCATTTGAATAGGCTCAACCAATCACTCAATGAATTAATCCTTACTTACAAACCCTAGTCCAAGCATATGAACACTCACTCAAATATTTCCAACAATGTGTATCAACCAATCTCACATAACAATTATACTCATGCTCTTTGCAAACCCTAGTTCAAGTTCTTCACTCAACAAATCACTTAAAAACAATGCTTATAAAATAATCTTCATATAAAAATGATACTCATGATATTTGCAAATCCTAGTTCAAGTTCACTAAAATAATCACTTAAAAAAAATGCTTATCAAACAAGGTTTTATCAATACCTCTTTATTCTAGAAAACCTTGAAGAATTATTTCAAAACACACTCAACATTGCTTACCAATCAATCCTTTTCACTCCAAATTAGAATTCATAACATTCAACACACACTCACTAGGAAGATGTGCCCATACCTTTTTTTTTATGTAGAAGTGCCCTTAGAAAACCTATCTCAATCACAATTTTCTTCTTTCCAATTTCAATGGTTAGATGATAAAATATCACTCTAACACTTTCTCAAAATATTCCTTAGACACAAAAATAATCAAAGCTCAAATACACCTTATTTTTCCTTCTTGAAATTAGCATCCATCAAATCATACATGAAAATAATTATTTAGATACACCTTATAATCTCCAACTTAAAATAATATCCAACACCAAAAAATCTCAAACAATCTTCCTTAAACACCTTATTACCCTTTTCAAACACTAAAGCAAAAATCACCAAAATTATTTTGCATCAACCTTATAACTCCCCTTAAAACCTTAGAAACCAAATAAACTATGTAAAAATTAAACTTTAATAGCTCAACTTGATTCCTTCAAAATTTTGGCATCAACAACAAATAGCATACCTTTGTACTTTACCCCAAAAGGGTTTTAGCGAGTTAAACCACCGTCTCCCCAAGTGCCAAGTGCCTTAGTGCTTTGGTGCCCACCGTGTGGGCTATAGGCACCCACGTGAAGGAAGGGAAGCCTCCTTCCTTTTAAACCTTTGTCCACCATCAAGTCCAAAAAAAAAAATACATTGCCACGAATTTGAACCTCTGCCACTTACTGCCCTACGTTTTGCTTCTGTTGTGGTTGCCAATTGCACTACCAGTGCTTGGTGCCCAAGATACCAACCTTTGTCAATCAAAAACTCTACCTCCTCTTGACACTTAAAAAAATAAAATCCTCTATGATCGAATAACACAATTCACACATTTTTGCATAGCATAGAGATTAATAACGAAGGCATATATGTTTTTTAGCTAAGTTGGAGGAGTCCTTTTATACACAATTATTTTACTCCCAACGTCCGCGCTCGATTTCAAATTTGAAATTCAAATTTTTATTTAATAACCCACCTTAAGGTTATTTAAAATTACCACAAATTAATTATAATTAATTTAAATAACTTATAAGTTAAGTAAATTAATTAATAAATTAATTTATAATAAAAATTATATTAATTAATTTATAATTAATTTAAACTTCCCTACATAATATTATAAATAAATATTATAATATTATTCACTCGGGCTTCTTCTTTGCACTTTGGACCACATCTGACTTCCTGGAATCGGGTCTTGATCAACTAAAAATGGACTATCCTTTTGCACTAATTGGAGAACCTAAAACTGATGCTACCCACTAAAACTGCCACTGACTGGTATTGAAAGGTTTATATCAATGACCACTCACTCTTGACATCAATGACAACTCATCTACTCAAAATTTCCAACAATCTCCCCCTTTGTCATTGATGGCAACCCAATTTTTTTTCCAAAATTTGACCTTTTTCATGTTCTGCTCCCCCTAGGAAATTGCTCCCCCTGACTCAATGCTCTCTCCTTAAACCAAATCTCCCCCCTTACTCAAATATCTTCCCCTTTGACATCAATGGCAAAGGGTCAGATTTGGGGCTCGGGGCTAAGAATGAGTCTCTTAGTTTAGCCCTTCCCCCATCTCCTCATGAGGTGGTTAATTCTAGGGTGGGAGTATTTCTACTCCCAAAAAGTACTGGTCTTTACCTTTGTCCTCTTTATTTCTCATCTGATCTTTTTGATTCTTTTGATTGTTCCTGTTCATGTCCATGTTCCTATTCCTGTCCATATTCATGTTCCTATTCATGTCCATATTCCTGTTCCTATTCATGTCCATATTCTTGTTCCTGTTCATGTCCATATTCCTATTCCTGTTCATGTCCATATTCTTGTTCCTATTCATGTTCTTGTTCCTATTTATGCTTGATTATGAAATGTCTACTCTACACCACTTTGTTGTATGTCCATAATTATTGCACTTATAACACTTAATGTTATTATTTCTTGGAGGTGTAAATATCTTGGGATTTCTCCTGGTGAAGCCATATTTGTTCTTATCATGAACCCTGCAAATCATTTTCTTGTGACCAAACTGAATACATGAGTAGCAATACCCATGAAATAACTGCTTGTTCCTGAAGTTACCATATTCTTGTATTTCATGTGTCCTACATTGTGAATCCCTATACCCAAATTTATGACATGAGAAACATCATCCATTTAAATTTCCTTGCCTTGACCTCATTGGTCTCTTAGTCTCTTTTTCTTTGTGTTGGTTTCTATTCCATCAATTTCTTCTTTATGCATTGTTCCTTTCCTTGTTGAACTTTCTATTATCCAACTCTTCCTCAAAAGTCTCATTTTCTCTCACACTGTCTTCTTTTGAAGTTTTTTCTTCATTAGAACTTGAGGTTGACTCCTCTTCTTGTTTTTTTTATCTTATTCAAAACCAAGACCTGTCTTGCTTTATGTAGGCTTTTGTGACTTGATAATCTTATCCAAATTATTTGAAATTCTTCCAAACTTGTGTAGCTTATCCTTAGAATTCTCTACTTCCATTAGTAGGGCTACTTCTTGTTCTAAATTTTCACATTCTAAGACCTTTGCTTCTAACTTTTCCTTGAACTTCTTTGTCTTAGACTGACTTGTTTAGATCCTCTATAAGCTTTCCTCTCTTTTCATCACATTCTTGAAACTAAAACTCAGGTTGGAAGTTTTGCTTTCTTACGTTCTTTAAAGTTTTAAGAGCAGCATAAATTATCTCTCCCTCAAGATCAAATTCTCCTCTTTCTGATTCTCCCTCTATTTGTTTTCCTTTGAAAACATCTTCATTATTTTCTGACATGTCTTCTATTGGCTCACCTCCTTCTTATTCTAGTTCCATTAGAATATTCTCTTCTGGTACTTCAAGTGTATCTTCATATTCATCATCATAGAAACTAAAATAATTCCTTGTACAACTATCTTCAATATGTCCAAAATTACCACATTTAAAATAATTGAGAATTATTGGTGACCTTTTCTTAACTTCTTGTTTTTCTTCTATCAAAAATAAAACTTCATATTTATTATTATCTGAAAACTATTATCACTATCACATGAGTATTTATTTGCCTTGTCTACATAGTAGCTCCTCTTTTGTATTTGAAATAACTTCTTTTCTTGTCTACCTTGTCTATCCTTGCCTTTCTTTTGGCACCTGTATCTTTTGATTCCTTGTTCTTATGATTCTTTTTTTCTTCATCATTGTTATTTTTGGCTTCTTGAAAATCATTTACATAGTGACTAGACTTTCCACAATTGAAATATCTAACAGATTTTGCATCCTTAAATCTTCTTGAATCTGTATTCCTTCTACCATAATTTTTTTCTTCATTACTGGATGACTCATTTCTTGAATATAACTTTTTACCCTTTGTCTTCTTAGTAGCTTTGGAGGCTGCTTCCTTTTAGGGATTAGGTTCCTCTTTTGTTCTTAACTCAAAATTTGTAATAAAACCAAGTAACATATCTCTTTTCAAAATATCACCATATTTTGATTCCTCTATAGCAGAGATATTTTCACTAAACCTTTTTGGAAGAGATCTTAAGATCTTATCACAAACATCATATTATTCAATCTCAATTCCAAGTCCTTGCATGGCGTTAACAACCTCATCTACCCAAAGTAGATAAGTACTAATGTTTTCCTCATCCTTCATTTTTAAATCTTCAAATTGTCCTTTGAGATTTCATATCTTTACCTTTTTGACACTTTTATCTCCTTCATATATGCTTTGCAACTTATCCCAAATTCCTTTTGCATATTTACAATGCATAACCTTTATGAATTTTGTTCTATGCAAACCTCTCAAAATTGTATTCATTTTTTTTTAATTGTAATGATGTAGAAGCTTACCATATTTATTTGCAAGTGGATCAACTAGTGGTATGTATCCATTTTCAACTACTTTCAAAATTTCATTGCCAAGTGACTTCAGGTGAATATTCATTCTCATACTCAAAAATATATAATCACTTCCATAAAATACCAGTGTTGACTTATCTGAGAACTTATTCTTGGAATCCATTGTGTTCTTGTAATATTTTTCTTCAAGTTGTTAAACTCTTCTGAAGGAACCTGCTCTGATACCAATTGAATAACACAAGCTTATACTGAGAGCGAGGTGAACAATATAAGACAACTTTTTACTTTTCTTTATCAATAAATATTATGCAATGTATATATAGAAATATCAATAGTAGTAATCAAAGCAATGCATAAATCACCACACACAATAGAGATACCAATTTAACATGGTTCACCTAATGTGGGCTACTCCACAAAAAATATTTCACTAAACTTTTCTCAATCAATATCTTGGGAATCATTTCCTTATTACAATGTTTATGTACCTCTGTCCAAAGGAGACACCAATCCCCTAATAAATTTCATGGATATCTATCCATATGAGATCTCTTTATCCTTAGCTCTGACTGGTGATCTTCTAAAATAACTAGTTCCCCCATTGCTCTGGATAATGGATCTCTATCCACTAAAGACACCTACCCTCACTACCCTAGCTAATGGATCTCAATCCAATGGAGACTTTCACCATCTATAATCTATCATATTTAAAGCTCTATCTCAAATTTGCACTAAATACTGTCCTTTGGTCTAGCACAAATTTGCACAATCTTTACCTCTAGTCTGGCATAAACCTATCCTAAAATTTGCACAAAAATTTGTCCTTAAATTTGTACTAAACATAGTACTTCATTCTAGCACAAATATGTCCTCAATATCTATCCTCAATCCCTAACACAAAGCTTGACTTAATCTCAAATCAACTCTACTAGATCTGCCCCAAATATTAACCCAAGGTTTTAACAAATTAATCAGTCAACTCAACTCTCAAGTCTTATCAAAGACTTGTCTCAAATATGCCTTGTAAGCTTCTACAAAATTTTACACTAATCTATCCACAAGTCCTCTATAGAAATTATCTAAATGTGCTCAACAAGTCCTCATCAGAACTTGTCCACATCTTCTCAACAAGTCCTCACTAGAACTTGTCCAAATCTACTCAATAAATCCTCACTAGAACTTGTCCAAATATTCTCTCAATATTTTTTCTCAAGTTGTATTGTAAGCTTCCACAAAAGCTCACACAAACCTATCTACAATTCTTCTCTAAGACTTACCTCAAATTTGCTCAACAAGTCTACACTAGAACTTGTACAATATCATAGAAACATAAAGAGAATTGTTAGAGACTCAATATTCTTCACATTTACAAATACTCAACCTCTTTTTCAAATCAATTTAGGATAGAGAAAAATTTGCTTCACAGAAATTGAACTATCACTGCAACACTTCCACTTGACTAGGCTCAACCAAATCTACTCAACCAATCACTCAATGAATTAATTATTTCTTACAAACCCTAGTCCAAGCGTATGAACACTCTCTCAAATGTTTCCAACAATGCATATCAACCAATCACATAACAATGATACTCATGATATTTTCAAACCCTAGTTCAAGTTCTTCATTCAACCACTCACTTCAAAAACAATGCTTATAAAACAATCTGCACATAACAATGATACTCATGATCTTTGCAAACCCTAGTTCAAATTCACTCAACTAATCACTTCAACAACAATGTTTTTCAAACAAGGTTTTATCAACAACTTTTAATTCCAAATAACCTTGAAGTATTAATTCAAAACACACTCAATAATGCTTACCAACAAATCCTTTTCACTCCAACTTAGCATTCATAACATTCAATAAACACTTACTAGGAATATGTACCCATAACTTTTGTTTTATGTAGAAGTGCCCTTAGAAAACCTATCTCAATCATAATTTTCTTCTTTCCAATTTCAATGGTTAGATGATAAAATATCACTCTAACACTTTCTCAAAATATTCCTTAGACACAAAAATAATCAAAGCTCAAATACACCTTATTGCTCCTTCTTGAAATTAGCATCCATCAAATCATACATGAAAATAATTATTTAGATACACCTTATAATATCCAACTTAAAATAATATCCAACACCACAAAATCTCAAACAATCTTCCTTAAAAACCTTATTACCCTTTTCAAACACTAAAGCAAATATCACCAAAATTATTTTGCATCAACCTTATAACTCCCCTTAAAAAATTACAAACCAAATAAACTATGTAAAAATTAAACTTTAATATCTCAAATTAAATTTTTGAAATCAACAACAAATAGCATACCTTTGTCCTTTATCCCAAATGAGTTTCGACGAGTTTTGAACCGATGTATCCCCAAGCGTGAAGTACCTTACCACTTTTGTGCCCACCATGTGGGCTATAGTGACCCATGTGAAGGAAGGGAAATCTCCTTTCTTTTAAACCTTTGTCTGCCATCAATTCCAAAAATAAATAAAACACACTGCCATGGATTCGAACCTTCACCACTCGCTACCCTACACTTTGCTTCTATTGTGGTTGCCAACTGTGCTACCAGTGCTTGGTGACCAAGGCACCAACCTTGGTGAATCAAAAACTCTACCTCCTCTTGACACTTAAAAAAATAAAATCCTCTTTGATCGTATAGCACAATTTGCATGTTTTCGCATAGCATGGAGATTAATATCGAAGGCATATATGTTTTTCGGCTAAGGTGGACGAGTCCTCCTTTTATACACAATTATTTTACTCCCCACGTCGGCACTTGATTTTGAATTTGAAATTCGAATTTTGATTTAATAACCCACCTTAGGGTTATTTAAAATTAATATAAAAAAACTTATAATTAATATTAAAATAGGTCCGAGGTGTAGACCAATTGGTTCATCCAAACCCCATAAGGGGGGCGGAGGTCCAAGGTTCAAATCTCAAGCCTCATCGGACTGAACGCTTGTCCCTTTCCTGGTGCTTTCAGTGACATAAAAGGTTTAAAATGATTGTGGCATGGTGGTTATAGGGGCAGACTACGCAAAGATCTGTGTGGTGGCTTCCGGGGTAGACAACACAAAATACTGTGGTGGCCATAAAATACGGACAACCTGCCCGGATTCGTGGTGGCTACCGATTCCACCATGTAAATACAAATATATATATATATATATATATATATATATATATATATATATTAAAATTAATTAATAATTAATTTAAATAACTTATAAGTTAAGTAAATTAATTAATAAATTAATTTATAATAAAAATTATATTAATTAATTTATAATTAATTTAAATTTCCCTATATAATATTATAAAGAAATATTATAATATTATTCACTTGGGGTTCTTCTTTGCACTTTGGACCACATCTGAATTCCTGGAACTGAGTTTTGATCAACTAAAAATGAACTATCCTTTTGTACTGATTGTAGAACCCAAAACTAATGTTTTGCCCACTAAAACTGCCACTGACTGGTGCTGAAAGCTTGACATCAATGACCACTCACTCTTGACATCAATGACAACTCATCTACTCAAAATGTCCACCAGATGTAAAAGTCATTTGAGTGAAGAAAATTATTTTCTAGTGGATGCTACTATCTAGGTTTGCTTAGTAAAACCTTTCTTTTATTATCTCTCTAAATCCCCTTTAGGGAATCCCTTTCAAGTGCTTAACCTCAAGGAAAGATCTAGTTGTTGAAATAATCCTTCCAGACTTTGGTGCTATAGAAAAATAAACAATGATTTCCAAACCTTCTCTATCTTTAGACTTTGGAAAGGAATTCCTAGATCTAAAAATAATCTAGAGCTCTCCCTCCAAAGGAAGATACAAACTAAGGATCTCTCTATTATCCCCTAGTCTAATAAATAGGAATCAATATTATGGAAAAATGGATGTTGGAATTGAGAGAAAGGTATGAAGGCCTTCCCATAAAATTTCTAGAAGTTGAAATTGCTAATGGATCCCAAGTAGTCTAGAATTTAAGAGGTGGTAAAGAAACACTAGAAATTAATGGAGTTTTTTCTAGTTCTCAAGCCCCTGGTTATGATAGTCGAAGGGAATATTCATAATTTTTATAAGTTTTTTTTTTTTTGGTGGATCTATGTAATTTTGTAAGGGACCCATTTTAGTCCTATTTATTTTATCAATATTCTCTTTGGTGACTATTGAGTTCTCTTTATAGGGTTGTGCCTATTTTTATGTTGTGCTTGGTTTCAGTTTTTTATTTGGGAAAATACCTCCTTATTTTCCTATTTTTTCTTTTAATAGGGGTATCCCTGTAAACTACGATTTATGACATGCAATATTGTGGTTGATCCTTTGTTTTCTTATGATCCCTTCTAGGTTGATATTGTTATATTTATTTGTATCTTTTATCTGATATTTTCTCTGTTCTATAGTGATTGTTTGGTGTTTTTACTTTGATATGGGATGCTTTCAAAACCTCCTCTTTTCTATGTAATAAAAACAAAGTTCAACTATATTAATGCAATCTATTATTATCCTTTTCATAGAATTTTTAGTCCATTCATGCTCTTAGAAATAGTTAATCTCAATTATTTTGGGGATAATTCACTCCCCATGCATGTGAACCTAATTTAGTCATCAAATTTGATAAATTTATAGCTTATATTCTAAAATTTAGAAGCTACAAGTCCTAAATACTTTCCAATCAACCTTCCCCTTCCATTACATCTCTAGATTGACCAAAAACTAATTGAAACTTTACCCCAAAACATCTTTAGATCTATTTTAGAGCAAAATCGCCACTTACTGTAGTTGTTGGTGAATTTGACTCTTTGGAACACATAGAGAAAATTCTCCACTCACTGTCAAATTCACCATTGGAAAATTTACTACTCATTTGTGAATTTGATAAGGCTTTGTTTTCACTCCAAAGGTATTCATACTCATTTTTCATTAACAAGGTGTTTTATTAGCTAATACGATAGAAATATAACTTCATAGAACTTAGGCATACCCTTCAAAGTAGAAAACCCTAATTTTTTTCTTCATTTTGTAAGTGTGTAAAAAATATTAGTTAGTGGTAGATTTGCCTATGCTAAATTTGATCATCAATGGTAAATTTGATCAAACCCTAGAAAAGGTAATTGTGCCACTTGGCACCTCCCTAAAACTTTATTTTTTTACATTTTCTATCTTCTAATATCTTTTTGCACATTTTGTTTACCTAAAATTGTATCTCTTTTGGTAAATTATGGAACCCTAAGATAGGTCAAATTCATATTCTAGAATACATTAATCTTGGAAAAAAATTAAGGAATCTTAGATTAAGCATAAATTCTTCTTTTACAAATACTTAGATAAGAAAAAACGAAAGTATATAGGTGCAACTTAGGCCAAATTTTCTTATGCATCATTTCTTGTTTACCTTAAACTAAAAATAGCTCTCTTATATTAGCTCATAATTCAATAGGAGTTAAAGTTATGATCTAATATCTATTGAAAACTATTAAAATTTAAAAAGTTTCTTATATTGATTATATAATTTAATTTTATAAAATTTAAACAAAATATATGTTTATAGATTTACTTCACATCATTTGATGTTTATATGGTATAGAATTTTCCTCCTTGTGACTATAAGATAGAAGAAATTATTTATGTAATTAACTATTATTCTTAGAGAGAGTTGGTAATCCAACTAGCTTTTATATTTATTACATACATACGAAAAGAGAATTGTAACATGGGTTTGTGTGAGAAATAGAGATATTATTTCAGTTATTGGAATAAGAAATTTTTTAAGTTATTTGCTATATTTTTAGTAGTGAATAGTTTAATAACACAACAACAAGATTTTTTTCAATGAATTTACACAATTTTTATGAGGGGTCCAAGTCCTATCATACTAAGTGGGGTTTGAACCTTAGACCCCCCAAAGAGAGGCCAAGGACCTTACCACTATATTAATCTTGTAGCTAAGGCTACAACAAGAGTTGCATCACTCTTAAAAATAATTTTCCATAAGAGATATGGTTTTATTTGTATCTCTAGTATTATAATAAATGACACATAAATAACAAGTGTTGTCTGAATTTTGATCCTCACTTTTGTGACTCCTATAAGATGGTTCATCATATTGGTGAAGCAAAACATCAATTGGAATTTCCACTATCTTCTTGCATCCACAATTCACATTCCTTGTCTTAAAAAGGTCATTGGTCAAATGGGTCAGTCCTAGATAGATCTTTGAGTACTCCATTAATAAGGATAAATCACTTCCTAGAAAAAGGTTATGTTGTAGTATAGAGTCTATAATATGTAGTCTTATCAAATTTAGGAGTTCATCATGTAGCATGATCATCAAGAAGAAGATACAAGATTTGAGTTGTAGATTATTTTCCATTTATTTCTAGCTTTAAGAAAAAAGCTTTCTAAGGGAACAATATAACAACTCCAATATAGCTATATCATCTATCTTTATTATTTTTAGCATGGGATCTACTTTAATATAGTTAGCCCTCCAACATTAGGGCTAAGGTTATTGTTGACTTAGCCTACAAATAGGAGTTATGTTATAATTGGAATAATATTTTATAGTAAAATATTAGTCACATTTATTGTGTACATAAGACTTGGCCCTCTTCAAGTGGTTATAAGAATTTACCCTCTCTATGTGGCTAGGATTTGTACTAATTTAAATCTAGAATTATGTTTATTTTATTATTGATTTTGTGGCATTGAACCCAATTAGAATTTTCTATGAATATTTTACTCATTATTGAATTGTTATTGGTGTATTTCTAGAATTTTTTTATTAAAAGGACTATATCTTTAAATTCATCCATACACCTTGTCATCTCATCCATCATGTCTATCAAATGTTTGAATCACATAATACCTTCTCAATATGATGATGTAACAAGTTCAAGCTTGCATGATAGAGTCATTGGGATTAAATCTAGAGTAAAAAAGAGTAGTATGGATGAACAACACACACACACACACACACACACACACACACACACACACCACCACACACACACACACATATATATATATATAATATATATATATATATATATATAATTTCTAATATCCTTATGAGTAGGGACATGTAAAAAGTATTGGAATCCCTTCATGAAGTAGAGAGGAATGTCAATGAGTAGTTAAACCACATGAAGAAACAACCTCTAATGGACTAGTTATCATGAGGTCCTAGATAGCTTATGGTTGAATCAAGATCATGATTATAGAAGCCTTATGGATAACCATTTAATCCCTCCATAAATTTATTTGACTTTATTATTGGTATGTTTTTCAAGTTGAAAAAATGATCTAGCTCTCTAATTAGCTACCACTTGGATTAGTCATGCAATATGTCTAACTAGCAAAGAAGAATAAATATAGAAAAAAAAAAACTATAATACATCACCAATAGTTCAACTTGTAGTTGAGAAGCTTCAAGTCTAATAGGAGAAAAAATATCTTTGGTAGGATATCATTGAAGGAGGCCAACTACAATAACAAGTACAAAATTTATAGATAAATATTGTCAAGAGTGATCAAAATAAGAAATAACTAGAAGATCTCTCAGAGCAGCTTGCCCAAGGATAGAACTAACATAAATAATAATTTGAGCAAGAAAATAAAGATTTGGATCTCCAAGTTGAATAGATGTGGGATGCACAACATACAAGAAAGGAAAATTTCTTAGCTCTATAATGAATTAAAATAACTAAAGAATGAGGCAACAAGGGACCCAAAGTATGGATAGGTGGTACAACAATTGAAGTCCCTATAAGATGATATTTGAACTAAGGTCACAAATACCAAAAGGTAATTTGAATTTATGATGAATGGTGAAGCCATTCTTGACTAAATTATGAAGGTCGTTTAGAAAATAGATGAAGGGGTTGTTGTAAAATAAATTCTAACATAGGTGCAAGGGTTAGTAAATATTGTTTTTCTTAATATGTTCAATAATCAAATGAGACTCTTGGATGATGATGTTGTAAATATACTATTCCAAAATAAGGATGAAATAAAACCTAAGGATAAATTATAAAATTAAATGCATTGTCGCAATGACTAAATAAATTAATAAATAAAGATAATGGTCTATCTAATAATATACATGAGGTTCTCATAGAGGACATAGAGAACTTGAAAAAAATTAGTTTTTTAGGAGGTGAGGAATAGTAGAAGTTGAATTTGTTATCTCAAGAATATTGGAAGAACTAACAATTTTTAGTTTTATAGTGGAAAGTTTTTAATTTTATAAAATTTGTGTCCAACAATAATGGTAGGAGTTTTGTCCCTTTCCTGGTGCTTTCAGCAGCATAAAAGGTTTAAAATGATTGTGTCATGGTGGTTATAGGGGTGGACTACACGAAAATCTGTGTGGTGGCTTTTGGGATAGACAACATAGAATACTATGGCGATCATAAAAGTTGGACAGCTTGCCCAGATCCGTGGCGGCTATCGATTCCACCATGTAAATTAAAAAAAACAATAATGGTAGGAGTTAGAATCTCTTATCAATAGATCTTGGTGTCCCATAATATCAGGAGAAATATAGTAACTTGGCTATAACCTTGGTTTCTTTGACATATAAATCACTTGTATACACGAATGTAATGATCCCTCTTGCCTTAGCTATTTTTTTTTCTTAGTAAGATGTACCTTGTTTTTTAATTTTGAATTTTATTATTCTTAAAATATGGTACTACTAGAATTTTGTGGTTGTAGGACCATGTACACTCTCATGGGAGGTTGAAAAATAACAACCCATAAGAGGTGAGAGAAAAATGGAAATGATGGATGGAATTCTCATTGAAAACCCAAGGGTTAAAGAAAGCCCTTCATGAAGGTGCATTGCATACATGTATGTGTATGATTGTTTGATGATAGAATCCTTCAACATGCAAGGAGGTTACCTCAAAGAAAAGGAGTCATATGTAGAAGGTAAATGATAACACTTTATGTTATCAAAAGACCACCCACTAAGGAAGACATTGAAGGTATATACATAATTATTAAATTACATTTAAGTTCAGAAAAGAATAGAAATATTTTATATTATTTATTGAATTAAAATCTAGATTAATTTAGCCCTTATACACCGAGCCTAAATACATACACGAAAAACAACTAGTAAGAGATACATTAAAATCAAGATCAAAAGGAAGATAAGAAACACCCATAACACATTATATATCCTAGGAAAAACCCTTACACGAAAACCCAGCCTCAAATACTTATTTATTGCATCAATTAAGTTTCTTTAATACAAGGGAATCTCATAATTCCCTTTTTCCCAAACATATGATAATACAATGCATAAGAACCTCGTAGTTCTCAAGTCTCTATTGTGCATTGATATTTTAATCCACGTTATATAAATAACAAGGGAATATCAAAACAAATCCTTCATTCGTTTCTCTAGCGGTAATTTCTCCCCTCTAATATTTTTAAAGGAGTAGCTTCTCCCTAAGGGATTAATGTATCCATAACATCAATACTAATGTTTACATAATAATCATTCCATTTGCCTCAGCTAAAAGCCCATATTCTTAACTAAGCAACCACTTATCAACCATATTTCCTTAACTAACTAGGAGATCATACTCCTATTTAATTAAGTACTTATTAGATCATATTTCCTTAACTAACTAGGAGCCCATATTCCTAATCAATTAAGTACTTATCAATTCATCTTTCCTTGATTAACTAATCAATTAAGTATTTATCATAATTCATATCATTCTAATAAATACAATATCTACTATTATATTTCCACTTCATTCTAATTATAATCATTCTCTCATTTAATCTAAGAAGTGTATCCTTCTCACTTTGAACTTATAAAGACAAATCTACTCTTCATGATTTACGTATATCTTTTTAAACTTAATATCAGTTCATATTTCCATTAATTGAAACACCTATGATTCAATATTTCAAACATCTATCTTTCATTAGTTTAAACATATAACTATGCTTTTTCATTTAGAAATAAGCTATGCTCATTTATTTAAACATGACCTATGTTATTTCATTTAAACATATAATCGATGCTCTTTTATTTAACATAAACTATGTTCCTTCATTTAAACATATAATCCATGTTCTTTATTTAAGATAAACTATGTTTTTTCATTTAAACATATAATCTATGCTCTTTTATTTAACATAAACTATGTTCCTTCATTTAAACATATAATCTATGCTCTTTTATTTAACATAAACTATGTTCCTTCATTTAAACATATAATCTATGCTCTTTTATTTAAGATAAACTATGTTTCTTCATTTAAACATATAATCTATGTTCTTTTGCTTAACATACTATGTTCTCCCATTTAAAAATATAATATATGCTCTTTTATTTAACATAAACTATGCTCCTTAATTTAAACATATAATCTATGAATTTTTATCTAACATAAAATATGTTCCTTGGTTTAAACATATAATCTATGCTCTTTTATTTAAGATAAACTATGTTTCTTCATTTAAACATATTCTAATATAAATCTATATTATTTCATTTAAACATAATATAATATATAACATTTCATTTAAATATAATTTATTTAAACCATGTTATTTCTTTTAAACATAAGCTATAAATTATAACATTTTATTAATCTATAAAATTTCATTTAAATATAATTTATTTAACTATGTTATTTCTTTTAAACATAATCTATAAACTATAACATTTCCTTTAAATATAATTTATTTAAACTATGTTATTTCCTTAAAAAATAATCTATAATCTATAACATTTCATTAAACTAGTCCCAAGGGGGACAACGCAACGATTCGGACTTTGACTCTTTTAGAAGGTCCAAGGTTCAAACCGCAGCATGGCCGAGTGTGTGATGGGGTGGGTGTGTGTTAAATTCCTTATTAATAAGCATAATACTCAGCTTTACGAGGGATCATGGTTGGGATAAGACTGCTCAACCCTATGCGTTTGGTCATAGAGATTTCTCACACTAACCAAATTAAAAAAAAAAATCATTAAACTATATTACTTTATTTAAATATTATTCATTAAACCATGTTATTTTTTTAAACAAGATCTATAAACTATTATATTTCATTAAA
The DNA here is from genome assembly GCA_028583015.1 of Wollemia nobilis. Classification (NCBI taxonomy): domain Eukaryota; kingdom Viridiplantae; phylum Streptophyta; class Pinopsida; order Araucariales; family Araucariaceae; genus Wollemia; species Wollemia nobilis. The sequence continues at coordinate 343,249 of JAQPPZ010015480.1, forward strand.
CTATAACATTTCATTAAAATATAATTTATTTAACCATGTTATTTCATTAAACTATATTATTTTATTTAAATATTATTCATTAAACCACGTTATTTTTACATCAAACTTTATATTACAAAACAACATTACAAAAAAAAAATTATCACATTTTTAAACAAGATCTATAACTATACAATTTCACGAAACTATAATATTTTATTAAACTATAACATTCCATTTAAATGTAATCTACTAAACCATGGTATTTCTTTTAAAGAAGATCTATAAACTATAACATTTCATTTAAATAAAATTTATTTAACCATGTTATTTCTTTTAAACAAGATTTATAAACTATATTTTAAATCAAAATGTTTGTTTATTTTTGTCCTTAAACCACCAATGCGAAAACCAGGTATAGTCAAGGCAACTGACTAAAATTATACCACATAGCAGGTTCATGTGGATTCAATGATGGATCAACAAGGGTATCAAATGTGATGCATCAATTAACTCATGCCAAACGACCATGAATGGTGGTGCCTTAGACCACAAAGTAGGATCAATTATTAAGGGGGAACCTTCCCCTTAATAAACCAACCAAGGCTCCATGACGTATCCCATGTGAGATACCATGGATGGAAGGTCAAATTTGGCCTTCCTCTCTAAGTCGACCAAGCGTGAGTAGCATGTGCATTGGACGATATTGGAGATAACACGATAAAATTTAAACTATATAGTTTACCCTTGATTAACCCGATTATGGTGCTAAAGGGGTCTATAGCCTGACAAAAGATGATGCTACGCACAAAAAAAAGGACCTGGTGCCTATGCTTATGATATTTAGAGAACAGTGTGACCAAATCAGGGCTTCTCCTACTCAATAAATAGGTCTAAAACACTAAAAAAATAGGTGAGTTACAGGTGTTCATATTAGGTTAAAACCTTCACAAGTCACAGAGTCGAATCATAACCAGTGATATGCTTTATCTTTGATTATGCGCAACAATGCACTCATCGTACAAAGGGAAATGACATAGTGCATTATAGGGTTTCAAGCATTAATTCATAGGGTGAAACACAACCAAGCAATTCCAAATTAAACCAAAACTAAAAGACCCAAAATTATTGATTAAAAAACTAGATTGTGTTTCATGACAGCACAGTGGCCATCTCATGCCAAAATAAAGGATCTCCAAAAAGGCTTGACATAGGAGTTTAAAATTTAATTTTTTGCTACAGCCAAATAGGCCGAAATAGAACTCTAATAATATAGGTGGAATGTCTACTATTTTTTTAAGCGATCAAAATTGGCATGGGAAACAATCAGTCACCTTGTAGATGTCCTTGAAAATAAACTATATATATAAAGGTTCTAAATTTAAGTAACCATTTCTCAAGGACTAGTCTTATTATTCTAATCAAGAGGTGATTAATTTGAGAATAACAAGCTTTCAACAATGCAATCCTAAGAGCATATAAAATAGAAAGAAACGATTTCAAACCCTACCATTTACATATTCTAAGAATCATCAAAGGGATATGAAAATTTTGTTGAACTAAGCATGACACTGAGAGGGGGGTGAATCAGTGTGTATTAAAAATTTTAATCCAACTACGAAATCAAATCAAAACAAGCAATCACACAAACATGCATCACATAACACCAGATTTATAGTGGAAACCCGATGTGGGAAAACCACTGTGCCAATGGACTGTTTGGACTCCCATCCAAATCCAACCTCAAAAATGTTTGGTCTTTACAATATTTTTGTAGCACCCACTGCAGGGAATGGCACCAACCAACCCGGACTTTAGCAGCACCAACTGCAAGGAGCACCGACCCCTGTTGCCAAGCACCCACTAGGCAAAAATACAAAGCTCTAGTAGAAGAAGTTTATCCCTGACAATAAGACCCTGAGTGGTCTAGCACACTGAATCTCTCTATACACACTCTGCTCACCGAAAAATCCCACTGATCATTTCACACTCTGAGCCCATTGACAATCTGAATCCCTATTCTCTGCATACAAAACAAAACCCTCTTCCTCAAACTCAACAAAACCCTCTTCACACAAAAATGAAAATTCGGACCATAAGATGATATTTTCAGCCTTGAATAATATCTCCTATAGGAGACATGAAAAAATTGTAGATCTTTGAATTCTGCATGATCTGGAAAAAAATGGGCTCAAACGGATGCCTGGATCAAAAGTTATGGCCAAAATACGAGAGACACCTTTTTATTCCATGCATAAAAAAAACCTTGTTTTATGACTGCATCTCTTCATTTCAAAAACAACCCCAAACTTACACTCAGCTTCAAGAATTCATCAGAATACTTCAATCCACAATTCTCAACCCGCAACTTCTTATTCTCCTCACAATACATTGGCAGTCACACCTTTTCATATATCATCCATCCTGCTTTTCATGCCCTGGCTACACACATATTTTTCTTTTTGTACACAAAACAAAATCGTATTCCCCTATTTTTATTTTCACACTATACTTGTTGTGCACTATACTTTTTCTTCTTCCATACATTTACTATCAAGAGTCTTCGGTTACATATACAAAAGGCAAAAACTCCCCATTAAAAATCTTGTCTAAAATTAGCTTTCAAAGATTCCAACCCTTTTAAAAATGTAACACCTTTAATTCCACATACACACACTTGTCAAAACAAAATCTGCTTTTTGTAACTGCCATACTAATTGCATATCTTCCAATCAATGCAATCCACTAAATTTGGATTTATCTTTATCAAAACTCCCATTTTCAAAACTGCCAAAAAGTGATGACAGGGCAAATTGCAATAGTCATAACTTCCTCCTCAAATTTCCAAATAGGTTAAAATTTGAAACATGTATTCTTGGTCAAACCGACTACCTCCAGTTTAAATTTCAGCTTTTAACTCTTCACGGATTATTCACAGTACCTCCGATAAGATGGCCTTTTACGTAGTTTTGATACCTGTCTAAAACTGCCAAAAACTAGAAAAAGTGCTCCGGAGCCATTTTGCAACTGTCACCGTTTCCTCCTCAGATCTCTGTTTGGACTGAAATTTAAAAATTATGCTCTCAGTACATCTGACTACCTCCAATAAAAATTTTGAAGTCTGATTCCTCACGGATTGCTTAATATACCTCCGACAAAGTGGCCTTCGATGTTGATTTTACACCTATCACATAAAGTACAAAATCATCCAACAAGGTACCGACGATGCAACCGATCGGTCTAAACACTGATCTAACATCACCAACACTATCCTGACCTATTTATTGACTTGCCGACATGCTCAACACTATGTCGGGCTATCCAACACAGTCCATTGGCACTTATGAGCAACATTTGCAACATTTGCAACTTTTGACAACTTTTGTAACTTTTGCAATTTCGCACAAACCACTTGCAACACCTTCACCCGAGCATCAAACATGTCCTCACAAGCTCCAAACACCTTAAAGTTGCACCAACCAAGTCCAACTGAGTGTGTTGACAACAATGACAACACCTTGCTCAACAATCTCCCCCTTTGGAATTGTTGGCAACACACAAACTTTTTCCTGTAACTCTTCTCCCCCTTTGACAACAATGACAAAGGGCTGCTGCAAACTCCCCCTGAGTCCATACACAACATTCTCAGGCAAAAATTAGTACCAAGCAATAGTTGCAAATAGGAGCAAAAAGATAAAATAGTGAAAAATTGCTCCCCTTGAGAATGTGGTCCCGATAGCGGTCTAGTGCTTGGGAAGTGTAACCACTCCCAATTTCTTGCGAAGATATTCAAAAAATTCCTTGGGCAATGGTTTTGTGAAAATATCCGCTACCTGCTCTGTCGTAGGAACAAAATCCAACTTGACTTCACCTTCTGTGACTTTCTCCTTCAAGAAATGGTACCTGATAGCTATATGCTTCGTGCAGGAATGCATCACTGGATTCTTCGAGATGTTAATAGCACTTGTGTTATCACACATGACTAAAATAGGCTCGCTGAAATGAATTCCAAGGTCTTTTAGAGTTTGCTTCATCCATAGTACTTGTGTGCAACATGATGCCACTGCAATATACTCTACCTCTGTTGTAGACAAGGAAACTGACTCCTGCTTTTTGTTGTGCCATGCTACAAGATTGTCACCAAGATAAAATGCACCTCCATTGGTGCTCTTCCTATCATCAATGCATCCAGCCCAATATGCATCTGAATATGCAATAAGAGTGAAGTCCTTACCTTTTGGATACCATAACCCATACTCCATTGTGCCTTTAAGGTACCAAAAAATTCGTTTTACAGTTGTAACATGAGTCTCCTTAGGACTGGCTTGAAATCATGCAACCATACACACTGCCTGCAAAATATTTGGTCTAGTAGTAGTTAAGTACAACAAGCTCCCAATCATGGATCTATACATGGTTTGATCTACAGGTGGTGACTTGTCATCCTTGCTCAACTTACAACCTATTGTCATGGGAGTACTGACTGGCTTGCAATCTTCCATTGTAAACTTCTTTAACATCTCTTTCACATATTTGATTTGAGAAATGAATATGCCCTTCTCTAGTTGATTAACTTGCAAACCAAGAAAATAAGAAAGCTCACCAATCATTGACATCTCAAACTCATTTTGCATCTTACTTGCAAAATATTTGCACAATTCATCTTTGCTACCTCCAAATATGATGTCATCTACATACACAACAACAATAATTTGATGATCATTTTCAATTTTAGCATACAAATTGTTGTCCACCATACCTTTCTTGAAACCTTGTTGCTAGAGATAGTTGTCTAGCCTTGCATACCATGCTCAGGGTGCCTGTTTCAAACCATATAAAGCCTTCTTCAACCTGCAAACCATGTTAGGATCATCTCCTAGCTGAAAACCATCTGGTTGCTCAATGTATACCTCTTCCTCAAGTTTACCATTCAAAAAAGTTGACTTTACATCCATCTGATAAACTCTGAAATTCTTGTAAACAACCAATGCAAGAAATATTCTTATTGCTTCTAGTCATGCTATAGGTGCAAAAGTTTCTTCAAAATCAATACCTTCAACCTGTGCATATCCTTTGCATACTAACCTTACCTTATTTCTGACAACCTGTCCATCTTCATTTAGCTTGTTTCGAAAAACCCACTTGGTACCTATCACGTTCTTGTTTACTGGTCTTGACACTAGCTCCCAAGTCTTGTTCTTTTCAATCTGGTTCAACTCTTCTTCCATTGCCTTTACCCAATTTTCATCTTTACTTGCTTCTGCAACATTTTTGGGTTCAATATTGGATAATAGAGAATAAGCTCTTACAATTTTTCTTCTTGTCTGAACACCAGCTTTGGGATCTCCAATTATTTGTTCTTCGGGATGATCTTTTTTCCAAGTTACTGATTTGGATTTGTTGTCATTTTCTTTGTCTTCCTCTAATTCCTCCTCTTCTGATTCACTTTTTGTCTCCTCATCTTTCTTCTCTTCCTTTTCTCCTTCGATTGTCTCTTCATAAATAGGAAAGTTTTCTTCATTGCTTGTTGGTAGTTCTCTCCTTTCATCAACTTTGACATCAACACTTTCAACAATTTTTCTTAGCCTTTTATTGTAGCATTTATATGCTTTGCTTTTTGTCGAATAACCAAGAAAGATACCTTCATCCGCTCTATCCTCGAACTTGCCAAGATTGTCTTCGGTTCTTCTGATGTAGCACTTACTACCGAATACCTTGAAATATTTCATTGTTGCTTTTCTACCGAACCACATCTCATATGGAGTTTTGCTTTCATTTGGCCTCAACATGCACCTATTTTGAATGTAAACCATTGTATGAACTACCTCTTTCTAGAACCTATCAGCTACTTTGCTCTCGGTTAGCATTGTTCTAGCCATTTCCTACACTGCTCTATTTTTTCTTTCCACAATACCATTTTGTTGAGGTGTCCTAGCAACAGAAAATTATCTCCTCATACCAAATTTTTCACAATACTCTGTAAAATCTTATGAAATAAATTCACCTCCCTTGTCTGATCTCAGACATTTAATTCTTCTCCCAGTCTGATTCTCAACTAAGTTTTTGAATATTTTGAACATTTCAAGAGCTTCTGATTTATGTTTCAAAAATAGTACCCATGTCATCCTGGAATAGTCATCTATGCACAACATGAAGTATTTGTCACCATTTATACTCTGAGTTCTCATAGGCCCACACAAATCAGTATGCACCAGCTCCAATGGTTTTCCAGTATAGTGTTCTTTTGCCTTGAAAGATGTTCTAGTTTGCTTACCTTTCTGACATGATGCACAAATATTATTTGATGGCTTGGAAATGTTGGGAATGTCTCTTACCGCTTTCTTCGAGTTGATTTTTACTAAATTGTTGAAGTTGATATGACCAAGTCTCTTGTGCCACAACCAATTTTCATTTTCATGTCCAAGCAAGCAAGATCCTTCTAAGGTCTCTATGAGAGTGTACAAATTTCTAGATGTTCTTGTTCCAACTGCTATCAATTTACCACTGTTTGCCTTTCTGATTTCACATCCCTACCTTTTAAAAATCACATCATGACCTCTATCACAAATTTGACTCACGCTCAACAGATTATGCTTTAGTCCAACCACAAACAAGACTTCTTTTGACTTGATTTTTTCATTGTTGATATTAACCGTACCTCTGCCAACTATCTTAGCTCCATCATTGTTTTCAAATTTGACTGAGCCACCTTCATATTGCTACAATTTTTCAAATTTTTGTTTGTCCCTGGTCATGTGACTAGAACATCCACTATCAAGTATCCATGGTGCGGGTTTATTCTGTGCCTTGAATGTTGTCTATACAATTAAAGACTCCTTGTCTTCCTTTGGTTGTTCTTTCTCTTTCCAAACTTGTTTGTCCTTTGCCTTGGATTCTTGTATTATCTTATGATTTTCAGCTGATTGATCATGATTGTCTGATATTTTTCTATTTTGTTTCCTTGAGTCTGACTGAAATCTTCTTTCCTGAAAAATATTTGATGCAAACACACTTCTACAAAATTTTGCAATGTGCCCAAAATTATGATATTTATAACATTCCACAGAATAGTCCACCAATGGTGCAAAGAAATTCTTACTCACAAAATTTCTTGGTGTGACATTAAACTTGCAATCTGAAATCTTGTGACCATAAGCATTGCATTTAAAACAGTAACCAGAAAAGAAATAGTTGAACCTGGTTTGTGGTCTTTGCCATGTAGTTGCAGGTGTCATGAATCTTCTTCTCCTTTGAACATTAGTGAAGTCATCACTATCTACATTCTTTTCATGCCTTGGCTCATTGTCTTCTCTTACTGGATTTGGCTTTGCTTGATCAACTTGTGTTTTCTTTTCTTTAGTATTTGTAGATTTTGCATTGGTTGCTTTTGGTTTATTTGACGTTTCTCCTTCTTCAAAACCCAAACCGAATCTAATGGGTGTAGTTCTCTGGTTCTTTATGATCTCATCCAGCTTCATAGAACTCCCTTCAAGTTTGTGATAAGAACTGATTTTCTGATTCATCTCTTCTAACTGCATCCTTAAACCAACAATCTCTTCTTCTAATTTGCTGCAATTTTCTACTTTCATGGTTAATTGCACTTCAAGATCTTTGGAGATATTTCTGAATTCTTCTATTTGCACCTTCAAAGTTGCTATGATTTCATTTGCATCCTCAAGCTTTCTTGAAGTTTTCTTGTACCTTTTTCTTTCTGCCTTCAATTCATCTAGAGCTGCAACCAATTCTGCTTCCAGATTAACTTCTGCATCTATTTCTTCTTCATTAAATTCCTCTTCTTCTTTCAACTTTTCTTCTTCAACTACCATGAAAAGAGCTTCACTTGTTTCTTCCTCAGAGTTCTCACTGGAGCTATCTTCGGATGAACTGACATTCTTGGAGATGAAACTTTTATTCTTGGATTTACCTTTTCTAAAATTTGACATCTTCTTCATGTCCCCTCTTTCTCTATGTGATCCTTCATCATTGCTATTCCTTTCATTGTAAGGACATTTAGCTGTGAAATGTCCAACACTTCCATAGTTGAAGCATTTGAACGGTAATTTTCCTTTACCTTTTTTCAGCTTTCTCACAAAGTTAGCTTCCATTTCATCTGACATTTCATCTTCATCGGATTCTGGTTTAGATTTGATGTTCTTCTGAGCTTTAAACATTGCTTCTCTATCAGTAGATTTAGATTTTCCTATTCTCATCTCATAAGCAGAAAAAGAGCCATGCATCTCATCCATAGTAAGACTATTCAAATCCTTTGCTTCTTCTATAGCAGAAACTTTAGAATCAAATATTTGAGGAAGAGATCTTAATACCTTTTTGATGATTATCGAGTCTTTGATTTCCTCTCCAAGTCCTCTGATAGCATTGATGACTTCATTTACTCTTAACAGGTAGGCCTCTATATTCTCATCTTCATTCATTTTCAGCCCTTCAAATTGTGCTCTATGTGTCTGCAATTTAGCTTCCTTAATCTTGTCGTCTCCTTCATGAATGCTCTTCAAATTATCCCAAATTTCCTTGGTGGTCTTGCATCCCATAAATTTTACCATTTCACTATCAACTAATCCACACATGATAGCATTCTTAGCTTTTGAATCATTCTCAAATAGTTTCTTTACTGCAACATCAGTTGAAGGAGTAGAGGGTATTGTATATCCATTATTTAGTGATTCCAAAATATCGTATCCCAAAGCACAAAGATATGTCTACATTATGAGTCTCCAAAAAGTGTAGTTGGTTCCATCGAATAATGGTGCTTTGTTTGAGGAGAAGCCTTCACCACTTGCCATTGTGTCACTTCCAAGATCACCCTAGCCGATTGAGCCTGTTCAGGAACCTTGATCTGATACCAATTGTTGAACTAAGCGTGACACTGAGAGGGGGGTGAATCAGTGTGTATTAAAAATTTTAATCCAACTACGAAATCAAATCAAAACAAGCAATCACACAAACATGCATCACATAACACCAAATTTATAGTGGAAACCCGATGTGGGAAAACCATTATGCCAATGGACTGTTTGGACTCCCATCCAAATCCAGCCTAAAAAATATTTGGTCTTTACAATATTTTTGTAGCACCCACTATAGGGAATGGCACCAACCAACCTGGACTTTAGCAGCACCAACTGCAAGGAGCACCGACCCTTGTTTCCAAGCACCCACTAGGCAAAAATACAAAGCTCTGGTAGAAGAAGTTTATCCCTGACAATAAGACCCTGAGTGGTCTAGCACACTGAATCTCTCTGTACACACTCTGCTCACCAAACAATCCCACTGATCATTTCACACTCTGAGCCCATTGACAATCTGAATCCCTATTCTCTGCATACAAAACAAAACCCTCTTCCTCAAACTCAACAAAACCCTCTTCACACAAAAACGAAAATTCGGACCATAAGATGACGTTTTCAGCCTTGAATAATGTCTCCTACAGGATATATGACAAAATTGTAGATCTTCAAATTCTGCACGATCTGGAGAAAAAATGGGCTCAAACGGACGCCTGGATCAAAAGTTATGGCCAAAATACGAGACACCTTTTTATTCCATGCATAAAAAAACCCTTGTTTTATGACTGCATCTCTTCATTTCAAAAACAACCCCAAACTTACACTCAACTTCAAGAATTCATCAGAATACTTCAATCCACAATTCTCAACCCGCAACTTCTTATTCTCCTCACAATACATTGGCAGTCACACCTTTTCATATATCATCCATCCTACTTTTCATGCCCTGGCTACACACACATATTTTCTTTTTGTACACAAAACAAAATCGTATTCCCCTATTTTTATTTTCACACTATACTTGTTGTGCACTATACTTTTTCTTCTTCCATACATTTACTATCAAGAGTCTTCGGTTACATATACAAAAGGTAAAAACTCCCCATTAAAAATCTTGTCTAAAATTAGCTTTCAAAGATTCCAACCCTTTTAAAAATGTAACACCTTTAATTCCACATACACACACTTGTCAAACAAAATCTGCTTTTTGTAACTGCCATACTAATTGCATATCTTCCAATCAATGCAATCCACTAAATTTGGATTTATCTTTATCAAAACTCCCATTTTCAAAACTGCCAAAAAGTGATGACAGGGCAAATTGCAACAGTCATAACTTCCTCCTCAAATTTCCAAACAGGTTAAAATTTGAAACATGTATTCTTGGTCAAACCGACTACCTCCAGTTTAAATTTTAGCTTTTAACTCTTCACGGATTATTCATAGTACCTCCGATAAGATGGCCTTTTACGTAGTTTTGATACCTATCTAAAACTGCCAAAAAAAGTGCTCCGGAGCCATTTTGCAACTGTCACCGTTTCCTCCTCAGATCTCGTTTGGACTAAAATTTAAAAATTATGCTCTCGGTACATCCGACTACCTCCAGTAAAAATTTTGAAGTCTGATTCCTCATGGATTGCTTAATATACCTCCGACAAAGTGGCCTCCGATGCTGATTTTACACCTGTCACATAAAGTACAAAATCATCCAACAAGGTATCGGTGATGCAACCGACTGGTCTAAACACTGATCTAACATCACCAACACTATCCTGACCTATTTCCCGACTCATCGACATGCTCAACACTATGTCGGGCTATCCAACACAGTCCATTGGCACTTATGAGCAACATTTGCAACTTTTGACAACTTTTGTAACTTTTGCAATTTTGCACAAACCACTTGCAACACCTTCACCCGAGCATCAAACATGTCCTCACAAGCTCCAAACACCTTACCGTTGCACCAACCAAGTCCAACTGAGTGTGTTGACAACAATGACAACACCTTGCTCAACAATGAACTAACCTTAAGTTCCTGTGTAAAGGATGCCTCCTTACTTGTTTTCCTCTCCCAAAATTACCTTCCAATATTACCTTCCCCATGCTTGCCTCCCAAGACCGTTGTCCCCCTCCAAGCTCTAAGCAAGCAGCTTTATATTATTTTTCTTTTCTCTCCTTTGCCTTTCCCCAAGAGGTAAGAAGGATCATATTCTTGCTCATATAAAAATAAGGATTTCCCTGCCTCAAATTTATTCAAAAACCATTAAAATTGAAGGCCCATCCTCTCAAGGTAGCCAGTGGAGATATTTTCAGTATAAAAGTATTTTTTCAAAATAATATCTCCTGTGCATTTCAAATAAATATTCTTTTCCTATTTTAATATTTTAATATAATGTCCTTTCATTATAAAAATAAAAACAAGAACGTTATTTTATAATGGCCTTTTATTATTAAAATAAAAATATTCTTTTCTATATAATAATATTTTTTATTACAAAATAAATATTCTTTTTCTTATTTAAAATAATAGTCCTCCTTAAAAAAATAAAAGTTCTTTTCTTTATTTAAAATAATAACCTTTATTAGAAATAAAGTTTTTTTCATTTAAAATAATATCTTTCGTTATTAAAAATAAAAGTTATTTTCTTTATTTAAAATAATAAATTTTCTTTATTATTAAAAATAAAGATTTTTTTCTTTATTTAAAATAATAACCTCTTGGGCAAAAGTCTTTTCCAATGTGGGGTATAAGAGTGTGCATGTATTTGTATGTGTGTGTGCATGCTTGCACATGTGTGTAAGTGTGTGTGTGTTTGTGTGTGCATGTGTGTGTGTGTGTGCATGCACATGTGTGCGTGCTATGTGTGTTATTTATTGTGAAAATGAGTGAGCCATCTATTCATAGGAGCTTTATTTAGTAATTATGAACATGGAAGAGGCTGAGATTAGATATAGTTGTTTAGAAGAGAAAGTTAATAGAATGAATGAGCTTGTTAAAGTAGATTAAATTATAAATTAGACCATTAATTTTTGTAATCTTCTAATAATAATAATATTAATTAAATACGAAGGAAAAAATTAGGAGGTGCTCTGAGGAGAAGGGATTTCTGAGATTTTTGGAACAGCATGAATGGCTTTGCCTGGAGGTACCCAATGTCGGAATAATGTCTCATTTAAGGAAGCCCTTCGTGGCTCAGGATTTTCTTCTGTTTGGCATAATGTAGAGGGTAATTCTTCAGGCCCAAGTAATTCTTCTTTGGAAGGAGGGTTTCATGCAAAGCGAGTTAATGGATAGTTGGAAAGGGCTGGGGAGTGGCCTGTTCTTGTGATTCAGCCTAAGTCAATTGCATATGATGTTGAATATATGCAAAATCATGCTTTAATATGCAAATTATTGGGTATTCGCATCCCTTTATTGGCATTTGAAAAGTGGGCCAGGAGTACTTGGAACCCGGTCGGTGATATGGAGATCATGATGGGAGCTAATAATTTCTTTACGGTGGTTTTTTCCTCGCTGCAGACCGGAATAGGGCTTTTGAGGGGGGCCCATACTTTTACAACCAGATTGGCCTGTTTATTAAACCCTGGCATATGGGTTTTAATCCGACTGAGGAGATTCCTTCTAGGGTTCCAGTGTGGGTTCGACTTCCATGGCTACCTTTGGAGTTTTGGCGGACGGATATTCTGCACATGATTGCATTGGTGTTAGGCAAACCGGTGGGACCGTCTCAGCAAACTTCAGACAAAAAGGTAGTCTCATGTGCCCGTATTTGTGTGGAATTGGATTTATCTAAGCCTCTACCTGATTCTATGCAAATATGTGTTGGCTCTTTTTCTTGGGTTCAACAATTAGACTATGAAACTATTCCTTTTCGTTGTCGGTTGTGTCATGAGTACGGGCATCTTCAGCGTAAATGCCCTAAAATGCCTAAAAATAAATCATTTGGTTCTAAAAATCCAAATCTACAATCTCAGGGTGGGAAGTCAGTTACACAAGAGGCTGGACCTAGACAGGGGAGGGCTCCAATGGATGTTAGTGGGGTAGACAAAGAAGGCTTTGTTCCAGTTAAGAATCGTAATAAGGGAAAAGGGTTGAAGCGGACATTTACTGCTAGACAAATGGATGGCCTGTATAATAAGTTGGATGCCTTAGATGAGTTGGTATCTCCTGATGAAGGAATGAATGGTAATTTGAATATGGATACTCAAAATGTAACTGAGGTGGTGAATCCTAATGGGCAACAGGAAGTGACAGATTCTTCTTTGAACACAGCCCTGGCAATTGTTCCTATTTCGGAGGGGCAACAGGACGGTGTGAAAGGGGATGACCCTCTTTTGGCTGATTTGTTGACTTCTAGTAGAGGAAAGGGTTCTTGGCCTAGTCCTTCTCTAGGGTTACTCCAACAGAACTTTAAAAAAGAGGCCCCTGCGAAGCTGATTAAGGCGGGTAGAAAGAAAGATGCACATAAACTGCATATGGAGGGAGAAACATTGGTTGAGAGTGGGGTGGTTAAACCCCTGGAGTCTCACTTTTATTCTCTCTCTAAATGATTGTTCTTTCTTGGAATGTGAGAGGTTTGAATAGCTTACCTCATCAAAAAGCTATTCGGGATTTGGTTCAGGAACATAAGCCGGATGTTGTTTTTCTTCAAGAATCTAAATTATCGGTGGAGGGTCTATTTAGTATTGCTTCTAAACTCTGGCCTCGAGGTATTTGTCAGTGTGTTGGGGCTGTGGGTAGTGCTGGGGGGCTTGTTAGACTTTGGAATCCGCAGAAGCTTACTCCTCGGTATCGAATAAGTCATCTCTTTCTATGATAGCTTCTTGCCATGAGTCTGGAGAAGTGGTTTTGTTCACTAACATTTACGCCCCCTCGGATCTTGCTGGGAAGGTGCTGTTGTGGAATCATATTCAAAGTGTTCGAGCCTTGGTTCCATTCTATCCTTGGATTATGGCTGGAGATTTTAATGTTGTATCTAGTATTGATGAGAAGAGGGGTGGTGTGGGTACTTTGGGGCCTGCCTCTAGACTCCTTAATGTTAATATTCAGCTTCTTAATCTGGTGGATATTAAGCCAAAGAATGGTGTGTTCACTTGGACGAATAAGCGGTGTGGTTCTAACTCGATCTCTGAGAGGTTGGACAGGTTTCTTACTTCTTCATTTTGGATTAGCAATTCTTGGGTTACTAACTCAACGATTCTTGACTGGAGGGGATCAGACCATTGGCCTATTAAACTTGTTATCTCTCGGCAAGAAATGGATCATCATCCAAGTTTTAAATTCCAGTTAATGTGGCTTAGGGATCCCTCTTTGTACGAGTTTATGAAAGTCTGGTGGAGTCAGGGCTGTCCTTCCCACGGTACTGCTATGTACTCTTTTGTTAAAAGACTCCAATTTGTGAAATATCAACTCAAAAAGTGGAACAGGCAGTGTTTCGGGAATCTATTTTAGGCTAAAACTTTGGCCCAAAGAAGGCTTGATGTTATCACCAGACATATCAGAGATCATGGGTTAACAGAGCAGAATTTGCAGGAGTCTGAAGCTTTGCATGAACTTCAAGAATGGGAGCTTCGGGAAGAGATTTTCTGGAAGCAAAATGCCAGGGTGGAATGGTTACAAGAAGGAGATCGAAATACAGCTTTTTTCTTTAACACTGTTAAGGCTCGAAGACATGGTAATGGTATTTATTCGATTATTTCTTCTCAAGGTATTTAGTTGTCTGCTTCTCAGGATATCTCTCGGGAAGCTGTTCGATTTTTTTCTTCCTTATATTCTGAGGATTTTTGTGGGGATCATGTTGATGATCATACTATTTTGCGTTGTATTCCTTCTGTTATTTCAGAAGAGATCAATGCATGCCTTCTTCAACCTATTTCCATTGATGAACTAGAAAGGGTAGTTTTCCTTATGAAGACTAGGAAAGCTCCGGGGCCTGACGGCTTCCCAGTTGAGTTCTTTCAACACTTTTGGGAAATTATTAAATCTGATCTTTTGAGGGTTGTTCTTGAGTCCTTTCATAACCATCAGTTGTTGAAAGCTTTGAATTCCACTTTTTTGATGCTAATTCCTAAAAAGGAGGGTGCTAGCTCTTTTGATCAGTTTCGGCCTATTTCTCTCTGCAATGTGGTGTATAAAATTATTACTAAGCTGATTGCGGAGCGTCTCAAGCCTTGGCTAGATAGAGTTGTTTCTGATGAGCAGGGTGGCTATGTGGTTGGCCGACAGATTCTGGATGGAGTGGCTATTGCTGCCGAGGCGATTCATTCTATGAGAACTTCTAAGAATAAGTTTATGTTTATGAAGTTGGATATGGCGAAGGCTTATGACAAGGTGAAATGGTCTTTTCTTCACAAAATCCTCTTGGCCTTTGGATTTGATCCTTCTTGGATTGAGTGGATTATGAGTTGTATTACAACTCCCTCATATTCTGTCCTAATTAATGGAAATCCCTCTCCTTTGTTTCATGCTTCCTGGGGTCTTCGGCAGGGGGATCCTTTATCTCCGTACTTATTTATAATTATGGCTGAAGGTCTGGGTCGCTGGCTTAAATATCAGGTTCACTAGGGTCTTATTCATGGATGGAAATGGGAGAATAGTAGGCCAGCCATTTCCCATCTTCAGTTTGTTGATGACACTGCTCTCTTGGGTGTAGCTTCTATTTGTGAAGCAACCAACTTTAGACATGCTTTGGACTTGTATTTGGCTGTCTCTGGTCAGGAGATTAATGAGCACAAGTATATTATTTTATTTTTCAATACAGATCCTAGGGTTCAAGCTAGAATTTTTCATATTCTCAGGTTTCAGGTTGGAACTCTTCCTCTTACATACTTGGGGATTCCCATTTTTATTGGTCCTCTACCTAGGGCGGTTTGGACTAACATACTTGACAAATTTCGTAGTCGAGTTAGTCATTGGACTAATAGATGGTTAACTTTTGCTGGTCAGGTTTTACTTTTGAAGTCAGTTGTTCAGGCTTTACCGATGTATATATGCCTTATTCAGATTGCTCTAGCAAGTTTTCTTCATGACCTGGATTCTCTTTCTAGGCAATTCCTATGGGCTGGCAATCTTGGTTCCTCAAAATGGAGTCTTGTTAAATGGGAGACTATTTGTCGACCAAGGCAAGCTGGGGGGTTGGGTCTTCGTCTAAGCTCTCTTTCTGGGACTGCTTTGGCTGCTAAGCTGTATTGGCGTTGGTGTAGTAATCAGGAGCAAACTTGGGCCAAGATTATCTCCCACAAGTATCTTAGGGGAGTGGAAGGTTCAGATATTCCTCGATACAACTTGACTGGTCGAGGATCATTTGTTTGGAATACTTTGAAGAAGGGAGCAGAGTCTGGTTAGCGGGGGTTATTCTGGATTTGTTATACTGGGTCTCAGGCTCTTTTTTGGTAGGATTCTTGGGATGGCTTTGCTCCTCTTCTTAGCGAGTTTCCACATCTTCAAGATCTTGCTCAATGCTTTTGGGATGCTGGATGGTTGAAGCTAGCAGATTTAAAAATTGTTAAGTCCTTTGGTCAGATGGTTAGTCTCCAGTGGAAGGATCCTCGAGAATGGCCTACTGGTGGCACTATGGATGCGAGGGAAGAGCTGGCCCGTATTCTCGCTAGTCGTCCCTGCTCTTCTCTACCTGGGGATGATGTGCTAGCATGGGGAAGAGATAATAGAGGGATATTTTTAGTTGCTACTGGTTATTGTGTTTTGGATGGGCAGCGGTTTGGTGAGGAGGAGGTTCCATGGTGGAAGCAAGTTTGGAATAAGTTTATTTGGCCGAAGTGTAGTTTTTATGGGTGGCAGGCTACTCATAATCGTTGTCTCACTTGGGATAATTTTCAAAAGTGTGGGTTTGCTGGCCCCTCTTTATGCTATAACTATGGGAAGGCTAAAGAATATGTTGGGCATTTACTTCTCCAATGTGACTTTGCTCGACAAGTCTGGCATTATTGGTGGGGAGTATGGAATCACCCTTGTTCGCATGCTTCATCAATAGTTGATTTTTGGAGGAGTATGGGGCGGCCTCCTGCAGCGGCTTTCTTTTTACAAGTTGGATGGAGTATTGGTCCTTCATGCATTTTTTGGCAGATTTGGCTTGAACGGAACCGTCGAATTTTCCAAGGTAAGGAGTTAACTACTTCCCAGGTCTGGTAGAGGATTTTGCGAATGATCCAGAAAGCGTGTTCGCAAAATGTCAGATTATTTCTCCCGTGGACCATGCGGAACGTCAGATCATGGAAATATTAGGCTTGATGGTTAATGGTCCTGGTCCTAATGTCTCTTGCAGACGGATGGGTCAGAATAATCGGGTGCGGAGGGCTGGAAAATGGAATCTGCCTCCTCCGGGAGTGCTGAAAATTAATACGGATGGATCTTCCCGGGGTAATTCGGGTAATGCTGGTATTGGTGGTGTGGGGCGGGATAGTAGTGGTACTATCCAATTTTTTTTCTTTTGCTTTAAGGGACATCATTCTAATAACTTCATGGAAGCACTCGCAATTTTATATGCTTTGGAGCAAGGGTATCTTTGGGTTGGTGTCGGATTGTTTGTGAATCTGATTCTCAGATTGTTATAAATTTGTTAAATTTTGGAGATAGTCTTCATGGTTGTTGGCAGTTGAGTTGGGTTTCTTGGCAAATTCTTAATATCTCTGCTCACTTGGACTTCATTTCTTTTGTGCATATTCCTCGAGAGTGGAATAGGGTAGCGGATTTGTTAGCTAAATGGGCTTCTAAGTTTCAAGATGGTTGGGATGTTCAAAATTGGTCTCAACTTTCTTCTGATTGCTCTCAATATCTCTCTTCTTTATTGAGAGCTGATATGTCTGAATAGCTTCTACTTTTGCTTTCTATCATGAATGTTTTGCTGAGTTAATAAATTTTTACCCTCTTTTACAAAAAAAAAAAAATTCAATCAAAAAGCATTATAGGTTACTTCTTGTATTTTTGTATTTTGTGTCATTTAGGCTTAGCATGCATTTTTAGTGAATTTTACCTTAAGTTAAAATAATTTTTTAAGCCTCAAGAAAGATTCACATTAACAATCCAAAACCTTAGGTTTTTTTGAATAAATCCATTAAACACCGTCAAGCATAACATCAACATTGACACCTTGAAAATTGCATTGAGTAGAACCTACATGAGTTGAAAATTCCCATATCTTTGAGGTATCCTTTCGAAAGAGCCCCTCAAGTAAGGAAGTAGGAAAATTCCCAATATAATCCTTCCCACACATGTTATGAGGTTTATAAATCTACATCTTTGTGAACCCGATGTAAACACTCCTTTTGCCTTAAATAAGACAATTTTTTTCAAACTTAAGAAAGATCACATAATTTTAGGAACAAAAATATCTTTATAGATATTATTTGGGAAGAACTTAAATAATAAAGTGAGAGAGAACCACCTAAAATACCTGATAACCTTGAACATTCTAATGCCTAATCTACAATTGTACAAATAAATAAAAATCAAAATAACCTTACTAGTCGTAATGTTGCTATGGCATATCCCATCAATTCTACAACTTTCCCAACCATGTCTATAGGGATACCCATTATGGGAATACTTTTTTCATCATCATATCCTAGTATAATAATACCCATTATAAACCCCAATCCCACAAATGATTTTTTAACTCATGACTTAGGGATTAACCAAACTCCTTCAATTACAACATCTAACCAAGCCACCTCATCCTTCATAACCTTATATTTTATATCTCAAGCTCTTACACAACCTATTTTAACTCTACCTACCCCACCCTATCCTCCACTTAATTATTTCCAAGACATCAATGCTAAAATCCAATACCTTGAAAAAATGGACTCCATGTTTGACGAACTTGAATGTCAAATTGACTTCCTTCAAGGGTCATCAAAGTTAAAGTATTCTTTTGAAGAATTCTATAATGAACCATTATATCCTGCAATAGTCACCCATCTATTTACAAAGAACTTTAAAATTCCTAAGTTTTAAATTTATAATGGGAAGCAAGACCCCATCAACCACTTAAGATATTCAAATAGCATGTAGTGACATCAATCATGATGAAAACCTACTCCTTAGGTTATTCTCCAAAAGTCTTAGTGGTTTAGCCTTAGAATGGTACTTCTAAATGCATTTTCATTCCATCAAGGATTTCAAATAACTTATGGAATATTTTATCAAATAATTTCTAGTCTGTATAGAAGAGAAGCTCACCATAGATGACATATACCAACTTAAAAAATCCAAGACTGAACACTTATTAGATTTCCAAGCTAAATGGAGGTATTTCGTGGGAATACTTCAATATATTCCTCCATATAAATAACTCTTGCATATTTTCATAAGAAAACTTCATGAACAACTATCATATCCCTTAAAAATTAAAAACATATCCTCTGAAGCTGTAGATGTGGCTAAAAGGGTAGAAGCCATCCTCACAAGACAAGGACATATCAACTACAACAAGAAATAAGAACAACAACCTTTCAACAAAGGACAATACAAGAAAAATCATGTTGTAAGAAATGGTGTAATTGATTCCCATCAAACCAACACCATAAATGTAACTCAAAATGCTCTTAAAAATTAGTGGTACAAATACAAGAGAATGTCAAAAGACAATAAACGAACACTGGATAAAGTTAATCCATCATGTTAAAAATAGTACTTTATTCAAATATGGTAGAATTCCCACCCATTAGACTTTGGGATACCTCCAAATAATTACATAACTAGTATAAACATGACAAAAATTGTGATTACCATCGCACAAAAGGACACATGGCCAAAAAATGCATTATTCTAAATAACCTCATTCAAAATCTTATAGAAGAAGGTAAGATAGTTTTTAACCAACAATATACCCCCAAAAAAATAGGTATTTTTCAAAATCCCTTACCAATATGTGACCAAAACATCTTCCAAATTTGTGGGCACCATACATCTATCAAAACCATACTACTCAATAACTAGATAACAAGCATAAAAAAACAATCTTCTAATGAACCACCTTTATTTTTTCGTAGCAGTACTAGGGTAAATGTTCTTAATAAATCAGCTTTGGTCCTCACACCTCCTCAAAAAACCTTACATTATTTTGAACTCCATCAACAATTGGAATAAATACCAACAAATATCTCTCTTCTAGAATTATTAAAAACATCATCCACACATAGAGAAATCTTGCTATAATTTTTAACTGAGCAAGAAGTCCCTCAATACATATCTCATAATGATATCATCAACATAGTTAGGTTTTCTAGAGTAAACAATGTTATCTTGGCATTCCATGAATTAGATGCACCCCTTGAAACAATATTAGGAGATTCAACCCTTTAGCACTACATTTGTAAATATTAGATCTGAAAGTGTGAGTTATATTTTGTCTAATGTATTCATCAATTATGTAAGTTAAAATTCATAGGTGTTAGGTGTCAAACATCCAAGTTAAGGATCACATGATATTTGGAAATAAATAAATTGAAGAGTCGTGAGAATTTTGTCATATGTGAGGAATAAGAAATGATTCATCTCCTAGATATTTGAGGAGAGTAAGAGTACTGAAGATTCATCTTCTAAGGTTATATTATGGAGACCAAGTGCCACACATTGTAATTTGATATAATCTCATGTAACTCAAACTTGATTTATAAATAATATTTAAGTGATTTTTTATTGATATTGATATTATTTTAAGATTAAACATTTATATAATGTATGTGATTTATACTAGATCTTAGGAAAGTGGGCTTGTGATTTAATATGGATTAATAACCATCAATGGTATCAGAGTTGCACTCTTGACAAATTATGATTTGAATATTTGTGAAGAAAAAAATTAGAAAGTGATTCATTTGAAAATATTGAAAGATTGGTGGTCCATATTATGATTTTTTGATTGAATAAGAAAGGGTTAATAAATATTTTGTCCTAAATTTTCTAAATGAGGATGTGTAGATGTTGTTGGAGTTGAGTTGCTAGAGAGAAGTTGGATGTGGAATCTAGAAGAAGCTAGATGAATTGAAATATTAATGATAGTAGCATGGGTTGTGAGTTCATGATGTCAAAATTAGGTTGCTATGTACAAATCCAAAATGAGATTGCTATATGCAAAGATGAGAGAATTCTATGATGTCAAAAGAATACTGAAGTCTACAAAGCCAAGAGGAGTTGAGATATTTTGAAGCCAAAAATATATGAATAAAGAAATCTAGATCCATTAGGCTTTTGTGATGCAGAAAGTATAAAATGAAAGCCTTTGGAGATGTTATGAAGTGAAGTGAGAGCTCAATGATTAAAGTTTCTAAAATGAAGATAGTGAAGTGAAGAGCATTAAGTTTAAAAAAAGCCTAAGATGTTTGTAATATACAAAGTGTTCATGACCAGAAGAGGAACTAAATTTAGAAAGCTTTATGGCAATGGAATTTGTAATATTCACTACCAAATAGTTGAATACATAATGATATTTAGTGCCCTAGTTTTAGATTAATAAATGAAGTGGTAGACATGACAAAATAATAAGGTAAAGAACTTACTTTATTAAGTTTTTTCAAAATATCACATTTTATTAATTTCAGGCACCTACTTTTTAGACAGAGTTATAAGGCAATTTGGAATTTAATATTTAATAAGGTTAAACATTGATATAAGAAGGAATAAGTGAAATATGAATTGATAAATGATATTTATAAGGAAACACATTTTAAATTTGAAATGAATTTGAAATTGAAATTAGAATTAATTGGAGTAAAGGTGAAATTCAAATTTGAAGATGAATTTTGAGGATATAATAAGAAATTAAATTAATTAATTTGGGAGATATAAGGGTAATTGATTTGATCTTAAAATTTTAAAATGAGAAATTTTATAAATTTGGAGATAAAAGGGAATAAGTCATGATAATATTTAAAAGATATTATGGTATAAATTTAAATCATTGGTATATTGACTTGAGGGTAAGCAAGCATATGGCTGGAAATAATCATTGGTTTAATATTTTTCAATAAAAATGTGAGAAACTAGTCACTATAGCTGATAATAGGGCATATGAGGTCAAAGTAGTAGGATATATTTTAATGAATTTATCAAATGTAAAAGGTATAATTAAAAATGAATTGTATGTGCATGGATTATTTGGTAATTTACTATCAATATTTCAAATTATGGATCAATATTTAGTGGTTGAGTTTAGAATTATTGAGAAAAAAAAGAAATTTTTTATTACTAAACAAAGAAAACTCGGCCTCTAGTTCCTACATAAATGGTCTATTTTCCCTAGACACATTATCAAATGTTGATATATTAGTAAGAACATTAGAAATAAAATAACTTTGACATAAAAGGATAGGACATATAAGTGCATCTTCTTTGAATAAAATGAGTAGATATCAAATGACAACAAGATTACCTAAATTATCATGGGAATCTATAGTTTTTCTAGAATACCTTATAGGAAAACAACATAGAATACCTTTTGAACTCAATGTATATAGAGCTTTGGTGGCACTATAATATATATATATATATATATATATATATATATATATATATATATATATATATATATATATATATATTTATTTATTTATTTATTTATTTATTTATTTATTTATTTATTTATTTATTTATTTATGTGGACCAATGAACACTACTAGCCTTAGAGGACATATATATTTCAGCTATTTTTCAATGATTATTCTAGAAAAATATGGGTGTGCTTCTTAAAACTTAAATTAAAATTTAGTTTCTTTAAAAATTTTAAGCAACTAGTGGAAACAAAAATAGAAAAAACAATAAACAAATATTTACTTAGATAGAGGTGGTGAAATTCTATCAAAATAATTTGAATAAATTCTAAGACTAAATTGTATAAAAATACAACTCACTATAGATCATTCACCTTAAAAAATGGTATAATAGAAAGAAGGAATCATTTCATTGTGGAAATAGTACTTGTATGCTAAAATAAGCACATCTTGATCGATAATATTGGGTAGATGTTAAAATTATGGTATACATACAAAATAGATCATGCACAAGAATAGTTAAAAATATTACTCCCAAAGAAGCATGGTTAGTATTAAAACCTTCGATAGAACATCAAAGAATCTTTGGGTTCGTACATAAATGGTCTATTTTCCCTACACACATCATCAAATGTTGATTTTTTACTAAGAAAATTAGAAATAAAATAACTTTGACATACAAGGATAGGACATATAAGTCCATATTCATTGAATAAAATGATTAGATATCAAATGACAACAAGATTACATAAATTATGATAGGAAGCTATACTTTTTCTAGAATACCTTATAGGAAAACAACAGATACAAAATTTTGAAATCAATGTATATAGAGCTTAGGTGGCACTAGAATTATATATATATATATATATATATATATATATATATATATATATATATATTTATTTATTTATTTATTTTATTTATTTGTGGACCAATGAACCCTAATAGCCTTAGAGGACATATATTTCAGCTATTTTTTTATGATTATTCTAGAAAAACATGGGTGTATTTCTTAAAACTTAAATTAAAATATTTTAGTTGCTTTGAAAACTTTAAGCAACTAGTGGAAACAAAAACAGAAAAATCAATAAAAAAATATTCACTTAGAGGTGGTGAAATTATATCAAAATAATTTGAATAAATTCTAAGACTAAATTGTATAAAAATACAACTCACTATAGCTCATTCACCTTAAAAAAATGGTATAACAGAAAGAAGGAATCATTTCATTGTGGAAATAGTACTTGTATGCTAAAATAAGTACATCTTGATCGACAATATTGGGTAGATGTTAAAATTATGGTATACATATAAAATAGATCATGCACAAGAATAGTTAAAAATATTACTCACAAAGAAACATGGTTAGTATCAAAACCTTCAATAGAACATCAAAGAATCTTTGGATGTAAGGCATATGTGCATGTTCCAATGCAAAAAAGGGACAAAGTTAGATTACAAAACCATATGTAGTATATTCCTTAGTTATGATGATGATTCAATAGGATATAGAATAATTTATCCAATCACAAAGAAAATGCATGTGAGCAAAGATGTGGTTTTTGATGAAGGAAACAAAAATCTTGTTGAAAATTTAAAAGTCAATACAAGGCCTATTCTAAATATTTCATCAAATGAAGAAATTTTTCAAGTGAAGAATCAAAATTATATATATTTAATGATCCAACTAAAAACTCAAAATTCATAGTGTCACTATAAATAAAGAGGTAAAATAGTACATAAATACATTTGAGGATTCAAAGCTAGAACAAGTACTAGATCTTACCACCATAAGACTTCAAAATCACAACATGATAACAAACAAATATGGGATTACTAAGTTTAGTAGCAAAACCTATAACTACACAAGTTGCCATAAGACAACTGGAACTGAAAACAACCATAGAACTAGAATGCAACATTAATGGAGAATAAAACATGAGATCTAGTTGATCTACCATAAGGAAATAAAATAGTAGGATGTAAATGGGCATACAAGATAAAATACAAAGCAGATGGATCTTTTGATAAATACAAGATATGACTAGTTGCAAAGTGTTATACTCAAACAAAAGGGATTGAGTATGAAGAAACATATGCACCTATAATAAGAATGACTACTATTAAAATATTTTGTGCATTAGTAGCACAACTTGCATGGAAAATTCATCATATGGATGTTAAGAGTGCATTTCTTAATGGTGATATTGAAGAAGAGGTTTATATAACTCAACTAGAAGGTTTTGTTATCAAAGGATAGGAACATAAGGTCTATTATTTAAAATAATTATTATATAAATTAAAACAAGCACTAACAACATGGTATATGAAGATTAATGATCATCTACTATGATAAAATTTAAAAGGAGTGCATCAAATTCAAATATTTATAGAAAAGAAAAAGTTGGGTTAGAGAGAATAATTCTTGTAGTATATGTTAATGATATAGTAATTGAAGAAATATCTAAAGCTTAGATAGATGAAGTTAAAAAATATCTAGAAAAAGACTTTGAAATAATAGATCTAGGACTGCTACACTATTGTCTCGGTTTAGAAAATTTTCAAAGAGACAATAACATTATAATAACATAGATAAAATATGCAAACTAATTACCCAAAAAATAGAATGACAAATTGTAAACCTAAAGACACTCCTATGGAGCAAGGGTGACAAATATCAAGATATGATAAGACATCACTAATTTCTACTACTATGTATTGGAAGCTAATTGGAAGTCTTCTTTATTTAATAAGTACTAGATTTGATATTATTTTGTTGTAAATTCTCTCTAGGTTTATGCCAGAACCTAAAAAAATTCATTGAAAGACTACAAAGAGAATACTATGATATATCAACAAAACTATAGAATATGGGTTAAAATACAAAAGAAATAATAATTATTACACACAAGGATATTCATATTCTTACTATGTTGGATCTATAAATGATAGAAAATCAAAATCAAGATATGTATTTCATCTTGGGACAAGGCCTATTTCTGGTATAATAAGAAACAACAAGCAGTGGATCTTTCATCAACAACAACATAATATCATGTAGCATGAGATACATTATGTGAAGCACTTTGTTTACAATATATTTTGTTATATGTGGGAATTAGAAAGGCTTCTACAATACTAAATTGTGATAATCAAGGATTTCTCAAATTAATAAAAAATCCTATAATTCTTGAAAGAAGAAAACATAGTGAAGCTCAATATCACTAAATTAGAGATCAAGTTCAAGATCACCATATTTAGATAAAACATGTTCCCACTAGAGAGCAACTTGTAGAATTTTTTACAAAAGCACTTAGAAAAAACAAGTACAAGATATTTTAGAGTCATTTGCTTATATGAAAATAGCTTCTTATAAAATAATGTAATATGGGGTGGGGGTGGGAGGGTGGAGATATTAAATTATTTGGTAGCATGTTGTACATTATAAATTTGTAAATAATAGATCAATAAGTATGAGTTATATTTTGTCAAATGTGTGTGTCAAGTATGTAAGTTAAAATTCATAGGTGCTAGGTGTCAAAAATTTAAGTGAAGGGTAACTTGCTATGTGGAAAGATGTAAAGTGAAGATTCATGAATTTTTTTTATATGTGAGGAATAGGAAAGGATGCATCTCCTAGATGTTTGAGGAGAGCAATAGTTGAGTATTGAAGAATCATATTATAAGGTTATATTATGAAGACAAAGCTACATTCATTGTAATTTTAATTTGATATCATTTTGATCAAACTTTATTTATGAATAATAATTGAGTGATTTATTATTATGAAATATCGTTATTGATATTGATATTATTCTAAGAGTGGGACTTTATATAATTGATGTGATTTATATTAGATCCTAGGAAAGTGGACCTGTGATTTAATCTAGCTAAATAGCCATCAATTTAGAAATGGGATATTATTCTTGTACTAAAGGAAAGAACATTATATATTGATGGGATATTGTTACTTTTCTTGAGGATGAGAACATTGATGTTTTTCATAAGCTTATTTCTCCACCCATGGGTGAGAATATTGTTGATTTATGAGGAGCATACATATGATGGCCAACACAAGGTACACTTTGTTTCTATAGTTTCATATCAGATAATGAGAGTTGACTATATAGATATTTTCTCCTATTGCTTGGACTATTTATATGATTTTCTCTATTGCATTTTCCTATAAATGGAAATAATATCATATAGAATTGCAATGTGACCTTTATGAAAAATTTTAAGATAATATCTACATGTGTTATACATTTATTTTTAAATTGATTAACATATTATGTTCCTTATATTGTATGTTTATAAATTCTTATGGAAAGGTCAATATAATTTATCTTAGAAATGAAATCAAAGCTTCATACCCATACTATGTTTGATCAATTCCATTTAATATTAGAAGAGCAATTAGTGGTTATTATAACCAAGATCATGACTAACATATTTCTTGTTCGAGTGTGAGGAGAATTTTGGATTTTGAGAGGAGGTATTTTTACATGTAGATGGATGTCTTATAACAACTATCAGGACCAATACATGCCTAAGGAACTCTTTATATGAGTGTTGGAGCATCTTGTCAAGGTATAATATCCCTAAGAGATAACTAACAATCTTTTAGATGATGGAGACTATTTTTTTTAGGTAAATTGGAATTATTTTAGATGAATGAAAAAAGCTCAAATAATATTAAGGGTTCATGTATTATTTTTTCCAATCAAGTATTCCTTATATATAGGGATATGATATCATCTATAATTCTCTCCTTGGTCCCATGCTCATTTTGTAGTGGGGTGTTAGAAGAAGATAATTTGAACTTATTGGTCAAGGTCAAAATTAGATGATATAAGCCTATAGGAAATATTGATCTAAGCCTATAGGTAATATATTTGTAGTCCTATGGGTAAAGATTTGATGTATTTCTTTTAATAGGATTGGGAAAACCACTTATATGGTTAACCTTAACTAAACCTTTATTACTTAAGTGAGAAAAAAATGAGCAGAGGTGGGATGGTTTCAGAGCAGGATGGTTAAACTTAACTTATATGGTTAAACTTAACTAAACCTTTATTTATGTAATCAAAATGTTATCGTTGAGAGAAAAAATGAATGAAGGTGGGAGGGTTTCAGAGCAGGATGGATGAGATTCGTAGTGTAGGAAGGATTATAAATTGTAGGTTGAAGGGAGATTTGGAGGTTAGAGAGGTGGTGGGGGTGTCACCAATTTGCAAAATGGGATCGATTATGTCAGAAAAAAGGAAAATTCAGCCATCGAGGAGAAAGTGTTGGAGGAAGTAGATAAAAGTGTGCTCAAAAGTTTTCGTGCTTATTTTGTTGAAATCATGAGTGGATCCCCTCTCAGTGGTCATACTTTTAACCCAAGTAAGTCTTCCTTTATCATAGTTATTACTAGAGGTCTTTGTCCTTTTGTTCCAAATCCCATTTTGACATTTCTCCAATTAGTAACACCCTGGTCATTCCAAATGAGTTGGTGGCTACTATGATGGCAAAACGGTCTTAGAATTTGGTTGGAAAGTTCTAGGTAGGTAGGCCAAAATTGGATTCTATCCTATGGTGGATATTCTATAAATGGAATCCTTTGGGTTCCATCGATATTGTTGCTCTACCCAATTCTTTATTCCTCATCAAGATGAGTTGCGAGGAGTATGCCAATCGCATTTTGGGTGAGGATCCATGGTTCTTTGGTAATAGGGGTATTTTCCTACATTTTTGGGGCCCATATTTCAATCTAAAGATGTAGAACATGAACATAGCCCCCATATAGGTGAGACTTATAGATATTCCTTTCCATATTTGGCATGATGATATCCTGAGGGGGATTGCTAAGGCAATTGGAGAATTGATCTTGATTGATTTAGCTACTAGGAAAAAAACCAGGATGATTTTTTCCAAGATGTGTGTTATGGATGATCCAGAGGTTGAGTTTCCTGGCTATATTGAGTTGGTTTCCAATAAAGGCCCATGGCTTTAGCCAATACTATATGAGAATAGGCACATTAAATGTTCCTCTCACAATAAATTTGGGTATTCTTTGGGCTCTTGCATGTGAAAATTCCCAAGTGATGATAATAAAAGAAGGATGTAAGCCAAAAAACCAGTTGGTATAGCTCAGGAACAACATGTCCATTCTAGGAAAATACCCACATAGCCCTTTACTTTGGGTGAACAGGATATGGGAGACAAAAAAATGGACCAAATTCCTTCAATGGATGTCATTGAGTCAAAAAAAGTGGTGGTTCATATTTAAGGCTCATCCATCGGTAGAAATCTTGACAAGGTTAACCAAGAGGATTTGGTCATAGAATGCTTATTCCTTTAAAATTTCTTCAAACTTCCTACCAATATTTGGCTTCTCGGGAGCTAGTATTAGAGGAAATTGGTTCCCCTCTTAAGTAGGGTGATATGATGGATTCGAGAAAGGAATCCCCTACATTTTTAGAGCTACAATGCTCATTGTACCTTGGTGAGGGTTCCTCAGCCAAACCCAAACTCAAAACCAGAAGCTCCTATAGGAGCCAAATGGATGTGGGAGTAAGCAAGAAGGTAGGTAAGCTTTCTAACAAAAAAAATTAAGGTTGAGAGGTAGAATCAGATATAGTAGATGGACTCCAAACCTGGTTAAAGTTTGAGAATAATAATAAATGTAATAAACTCAATATGGAATCTTTTTGTAGATCTCCCCAATATCTAAACAGGGTAAAAGGTATCAAATATTGTAAATGAAATTACTCTCATGGAATATTAGAGGCCTAAATGGGCCTGCAAAGAAGAGAGTTTTATCTTCCCTTAGAAATGAAGTTTGATCACATATAATTCTAATTCAAGAAACCAATATGGGTAGACTAAATGAAAATAAAACTAAAAATATCATCTGGAAGAAAGTTAATTTTACGGTAACTTTAGCTAATGGTGCATCTAGGGGCTTCCTTTATTTGTGGAACCCTGCTAAGTTGGATGGTTCAATTTTATGTATTTCAGATAGGGTGATTAATATCCTATTTTGTTGTAAGGATTTAGGCTTCATATGGATAACATCTAACATTTATGCCCCAAACTTAGGTCCTAATAGGGCAATCCTTTGGGAATCCTTAATATTAATGAGGGATTTTTTTATGGGGGAGGTCTGGATTCTTGCAAGAGATTTTAACATCCCTCTATATCCATCTTATAAAAATTGTGGCTTGGATTTGAGCATGAGAAGTATGAAAGAGTTTTCCTCCTTTGTTAATGGATGTGGACTTGAAAGGCTTCAAATATACCTAGAGCAATAGGCGTCTAGAAAGTCAGAACATTCAAATAAATTTAGACAAAGTTTTTTTTTCTCAGGAAGGTCTTCCTTTTTTTGGAGATGCTATTCTTAGTTCTTTGCCAAAAATAGGCTTGGATCACAACCCACTTGTTTTGAAAAAGTCTAAAAATCAAGGTTTTTTCCCTAGGCCTTTAAGATTCGAGGCTATGTGGTTGCATCATATAGACATGGAGAAAAAAATCAAGGAATGGTGGTTGTGAACTTTTTTAGGCCTGCTTATCTCACAAGTGGTATCTAAACTTAGGTTTGTTAAGGCAAATCTAAAAATTTGGAATAAATATATTTTTGGTAATATCTTCCATAGGAAAAAAAAATTAGAACAACTAAAGGAGTTTGAAGAGTCACTCGAATCCAAGGAGGTGACCGAAAGAGATATATGTAAGGAAAAATAACTAATAACAAAGCTTCACAACACACTAGATGAGGAATAAATAGTGTGGCACCAGAAATCTAGATCACTTTGGATTTGGGAAGGAATACAAAATTTTTTCACACCTCCACCCTGAGGCACAGGAGTAACAATAGTATTAAAGAAATTTTGAAATCCAATGGCTCTATTTCGATGGACATGGAGGAGATTAGGGATGAGGCAATCATATATTTTAAATCCCTCTTGTGTTTAATAGAAGATAGGGACCACCAAGTGGAGGATAGACTTCTTCAGAATATCCCTAATATGGTTACTGAATAAATGAATTTAATATTTTTTTTAGTGAAAAACCTCTTACGGGGCCGCCTTGGTTTGAGAGACCACGAACAAGGGGTTCTACACCGTCAAAGTCACCCAAGAGTCATGCCTAGCCCTGCCCATACAATCATTATATAAATGAATTTAATGTTAACAACTCCTTTCACAGATGAGAAAATTAGGGTTGCAATGTTTTCCATGGGTGCTCTCAAAGCCTTGGGCCCAAATGGTTTCCCCCTAATTTGTTTTCAAATATTTTGGCACCTAGTTGGGAAAGACATTTGTGAGGCTTTGAGATAAATCTAGACACTGAATGTTGTACCTTCTGACATCAATTCTACTTTTCTTGTTCTTATTCCCAAGTCTAGGGGAGCTAAGAAATTTAAATATTTTCAACCAATCAGTTTGTGTAATACTCTGTTTAAAATCCTCACTAAATCCTTAGCTAACATATTGAAACTTATTTTACCATATATTATTGATCATTCCCAAAGTGGATTTGTGGCAGGAAGGAAAATTCTTGATGGAATTATAGTAGTGCATGAGCTCATTCATTCAGTTGACAAGAGTGGTAGGTCCGGTGCTTTCTTAAAATTGGATATGGAGAAATCTTATGATAGGGTATCATGGATTTTTTACTTCAAATACTATCTAAGTTCAGATTCTATCCAAGCTGGATTAATCTAATTAAAACCTGCATCTCCTTGTCTAAGTTTTAAGTATTATTAATGGGTCCCTTGTGGGCTACTTTTGGAGTTGCAGGGGGCTTAGGCAGGGGGACCCTTTATCCCCATACCTATTTATTTTATTGGCAGAATATTTGGGGAGAGCACTCAAAGCTAACCCTACTATGGTTGGGATTAATCCAACCATTAATTTTGATCCTATTTCCCACCATCAATTTGTTGATGATACCTTAATTTCCTTCTTGGCCTCAATCCCACAGGCTAAAGCAGTTAAAGCCATCCTTTTTTATTATGAAAAAGTTGTAGGACAAAAGGTGAGTCTAAGGAAAAGAAAAAAAAATCTTCAACACCCCTCTTAGGAGGTAGAGAAAAATTACAAGCATTTTGGGCTGCGAAGTGGGCTCTCTACCCTCCACCTACTTGGGTATGCCATTGTTTAAAGGTGGTGCTAAATATTCTCTATGGAACTCAGTTGTGGAAAGAGTCCAAAGGAAACTCACGGGTTGGAAAGGAGCACTTTTGAGCCAAGTTGGGAAGGCCTTGCTTGTGAAAGCCACTCTCCAGAGCATTCCAATATCCTTCCTTTCACTATTCAGGTTGCTAAGGAATATTATTCAAGATCTTGAACACATTCAAAACTCATTCCTTTGGTCTGAATCTCAAAATAAGAAGAAATTTTACCATGTTTTTGTTGAGCATTTGAGGTGTTGTCATTGTTGTCAACACTTCTACTTTTTCTCCTAGTTGGCATCCTATTCATCATGGTGATTATGCTACAGTTTGGGCAATGTTGCAAAATGTTGTGTATTTGAACACACCTTTTACGGAGACTTTGGAGGTATAATTTGTGGTTATTGCATATATTATTTCTCTTGTTTCTATTTTTATGGTACATTTATTTATGTAAAGGTGATATAAGGTTGCATTTGTATTTTCTATGTACCTTGGTGCTATATTGTAACATTCAACATTTATTTATTTCCACTATGTCATCTCCAAGTTCCTTGGAATGTGTTCCAAGACTTAGGAATGGAGGGAAAATTGATTTTAATTATTTAATAATGGATCATAAGGGTTAGGAATTATTTCCAATATTTATTGTAATTTATTTTGTGGTGCAAAAATGGAAATATGCTAATTGGGGTGTTCAACTTGGTGTGGGACTCACTTTATGACATCCGTCATAGTGGTGTAAGGAAAGAATATTTTGCTGCCCTATTTTTGTGGGATTTTGGAGATATGGGATGTGATAATTGCCAAATTAGTTTTTAGACACTTTGGAATATTATTTTTGTTGTGTAAGAGCATCTCCACTTTGATTGGCAGCTGGTGAGTGTGTGTAGTGGTGATGGCAACAATTTCTTTTTTGGAAAATTAGAAATTTCCTCAACTTGGGCATGATTTTTTGAGTGATTTTCTACTCATGGTTTTGGAAACCATTTATGGTTTCTATCCATATCATTTATCTATAAATTCAGTGTTTGAGATGGTGGAATTATGGAGTTTTTGTTGAGAGTAACAGGGTGTTGTCGGAATGCTGCCAAAATTTTTGTAGAAGACATAAGTGTATAGATTTTAGCATGCAGGTTTGGGAACCTATTGTGGATGAAGAGAGAATCATTTTGATATGTTTATTTCAGGTTTTGGATCATATTTGACAGAAAAATCATTTTTGCAATGGTTGGGTGCACAGTTGGTTTGCAGTAGTGTTGTTGGTTTTGAGCTTACAGGCTTGTTAGAGCTTGCTTTTACTGGAAGCATTTTTATGCTTTATTTTTCATCATATTATTATTATTTTGATCTGATATAGGTGGGTTGCAGCCCTACTTCTATTTTTTCAGAGAAACTTTAGTGTATTTCATTTTGAGGCTTGTTCTATGCAGTAGTCATAGCAAGCAATTCTCTTTGGGAGGTTTTTTACCCTTGTGGTTTTCCTCCGGCATATCATGTGTTGTGGGTTGTTTCTATTGCATATATGTTACTGCTATACATGAGTTTATTTCTTCTTTAAATAATATTTCAAATTGAAAATTAAAGTTTTAAATTGCACAGATTCACCCCCCCTCTCTATGCCATTGTTATACTAACAATTGGTATCAGAGCCTGGTTGTCCTTTTAGCAGCTTAATCAGCTCGGATTGATTCCTGGTTCACAATGGCTAATAGGGATGTCAACACTAGCAAGGTGCCATACTTTTATGGGAGTGATTATGCATTTTGGAGTTACAATATGATGGACTATTTGGGTTCTCTTGGTATTGGTGTGTATCTTTCAATTAAGAATGGTTATGCTTTTCCTGCTACAATTCCTACAGATCCTGATGCAATCAAAGAATATGAAAAAAATATGAAGGCCAAATATACTATCACAAATGCTCTTGCACCAAGTGAATTGGTGAAGGTTATGGGTTTGCAAACAGCAAAAGAAGTATGGGATAAGTTGCAAGCTATTCATGAAGATAATGACAAAGTTAAGGAAGCTAAACTTCAAATTTTTAGAGCTCAATTTAAGAGTCTCTGAATGGATGAGAATGAGGATATTTCTGCCTACATGCTTTGTGTGAGTGAGGTGATCACTTCTCTTAGAGGTTTAGGAGATACTATCATGGATAGTATTGTTGTGAAGAAGGTTCTTCGTTCTTTGACTTCAAAGTTTGATTCAAAGGTTTTTGCAATTGAAGAAGCAAAGGACTTAAACAATCTCCCACTAGATGAACTACATGGCTCTCTTATTGCATATGATATGAGAGTTGGTTGCAGCAAGTCTACTGAAAAGGAAAGTGCTTTCAAAGCATTCAAAAACATGAAATTGAATCCACAATCCGATGAAGAGAGATTCTCAGATGAAGAGCAAGCAAACTTTGTTTGAAAATTGAAAAGAGGAAAAGGGAAATACAATGGAAAGTTGCCATTGAAATTTTTTGAGTGTGGGCGCATTGGGAATTTTTCTTCAAAATTTCCTTACAAGGAGCACTTAGATGATGATGGTGAGAGTCACAAGAACAAGAAGGAGTACAAAAATAAAGCTTCAATATTTAGCAAGATATTCTCAAGGAGAAAGGTTTTGATGACACATGAAGATAGTGATTCTTTAGATGAGAGCATAGATGATTCAGATGAAGAGGCTACTGAAGTCCTCTTTATGGCTATTGAAGACAAATCCAATATAAATGCAAACAAAGAGGATGATGAATCTGAAATTTATTTTGAGGAAGAGCTTGCAATAGCATTGGAACAATATGAAATTGAGAGAAAGAGAAACAAAAGGATGAATGAAAAGATCAAGGAGCTAAACAAATTCAATGAAGACCTGTTGATGCAACATGAAGAGTCAAAAAGATTTGCTGACCAAAATATTTCAGATTTAGAGCAGTCCAATAATGTGGCTAAAAAAATGATACAATACTTAAAAGTTCAAGTTGAAGAGTCCAATAAAATAATAGATGATCTTAAGAATCAGGTATGTGAAAAATTTGATTTGTGTTGCAAACTAAAAGAGGAGATTGTTACTTTGAGAAAGCAACTTGAAAAGGCTAATTTGGATTTGAGCACTAATTTTAAATTTCATAAAAGTTCTAATCAGCTTGATGAGCTTATTGGTAGTCAAATATACACCAAAATCAAGTTTGGTTTGGGGTTTGATGAAGGTGAAAGTTCATATGTTGCCAAAGATGCAAAATCAGTTGGTGAAAGTTTGAAGAATGAGAAACCCATTGTAGAGAAACCCCAAGGAGATAAAAAGAAATAAGAAAAGGTCTCAAATCATACCAACAACAGAAATATGCCTTATCATACCATAAATGTTAGCAATGATGAGTTTCAAAAGGTAAAACATCAAATGGGAAGAGCACCTAGAAGGAGTTTCAATTCATGGCATCAAGTTCAATACAAGTATACTCCTTCCTTTTCTGGTTATTGTTTTAAGTGCAATACTTATGGTCATAAGATGATGGATTGTAGGCTTAATGTTAGGCCTAAGAGATTTTTTAGTCACAACTCATTTTCTCCTCTCATTGATTTTCATGTTGAGTGTTACAAGTGTAATAACTTTGGTCACATTGCTAGAGATTATAGAACTATTTTTGTGACTAATCAAATGCAGGATAGAAGTAGCAACAAGCCTCCAAAGGTGCAAAATAAGAAATCCATGATGCATAAAGACCATTTTCCCAAGAAGGCCATGAGGTATGAGGAATATAAGAAATCAGAAAACAAGCCCAAGATGACATGGGTTGAGAAGGGAAAGTCAAAACAGGAAGACATTACTAAGCATGATTCATTGATTGTTCAAACCACTTTCAAGGCACAAAGAAAGGCTACATCTTGGATCATTGATAGTGGATGCTCTAGTCACATGACTGGAGATAGAAGGCAACTTACAAGATTGCAATATTATGATGGTGGTTCGGTAAAGTTTGGCAACAATAACAATGCAAAGATTGTGGGTAAAGGTATGGTCAACATCAACAATGGTAAAATCACTTCTCATGATGTTATTTTTGTTGATGGCCTCAAGCATAATCTTTTAAGTGTTAGCCAAATGTGTGATAGTGGCAAATATGTGATTTTTAAATCATATGGTTGTGAGATTAGATGTGCTATGAGTGGTAAAATATTGGCAAAGGCTACAAGAACTTCAAGAAATTTGTACAATCTTTGTAGTGCAAATGAGAAAACATGCTTCATTGGACAAGTTGATGATAGTTGGTTATGGCACAAGAGGCTTGGCCATATTAACTTTGATAGCTTGGTTAAGATCATCTTCAAGAATTCAATAAGACATCTTCCAAAGTTAACTAATCCAAACAATAGCATATGCGCATCATGTCAACAAGGCAAGCAAACCAAATCACACTTCAAAACTAAGGAATATTCTACAACAAGGCCTTTGGAGCTTGTGCATACCGATGTGTGTGGTCCTATGAGGACTAAAGGAACTAATGGTGAGAGGTATTTCATTTTGTTTGTTGATGATTATTCTAGACTAACATGGGTATCTTTCATGAAGGAGAAATCAGAGGCTTTTATTTGTTTCAAAGTGTTTAAGGCTATGGTTGATAATGATACAAGAAAGAGGATCAAATGCTTGAGATCCAATAGAGGTGGTGAGTTCACTTCTAGTGAGTTTGATAATTTTTGTCATGAGCATGGTATTAGAAGACAACTTTTAGCAGCAAGAACACCTCAACAAAATGGGGTGGTTGAGAGAAAGAACATAACAGTATAAGAAATGGCTAGAAAAATGCTTAATGATTCACAGGTTGCAACTAGATTTTGGAAGGAAGCAGTGCATACAAAAATATACATACAAAATAGGTGCATGCTTATATTTCATAGCCATATGACACCCTATGAACTATGGATAGGAAAGAAAGCTTCAGTTAAGCATTTCAGAGTATTTGGGTCCAAGTGCTACATAAGGAGAGATAAGTACAATCTTGGAAAGTTTGAAGATAGAGCAGATGAGGGGATTTTCCTTGGCTACTCCACCAAAAGCAAGGCTTATAGATGATTCAACAAGACGCTTGGAAAAGTGGTAGAAAGTGTAAATTTGAGGGTTGATGAAGGACATGTTCCCAAAGTTGATCTTGAGGAGTCTTCACCATCACAGTTTGAACCATATGAGGAAGAAGAAGTGCAAGATGAAAACAAGCAAGTTTTAGAAGGAGAAGAACAAAGTGAAGCTACCAAGTCACCTCCAAAATACATCAAGAAGAATCATCCAATGGATCAAATCATAGGTGATCCAACACAAGGTGTGCAAACAAGGAGAAAATTGGTAAGACCAAATGAGCAAAGTCACTTTTCATTGTTATCACAAGTTGAGCCTAAATCTTTTATTGAAGCTTCTAAGGATAATAGTTGGACTCATGCTATGGAAGAGGAGATTAATCAAATTGAAAAGAACAACACTTGGGAATTGGTTCCAAGACCAATGAAAAAAATGTAATTGGAACCAAGTGGGTCTTTAGAAACAAGCTCAATGAGGATGGCAAAGTTGTGAGAAATAAGGCAAGATTAGTGTGCAAGGGGTATGCTCAAGTTGAAGGTATTGATTTTGATGAAACTTTTGCTCCTGTTGCTAGATTAGAAGCCATACGAATGTTTCTTTTTTTTGCTGTTCATAAGAACTTTAAGGTTTATCAAATGGATGTGAAATCTGATTTTCTTAATGGCAATTTGGAAGAGGAAGTTTATATGGAGCAACCTGAAGGATTTCAGCTTGGGGATGAGAACTATGTTTGCAGGTTAAATAAGGCTTTGTATGGGCTCAAGCAAGCCCCAAGAGCATGGTATGCAAGGTTGGATAAGTATCTTTTGTAGCAAGGCTTTCAAAAGGGTAAGGTTGATAGCAACTTGTACTTCAAAGTTGTTGATTCCCATCAGCTAGTGATTGTTGTTTATGTTGATGATATTATTTTTGGTGGAAGCAAAGATAGTATGTGTCATAATTTTTCTGCTGCTATGCAAAGTGAGTTTGAGATGTCCATGATTGGAGAGTTGTATTATTTTATTGGTCTACAAATTGCTCAACTTGATAGAGGCATTTTCATTTCACAATCAAAATATGTCAAGGAAATATTGAAAAAGTTTAACATGGAGGATTCTCAACCTGTGAGTACACCTATGGTAACCGGATGTAAGCTAAGTAAGGATTATTAGTCTCCTCTTGTTGATAAAACACTCTATAGGTCTATGATTGGAAGTTTATTATATCTAACTGCTTCTAGGCCTGATATTTTGCACGTTGTTTGTATGGTTGCTATATTTCAGAGTGCACCCAAAGAAACACATGTGAAAGCTGTTAAGAGGATTTTCAGATATCTCAAGGGGACTATGGAATTTGTATTATGGTATCCAATAGGAAAATACTTCACACTTAGATCCTACATAGACACAGATTGGGTAGGATGTGTTGATGATCGGAAAAGCACTAGTGGTGGTGCTTTCTATCTTGGTGACATGCTTGTTTCTTGGCATAGCAAGAAGCAAGACTCAGTATCACTCTCTACTGCTGAATCTGAGTATATTACTGCTGCCTCATGTTGTACTCAAGTGCTTTGGATGAAACAAATGCTTGTAGACTTGGGTATTCAGATTGGTGAGCCTATCTCTCTTCTTTGTGACAATACTAGTGCTATTAATATTTCCAAGAACCCAGTATTGCATTCAAGGACTAAGCACATAGATATAAACTATCATTTCTTGAAGGAGAAGGTTTCTAATGGTTTGGTTGCTTTGGATTTTGTGCCTACAAAGCAACAAGTTGCTGATATATTCACTAAGACATTGCCTATGGAGACATTTGAGCATTTGAGACAACTCTTGGGAGTTGTTTCTTCTCCATATCACTAGATCTTTTTGTTGGTGCACATCCTTAGGGGGAGCTTATTATGGTCTTATTTTATGCTCCTATTTCTGATATTTCATGTTCATATTTTTTGATGTATGCTTGAGGATGATGGTTGCAGAGTTTGGTGTTGTTCGGGTTGTTCGGTTGTTGCCTAGTTGCTTGGCAACTTCTTGCAGTTTGGTGAGATTTTGTTGGGTATCTCTTTGCTATTGTAGCTACTATAATTTCATGTTGAATATCAGTTCATATCAGATATATATATCAGTTCTTTTCACAATAGCAAGGTTTAGTATTTTTTGATGCATTCTATGGTACCTGGTTGTAGTGTTGTGTGAGCTAATGGCACTGTATCTTGTGTAGAACTTCTTTGGAGTATCTTGTAATATTTCCCATTGATTTTTTCATCACTACACTCTGTTATTTCATATTCATATCAGTTTAAAGTGTCTTGGTGCTTTGGTTCAGGGAGAGTTGTAATGTTTATCATGTTTTCAGATGCACTGGTTGCCCTTTGTCATTGATTGTCAAAGGGGGAGAGAGTTGGATAATCTGCTTCTTGTGCTCTTTGATTTCAGATCTATATGGTTGGTGTTAGGGGGATAAATTTGATTTTTTTTCAGGTGTGATATATGTTGAAGAATGTTGCACTTCTTGTTTTGCGCTTTACATGCTTTACAGGACCTTCTTGTTGCCTATTTCATGGTCTTGGTTGTTGTAGTTTATCTGCAGATTATTTGGTGTTGCCAACAATGCCAAAGGGGGAGATTGTTGAGCATTTGAGGTGTTTTCATTGTTGTCAACACTTCTACTTTTTCTCCTAGTTGGCATCCTATTCATCATGGTGATTATGTTGTAGTTTGGGCAATGTTGCAAAATGTTGTGTGTATTTGAACACACCTTTTACGGAGACTTTGGAGGTATAATTTGTGGTTATTGCATATATTATTTCTCTTGGTTCTATGTTTATGGCACATTTATTTATGTAAAGGTGATATAAGGTTGCATTTGTATTTTCTATGTGCCTTGGTGCTATATTGTAACATTCAACATTTATTTATTTCCACTATGTCATCTCCAAGTTCCTTGGAATGTGTTCCAAGACTTAGGAATGGAGGGAAAATTGATTTTAATTATTTAATAATGCATCATAAGGGTTAGGAATTATTTCCAATATTTATTGGAATTTATTTTGTGGTGAAAAAATGGAAATATGCTAATTGGGGTGTTCAACTTGGTGTGGGACTCACTTTATGACATCCGTCATAGTGGTGTAAGGAAAGAATATTTTGCTGCCCTATTTTTGTGGGATTTTGGAGATATGGGACATGATAATTGCCAAATTAGTTTTTAGACAATTTGAAATATTATTTTTTTTGTGTAAGAGCATCTCCACTTTGATTGGCAGCTAGTGAGTGTGTGTAGTGGTGATGGCAACAATTTCTTTTTTGGAAAATTAGAAATTTCCTCAACTTGGGCATGATTTTTTGAGTGATTTTCTACTCATGGTTTTGGAAACCATTTATGGTTTCTATCCATATCATTTATATATAAATTAAGTGTTTGATATGGTGGAATTATGGAGTTTTTGTTGAGAGTAACAGGGTGTTGTCAGAATGCTGCCAAAATTTCTGTAGAAGATATAAGTGTATTGATTTTAGCATGCAAGTTTGGGAACCTATTGTGGATGGAGAGAGAATAATTTTGATATTTTTATTGCAGGAGTTGGATCATATTTGACAGAAAAATCATTTTGCAGTGGTTGGATGCACAGTTGGTTTGCAACAGTGTTGTTGGTTTTGAGCTTGCAGGCTTGTTAGAGCTTGCTTTTACTGGAAGTATTTTTATGCTTTATTTTTCATCATATTATTATTATTTTGATCTGATATAGGTGGGTTGCAGCCCTCCTTCTATTGTGTCAGAGGAAATTTAGTGTATTTCATTTTGAGTCTTGTTCTATGCAGCAGTCATAGCAAGCAATTCTCTTTGGGAGGTTTTTTACCCTTGTGGTTTTCCTCCGGCATATCATGTGTTGTGGGTTGTTTCTCTTACATATATGTTGTTGCTATACTTGAGTTTATTTATGTTTTAAATTAGATTTCAAATTGGAAATTAAAGTTTTAAATTGCATAGATTCACCCCCCCCTCTTTGTGCCATTGTTATACTAACGAGTTGCATGGGACCAAGTTTGTAGCAAGAAAAAATCTAGGGGTTTTGGGCTGAGAAAAAAAAATACCATGAATAGAGAATTATTGGCTAAACAAGGGTGGCTTATGGCGCAAAATGAAAATGTAAAATGGGTCCAAATCCTAAGAGCCAAATATTTGAGAAATGAAGACTTCTTCCAAAGTGATCCAAATCCTAATCAAGGCTTTGCTTTTTGGAGAATCATAGTTAAAATCCATTCTAAAATCTGTAGTGACCCCGGGGAAGCGACACATCGTCCACTTAATATATTTATGATTATTATTGAATCTTTTAACGTTTAACATGCATTAAATGAAAAAACATAAAAGATAGGCGTATTCGAAGTACGAAGAAATAAACAAATGAATTATTTGTATTGATATTTCCAAGATCCGATTACATATAAATCCCTCTACAGGATACCCTTCATTTGATACATGATTTTACACAAAGAGGGTAGAAAATGTATAAAATATCCCATTGAAAAGGGAGATGCACTTTTCCAGGATTCCTGGTGATGCACACGGAACTGTATGAGGGCTTACAGATTCCTCCTCTAGGTTTGATTCCTAGAGGGATCCTATTGCTTTCGTATGTTGTGGATTTGTACGATGAACCTATAGCCCTATAAACAATGAAACAACAACACACACTACACACACTTAGATGTCCGAGATTGCCTCCCCGAATGAGGTTGTTAGCAATGAATATGCTTAATGAAAAAAAATGCAATGGAACTAGTTCTATG
This sequence comes from Wollemia nobilis, assembly GCA_028583015.1. NCBI lineage: Eukaryota > Viridiplantae > Streptophyta > Pinopsida > Araucariales > Araucariaceae > Wollemia > Wollemia nobilis. The sequence goes on from JAQPPZ010015480.1 coordinate 384,543, forward strand.
AATGCAAATAAATGAAGTAGATCTTATGCTAATGATATGAAAACACAAATAAAGTAGAATAAAAGAAACTAACACCTAAACCCTAGACTAGATTGTGGGCCACTATCCAGGACATCAAATGCTAAGATTAAATCTATCTCTACTAATCCAAAGGCTATGGTTTAAGTTTATCACTAATGTTAAATGATTACCGTATGTGCATGGATGATCACCTCTTAGTTGGATAGAACTTTGTTGCTCCTCAAGGGTGCTCATGTTTTCTCTCCAATTCTATAGGACTTCGCTATAAAAATGATCTCCAAGAGAAGCTCTCCAAATCTCTTGAATCTCTCCTCAATGATGTTCAAGATTTCGATATGTGATATCTGATGTTCTCTCTCCTAGTGCCCTTAGGTTTGCACATTATAAAGTGCTTGAAGCCCTAGGTCAATGTTCAAATCATAAGACTGAATCCCTCATGAGTACTAGATTTTAGCATGAGAATTTGATCTTTTGTCTACCCTTGAAGGGTAGTTAATTGATGTCTAAATCTAGACTTGAGTCTTTCATGTAGACTGGTTGTGAGGAGGAATGCAAAATTGTCCCCGCTCGGCCTTATTGCATGAATACTACCACTTTAACCCGATATTAGGCTAGATTTGCAGCAAAATGTATTTAAGGTTTAGTCATTGTTATCTGCAGTGGCCAAGGTTTGGCCACTCTGAGCTATAGCGACCAGGATCCAGCCACTCTGGTCCATAGTGACCAGGCTTAGATGGGCTAAAAATGCCCCAAATGAGTGGTGAAAACCACTTTTGATACTTGGAAGGTCCCAAGTTTTAGTCACATGACCTATGAATGTGCCCATGTGAGTAGTCTTCCTAAACATGACATTTTTTAGGTGTCTACAGATGCCCCTTTTTACGATGCACTGAGTGGAAAACACAGCACGGAGAAAAAACATATACTGCTATTTTTTTAGGGTGTATGATGATCATTGATCTAATAAATGCTGGATGGCCCAATCACGCAATATGACACACATCCTTGAATCATTGCTTTAACCTGATTGAAGGTTTAATTTAGAACATGGCTTGCATGTGTCCACTTGCACTCATTCCTCAAATGCAATTAGGTAGCTTATTTTTCTACAACATAACTGACCAGAGGAGAGCTACAAATTGAAGATGTCATATTTTCTTATGAACCCAAAAAACGGGGAAAATTTTTGTAAGATTTGTGTGCAATAATTCGTAGGATGGATGCAATTTTGATATGATCGAGTGATATTTTGTTGACTTTGATTATGATTGTTTGAATATTTGAACTACCCCGTCACACAATGAATTGGTGAGGGAAGGTCCATGAATGAAGCGACAAGTCGCTTGACCACTTTGACTAGCTTTGTTTCCTTTCTAGTGTTTGTTATTTTAATGAGCAACCCCCATACAAATATGATTCTAATTGTTTATTATGATCATTCATCCCTATCCCAGGGAGCGGTTCGACCATAAATATCCTTCTTAGGGAGTTAGGATGAGCGATCCTACTTATGCTTGTATTGCATCACTTGGTTCAGTATTTTTGGTGTCATAAGAAAATTAGGATGATTCCATCATACCCATGGAGCAGTATGACCATCTTGATATTCTTCGAGGTTGACGTGATGCATCATAATTCCAAAATGAATAATTTTCCCCAAGTAGCTCTATGGTAACTTACTCATGTCACTAGATTGCATGGAGTGCATAGAGCAAGTAACTGAATATGAAGCTTACTCGAGATTTATTTTTATGTGAATTTTTTTGTTATTTTGATCATTATGATGATCAGGGACCATCAAAATGTGCTTATTTTATTTTTTTTCTATTCCTCCTAGAAATAATATTCTTGATTTTACCTGTGCATCTGACCACTATCAAATCCAGTGATCGCTAAGTCCCTGCCTATGGCTGCTCTCACCTTGAGCGGCCAAGAAGTTCGGGCCACTAATATCAGCAGTGGCCGAAGTGCGACTTGAGGAGTACAAATAGGGATCTAGGTTTTTGACTTTTCATTCTTCTAGCTGGTAATTTACTTTCCAAAGCTCTGATGAGAAATTGACATCTGCGACTTGGAGTGTTGTTGCATTGGATAATATGGTTGCATAGGGAGAGACATCGATGAGCGAAGGAGCCGAAGCTTCTAAGGTATTCTCTCAAACGTTAACCCTAATTTCCTTTTGGGTAAAATTCAACCTCACTAAGTAATCAGTAAATGAACCTCACTAAAATCATTGGCAATGAACTGAATTCGTAGATAGGTTTAGCCTAGGTTTTATTTTGGTGGGCTTGCCCCCATTTTTTCATTTTTTTTAGAATTTTTGACCTAGGGCGTATGCGTCTGCCATGTCGCTCATCGGCTACTACCGCTAAGAGCGGCCATCTTGGCCTACAGTTTGGTTTTTGTCACTTAGAGAAGCCGATTTTGAATCCCAAAAATCAAAAATTTGACCTCAATGGCCAATTTCTGGCCGCTGTAGGCGATAATGGCCAAGAACCTTAGCCAAATTTTGCAAATTTCTTGATTTTGTGAGACAATTAATTGTTTTTTTTTATTTTTGAGCTGAGTTTTTGGATATGCTACATGATTAGGTGTATTTATTACTCCTTTTATCAATATTAGCATAGTTTATCATTATTTGCACCATTTTTCATTTTTTATTGTGATTTATGCCCTAGATGCATTGTAGTTATACCTTTGATTTTTGCACTTATATTCTCACTACTCAGGGTCGAGACCCGAAGCTCATAAATAACCTTATCCTACTCCTGGATGATATGTACTGGGCCTGGTATAAGGCCTGCAAACTATAGTATGTTACTAGGCTACCACAGATTAAGTTGGACCAGGCCTACCTCACTGCCCTGGTTCACCGATGGGACTCCAGGACGAACACCTTCCATATTCCTACCGATGAGATGACTATCACACTGGAGTATAGATACAAGATTTTTTGGATCCTCTTTTATGGATTGGCCATCGTCTCTTCATCCAATAATGACCGTAATATATTTTTTATTTGGGTTTTCATGGGGCATGTTGTGGTTGCTTTCAATAACATCAAGTTTGGAGGTGTATCTATTATATGCTGGTACAAGGAGCATGTCTTCTTGGAGAGGCACACAATATTGCTAATGGTCATTAGCAACATTCTCATCTCAAGTTTCTCAGGCTTGAGGTTCCCATGGAACCTCCTTACGATGGTTCATGACCTAATGGATAGAGCGAATCCCATCATCTATGCATGGGGGAGGTCTTTCCTAGCATAGTGCTATGATGAGCTATATCACATCCATCGGTGGGGCCACATCAACATTAGTTGAAGCTTACTCCTCTATGTGTGGGGATGGGAGCATATCAGCATGGATCGTCCCAAATGAATCCTTGCTAAGATTATAGTTATTGATGCTAATATGTAATGCTATGATGCGAGGAGCACAAGAGCTACCCTAATGAAGGTGAGATCCCCTATTATATTGCTACTTTAACTAGGTTGTAGGTCAGAGCCATCATGTGGTATCCATATTACGAGGGCCTAGTTTGGGATGATCCACCCAACTTTACAGATAGGACATGGTGTGAGCGGTGACTCATTGGCTATAAGGTCAACATCAGGGAATATTTATTCTACTCCCAAGTTCTTCATCAATATGGATTACAGTAGGATGTGTCACTTATCCCATTCTTATACAGGTGCATTAAAGTAGAGAGAGAACTTCCTCCCCACATATCACAGAGTTGGATGATGAGGAGGATGCCCTAGAAGTTGACCCATGAGTCACTGGAGGAGTCATAGATGCATTTGCACAGTGGTGGGGTGATCGATTGTGGTATGGTGATGGAAATATGGGTCATGAGGATGATGGCAGAGATGGTGGGGTAGATCCAACAGGGCATAGAGTCTGAGCTAGGATTGAGGTATGGGGCCAACTGGTAGAGCAGGTGTCAAAGGAGGAGTAGGAGGCTCCCAATGAGGAGGAGTTGGATCCTGAGAAGAGATATTATCCTATGAGAGTGTAGTTGCATGATGTAGAGGTTGAGCTCCAATCATCCAAGATCTAGGTACATTAGTGTGATGCTATTATTACCCATCATGATGCTACTATAGTACAGTGGGATGCTACTATAGAGTAGCTCACGACTCAGATACAGGATTTGTAGGCTATTATCAAGGGTGGTACTTCTGGGATGTAGGTTTTTGTTGATCCTTCCACACCTTAGAGTTCTATATGGACAGATCCGAGGGTAGATATCAGACAGATGTAGACTTTGCTAGATGAGTATAAGGTAGAAATTTCTGGTCATGTAGGCCATATTGCTTCTCTCTAGATGCAGATCAGGAGGCTAGGAGCCACTCCTAAGGAGAGGACAAATGCAGGTGGATCACAGGCTAGCAGGTGCTCCACATCAAGGTAGTCTTCCATTCGACCTATTCAAAGGACCCAAACTTGCACAGAGAGGCCAGCGAGCTCACATCACTCCACCCGAGATCCACCCACAAGGGGTGGTACTATAAGGGGTACATGCTCAGTGTTTGATTGATGATGCATTAGGATTTTATTTTTGAGGTTAGCTGACCTATATGACTATAGCCTCCAGGAATTTTTGTATATCTATGCACTTTGAGATACACATTTTGAGACACTTTTTGAGACACACACATTTATATGAGACTTTGCATTATGCTTCATTATGTGTGTCATTTATTGCTTATGTTTTTGTTTTACTTATGTGATGTGATGATAGCATTATGATGAGTTGATATATGTGTTAGATGGTAGGTGATATTTTTGATGATATGGATATTGATATGGATTCTTATGTAGATTTTTATGGAGATGCTTATATGATTTTATTATTGTGACATGTTGTGATGTATCATGAGTTTATTTTGATGATGGATTTATGATTATATGCATGGGTGAATGCAATTATGTGATCTTAGATATGGATGGATGATTTATGAAATTATGTATTTATGGATGCAATGTTTTCGTTAGATACATGTTTAGTTTTGATTTAATTGTATGCATCTAACTTATGTTATGATATGGTAAATGCAATGTTTCATGCACTGTTTATATGATGCTTATATAATGTGAATGAACCTGTATTATTTAATCACTTAAAACATAAGGAATGCATATGATATGATTTCATCAATCTAAATGGGTGATACCACAAAAAGTATAATAATCACAAATGTAAATATTTTTATCAAAATAACTAATCATTTGGGCATTCACATGTGAAATATATTGGCATTATGTATGTAATTCCTTGATAAAGCGTATGTTATTTAAAAGGTTCAAAATAGTCACTGGCTATGTAGATATTATTTCTAACATCTATCTAGCCTACTTTATTTTTACCCCTTAATTTGTAAATTTCACAAAGAAAATTGATGATGTGGTGAATGATATGATTTATTTCTATGTAGGAATTTTTGAGGCTCTTCTAGAGACTCAAACACTCTAGTTACCCTATCAATAGTTGTATGCTGACCATACAGGACTTTTGAAAAGTAAGGCTTTTATCATGGACCTAGATATTAATTATCCCTGTGTGTGCAAATGAATATATATATATATAACTCAAGCATTTTCATCGATGTCAGGCGAGATTCTTTTAGCCCATTGCTTAGATTGTGGATCCTCAATTTTCCATATTATCCTGTGTTGGACTTAGTTGGACTATACCACTAGGTATCATTGGGTTACCTAAATCTAGCTCATCCACATGCAAACATTGGTCTACACAAATGCAAGATGTTATTGTGATAGACATATCATCATGCATAAGGGTACCACCATTGCCAGGCATGGCTATACACCAACCTGTAATGGGGATCACCTTCTAGTTTTATGCAATGCTAATAATTCTAGGAATTCAAGTTCCATTCCCTTTTTTCTTTATTTCATTTGGGATACTTGCTCATGCTTAGTGATGAGAATCACTGTTTATTTTTTATTGATTTTTTTTTGTTTTTCTCTTGAACAAGGGATTTATGTAAGGATGAAACTCAGTTGTTTGTTTTGACTTTTGACCTTTTTATTAACTTTAGGATTTTGAATTATGACTTTGGAAACTTGGATTTTGAATTTATACTTTGTTTAGATATTTTTGCTTGTTTTAATGAAAGCAAGAGATGTATGTAGTGATTATAATCACTCATTTTTGGGTAGGGCGACACTCGTCCTTTTGCAAATTATTATTACCTTTGAACCGATCGCACAATGGGGTAATCAAGGAAGATCCTTTTTACTTAAGGCAACCTAGACCATTTTTGTAGCTTTCATATTTCCCTTGTACCAACTAGGATTTTAGTGTTTTCAATTAGTGATTGGATACCGAATATCTGAGGCATTCACGACTAGATCTTACTCTCTACTAATCAAGATGGCTTCCCACAAGAATTGATAAGACCACTAGATATGGTTGAATGAATAGAAAATATTAGCCTATTCCTTATAGCAACATGACATGGTTGTGTTAAAAAATACAGTTACACACATGGATGAATCGATGAAGGCGGACTTGTGTATTTGTGGTTGTGATAAAAACTATGGCATTGTTTGCAAGAGTGTGGTCATAACATTTTTTGAGGTGATAGTTGTAAACCTCATCTGTAGGAGACCATGATTGCTCAATATTTAAGATTAACCTTGTTATATGAGTTTGTGCCTAGGGTAGTCAACCCCAGAGCAAATATTAAGTGGTCTTCACCTCCTACGAGTTGGTTTAATATTAATTTTGATGGAGCAGCTAAGGACAATCCTGGCAGAGCAGGAGCTAGTGGAATTGTGCGATATCATAATGGGAATATGATGCTTGTGTTTTCTGAATATTTGGGAACAAGGAGGAACAACGAAGCTGAAGCTAGAGCTATGTGGAGAGGCCTTCAAATGACTCAATACTTAGAAGGCAATTTGATCATAAAAGGAGACTCTATGCATGTTATAAATCTTCTCAATAATTGGAAAACACCTCCATGGAGGATTAAAATAATTGTTGAAGAGGCTAGGATCCTTTTCAATGGAAGACAAGACATAAAAGCCCAACATATCTTTCGGGAAGCTAACAAAATTGCTGATAAGTTGGCCAATTTGGGTGTCGATGGTGACAAACTTTTCAAATGGGAACACAGTGTCCCGAGAGAAATAGATGAGCTTATTCAAAAAGAATGACATGAATGATAGTCAAATTTACCAATAGGGAAGGCACTATAAGTTTGAAGGCTAGGAGTATTCCCATCTATTTTTTGAAATGGACTCATAATAAAAATTTTCCAAGTTGTCAGTCTTCGTGGTTGCTGCTTGGAAATACCACAAAGACTAATGGGGACAGTCACATGTCAGATAACATGGCTCCTAGTCATATTAGAAATTTTAGGTTGGTTTATAATCATAGGGCAGGAAAGAAACGACAATATAAGACTTCTAACTAGAGCCACGTGGACCACCAGATAGCCACCGCCATAAATCTAGCCAGCAGGTTCACTTATCCAAGGTTGATTGGCCAAGATGAGATGTGGTCCCAAATTATGTCATAAATGGAATAAAGCAATTACCAAAGAATTATTAAGAGTAACTGTCAATACAGAGCTTGTGGGAGTTTTTTTTCAGTACTCTGCTATGTGTGTCTGCAACTTATTGTTTCTCCACTATTTCAAGGAAGGGATCTGTGTTTGTTTATTTTTTTGTAATTATGATGCAGTTGTGTTTTCTTGGGGTATACCCAAAGTGTTGTATGGGAAGTTTCTTTTTGATAACAAGCTATGTGCCTTACCGGATACAATGGATTTGGTGGCATGTAGATTTTACATATATAAGATCCTTAGTAAGGACATGTTCATCAACAACCCTGGGATGATTTTTGTAAAAGGTTCTGGGTCAACCTGTAAAACTCGGTATTAATGTTATAGTATCTTATCTACCAAAAAAAACATATGCAAATGCAATGGATAATGCAACTATATGGATGCAGATGTAAAATGCAACTATTTCTCTATTTTTGATTTTACATTGTTTTTGTATTTTTTATTATGTTTTGAGCAAAGGGCTTATGGTGCCTTTGGGGCTTTTATATTTTTACCAAGCTGCGTGAAGCCACCCTTGGAGCATTTTTAATTGAATTTTGACAAAGCGGTGTGAAGATACCCTTGGATCATTTTTTATTGAATTTTGACCAAGCGGTGTGAAGATACCCTTGTAGCATTTTTGATTGAATTTTGACTAAGCAATGTGAAGATACCTTTGGAGCATTTTTGATTGAATTTTGACCAAGCAGTGTGAAGATACCCTTGGAGAATTTTTGATTGATTTTGAAAAAGTGGTGTGAAGGCACCCTTGGAGCATTTTGATTGAATTTTAACCAAGCGGTGTGAAGATACCCTTGGAGCATTTTTGATTGATTTTGACCAAGCGATGTGAAGGCACCCTTGGAGAATTTTGATTGAAATTTGCATTTTTATGTTTTTTAAATTTAGCTGCATTTTTGTTTTTATGTATATTTGAATGTTTTTGTATTTTATGACATATTTGAATGTTTTTTGTATTTTATGACATATTTGATTTTTTTGCATTTTATGTTTAAAATACCTTCAAATGAATGATTTTGAGAAGCTCAGGCTCTTCAACACCATAAAATTATGTGATGCAATATGCTCTAGGCCCAACCCTTTCTGAAAACATGTAGGGGCCTATCTAGTTTACCAAAAATTTATCTCGTAAGTGCAATGGTAGATTTGAGTTTTGTTGATTTTCTTTGAGCATAAGATCTTCAACCTTGAATTCTCTTAAGTGGAATTTACTATTGTAAGCTTGCACAAGGTGATCTTGATAAATGTAGAGATACTCCAAGGCATTGAATCGGTGTTCATAAAGAAGAATTAACTGATCAAGGCAGCCTTGTCGCACGATGTCATTATCTATAAAGTCCTTTAAGGCTATGCACAGGGTTGGAATATCCAACTATAGGGGCATGATGGCCTCAACACCATATGCAAGTGCAAACGGTGTTGCCCTAGTGGGCTTCCACACACTATGCCCAAAACACCAAAGGCAATTGCAAATTCCAATCCTTATGATTATCTTTCACCATTTTCCTCAAGATGGAGACTATTGTTTTGTTTGAGGCTTTTGCTTGCCCATTTTCTTGCGGATAATAAGGTGTTGAAAAAATGTGCTGAATATGGTATTTGTTCATTAAAGCACACATATTTTTTTTCTTTAAATATGGCCCATCATCCAATATTATCTTCGAAGGGACCCCAAAAAGACTTATGATATTGTGGAGTATAAACTCTGTAATCCTTGGTCTAATTATCGATGTTAAGAGGATCGCTTCGACCCATTTTATGAAATACTCAGTGGCCATTATGATGAATGTGTGTCAAACTAAGGATGGGGGTGATATCTTCCCCACTAAGTCTATTCCCCACTGCAAGAATGTCCATTTTGCCTAGATGGGTTGCAAGGCTTGTGATGGCAAGTGAGTGAGGTTTGCATGATACTGGCACTTAACGCATTTCTTGACATACTTGCAATAGTATTTTTCCATAGTGGGCCAATAGTAACCCATTCTCAAGATGCACTTAATGATGGCCATGCCACTAAAATGACCACCACACGTACCGTTGTGAGCTTGTGAAATTACCCAAGATGCTTCTTGGGGCTCAAGAAAATGAAGGAGCATTCCATCATAGCCTCGTCTATAAAGGATCTCTCCTAGAATGATATACCTCATCATATTTTGTTTAAATGTTCATATTTAGACATGCAACAAGCCTTGCAATACTGATGAGCACCAAAAATGCTCATATTTTTTACATATTTCTTTGATCAATATGTGGCTGTATAATAAGGATTGCGTACTTTTATGAATGATTATATATATATTTGATATAATTATGTGTGTTATCTAATTTGTGTTCTTTTAGTATTTTTTGTGGAATTATAGTTGATTTAGTTAGATTTGGAACGGTCGAGGTCTTTTGATGGACCTGGCACTTTATTTCATCAGGGGTCAATGTAGAGAACATAGGTGTCTCCCTGCAACCGAAAGGTGCCAAGGGAATAAGCACCTCACTGCATTCAGAAGGCACCAACTGAATACGAGTGCCTCCTTGCAGTCAGAAGGCACCAACTGAATGTGAGTACCTCCCTACAGTCGAAAGGTGCCAACTAAATGTGAGTGTCTCCCTGCAGTCGGAAGGTGCCAACTGAATGCGAGTGCATCCCTACAGTCAGAAGGTGCCAACTGAATACGAGTGCCTCCCTATAGTCAAAATGTGCCAACTGAATGCGAGCGTCTCCCTACAGTCAGAAGGTGCCAACTGAATGCAAGCACCTCCCTATAATCAGAAGGCGCCAACCAAAGACAAGCGCCTCCCCATAGTTGAAAGGTGCCAATAGAAGGCAAGCGCCTCCCCACATCCAAAAGGTGCTAATAGAAGGCAAGCACATCCCTACAACCAGAAGGCACCATGATAACAAGGTACCTTCCTCATAAGGAAGGCACCATTGATTCTTTGCTCGTTGACCAGATTTGAACGACGTAGATGACAACGGCTGGTGCAGTTCTAGATCTGCATCATGCAAAGCTAAATTGGTTATAGAACCAACGTATCAAAACGTCTTACTAATGCCAGGAAAATCACGAACCGAAATGAACATGTCGCCATCAGAAAAGAATGCCAGACGTCAATTGCATTCTCCAGACTATTCTAATTTAGTCTGGGAAGAATCGACTATTGTAACCACTTCTGTAATAGAAGTTCTATGGGTGTGTTATATAAACACACGCAGATCGTTCTAAGAAACATATAGAAATAAAATAAATATCCATTTAGACGTACAAAGATAAATTGTAGTGTGTTGACAAATATATTAAAGTTCCAGAAGTTCTAAGTGTGTGTTCGATCAGGAAGAAGCTGTTGGAGCCTGGGCCCACTCCAAGACAGTATTTCTTCCCCATTTCATATTTGTTTATTTATTTTAATTAGTTTATTTCTTTCATAAGAACATTCATTAGTTTGCTAGTTCCAGTATCTACAGTAGATTTATTTTCAGGAATGTGTACATGATTTATTTTTGTAGATTTAATTTTGTTCTTCTTATGTAAATCATTGAGGAGTGCGAGAATGATTGACAACCATTTCAATAACACCCCCCAAATGTAGGATTAGCATATTCACCTCTAGTGGTATTGTAGTAACCTAATTCCGACTCTTCGCAAGTTTATGAATCTCCTTGGGTTGATAATTAAAATGCATAGGCATGTGACAAAAATAGGAAACCATTCACCTTGTTTGGCCCGTAAAATTTTGGCACCGTTATCGAGGAAGCATCTTAATTAGATTACTTACAATACCCTGAAACCTTCCATCTAACCTTGTATGAGTTATTTGAGAAGAAGAGGACCTAATGGTTGCTTTATAAGAACTAATCCATCAGGACCTGAGTCAGCCGAGCATTTTGGATTTGAGTTAGACTCGCCCGACCTACCAGTAGTCCATTGGAGTGAGGAACCGCACTTTGTGCAAAGTTTTGCCTCATCCCATCAACAAGGGGATGAACGAATCATCATAAATCCCTTATTTAATAGGACTCCTCTAGAGGAAGCCCTATTGTGGAAGGATGTGGAGGATCAGACGATCTTGCCAGACAACCTTAGAGCATTGACTCAGAAAGTTTTAAATGACCTGAAGGCCATAAACGCTACATTAGAAACCACATTTCCCAAAAAAATGGCAGATAATGATGAAGTCTCATCTGGATTTAGTTTCCCAATAGAGGAGGGAGTAGGAGATACCAAAATGAAAAACATATCCCCTGCTAACCTTTTGTCCTTCAGAGGACACCTGACTGAGGGCCCTGACCTATTTTTATTCAAGTTTGATGTTATGTGCAGGTTTTTGGATTATAAATCAAACACACAGATGTTGAAATTATTTCCTTCTACATTAGACGATGTAGCTCTGCGATGGTTCATTGGTCTGGGAGACAAACACATCACCACCTAGGACCAGATGAAGAAGCTCTTTCTAGAGAAATATCAAGATTTCGAGAGAGCAAGAGACTCCAGGGAGGAGGTCCTGAGCATGACACAAAGAGAATATGAGTCTCTCAAGGAGTATTGGGAGAGATTCAGCTTTAATCTTCAACGTTCCCCTCACTCGAAGCTATCTGATAAGTCCCTCAAAAGCATCTTCTTAATGGGACTTACCAATGAGTCACTGGAGGCTTTCAACATGATCTCTGGAGGTGATGTCTATCAACATGCTATGGACGACATCCGGAAATTATTTCGGAACTACTTGAGAAGGCGAGGCAAAATCATTGCTAGGACCATGAAGGCGATTGCTTCAATCACCAAAATAGAAATAGGCAACATGATGGAGGATTTGAAGAGTGAAATGCTCTCATCTCTAGCACTACATATGGATACGCTATTGTTAGAAAAGAAGAAACAAGAAAATGACGCAAAATTAGCCTATTTTTGCCCAAAATGTAGAGGAAGGCACGCAAAGAATGCATGTCCAAAAAACAAGGTCAGAGTATGCACAGTTTGCAAGCTGAATCATAAAACTCGATTGTGCCCACAACTACCCAGTAACCAGGAAGCGACTGAGAGCACAGAGGCCTACTTCATAGGCAATAGGAAGAGTTGGCCACAGCCCCCTACGGGGAATATACCAACTGAAATTCCATCATATGGGGGAGGGTCATACATGCTCCAAGGACCCCCTCAACCACCTAATATGGGGTGGTGGGGACCATCACCCTAGACTAACACACCCCCAGTAGCATTTTTGAATCAGTAGCCATGGATGCCATATCCATATCCTGGGCAGCAGTGGAGAGGCCATAATGCATGGAATCAGACTCCACAGAATGCAACGCCTGCTCACATCCAACAGAACTTACCAGTACTTCTAGCAGCAAGACCTACGCAGCTACCAGCACAACCAATAGCAAACCTGAACAACATAGTAAATCAGTCGGCATACAACGTAGAAGGTGAGATGTATCATATGTACAATATTCAGCTTAGATTAGGTAGGTAACTAGGAGTAGAGACACCGCCTCTGGTAGAAGAGGAGGAAGAAATAGTAGAGACACCTCCACTGGTATAAGAGGAGGAAGAAATAGAGGAGACACCTCTGGTAGAAGAGGGAAAAGCACTTGAGAGAGTGGAGGCTCCATTTCCTAGTCAGCTGTAGGAACAAAGAAAAACAACACAGTCAGAATTGGACATCTTGTCGAGCTTGAAGAATCTCACGGTGACAATCCCATTATTTCAAGAAATTTGAGATGTCCCCATTTACACCAAGGTAATTAGAGAAATGTGTCTAAGGAGACCAGGATGAAAATATACCCATACTATCAATGTCATGGGTAAACTGGTAGATCTAATGATGGGTGGAACACATCATCCGAAGTATGCAAATCCAGGTAGCCCAGTACTGATCATAAAAATTGGAGGACATTCCCTATCCAACACATTGTTTTACCTCAGGGTAGCCATCAACATGATGCCTCAAGAGACCATGCAGAGGCTACAGCTCACGAACTTGAAGCCAACCATGACAGTGTTGCAGTTAGCCGATCGATCAATCAATCATGTCACCAAAAGGGATGCTGGAATATGTGATTGTAATAGTCAGTGCATGGGAATATCCAACTAATTTTTTAGTTTTACAAACTAAGACCAGGCTGGGCGGTTACCCGCTCATTTTGGGGAGGCCATGGCTGGCAACAGCTGATGCTTACATCAGCTTTCGGGATGGGCTAATGACCATATCCAATGGGCAAAACATCAAAAGGCTGACCATTTCACCTCCATCTCAGTCTATCAACTCGACAGAAGAACTCAGGATCACCGAGCATGGAACTTCAGAGTTGTCCATAATCCAGCCAGTGATGACATTTGAGGAGGTGGCAGAAGAGGACGAGGATGGTGCTATCATGGAGTTTCTCCATGGAGAATCTTCCACCCCCACACCTGGATCACCATTGACTGGTGCCCAAGATCAACACATCTAACAAATACATGTTGGGCTAGGGAGGATATTAAACGTCAATAGCAGGTTGACGCTCACACAACTAGAAAAGTTGGAAAATATTTTGGTAAAACACCAGCAAGCATTTGCATGGGACTACATAGATATGCATGGCATCAGCCCAAAAATATGTACCCATCAGATTTATTTAGATGACCAGGCAACTCCTAGTCGGTAGCCATAGAGAAGGATGAACCCAATAATGAAAGACATTATCAGGGAAGAACTGCACAAACTTCTAGATGCCAAATTCATATATCCAATTTCTGACAGTGAATGGGTATCACCATTAGTGGTGGTCCCCAAAAATAACAGGAAATGGCAGATCTATGTGGACTACCGGGCATTGAACAAGGCGACTAAGAAACACCACTTCTCGCTCATGTTCATCGATCAGGTCTTGGACACACTCTTAGGAAGAAAATACTTCTCCTTTCTGGATGGTTTCAGTGGTTACAACCAGATCCAGATAGGGGAAGAAGATCAAGATAAAACAACGTTCACCTATCCATGGGGAATGTTTGCCTATAAGGTATTGCCTTTTGGACTGTGCAATGCACCGACCACCTTTCAAAGGGCGGTGCTTAGCATATTCTCTGATATGATAGGAGACGGGGTGGAAGTATACATGGATGACTTCACCGCCTATGGAGAAACCTTTGAGGAGGCAATGACAAATCTAGAAAGAGTGCTCGACAGGAGCAAGGAAAATCATTTGTCCCTAAGTAATGAAAAATGTTTTATGATGATGCAAGAAGGCATCATTTTGGGACACCACCTCTCTGCAGAAGGAATAAAAGTAGACAAGAGGAATATCGAGGTCATCAGAGACCTACCTAGCCCCAGAACATAGAAGGAGGTAAGAAGTTTCCTTGGATCAGCCAGGTACTATCGATGATTTATCGTCGAAGTTAGTAAGATTGCCAAACCACTGCACACCCTACTTTCTAAGGACGTAGAGTTCAATTGTATGGGAGATTGCAAATAAGCGTTCCAATTTTTGAAAGAAAAATTGATATCTGCATCGGTCTTGAGAGGACCAAATTGGGCCATATCGTTCCATATTTACTATGATGCATCTAACGGTGCGATCGGAGCAGTCCTCGGGCAGAAATATGGTGAAGAATTTTATGCCATCTATTATGTCAGTAAAAACTTGGTGGGAGCAGAGCTCAACTATACAGTGACAAAAAAAGAATTCCTCGCAGTTGTCCATGCAATAAACAAATTTTGCCACTATATAATAGGATACAAGGTCTTCATCCATACGGACCATGTGGCTATCAGGTATCTGATGAGCAATCTGGCCATTGGTGGTAGAATTATCATATGGTTGTTGCTATTGTAGGAATTCGACATCACTATAGTCGATAAACCGGGCAAGGACAACATCATGGTGGATTTTCTATCCAAATTGATACCAGCAGATCATCAAGCAGTGGAAGATCAATTTTTGGACGAACATCTGTTCGCTATTAGTGAACAAACTCCATGGTATGCAGACATCCAATTACTTGGACATCGAAAGGACCTTACCTGCTCTCTCCTATCGAGAAAAGCAGGCTGTCATAGAGAAGAGTGCATCATTCCTTTGGATGGATGGTCTCCTATTTAAAATAGGACGGGACCAAATTATAAGAAGATGCATAGCAGAACAAGAGTTTTCAGAAGTGCTCAAGGCATGTCACGATGAGCCATGCAGAGGACACTTTGCAGGGAAATGAACTACCTACAAAATCTTGCAAGATGGGTATTTTTGGACCACTCTATTCAAGGACGTGGCAATGTATACTAGCAAGTGTGACGAGTGCCAAAGGAAGGGTAGACCAACACACCGAGATGAAATGCCCCTGCAGCCCCAGGTACACCTGGAACCTTTTGATAAATTGGGCATGGACTTCGTGGGACCATTTAATCCACCTTCTATGGGAAGGAGGTTTATTCTGGTATGCACGGATTACATCACCAAATGGGTGGAAGTGCAGGCATTAAGGGACTCAAAGGAAAGAATGATCATCAATTTCTTATATGCCCATATTTTCACACGATTTGGGGTTCCTCGGGAGATAACAACAGACCAAGGGCCCCAATTCACCTCCAAATTGATTGAGAAGCTGATGGAGCAGTATATAGTTTGGCATAATAAAACCATGCCCTACCATCCACAGGCGAACGGGAAAGTAGAAGTGACAAATAGGGAGATAAAAAACATCCTGACCAAAACCTTGCAGCAACACAAGAAATATTGGGCCACACGGTTGCCGGAGGCAGTTTGGGCATACAACACCACGTGGAAATCCACCACAAGATGCACACCTTTCCAACTGGTCTATGGAAAAAATGCGATGATGCCCATCAAGTTCAAAATCAAAACTCTGAGGACAGCTTCAGAGTTAAATTTGAGCTTGGACGAAGCTCAAAAATAGAAGATTTTCTAGCTAGATCAGCTGGATGAAATTCGACTGGATGCTTTGTAGAGGACAGAGATTATACAGAAGTAGAGAAAGAAGTGGCATGATAACCACATCAAGCTGAAGAAGTTCCAGGTAGGGGAATGGGTATTGTTGTATGATTCCCAGTTCTAGGAAAGGAAGGGAAAACTTATGCAGAGGTGGATGGGGTCGTATGAGGTGGCAGAGCTCATTAGGAACGGGGCGATGCACGTTAAGACAATTGACGGCAGCAACACCATGTTCATAGTCAATGGCCACTAACTACACCCCTTTAATACGTCTGAAATGTTATAGGTGGAATCCAGAGTAGGCATGGGGGAGACCCCATCTTGCTAGATCTAGACCAAACTTTCATAGGTGAAATGGTGGGCATGAAAGTTCTCACCCAAAATTTTTTAGTTAATATAGTTTTTTTGTAATGTGTGTTTTTGCAGGGACGATGCCCACATGCAAGCTACAGGCATCCTAATCCAGGGCCTAACAGGCATGGAACACGTCTAACTGCCTTTATTTTCCTTTATTTTTTAGTTTTTTTTTGTAGGTGGAGGACCTGATAGCATGAGAGATAGGTATCTGGGAAACCAGACCTGATTCGGCTGAGCATTCCGACACCGGCTCGTAGGTAGAATCTGGGAAGCATGAAAATTTGGGAAGGCTTGATCACCCCTTTTCCAGTCAAATCGCCATCCAGAACAAGGTGCCTTACTACATCCAGAAGGTGCCAAGTCCAAAATAATGTGCCTTACTACATCCAAAAGAAGGCACCTTACTACACCTGAAAGGTGCCCATCTAGAAGAAGGCACCTTACTTCATCCAGAATGTGCCAAGTCCAGAAGAAGGTGCCTTACTACATCCATAATAAGGCACCTTACTGCACCCGAAAGGCGCCCATCCAGAAGAAGGTGCCTTACTGCATCCAGAAGAAGGCACCAAATCCAGAAGAAGGTGCCTTACTGCGCCCGAAAGGCACCCATCTAGAAGAAGGCACCTTACTACATCCAGAAGGTGCCAAATCGGAAGACAACACCTTCCATCCATTCAAAAGTTCTAAAAAAAAATATACATATGTAGGTGCCTTCCATGATAGGAAGGCACCAAATTAAAAAAAAAGAGCCTAGACGCCTTCCAACATTAGGAAGGCACAGTCATCCAGCCAAGACACCTTCTAACATCAGGAAGGCGCATTCATCCAGAAAAATGCATTCCAATGTCAGGAAGGCACAAACCAGAAGGAGGCACCTCCCACATTGGGAAGACGCTTGCAGACAAAAGCGCCTTCCACCACCAGACGATAGCCAATCAGAGGCACTTCCTGGCACCAGAAGGCACATTCGTTCGAAGAAGAGCATCGAAAACATTGGAAAGGTGCTACATGGGCACCATCCACATGGGGAAGGTACCAAAGAATGCCTCTCGCATGCAAAATTTACATCTATTGGATGCCTCAAGAAGAATGAAGCATCACACGAATAAGTGACATCAAATGACCATACCCCTCCCTCGTGTCACAAGTCAACAAATCAGCGGCTACCATGATGACTAGAATGTCGAATCAGGTATGCACATACTAAATCAAATCATTTATATAATTATTTATAAATACACAGTACCAAAAAATATACCACCGTCATAGAGACCGTATCCTCCCATAGTCAGAATCATGGGCCAATGATAGGGCATCTTTCATAACTGCTAGGGTTAGGTTTCTTTTCTATAAGAAGGCACCTTCCTGAAGAAGGAAGGACAAAAAAAAATACAGCAGTAGAAGGTGCCATGGGAGGAAGGTCCAAGAACCATGCGGTAAAGAAGAACGAACCCAGTGATACTGATGGGATCAGAGGGGCAGTGAAGACCCAATTTGAAGCTGAGGGGTGGCTCGAATACTGCACCCTAGTCAGTCAGGGCCAGGACGTGGAGGCAGCTATAGAATTCATCGCCTCTTTGAGGGGCGATGCGGCCCAAGTACGAGGGATGGAAATTCCAGTCACCCCTGAGTTCATATCATAGGTGACCGGATTGCCTCTCACGGGGGAATGTACATACAAGGGCGGAGTGTTAAAACTATATGTCGAAATACTGCTGTTGGGAGAAAATGTGCAGATAGACAGGGAGGGGTTACTCAAAAAAAGTCTCCCCATGAATATATGGAAGATGTTCAAGCAGATTGCTCGATTCTTCACATGCACAGGGAAGTATACCCATCTGCACATTAATCATGTGCACTTCCTCAATCACCTAGTGCATGGGAGGAAATTAAATATACCTTTCTACCTAGTGAATGCTCTGAAAGATGAAGCGGCTCGGTACCAGAAGGGGCACCGTCCACCTTAGCCCACCATGGGATGATATCGACATTGGTCCGCCACACAGAAGCACAAGGACAGAACCACAATGCAGAGGGAGATGGCGGCCAAATAGAGCAACATAATGCAGTTGCCGAATTAGGGCAATATGAAGCATCCCCTACAGAGGAGATAACAAACATCGGGTAATTGGCATTGCCCTATTTTCTAGGAGGAGCATAGCAGTCACCGATGCCTAAAGACATAGAGGACAGAGGGCATTCCCCAGTGCCCAAGTATGAGGAGGAAGGATTGCCACTCACTAGTGGTGAGGACGAACTAATCCCCAGGAGGAAACGTCTACGATGATTCCTCTCGATAGAGGAAGGACAGAGTGACCCGGATATAGACGTTGTTGCCCAAACCCTCTGATAATTAACGAATCAAAGCCCATAAAATGAAGGAACTTCTGGGAGTAACAACCAGATCGATGTAGCCTTAGAGGACGCACTCGAATGGCAAACCAATTGCTGGATGGCATAGCAGATTCTAGAAGATTTCCAGAACCAGCATAAAAGGGAATTGAAGGAAAGAGAGACGAATTACTCAGCTTGAGCATCTAGTCTGGCAGTTGTAGGAGGAAAATAAAATGCTCCAGGACAAAGGAACAGCAAGATAGGAGGCATCCACTCAGACTAATTGGGCAGAAGAAGTGGCGACAAACTCTCCCACATCCGTCGAACGAGTATTCTCTTCGGGGGAGATTCGATCGGACGCTCGACAGAGCAGCCCGGAGGCAGGGGAGGATTCCTCCATTTTTAGGGGTGAAAAGGAAAGAAGTCCTACGATGCCCCCTGTCATTGTCCTGAGTGACATAGAGTAGGATGAAGGTCTCCAGAAATAGATAAGACCAGAGGATAAGGAGGACCTCCCCAGTCCTAAAGAAAGAGAAGAGCCTAAGGGGTCGACACCAGGTAGACAGGAGAACAAAGGATCACCCCCAGAGATAGCAGCACAACAGATCCTTCGAAGTAAAGAGAAGTCCCCAAAGGAGAAAGAAGAGACCCCGGTCTAAGTCACCACATTTTTTGTAGAGGTCAAGGCAAAGAGGCCCAAGACGGCTCAACAGAAGGTGAAAGTGACCTTCATTGAGTCATAGGAGGACGAATGGGACATGCAGCCGTTCACCGAAAGGCAAAAATATTTTGAGCAGCGATGCAACAAAATAAAAGTAGCCAAGGAGGCCAGGAAGGCATCCTCGAGGGTAAAAGAAGATTCTGGCATCTATGTCAATCCGATAGAAGATAGCCAGTTTTGGGACATCTATGGTTCATCTCGAGGGTGGCCTTCCATGATGATGAAGTACTTGGAATGGTGGGGAGTATATGGCCCACAATTGGAGGCCGTTGTGATTGCAAAGGAGAATGCAGGGCTTACCCCTGAAGCGGCTGGATTATACAAGGCCCATGTAGTGCCTTCCAGAGGGGATAACTTGGATATCCCTCTAGCAGTAGTCAGACCTCCAGACATCGACCTCTGGCAAGCTACTGAAGCTGCATTGTAATCATTAGGAACAACACTGGCTAGAACACCACCAGTAGCAGCCAGAACAAGAAGGGGACAATTGACAACCACAGTTTCCCATAGGCAAATGTGAACCACACCTTCAAATGCCGGCACAAAAATACAGACTCGGGCCGCAGGGGCAGTAGAATCCTCCAAGATATGGTGATGATGAAAATTCAGAGGGCTACCTGCAGCTTGGATACCACGAGGGCATGGCATATGTTAGACATGGGGGGATGATGAGCACCAGAAATGCTCATATTTTGTACATATTTCTTTGATCAATATGCGGTTGTATAATAAGGATTGCATACTTTTATGAATGATTATATAGATATTTGATATAATTATGTGTGTTATCTAATTTGTGTGCTTTTAGTATGTTTTGTGGAATTGCAGTTGATTTAGTTAGATTTGGAATGGTCGAGGTCTTTTGATGGACCTGGCACTTTATTTCATTTGGGGTCAATGTAGAAAACATAGGTGCCTCCCTGCAATCAAAAGGTGCCAAGGGAACAAGTACCTCCCTGCAATCGAAAGGTGCTAACTGAATACGAGCACCTCCCTATAGTCAGAAGGTGCCAACTGAATGCGAGCACCTCCCTATAGTTGGAAGGTGCCAACTGAATGTGAGCGCCTCCCTATAGTCAGAAGGCACCAACTGAATGTGAGCGCCTCCCTACAGTCGGAAGGTGCCAACTGAATACGAGTGCCTCCCTTTAGTCAGAAGGTGCCAACTGAATGTGAGCGCCTCCCTGCAGTCAAAAGGTGCCAACTGAATGCGAGCACCTCCCTACAACCGGAAGGCACCAACCAAAGACAAGTGCCTCCCCACAGTTGGAAGGTGCCAATAGAAGGCAAGTGCCTCCCCATAGTCGAAAGGTGCTAATAGAAGGCAAGCACCTCCCTACAACCAGAAGGCACCGTGATAACAAGGTACCTTCCTCATAAGGAAGGTGCCACTGATTCTTTGCCCATTGACTAGATTTGAATGACATGGACGACAACGACTAGTGTAGTTCTAGCTCTGCATCATGCAGAGCTAAATTGGAGATAGCACCAACGTATCAAAACATCTTACTGATTCCAGGAAATGCACAAACCAAAATGAACACGCTGCCATCAGAACAGAATGCCAGACGTCGATTGCATTTGCCAGACTGTTCTAATTTAGTCTGGGAAGAATCGACTATTGTAACCACTTTTGTAACATATGTTCTGTGGGTGTGTTATATAAACACATGCATATCATTCTGAGAAATATATAGAAATAAAATAAAGATCCATTTAGACGTACAGAGATAAATTGTAGTGTGTTGACGAATATATTAAAGTTCCAGAAGTTCTAAGCGCGTGTTCAATCGGGAAGAAGCTGCTAGAGCCTGGGCCCACTCCAAGCCAATATTTCTTCCCCATTTACTTTTTGTTTATTTATTTTAATTAGTTTATTGCTTTCATAAGAACGTTCATTAGTTTGCTAGTTCCAGTATCTACAGTAGATTTATTTTCAGGAATGTGTACATGATTTATTTCTGTAGATTTAATTATGTTCTTACGTAAATCATTGAGGAGTGCAGGAATGATTGACAACCATTTCAAGAACACCCCCCAAATGTAGGATTGGGATTAGCAGATTCACCTCCAGTGGTATTGTAGTAACCTAATTCTGACTCTTCGCAAGTTTACGAAGCTCCCTGGGTTGATAATTAAATGCACGGGCATGTGACAAAAATAGGAAACCATTCACCTTGTTTGGCCTGCAACAAATACCATTCCAAGTTTCAAGAAGTATTATAATTGGGAAAGCCGATCCTAATAAGCCACAACTTCTATGGATAAAATGGAATGATCCTCCTATGATCCAAAATTTATGAACACATATTGATGAATCACCCTATGGCGGATGGTTGTACCACATTCCTCGGGGCCTTGAGAGATAAAATATTTCCAAGGTGTCGTTTGCAAGAAAGCTCTAGCTATGAAGGACCAATCTTGATTTGGTTCAGTTTGGATCATGTTGACTGACTCTTGATTTTCAATAGCTTCATGTTGTATTGTTAAGTGCACGAGCACTTTAACATGAACGGTTGTGAAATTAGTAGATGGATTCTGAGGGATTAAGGATCCCAAATATTCCATGGTTTTTGCAAATTTATTTGTTGTATGATGGATTGCCTTGATGTCATACCATTCTAGTTGGGCTAGGTAAGTGTCAAAAATCTCCTTGTAAGCTATCAGGAGTGGGTACCTACATTGGAACAATCCTTTGAATTGATTAAATATGAGCAACGAGTCACCAAATATATTCAATATTTTAATGCCCATTGCAATGACTGTTTAGAATCCCAAGATCAGGGCCTCATACTCTATGTTATTATTTGTGCAAGGGAAGTCTATATTGAATGATAAGGGAAATGGAGCACCGTGCAGTGTGATAAAGACTATCCTTGCTACACCCCCTTTCTTACACTTTGAACCATCAAATAACAATGCCATATATCTTTCTTTTTAGTTTCTTTGGGTTCAAGAGAATTTGATAATGTGAAGACCGCATCATCAAGAAATTCTATGGTGAGAGGCTTGCTATCCTAAAGAGGTGCTTCTGCTAATTTATTTGCTATGACTTATCCCTTAATGGACTTATGGCTTATGAACTCTAGATCAAATTATGTCAATAGCATGATCCACTTTGCAGTACGTGTATTGTGATAGGTCTTATTCATCATGTACTACAAAGGATTTTGTTTTTATATAATGTAGGTTGTATGGCTCAACATGTAGTGTTGCAACTTTTTGGTTGCAAATACCACTACTAAACACAATTTTTCTACATATGCATATCCTAGATCATAACTCACCAAGGTGCGACTGATGTAATATACGGCTTGCTCTTTATCTTGTGCATTATTTTGGGCCAACATGGTGCCTAAAGTGAAATAAGTAGCTGATATGTATAGTAAAAATGGTATGTCTAGCCTTGGTGGAGCCAATACTGGTGGTGTTTCCAAGTAAGTTTTGATCTCTGTAAATTCTTGTTGGCACTCTTCATCCCAATGAAATGGTACATCCTTGCATAGCAACAAGTTCATGGGCCGACACTTATATAATAATTGAGCAATGAACCATTTTATGGATGCTACCTTGCCTTGTAGGCTTCTTAACTCCCTAATGTTGGTAGAGGCGGTAATTTCCATTATAGCCTTCATCTTTATAGGATCAAATTCAATACATCTCTTAGAAATTATGAAGCCTAAGATCTTACTAGAAGTCACACAAAATACACACTTCTTAGGGTTCAATATGATGTTGTGCTCAATGAGGTGATCAAAGACTTTTGTAAGGATTTTAGCGTGCTCTTGCCACACTAAATATTTTGCCAGCAAGTCATCCATGTAGTCTTCTAATATTGTGTGCATGTAGTCATGAAAGATGTATATCATGGCCCACTGATACATGGTACCAGCATTCTTTAGGCCAAACAACATTACCTTGTAATAGAATGTCCCCCATGGGGTAATGAAAGGTCTTTAGGTTTGATTCAAATTTGATTGTATCCAGAAAACCCATCCATTAGGGAGAGTATCTCATGAACTGTAGTGGCATCAACAAGAGCATCTATGTTTTGCAATGGCAATGAATCCTTTGGAGTTACCCTATTCAATTCTCTAAAATCTATGCAAATGCGAACTCTTCCATATATTTTTCCCACGAGCACCATTTTTGAAACCCATTTGGGATAATTGATGGGGACTATGAAAATCGCATCCAACATTTTTTGTAACTCGTTCTTCACCATCAAATAAATGGTTGGATGCATTTTCCTCAACTTTTTCTTGACTGGCTTCTTCAGGGGATCCAATGAAAGGTTGTGAACAACTAAATTTGTATCAATCCCTGGCATGTCTTTGTATGTCTAAGAAAAAATATTTGGTCTCTCTTTAAGGAGAGGAATTATGATGGCTTGTTACTCTAGAGATAGACTTTATTCAAAATTGAATTTCTTTGGTTGAGTAGGATCATCACTGATTTCCATCTCAAAAGTCACTTCTATAGCCATATGTGACCCGTCCTCCAACTAGTGAGGCATGGGTATCAAATGAATGTCATCGGTGGGATTTATAGGTCCTACTGACTCTGGATCCAAACCGGCATGGAATATATCATATGAAAAACCTAATGCAAAATGAAATGGTTGTAACAACTATTTGCTAGAGAAAAGGTCTTCAGGATCTATGGGTGAATCAGTGCGATCCCAATCAATAGCCTCTGTATCAAGACATAGTGGTTTAGTAAGATCTACTGGGTTATGAAGTGGAGTGGTCAAATAAATGGAGATCATATTTATGGATGGAATGAAATCTCCAAGACCACATGGGTGAAATCTTGTCTCGAAGGTTTCTCCTCCACACTCACAATGAGACTCTGGAGGATAAGGGATCTCTAGATCTGGCCCATGAGTAGGCCAGGTAATAGGATCATTGGATTCTAGGAGCTCCCTGAACATAGGCATAGGGGGATTGACCACACAATGAATAACATTTAAGTCGATAGGTCTCCCCAAGAATCGCAAGCCAGGGTCTATGGCACGAAGTTTCATATCTCTTCCTACCAGCATGTTGGCCTACCACAAGTGGCAAGGTCCAAGATAAGCCATATTAGCCTTGTCATAAAAATCATAACCACTAATCCAAAAACCATTAGCATTGGTATTTGGCCCTAATATAAGGGGTTCATATCTTGGCCCTAAGTAGACCATCTCTGTCTCATCCTCATATTCTTTGTCACTTATGAAGATGCCATTTGCATTAGTATGTTTCCCCAAGTCAAGGAGACATTACCTTAATCCTAGATATGCTCTTTCTGTTAAGTCCTCTGACTCATAGCTACTTTCATCTGATATGTATCCAATCTCGTTATGGTTGGACTAGGCAAGGCTTTGTAACTAGCAAGGCTCATGATAGGCTAAAATTTCCTATGCTTCATCATTGCTTGCATTGTATCTATTTTCTTCTCGCTCTTCATCCCATAACTTGCAACCTGTTGGTATGGCATCAATTGTGAATCTCAGATGATAAGTCTTGGGTGGTGGTATGTTTACCACAACCACTTGTCTATTGCTCGGATATATTGTACTTGGTGGGTGATAAGGAATAAAATCGATATCTTCTCCTAACCTCAAGCTTAATTTATTCAAGGCTACTTCTAGAGATTCATCTTGACCTCTGATGTGATAGCCTAACCCAAAATTGTCAGAGGGAAGCTGGTATTGCAATTCGAATGGCCACCTACACCCTTGATCATATATGCCAAGACAGTAGCCATGCCAATGGTAATGCTCAAAGTAACTGAGAGCATACTCGATATTGGAGAGATAAAAAACATTAACATTGAATAGTTCATCATTGTCCTCTTCTATGTCTGTATACTTATGGGTGCAGTCTAGGCCAGAATAGACAATTTTGGTTTGGTTTGGAGGGCTTCCAAGCAGAACCACTATTCCCACTGGTGGTCTTAGGTAATTTGGTCATCCCATGTCCTGTGCAGACTCTATGATGGGTGTGAATGTTATGTTTTACAAAAGATACTCTCCTATCTCCGTACTTGCCAAGTGTATTATCGTATGTGATGTGGATGGTCCTACAAATGACACTGGAAAAGCGGGTTCTAGTATCTCCTCAGCTTGATCTTGGATATCTTATTCTTCCATGGGACTTGGAATTTTCTCAATGTCTATGGTTAGCACTTTCTTGGGATTTCCTTCCTCAACTAAAGGTACCTTTAGCTTCTATTTGTATTTTGGCTTAGACATTGATGGTCTCTTAGAAGCATCAGTTATTTTGGATGTAATATGAGGTGCTAAGGTGCCTGGGCTTTTACGTACCCCTTTGTCCTTGTCATATAGTTGTATAGTTGGAGATGAAGGTCCTACATATAGGCGGGTATAAGGAATCACAAATTATCTTGGAAAATCCACCTGATGAACATATTTGAATGGATCTTCATCAGCCAACACCACATATACTTTGTCATCATGCACGTACTTGATACATTGGTGTAAAATCGAAGGAACACACTTCATATCTCTTATCCAAGGGTACCCTAGGATGATGTTGTATTGCATGGCCCCTTCAAAGACATGACACATCAAAGGGATGGTCTTATGCCCCACCTTGATGGGTAGGACTATCGTTCCCATAGTATTTCATAAAGCATCATTGAAATCTCTTAATTTGTGGGCTCCTAGAACAATATTTGACTTGGGGATATTAAGTTGTTCTATTGTTGTTGTTGTGATGATGTTGATTGAAGAACCCATATAGATCAAGATCAGCTTAAAAGGTAAATTATTGTCTGATGCCATAATGTGTAGTAGAGGCTCTGGTAAGGTAGTAGGCAATGTATTAATCTCATGATCATAAAATCATATTACAGGTTCTTGGTATTCTTGTACTTATCCCACAAAACAAGTGAATGCATTTGGATTTTATAGTTGGAGATCAATTGATCTCAAGATCTCAATTAAAGTCTCACTATTCTTTGGGAATTTTTGTATGAACTCATAGATAGATAGCTTAGCCGGAGTCGTTTGTAAGTTTTGCTCTAGTCTACTCTGAATAGTTACCACAGGTCGGGTTGGTGGACCTAGAAGGTTGTTCTGCCCCTACCTCTTCCTAGGTGTAGCTGGTACATTAATGGGAGCCGTAGGAGGCTATGGTTGACCATATCATCTAGTCCTGGTAGCTATATTAATAATTTCAACCATCCCAATGCACCCATGGGTAAGCGTATCAATTCGTACCTGATTGACTTAGGCACCTTGCTCTTTAAGGGCCTCATGGTTGGGCAATAGGTTTTTGTATATGCCCATATCTATGTTATCAAGAGCCAATGGGTTTTCAACCTTAAGTTCTCCTGCCTCAATCATGTTTTGCATCTGGTTCTTGAAACCAATGCAAACTTTAATTTTATGCCCCGATATCCTGTGATAAGGGTAAAATTTATATTCTCTATATCCTTTTGGTTTAGAATGGTTGGGATCTATAAGAGGTACATCTAGAAATATGATCTTCTTAGCCTCTCTCAATTGGTTAAAAATTGATTGCATTGACTATGATAGAGGTGTAAAATAGTGAGGTGGCTTGCATTCTCTATTTCACCTCTAATTATTCTTTTGATCATAATTGGCTGGTGGGGGTTGTGCTTTAAAATTCTAGGGTTGTTGTACAACCTCATATTTAGGTGTAGCCAACACTACTTGATTAACTGGAGCAGGGCTTGTCTGCTTCTGCTTGTATTTATCATTTTTGCTATTCTTGTTCCACTCCTTGTTTTGGAGCTTGATGGTTACCTCATCTACTTGTATGTCTTCAATGAATTTTAACTATGCCAAGGCTTCCTCAAATGAAGGATATTATTGATTTTGTAGAAATAGGGATATATTTTTAGAACAACTCTTGGTGAACATGCAAATAATATCTTCTATGGGGACGGAGAATGATAACTTTGCCATGACTTTTATCCATCTATCCCCATATTCCATTCCTGGCTCATTGCCATAATGTTTAAGGTTGGATAGGTCTGAAAGGTTCACCTTTATTTTAGCACCAAAGGAGAAATGCTTCAAGAATGTGTTTGCTAGTTGTTAAAAGTTGGATATGTTGTGCTTGGGAAGTTGGTTAAATCATTGAGTGGCAGTGCCCGAAAATGTCATAATGAAATTCCTTAGCATAAGAACATCATTGTCTTCAAGATGAAAACATGCATTTATGAAATTGGTAACATTATCTTGTGCATCCTCTTCACCCTTAAACTTTTCTAACCTAGGCATATCAAAATGCTTGGGATATGCAAGGCTAGGTACTGATGGACATAATGGCTGGTTGTGTATTTTATTCAATGTTGGTTGGTTCTCTGCTATATCTTGTTTGTCAAAGGACTTCATATTTTTAGTGAATGCCTAGAATGCCTTTAGGGCGAGGAGTTTCTCTTCTTGCAGGATACCTCGTGGTGGTAATGGAGGTAACCCTATCTGCATTGGTAACCCTATCTGCATTTGACTTGTTCTATTATCTTCCCTTCTATGAGGGAATTCAGGATGTGTTTGATCCTGATACATCATGTTTACCCTTTATCCACCAGTTTTATGTTGTCCATGATTTGAGTGGTGGTTTTTTTGTAGGATCTCTTCTTGTCTTATGAACCCTTCTCTTGGTGGGTCAGCACGTTTATCTCTATGATGACCATTGACATTGTCCTGTAAATTGATATGAGCTAGTTGCTCAACTTGTTCTCTTAGACGTTGCTCATGTTGGCACAAAACACTTTCTATTTGTTTATCATGCTCAAGAGCTTACACTAGCTCTCACTCTTTGTGCAACGCATTTTCTAACCGTCGCATGCAGTCAGATTGCACTATTGAAGAGGAATCATGTTTTTTCTGATTCTATCCTTGTGGTTTTGATTCACAAATTCCTCGAAGAGGTCTTTGATGTTTCTTTGCTCTTGCTAGCTACTGTAATCTATTCAGTATGTTGACAAGTGTCTCTATGGTCAAAATTTGTATGAGAATTGTGGAGTCACTTTGAATCATCCCTAGGTTGAGGTGTTCTTAGAAGTAACAATTCATGAACTTCCAAATGCATAATTTTCTATGGATACGGTTATGGGAGGTGGCCTCGGATGCAACCGATCCAACTCATATAACTATATTGTTTTCCATGGTTGACCCCTTTGGGTGACATTTACTCCAATGAGGTCATAATATATTGGAATATTTCCTCTTGTGTAAAGGGTATTTTATGTTTGATGTCTATGACTAGATGTAGCTCCAATTTCTTGCCCTTCAGTGGGTAGACCTGTTCTCAATGTCTCATGTGAAGTTTGAGATGTTGTGACTCTTGTGTGTATTTTTGGTGATGAGGGCTTTGTGGCCCTATATACCCTCCATGAGGATGGATATGGGGAAAAATCATCATCCCTATGTGAAGAATGGGGTCTAGAACCCTGCTTATGTCCATGTGGAGAAGAAGCTCTTGAAGCCTCCTCATGTCTTTGAGAAGTTTCTATGTGTTTAGAGGAAGGCCTTATGGCTTCATCGTATCTCCTTTATGATGATGGATGTGAGGTCTCTTTGTGTTTTTGTGATTTAGTTCCATGATTTGAATCTCTATTTGGGGTTTCTCGAGGAGATCCCCAAGGGTTGAATTATCACCTCGTATACTTGCAAAACTACATCTCACAGTATTATGAGCATGTGGTTCAATGTTACTACAACTTCACCTATGAGTATGTGTTGCTTAAGATTCTTGCTTGGTATTGGATCAAGGATTTTTACTTCATTGTGTTTGTGAATTAGTTTTTTGGATTGCAATTTAGGGGTATCCAAACAATATCAAGCAAGTGTTTATCTTGATTACCAATTTATGTGTGTCCTAAATTGTTTGATGTATCTTTGATATGTTGTTGTTCTTGTTTATTTATCTTGTTTTAGATTTAGAATAAGGAGACTCATCAATAGTGGGAATCAAGAACACCCATGTCAAACATGATTTTCTCAAAAAGAGACTAGGGTACATCGTTGAAGTCCATATGGGGGTTCACCTAGATCTTCCACTATGAACCAATTGTTCCAACAGTGGGAGATAGTTTGAGCATGAGTAACTTATTACCACTATAAATAATTTCCCAATTTCATTCTAAAAAGATCTAGGGGTAAATCCAGTGGAAGGATATGAATGCCAATGTCACCGGACTGAATTGAGGGTTGGTGATGAAATCCAAATCCCCAATATTTAAAACATGCGTATGTGTGTGGGGTTCATTTTAAGTTTACATAAAGTAAAATGCATCATACAGTAGAAATGTATCTTTCCTAAATGCCTGATATGAATTACATTTCACTTTTCATAAAGATGCATAACTAGTATGAGATTCGTGGATGCACTCTATTTTGTGCAAATATGGCATCTAGCAGGGTCTCAAAGCAAGCAAACCAACACACAATTTCTAGAAATGTTGGATTCTAGGGCAAAATTTACAAGCATAAGTCGATGTTCCTAGAAATGCCTAGTGGAAATCTAAAAATCTCTAAGATGCACAAGATGCTAGTTATTTCCTTTCCATTTCTTAATTTTCCAAGATAAAATGTGTCTTAATGTTCACTATTTTAGGAAAATAGAAGCAGATAAAAAAACAAAAATCATCAAAAAAGTTGTACCAACCTTAAATCCATCTCAAATAACCAGTATTTTGACCTCTACTGCATTCTAGTTCTGGCCACTGTCGACCAGAGTGGCTGATTCCTAGATGCTATAGACTAGAGCAGCTAAACCTGCACATAAAAATGTGGATTGATAAAGAAGCAAAAAATAAAACTAGGCAAGGGTCGCATCATGATCTCCATTTATAGCATCCCCAGGGAAGCACCACATGGTACACTTACTTTATTTATTATTATTATTGAATATTTTAATGTTTAACATGCATTAAATTAAAAAGCATAAAATAGAGGTGTAGCTAAAGTACGAATAAATAAATGAATGAATGCTTTGTATTGATATTTCCAAGATCCAGTTACATATAAATCCCTCTATGGGATACCCTTCATTTGATACATGATTTTACACAAAGAGGGTAGCAAATGTATAAAATATCCCCTTACAAAGGGAGATACACTTTTCTAGGCTTCCTAGTGATGCACACGGAATTGTATGAGGGTTTACAAATGCCTCCTTCTCCAGGTTTGATTCCTATAGGGATCCTATTGCTTTTGTATGTTGTGGATTTATTCGATGAACCTGTAGCCCTGTAAAAAATGAAATAATAACACACACTTAGATGTCCAATATTGCCTCCTCGAATGAGGCTATTAGCAATGAATATGCTTAATAAAAACAAATGCAATGGAACTAGTGCTATGAATGCAAATAAATGAAGTAGATCTTATACTAATGACATGAAAACACAGAAAAAGTAGAATAAAAGAAACTAACACCTAAAACCTAGACTAGATTGCGGGCCACTATCCAGGATAGCGATCGCTAAGACGAAATATGTCTCTATTGATCCAAAGGCTATGGGTTAAGTTTGTCACTAATGTTAAATGATTATTGTATGTGCATGGATGATCACCTTTCATTTTACTAGCACTTCATTTCTCCTCAAGGGTGCTCATATTTGCTCTCCAATCCTACAGGGATTCACTATAGAAATGATCTCAAAGGGAAGCTCTCCAAATATCTAGAAGCTCTCCTCAATGATGTTCAAGATTATGATATGTGATATCTTATGTTCTATCTCCTGGTTCCCTTAGGTTTGCATCTTATAAAGTTCTTGAAGCCCTAGGTCAACATTCAAACCCTAAGACTGAATTCCTAATGAGCATTAGATGTTAGCAAGATAATTTGAGCTTTTGTCTACCCTTTAAGGGTATTTAATTGATGTCTAAATCAGGACTTGAGTCTTTCATGTAGATTGGATGTAAGGAGGAATGAAAATTTATCCCTGCTCGGCCTTATTGCATGCAAACTGCCACTTTCACCTGATATTAGGCTAGATTGATGAAAAAATGCATTTAAGGTTTAGCCGTTGTCGTCTATAGTGGCCAAGGTTTAGCCACTCTGAGCTGCAACGACCAGGATCCAGTTGCTCTGGTCCATAGTGGCCATGCTTGGATGGGCTAAAAATACCCCAAATGAGTGGTGAAAACCACTTTTGATACTTGGAAGGTCCTAAGGTTTAGTCACATGACCTATGAATGTGCCAATATGATTAGTCTTCCTAAACATATATTTTAGGTGTCTACAAAATCTAGCTAGGAGGAAGGTGGATTTTAGGAAATGGGCAAGACATAAAATTTTGCGGAGATAAGTGGGTGAATGATTGACCTTTATTTTCATACCCCAATCTCAGATAGGTAGAACCCATTATGAGTCAGATATTTGGTTTGAAATTCTGTGACTTCTTCGAAGTTCTGGATGGGAGAAAGCACTAGAAACCTATGGACTTTCCCGGACTGATGCAAGAGGAAGAGGCTATTTACCAATCCTTATATGATATCTTGAAAGGGATTATTTTAATGAATAGGTATAAGCAGGACAAGTTATTTTGGGAAGCTAAAAATTATGGGAATTTCTCTGTTAAATTGGCTTATGCTCTATTATATGGTCAGATTGACCATTGGTTTCTATATTGAGAGGTGTGGAGAAATGGTCTCATGCCAAAAGTAAACATCTTCTTCTATTTAGTGGTATAAGGTAAGTGTTTGAATTTGGATAATATTTAAAAAAGAGGTTTTGTGATTGCTAATAGATGTTTCCTGTGTGGATTAGTGGAAGAAACACCTAAGCACCTTTTTGTAGAATGTCCATTCACCTGGGAGGTTTTTGGCTTGTTGTTGAGATTCTTGGGTTTGGATTGGGTCCTCCCTAAGGATTTGTCTTCCTTTTTTGAGCAGTGGAAATCCCCATTCCTCTCCCCTCACCTTTGATCCTTTTGGTAATTTTTCTTACCTCATGCTTGGTGACATCTTTAAAAAGAAAGAAACTCAAGGGCATTCAAGAACATATCCTGTAAGCCTAATTTAGTCTTTGTGAAGGCAATGGTAGCAAAAGTTGATAATGTTGGTATGTTTTCCTTAGATAAGGGCTCTATAGGTAAGGAAGTAGATATTGAGAAGGCATTGGGTTTGAAGTCTTAGTCACCCTTGTTCCCCAAGAATCAAATTGCTTCCAAGATGGACACTATATGGGAATCCCCCTCCTGGATGGGTGAAGCTAAATTTTGATGGAGCTTCCAAAGGAAATCCTGGCATGGTCGAAGCTAGGGGAGTTCTTAGGGACTCGAATGGGCAAATTTTGTTGGCATTTGCTGAGAATCTAGGAATCCAGTCTAGTCACATGGCAGAAGCTAGAGCACTCTACCAAGGTGCCCTACAAGTGAGCTCTATGAACTGTAGAAAGGTTATTTTTGAGGGATATTCCTTAAACATTATCAAGATGGTCAATGGGAACTATACTCCCACATGGACTATAGTAAATATGATAGATGAATTTCTTAGAATAACTCAAACTCTAGAAGCGATTCAATTTAATCATATTTTTAGGGAAGGAAATAAATTTGTTGACTTCCTAGCTAACTTGGGACTCTCTCAAAATGGTGTGTCAATCTGGTGCAATGAGTTACCAAAAGGTTTAAATCAGCTATATAATGAAGGTAGGAATAGATAAACTATTAAGTGCTCTATTGGAGACCGGAAGGAGGGAAATGTTGAGTGAAATGGTACAATTTTTATTTTTGAAGAGACACCTTTATTCAAATATTTTGAATTTGAATAGAAATTTGAGTTGCACAACAACATTAAGCAGTTGGGACAGATGGCTTTTCCAAGTGGGCCTAACTTAGAGACACGTTGGAATGCATGTGGACGGGAAGGCCTAGGCCTAATTTCAAAAGTTTTTTATTTCTTGTAGTCTATGTTCTCCCTTGTGTGGGTAGCTTGTGCATGTTCTATTTTGAAATCCCCTATGAGGGATTGTGGTGTGTTTAGTTTCATTTGTGGTTGATGTTTTTGTTTCCTTGGCTCTTATAGTTGCCGTGAGAGTGTGTTCTACTCAGGATCCTAGTTTCTCATTGTGGCCTTCGTATTGTTTTACCTCTTTATTGGCTAGATTCTTTTTATATAAGGTACGTGGACCCTTCTAAAACCTCATCTTCTACCTAATCAAAGAAAAAAAATTTACTTAACTTAAGGCAACATTACAATATCATTTTGAATGATTAGAGCATAAGTAACAGGAGGAATGTCGAAGGTCTGAGGAATCAAACTAGGGTTCCAGAGGCTAGGGAAGAGACTTAGAGAACATTTTTGTGTAAAAAATACCATCAAAGAGGATCAATAATTTTGGAGGGTCTTTCAATAGTAATGATCATGACCAATAATGAGGAACATAGGTACTTTGGTACCATTTCCTCCAAATTAAGGAATATCATACCGAGATAAGTTATGTGGATTCCAAGATAGCTTTAATGACTATCAAACACAAGAAAGGATAGTCATAACTAGCATGGGAAAGTGACAAAAGGAGAATTATTTGCTTGGAAGGGTGAATGCATGTTTACCACAAGCAAAACAATACCAATATTGGAAATATATAAGGACTGGATAGCCGAGGATAAATTTTATAAAATAGAACACAACCTAATAGGTAAATTTGTGGGTTTAAGACCGTTTGTGCACTTCATCCACAATGGATAAAGAAAAATGGAATTTGGAAGAATATTTAGAAATTATAACTCTCCCAAATAGGTATTTTTTTATAGAGTTCACATTAATGGTAGATCGACAAAAAGTATTTGAGGGAGGGTCATATCATCATGGGCCAATGGAACTATTCCTAAAACCATGGAAGATGGTATTCAACCCGAGGATGGAACTGAATGTAGTACCAATATGGGTAAGATTATTTTCCCTTCCTCTTAAATTTTGGAAAGAGGAGGTACTTGAGGCAATACGCAACTTTCTCGAGCTTTATCAAGGTAGAACAAGAGAAATAGTTTTAAAAATATCGACAATGTTTGCTAGGGTTTGTGTAGAAATGGATCTCAGTAAACCTCTTCCAATAGAGATAGACATAAAAATAGGGGATTTTATTTGGTCCCAAAATTTAGATTATCAGGCTATTCCATTTAGATGTCGAGTGTTCCACGCTCATGGACATCTGGCTAGAATGTGCCCAATAGTTAAATATAATCAATTTGGACAAGAGGGGACAAAAGCAAACATTAACATGGTGGGCCAATCTCTTAAGAAAAATGTAAATAAGAAGAAAGGTAAGGGCCTAACAAAATATGAGGGCTTATAAAAAGTAATCAAAATGCTAAACAAAATAAATCAGCATAGTAACCAGAGACAAGAAGAAAAAGTGGGAAGAACAAATAATAGATATGACATATTCAAACAACTAGGAAGCTTCAAAATAGAAGGGAATTTTCAAATGGAAGTATTAGAGGAGGGTACTCAACAAGTCACACCGGTGGATAAGGAAAAATGCTCCAATATAGTGTTAGGGAACAAGCAAGGAGCATAACCAGACACAACCTCTCTCATGGAAAAGGAGATTCAACCTACGAGGGATACAATAGGAGGGAAATCAGAGTAGGGGACAGTCTTAACTCAGGAAATAAATATGAAAGAAGTAAATAAGAATAAATACATCCCTACTTTAGGGATTCATCAAGTGGAGAAGGAATAAAAACTAAACCAATCTATAGGGAGGAAGTCAAACAAGGAAAATATGGAGGAACAAGGAAGAAATTTGAGCTATAATGGATAGGTAAAATTGATGGCTGATTTTTTCTCTCCTCATTATCAATGATTTTAATTATTAGGATAGATGAATATTTATATGAACAAGAATAGATCTATTTGAGGCAAAGAGCCAGAGTTATGTGGTTAAATGAGGGGGGTCAAAGCACAACTTTCTTTCATAAGATAACAATAGTTTGAAGACAAAAATATAGAATTACAAGTCTTATAGATAGGATGGGTTAGGTGAAAACCAGTGGAAGTGAAATAAAACTATAACAAATAAATACTTCCATACTTTTTTCAGTATAAAAAAATTTGAATGCAATAAGGAAGA
Source organism: Wollemia nobilis (assembly GCA_028583015.1). Lineage (NCBI taxonomy): Eukaryota > Viridiplantae > Streptophyta > Pinopsida > Araucariales > Araucariaceae > Wollemia > Wollemia nobilis. The sequence continues at coordinate 420,572 of JAQPPZ010015480.1, forward strand.
AGAAGATACTAGAGGTAATTCCACAATTAGTCAAAACATAACATAATAAATTATTAATGGAGGAAATTTCTTTGGAAGAAATATCACATATCATACAAATAATGCAAATAGGAAAGACCCCATGACCAGATGATTGACCATTGAATTTTATATAAATTTTTGGGAAATTGTGGGCCAAGCAGTGGTGGAGGCATTGGAGGAAATAAGACAGAGTAAGAAAATATTAAAAGCTTTGAATCATACTTTTATCACTTTAATTTTTAAGGTCCCACCTAGTGAGATAATTGATAACTATAGTCCTATTTAACTATGTAATGTAGTAGGTCCGAGGTGTAGACCAATTGGTTCATACAAACCCCATAAGGGGGTGGAGGTCCAAGGTTCAAATATCGGGCCTCATTGGACTGAATGATTGTCCCTTTCCTCGTGCTTTCAGTGGCGTAAAAGGTTTAAAATTATTGTTGCGTGGCGGTTATAGGGGTAGACTACATGAATATATGTGTGGTGGCTTCCGAGGCAGACAACGTAGAATACTGTGGCGGCCATAAAATCTAGACAGCCTGCCCAGATTCGTGGCGGCTATCGATTCCACCATGCTAATAAAAAAAAAACTATGTAATGTAGTATACAAGATATTAACAAAGCTTATGGTAGAGATGTTAAAACCATTTTTACCAAATCTAATCTCAAGTAAGCAAGGTGGTTTTATTGAAGGTAGAAAAATTCTAGATGAAATAGTAGTGGCCTAGGAGGTGATACTTACAATATCCAAGCAAATGGACCCATGTATTTTTACTAAATTAGATCTCTTTAAAGCTTATGATAGAGTATACGGGTCCTTTATGCAAAGGATTTTAGAAAAAATGAGCTTTAAAAAGGAGTGGAGATACTGGGTAAAATCATGTAGATAAACTGCATCTTTCTCAATTCTAGTAAATGGCAGTACATACTCCATGATAATAGTAGGAAGGGGGTTGAGGCAAGGAGACCCTCTTTACCCTTACATTTTTATCCTTTATGTAGAGGGTCTCGGGAGGCTGTTAAAAAAAGGAATATAAGAGGGGAGGCTAAGGGGTCTAAAAATAAGTTCTCATATTGAGATAAATCACCTCCAGTTTGTGGATGATACTACTCTTATTAGTCAATTCAATATCCTAGTAGAAAGAAACATAAAAGAATTTTTATATGGGTATACTCAAGCTACTAGATAAAATTTTAATGAAAAAATATCAAATAGTTTTTTTCAATACAATGAAGAGGGTGAGAGATAAAATTATACAATTATTGAACTTCATGGAAACTTCTTTACCCATATAGTATTTAGGAGTAACTTTATCTAAAATAAAAACAAAAACAAAAAACAAGGAGTAGAAAGGTTTGATTGATAGACTTCAAGATAAGTTGAGAAATTGGATACAAAAATGGCTAAGCTTGGGAGGAAGGCTTAAAATTATTAAATATGTGCTACAAGCTCTCCCAGTTTTTAAATTTTTCATACTTTAGGCTCCAAAGAAAATTATAAAATATATTGATAAATACACAAGAAATCTTTTGTGGTCAGGTGCAAGGGAAGGACATAAATTAGCACTAGTTATGTGGAATAAGATATGCCAACCAAAAAACAAGGAGGATTGGGGATAAGATCAACATCCCAAAGCAGTAAGGTACTAGCAGGGAAGCTATATTGGAGATGGATTACAGCTACTAGAGTCTTATGTAGCATACTATTACAAGCCAAATATTACCCAATAGAGGTTGATAAATACATTCCAAGACTCAAAGTGGAAGGAGAGGGATCTACGGTATGGAGAACAATGGAAGTAGACCAAGAGTTAATAAATCCATACTTTTATTGGCAATTAAGGGATGGAAAGGATATTCTTTTTTGGGAGGATTCATGGAATCAATGTCAAGCAATTATTCAAAAATTCCTAGATATGGAGAGTTGGAAAGCAAAGATCTAAAAGGGAGGGTGGTGGAAAGCCTCTTACTCTATGAAATCATGGAATCAACATGTGCCAGACTTACTACAATGGAAATGTCCCCGAGAATGGCCAGTTAGGAGGACAATGGAGCTAACTAAAAAACTATGGAGACATCTCCAGACATCCAATTCAGGATGGTTCTAAGAGGGATATTCTTGGATGGGGAGGAATTAAGTTAGGAATATATAAGGAAAAAGGAGGGATACAAAGTATTCTATGGATATGAGATTACCCCAGCACCACTTCCATGGATATTTATTTGCAAAAAGGAATGATGGCCAAAAATAACATTTTTTAGTGGCTAATTAACTACAAAAGTTCTTGATATTTGATAATTTGAGAAAAAAAAGGTTTCTACAGGCCTTCCAAATGTGTTATCTGTGGAAAGATAGAGGAGAAATTGAATAATATATTTTTTGGGTGTTATTTTTCCAAAGACATATGGATCAGTTGGTGGAGGCAGATGAGACAGTATTGGGAAATTTTTGAGAGCCAGGAAAACTTTTAGGAGAAATGGAAACAATGCAGATTTAAGACTAGAAAAATTAAAATGGTAAGGAAGTTGGGACCTAACTTCATATGGTGGTAGTTGTGGCTAGAATGAAATGCACACATATTTATATCAGAGCACAGAACAAGGGGGCGATTTTGGGAGAGGATTATGAGTAAGTTAATGGAAATACTACCCATTAGTTAATAGGAGGAAACAAACATATAAATGGAGGAAGTGACTATTCTAAGGAGCTTTGGAATAATTGTAAAATAAAAACAACTAAGGGTTGGTTGTGCAAGTGATATATCCTCTATTAACATAGAGTGGATACTACCTCCCAGATAGTGGGTGAAGGCAAATACTAATGGAGATTCTACTAAAAATCCTAGAAAATTTGGTTTTGGCATTATCATATGAAACTGGAAAGGAGAATAGGTATACTATATAGTAGAAGGTATGCAGGAGACAACAAATAATGAAGCAGAAGGATAGGTGATCTTGTCAGCATCAATTATAGTTGTAAGTCTACATTTACATAAGCTATGGATAGAGATAGACTCTTAGGTATGGCTTATATTCTTGGATCTAATAAGATCCTTTCATGGGCTAGGAATTGGAGAGAGAAAGAAGGTGGAAGCAATTCAAAATATTTGAAAGGTTTTTCAATATGTTTTTATTACTCATATCAAGCGAGAGGGAAATAGGGTGGTATATTATTTTAAAAAATGGTGAAAAGAAGCTGGAGGAAGGGCAATATGTGGACTCTCATATGGAAAATCAGATAAGTTGGTTCCAAAGAATCCAAGGGATGCGAGAGGTGGTATAGGTAGATAACATACATGTTCAAGATTTCAATAATGACTTCAAAATATCATGAAGATAGATGGATGGTCTCCAAAATTCATATGACTGATAAAAATGGAATTCAACTATGGTAATTTTGATGTCTATGGATAAATATTATGGTGGCCTCAAGTATTTTTTATAACAAAAACACCTATATATATTTTTTATTTTTAATTCAGGAGGGATTGGAGGAGGATTTTATTCTTCCTTGGTTTCCTATCCAACTCAATTTACTTTGTAATACAACTTCTATAAATATAATATTTTTTTATTTTTTCAAAAAAAAAATTGTACTTAACTTTGAGCATTTTGGCTTGGGTTAATGTGATATGTGCTTATTATTGTTATGAAGCTTAGGCATCTATTATAGATATGTTATACCCTTTTATATCTTTATGATTAATTTCTAAGGATAATGATTAGTTCTCAAGGGAACCACATAATTATCTTTATTGCGCTTTTTCCTTTTGATGTCTTCTATTTTCTCTCTTTAATTTATTGATATTTATGTTATCTTGCATACAAATTATGTTGAATTCTATGTTTTTGCTCATCCTAGAAATTATTTTAAAATTTGATGTTCTTTCTACTCCTACTTTTATCATATTTCTAGAGGATGGATCAACAAAATTTAAATTACACGCTCCTATATTTAGGAGATTCCATTTTATATCTTTACTTATCTCATTTTTCCTTTCCATATCCTCCTTTATTTTTGTTGTAGCTAATTTATAAGTCATTTATTTCCTCCCATTCAAACAAGGAAGAAGCACATTGTCAATTATTAACATCTTTGTACTTTATTCAACTTTTGATCAACCTTATTTCTATACAGAACTACTAAAGCTCCTTATAGTGGTTGTATACATTCATAAATAATCCAAGGATTATACTAATATATAAATTAAAAATCACAATTAGAGAGAATTTAATTTAGAAGTTCTAATTACAAGTTTAAATATTTTCATAAGTTGTGGTTTACCATATATTTAAATATTTTGATGAGCTATGGTTTACCAATTTTTACTAACTATGAAAATAAAATTAACTTGGGATAAACTAAGTTGAACCATGTGTTCCTCCATATTAAAATTCATTACTGTGGATGATACTAAAAAATATCACATGCTCCTCATATAAGGATTTTTTTAGATTTTAAAATATCCCACACTAGAAAATCCTCTCCACTTTCTTATGCCTCTATGAGTTCTTATCTATTTGATAAGATCTTCTCATTCATATTAATGGAACTTATTATTGTTCTATTATTTCTAAACTCTACCAACATCATATTTCTAATAACATAAAATACACTAAAGTCAATATTTTCTTCTATTAACTCTTAGAACCTAATATTCATTTCTACTAGAGGTTATGTGAAAATATTTGAGTCCTTCTAAAACCAAACCTTTCCTTCTTGTTGAATGTCCCGTCCTATATTCTTACTCATTACATATTAATAACTTATCATGAATTTCCACATAATAGAATCAAAGGATACCATAGTAAAAGAGAAGATACCTTATGTCTATATTGTTGAGTTATTTTACTATATTCTTAGTTCAACATCCTTCCATATTTTTATAGAATTCTTGAAATAAATCAAATTTAATGGATTCAATTATCATATTTAAATTTATTATTCTTGCTCCTCCTAAAGCTTTTTTTATATACTTCTATCCATTTTAGTAAGGGTAATCTATGTGAGGCTTTTTTTTTCAAAATATCTCCTTTGAAACTTTATAACAAGCTTGATTATTCTATTATAAATTTATAAAATTTCTACAAAAGTCATTCTTCCTTATAAAACCATCTATTCATTGATTCTCCCAATGTTATTTATTATCTAAATCCCTTTAAAGACAAGAAAACTAGTGCATTTCCCTTGAAAAGTTGACTATTATAGCCCAATGTGCCCTATATCATTAAGCATAATAAAAGTGACATGCTAAGAAAAAAATTACAACTTTTCAATATTTTGATTGACAACCTTTCAGTTTTCCTTTAGAATCTTATGAAATATTCTTGTTTTTAGCATCATGCCTTTTGTAGTTAAATTTGTATCATTAACATATTAAAGGTGTAATGTTTTTCTATGGTAGCCAAAAAGAATTCATCAATACCATTATTTCTTAGTATTTTAATTTCCCTCACTACTCCCTTGACAGTAATAATAAATAAAAATGTTAACAAAGCATATCCTTTCCTCATTTCTATATAGATAACAAAATATCCTTATAGAAAGATACTAAAAAGAACTAAGAATACTAAGATGGTGGAAAATTATATCATTTATTACTTTATCTCTATAAAAAATTAAGAAACTAAAAATATTCTATATCCTGTCCTAATAGTCATTTGATGCTTCCATGCATGATTTGGGATTCTCATTAATTTTTTATTTTTAATAATGGATTCTAGTAATTTATCAAGTGCTAATTTTTTTTCTATAATCTACTTGCCTTTTATAAAATGTTCTTGACCCTCATATATAACTATAGGAATAATGATATTTAATCTATTCACTCTCCTTTGATATGATCTTATTTAACTATATTCTAAATTTTAGTAGATTTATAATTATCAAAGTGAATATATTTTTTACAAATTTAACTTTATGTTAGGTTATGTTAAATATTTACCAAACAAATTGAATTATTTTTCACTATTGATGAATTTATTATTTTTGTTATTTGAAGGTATCTTCGTATGAATAAATTGACATAAAGAAGTTACATATATAACTTTGGAATTGTTTTTTTGGAGTTGATATGTGGTAGGAAGCCAATAAAGGAAGATCTAATTTAATAAGAACAATACATTGTTGAATGGTTTAGATGATCCAACACAGCCTCTAACAATATTTCAAATTTTTTCTTGCTCTAATATCATATATGCTATTTAATGAACCGAATAACGGTGCCCAGGTATTGTAGGTGATTTGGAGAGGAGAGGGAAATCCTCCAAGGGAGGTCCCAGGTTCAAATCTCCACCCTACCAAAAAGGTGAATTGGGTATCCAAAATCCAATTGATAATGTTGGTGCGGGTAGGGTCGGGTGCGACTCCTAGGTGACTTTGATGGTGTAGAACTCCCTGTTCGTGGTCTCTCAGACTAAGGCGGCCCTGCAAGGGTTTTTCGCTTAAAAATATATATATATATGTGAGTTAGGAAGCCAATCAAGGAAGATCTAATTGAATAGGAGCAATACATTATTTAATGGGTTAGATTATCCAACACAACCTCTAACAATATTTCAAATATTTTCTTACTTTAATTTCATTTATGCTATATTTAAATTAACCGAATAATGATGGTTATCTTAGTTTATATTTTTGTAGGTCATGCTCCATGTAGAGTCCACTGAAGATTCATCTCGACAATTAACAATTATTATAGATAAAATATTGTCCATTTCTAATGATGAGATAAAATCCTTTCACCACCTACTTAATATATCCATTAGATGTATCTAGAAAGAAATATCTAAGAGACCAAATATGAGTGAAATTGTAACATATATGAAGGAGACTATGAGTATGATAGAACCTAAATACACTAATGAAATACATATCGAGAGATTATGCTCAATAGATTATAGTTCTAGCACACTTTATGCTGGTAGATAATATTAAAATACTCAAAAGTAAACATGATGTTCAAACTAAAGCCAGTTTGGCATATTCGTAGAGTCAATGGGAAGAATATTCATATGATGTATAAACTACTAGGTAAAATATTTTTTAAATTTATGCTCTTGTTTAAATTTATTAAATGTTATTTAAATAGAGTTAGGAAAAAATAGTTATCTTCTATTATCATTTTCATAGGTCATAATCCATGTAGATGCAACAAAATTTTATCCTTGATAATGGATAGAAGTGAATGATAAAATGTTGTCCATGTAGTTTAAATCTCTTTATATTTTACTTAGTTTTCATAAAAATAGGGATTCATGAGAACACATAAGAGTGAATGTGGCACAAAAATGAAAGAAGTTCTCATTTTAATAGAACCTTGTAATGAAAAATCTATGCATCTATTTGTTTTGGCATAATATAAATGCTATATGCTTCATTTAGTCTTTTTTTATCATAGCTATGTGATCTATAAGTTATCAATAATCTAATATTTATATTTTTCTCATTATTTTTCTTAATAAAAATCTATCTGATTTATGAATTATGTCTTCCCTTTCTCCTTTATTCCATTGAACATTCATGGTATACAAATATTCAATTAGACCTTTTATCTAGAGCATAAAAAGAACACAAACATAATCATGAATGTAAATGATAAATTTTAAAATATTTGAATATTAGAATCATAAGAATTACTAATAAGAATAAAAAAACTTTCAAGCATGAATTAGACTTGGATTTGCTTATGGTCTAGCCTAAGACATTGTAAGAATATTTATAATGGTAAAAGTAAGGTTAGAATATCTAATGGTTGTCTATTATTAATTTAAGTTTTTGGATTTCACTTATGGTCAAAATAATTATATACATAGGATGTATAAGATGTAGACCATTAAATTATGCAAACATTTGAGCATATTATCAATTAAATCATTTTCTTATGTTTGTAGACATCATTTTAAAAATACATTTTTTTGATCAAATGAGATTATTAGTTGCCCTTATTGTCTTGATAAGTATATTTTACGATGTATTTTTGGTGGACATTATAAATTTATGGTACATAATTCACACAAGAGAATAGTACAAAATAATGACATAACACGATATAAATTTATAAAAAATAAAATTATAAAAACACCAAATAAGCTTCTTATTAAATTAAAAACTAAATAAGAGTAATATAGATATAACTAGTATGCATAGTTATTTATAAACATTATGAATATGTTGTAATAACATTTTCATAAAGATAAAATATAGGTGATGTTTATTAGATTGATGGATAGTGGTTTAAGATGTAACTTCTAGATGTCATAAGATGTAAATAATTTATAGAATGAATATAAAAGTATTCAACATCCCATTTATGTTTATTTCAATAGAACTATGTCGACACCTAAATTTGACTCACCCTCAAAGCAAAAGACACCAAGCATTAGCAGACACTCAATTAGCCCAAACTCAAAAATTTGGGCATCATTTTAGTCCCTATCAAATTTTCCACTCAATGTCAAATTTACCAATGGTGAATTTGATTATGACTGGTGAATTTGCAAAATAGATATTTTTCAAACCCAAGTCATTCATACTAACCATAGGTAAAAATCACCAATTAGTGTCAAATTTACCATTAGAAAATTTGACCATCAATGGTGAATTTGCAAAACAACCATTTTTTAAACCCTACTATGAAATCCATCGAAATCGCTTGCCATTTTTGCATAGGCACATCATGTGGGTACAAAAAAACAACATAATATCTATATTTTGCTTTTACCTTTTGAAACTCGAGGCATTAAGCGATAAATTAAGTTATATCTCTCTTCATCCCTGGCTAGATAAATATCTTTTTCATATTCAACCTCATATTTGCTCCTGGATGAGAAAAATATGGAGATCTGTGCACTTCATTCATAATAATATTTCTCAAATTTCTAGTATCCAAAATTACTGTCCTATTCTTAAAATATAAGAAACCATCCTTGATGTCAAAGTCATTGTTTGCATCAGGTTTTATTTCCATCCTTTCTTGTATTTGGTTATAGTATGCATCTTGATTCTATATTTTCTTGAATTTCTCCATCAATTTGACATGGATGCGAGACACAATTGCTATGTATCTTCTCATACTCAATGCATCAATGACTTTATTATCTTTTTCCTTAATATACTCAATACAAAAATCATATTTAGTGAGTTATTCCATCCACCTTATTTTTATAGCATTGAGTAAATATTGAGTGAATATGTATTGCAGACTCTGATGGTCTATCCTTAGCTCAAAGGGTCTCTTGACCAAATAATGTTGCCAACTCTTGAGAGAAAACACTACAACTTCCATCTCAAGTCATGATTTGTATAATTAACCTCATATATTTTTAGTTTTCAAGATGCATAGGCTACCACTACTTCTTCTTATGAGAGCACTCCTCCCAAACATTTTAATGATGCATATGTATAAACACAAAAATTTCCTTAAAGATCAGGCACTTTTAGTATAGGAGGCATGGTAATATTTTTCTTTAACAACCCAAAAGCTTCCTCACATTTTTTGTCCACTTGGATTCTTTTTCTTTTCTCTGAAGGTTGGTTATTGGTGAGGTGATTTTGGCATAGTCCTTCATATAACACTTGTAGTATCCAGTTAAGCCCATGAAAATTTTAACTTCTATCACATTTATAGGTGGTGGCCAATTCAAAATGGCTTCTATTTTTTTAGGATCCACTATGATCGCTTCCACCGAAATAATGTGTCAGTATTGCACTTCTGACACATAAAATTCACACTTAGATAAGTTCCCAAAAATATGAATTTTCCTTAATAGTTCTAACACAATACAAATATGCTTGTCATGTTTTATCTTAATCCTAGAATATATCAAAATATTATCCAAAAATAATAGTACAAATCTATCCAAGTACTTCCTAAACACACTATCATTAAATTCATAATACCACTAGAGCATTTGTTAAACCAAAATGCAAGACAACAAACTCATAATGTCCATAATGATTTTTGAATATTGTCTTATGTGTATCCTCCTCACGGATCCTCAATTGGTGGTATCCTAACTTCAAATCAATCTTTGTAAATATTGTGGTATATTTGAGTTGATCAAAGAGATCTTTGATTCTAGGTAGAGGATATTTGTTCTTTATGGTTTCCTTGTTTAACATTCTATAATTTATGCATAATCTCAAGGAACCATCCTTTTTATTTACAAATAGTATTGGTGCACCCCAAGGTGATACACTTGGTTTGATAAATCCTTTCTCCAATAACCCTTGCAATTGCACCTTCAACTCTTGCATTTCTATGGGATTCATTCTATAAGGATCTCTATGTATGGATTCCATTCTAGGTTGAATATCAAAAGTAAATTCAAATTCTCATTTAGGGGTAATCTAGGTAATTATTCTAGAAAAACATCCTTAAAACCCTAAATAATTGAATGTTTCTTAAACAACTCCTCCTTTTCTTTATCAATTTTGTTTATCTTAAAAACATAGACAGATTCTCCTTTCTTTATGGCCTTCTTAAGTTGCATAGCCAACAATTTTTGAGTTTTAAAAGCCCCTTGAACACTATACATCTTATGCATAACACCCCTATCAGTTGTGTACTAAATCCATCTATCCTAAAATTTAAGTGTTGCTTTATGCACTTGTATCCAATTCATTCCTAGGATTATATCAAAAGCATGCTGAGGATCTACATACAAACATCCTATAGTTGTTCCACTAGGTAAGACGATTTCTACCATAGGGTAAAAAATTAACATAGTAGGTTTATCCTAAACCATACTCGACCTTCCACCCCTAAGATAATATTCTTGGCATTTCTAAAATATCTTTAGCTAGACTAGTGGAAATAAAACTATCTGTAGCACCACTATCAATCAAGATTTTAACATTCCTACAAAAAATATTACCTTTAATCACTACTGGCATGGCTTGATGATCAATATTTTGATTTCCTATAGTTGCATAAAGCTTGTGTGTGGGCTCTCTAGATGCAGTTTCTTTGTACATTGGTTCCATTCCTTTGGAATTCATTTATGTTCTCCATGGAAATTTAGATAATGGGGTCCTCTACAATGATAACATCCTTCTTCAAGCCCTAGATATTCTTTTTGCTTTTGTCCCCCTTCTATTTTTCTATGGATGGATAATTTTCTTGTCCCTATAACTATATTTTGTTACGCTTGCTATTGTTTTGGTTCTTCCATTGGAACCTTTTCCTAAACTTCCATTTCTTCCTATCATTTTCTCGATCCTATTGAAGGAAGTTCTTGCTTACTTGTTTCTCTTTCCATTTTAAAAATCTAGTGTTGTTTCTCTTTCTTAGTACCTCTCTAACCTATTCATCTAATCCTTCATAATCAAATTAGGGTTTGAGATATGTTTTAGCTTTCTTGGCTAAATCAAAGGTCTTCTACAGAGTTCCAGGTTCCCTCATGTCCACTTCTTGTCCTATTCTTGGATCTGCTCCTAGTATAAACTTGTGGATCTTCATTTTATTGTTATAAGTAGGTACATATTTCATCAGTTTGACAATTTTTTGGTAGTACTTCTCCATGGTTCTAACTCCCTATCGAGTCTTAGTAAACTCATAAAACTTTTGGGAATAGAAGTGTTCCATGATAAATATTTATTTGAATTATTTTACAAAATTTTATCATTTTAGGTCTACTACTACCTCAAGATCAAGCTCATCACTATGCACTTTGCACCAGTCTAGGTCATTGCCTTGTAGACACATTGTGGCATAGGATGTTCAAGTACCCGAGGAAAAGTTCTTCATGTTGTAATATGTTTCTATTTCTTTCAACCAATCCTCAACCTTGTCTCCATATTCCTCTCCATTAAATTTGGAGGATTTCAAATGTTTCATCTCTTTACCTAATTCGACCTCTAGTTGAATCCTGGCCAGTTGTATCTCAGTAAGGGGTTTATTTTCATGACTCACTCTAGGGTTACCTGCCTGTATTTCTTAATTTAACACAACATCCAACAAAATTTTTTGGATTTCTATCTATTATTGAAGTAGAGACACAGTATCCATAAGATTCTCATTACTAGGAATCTTCCTTTAATCACTAGAGTTTCTTGAACTCAAATCTGGATTACTATCCTCTTTATTAGTCTGTCATATCTGCATTTTTTGGGGGCAACACTTCCTCTTCTTCTCTTTGGTGGCATTATTCCTAGCCACACACAAAAGAGATAGTAATAATTCATTAGCAATTTTATGCAGAACATAAAATTGCACACTACCAAATCCAAATTTTCATTCATTAATTCGAAAATAAAATTTTACAATGCTAGCCCGTAGGCGTAGTTCCTCTATTCACTATTGCAATCTTCGGTTCTACATTCCTCTCTCATTACAATCCCTAGTTTTTTTTTATAGAGGCCCCGACCCTCTGATTTTGGAAAATCATAGAATAACAAAACAACATAATAGCCATCGCCTTCACTTCCCGTCTAGAAGAAATTCACTGCCTCCGCAGTCCTCTGGCTCTCTTTCCTTCGGCTCTGCAACTCCTCTGCACTCTGTCGAAACACCACCACTCTAAACAATCACCGCAACCTTACTATTTAGAGTTCTATCTATAGATCAACAGCATCGTAGCCTTCTGTCTCAAATTTGCAGATCGGGTTTTCCATCTCCACGGACCCTGTGTAAACTGCCTCACATTCGATGCATCTGTCTACACCCTCTAGAATTCGAAGCTCTTCTTGGAAGAAACCCTCATAGCCAAGCAGGTCCAAAACTCGTCTACAACTCTGCCTGGGGCCGGACTCCGACCCCTTGTGCATGCCTCGGCTTGCCCTTTTATAATTTTACTGATGCGGCTCTTTGTCTTCCACCTGGTGGTCCCCTCGTTTCATCTCCCGCATCTCTTGGCCTTCGCTTGCCCTTCAAAATCATCATCACACAAAATGGCGGAGTGCTTTGTAACCGCCTGTAACTTGATGCCATGTGCCCCTTTAACGGCCCTGCAACCACCGCCTGACCTCTGTCACATTCTTCTTCCAGCAGCACTGTATCGGCTCCTGCATCTGTTGCCTGACTTCCATGAGCTATCACTGTCGCTCTATCGTGGTCCCCTCAAAAATGCAGCACATCACGATATCGCGACATCTTCTCCCTCTTGCTCGTCCTTTTCTCTTTCGATCACGATATTGTGATGTTTTTCTCCTTTGCCTCCTTTCTCTTTTTCGGGTCACGAAATCGTGACATTTCAACTCCCTTGCCTTCTCTTCTTCTTTGGGTCACGAAAATGCGACATGTCGCAAAATCATGACATATTCCTCCTCTAGCTCCTTCGCTCGCCCTCTGGTCGTGAAAATGCGACATGTCATGAAATCATGACATCTTCCTCCTCTGGCTCCTTTGCTCGCCCTCTGGTCACAAAAATGTGACATGTCATGAAATCGTGACATCTTCCTCCTCTAGCTCCTTTGCTCGCCCTCTGGTCACGAAATCATGACATCTTCCTCCTTTGGCTCCTTCGCTCGCCTTCTGGTCTCGAAAATGTGACATGTCATGAAATCATGACATATTCCTCGTTTGGCTCCTTCGCTCACCTTTTGGTCGTGAAAATGTGACATGTCGCGAAATCGTGACATATTCCTCCTCTAGCTCCTTCGCTCGCCTTCTGGTCATGAAAATGTGACATGTCACAAAATCGTGACATCTTCCTCCTTTGGCTCCTTTGCTCGCCTTCTGGTCATGAAAATGTGACATGTCGTGAAATCACGACATCTTCCTCCTCTAGCTCCTTCGCTCACCTTCTGGTCATGAAAATGTGACATGTCACGAAATCGCGACATCTTCCTCCTTTGGCTCCTTCGCTCGCCTTCTGGTCGTGAAAATGCGACATGTCACGAAATCGTGACATCTTCCTCCTCTGGCTCCTTCACTCGCCTTCTGGTCGCAAAAATGTGACATGTCACGAAATCGTGACATCTTCCTCCTCTGGCTCCTTCGCTCGCCTTCTGGTAGCGAAAATGTGACATGTCACGAAATCGCGACATATTTCTTCTTCGGCTCCTTCTTCGCCTTCTGGTCACGAAACTGCGACATGTCGCAAAATCATGACATTTCTTCCTCCTGGATTTCTCTCTCCTTGGTAGGTCGTGAAACTGCGACATGTCACGAAATGGCAACATTTTTTCCTTTGTGCCTTCTCTCTCCTCTACGGGTCGCGAAACTGCGACATGTCGTGAAATCGTGACATATTTTCCTCCTTGCACCTTTTCTCGTCTGTCGATCACGATAACGCGACATGTCGCGATATCATGACATATTTCTTACTGGCACCTCTTCTCATCCCTTGGTCACAATAATGCGACATGTCACGATATCACGACATTTTTTGCCCATTCTTTCTCTCTCCTTCCTGAGTCACAAAAACGTGACATGTCGCGATGTCGCGACATTTTTCTCCTTGGCCAACCTGTCACGATATCGCGACAGTTTCTCTTCTTTGGCTTTCTGCTGGATGCTCCTGCATCACAATTAGTCCTTCAAATTGCTCCTCTTACTAATAATTATTTACCCAATCATCTCATGCAATTCAAGCAGATTTTGATTCTAATGGGTATTCTATTGGTAAGGTTCAATTCCTTTATAGGTATGTTTTCTATTACATATCAAAACTAATTTTGTGTAGTGAACCTATCCCACTATGAACCATGATCTAATACCAAATATCACTACATTAAAATCTCCTAATCTCATGCATTTTATTTATTTATTTTTTAAATAAGCTTTTACAATCTATGTTCAAGAGCAACTGACACTCTCTTAGTCATTTCCTTTGAGGTACACCTATCCTTACACATTATATAAATCCATCTATGTAAGGGCACTAGTTGTTTTATACATAGATCAATACTATCCATCTCATGGTCAGTGAGCTAGTATTGTCCTCCCCTTCATTCCTTTGAAGGGTGCATGCCATGTCTATACTCTGTATAAATCCTTCTATACAGGTGGTTCGTGCATGTGGGGATTGCCTATCCATATCATGTCCATTTGAGCTAGACATCCCATAAGTCCTCACCCAAAAATTCCTTCTTGGAGGGTTCTTTTTAAGTTATGGTTAATCATACTCTCAACCCATTAAAATGCTTCCTATAATTTCCCCTTACCAAGATCATAAATAAGCCTACATATCTTTAGGGAAACTACCACCTATCCATAGTATATGATTGTCCTTTAATGAAACATATTAAACGAAGGTCCATTCGTTTAAGTGGAAAAAAATCAACTCTAAAAAAACATATACATTGTCATTTATACAAGTATCAAAAGGAAATGCACATCCATTTAAGTAGAAAGGTCTATCCATAATATTATCACATAAATTCTCTTTTTAAAAGTTCTTGAAATAATGCCCATTCATTTAAGTGGAAAAATTCATCCATAATTTTATCACATAAATTTTCCTTTAAATAACACTTAAAAATAATGCACATTCATTCAAATGGAAAGTCCATCCATAA
Organism: Wollemia nobilis; assembly: GCA_028583015.1. Classification (NCBI taxonomy): domain Eukaryota; kingdom Viridiplantae; phylum Streptophyta; class Pinopsida; order Araucariales; family Araucariaceae; genus Wollemia; species Wollemia nobilis. The sequence goes on from JAQPPZ010015480.1 coordinate 436,056, forward strand.
TAAATTTGCATAAATTATTTTTAAAATAGTACTTAAAATAATGCACATTCATTTAAATGGAAAGTCCATCCATAATATTAACACATAAATTTTCCCTTAATCAAGTCTTATAACAAAAGCACATTCACTTAGAGAATACCCATTATGATCACACAACACACAATTTACCTTGGGAGAAACCCCTTATGGGGAAAACCCAACCTCAAATTTTGTTCCATATTTATTCATAGAGTTTGGAAATTACAATATCCAAGGCCTTCAATTAAGCCCACAATCTTGTTAGAACTCTAGAACACTATTTCTTTCAAATGAATTGGTCTGTTAGTTCATTAGACTTAGCTCAACACCATGCATAAAATAGTAAGTTCTCTCTTCAGTTTAATACTTACAATATACATTCTAGCTTCGCAAATAAGCCAAGGGTCTTCCTATACAAAAATTCCTCCAATAACTATTGCAATGCTTTTACAACAGAGTCAAGTCCTTGAGACTCTATAGCCTTTAAAACTTACTATGGATCTCATTTACCAACAATATATAAAAAAATATAGCTTATCCAAAAACGTACTTTAAAGGATCAACTTTTCAAAAAATGAAGTCTATTCCTTTGGAACCCCTACATAAATATGTTAACCAAGTTAGATAAGTAGACCTAATTTGGATGTTATGAAGAGCATTTGATTTTTTTTGTTGTTGCTAACTAGCGAACACACTCAGGTTCCTAAAATCTAAAATTAACAAGAGCAGTTCCATTGCCTTGTCATTATTCAACCAAACAGACACACACATATTTCTAACTCCAACCTGGATCCGAACAACATCCACAATGACACAAAATCACCAGGGTTATATCAATTTTTATAGTGAATCCATTTCACATGTGTATGGTGAAACCCCCTACAATTATTATTCTAACTCTTTGAGCTCCATGAATTGACCTGATCGATGCTTTACTAGGAGTCTCTCTTCCAGATTTTTACCCAACATAGATAATGACTCTTTGATGGAACTATCAGACAAAGCATGTAGGAGAGATTTGTTTGGAATATAATCCAAACCCAACTCACCTAAATAGTACTATCATCCTTTCAAATGTAACCAACCATATACCCACTATGATAGAGGAAACATGCCATAAGAGATACCATTCTAAGCACAGGTTGCTGGTAGATGTTCATTTGAACCATATGTTTTTTGAGAAGATGTTTATGTTATTTCAAAAGCTATGGTTTAACAACAAGATATCAAAACACATTCTAAATTGTGAATCAAAGTCCCTTATTGGAAACTAGAATGATTCTTTATGAGAATTCTCTCAACGTTATAAAACACACCCTGAGATAAACCTCATCCTTAACTACCTATATTATATCTATAAGTACAATCATTCTAGTCCTTGATCTAAATTGCCTATAATATCTCTATGAACACAATAATTTTGAGCCTTGATCTAAACTACCTGTAATATCTCTATAAACATAATCATTTCAAGCCTTGCCCTTTCCTATTATTAGAGTTACACACACACACAACTCCATGTTATTTTACAAACTCGATTGTAGATGCTACAGAATTATCTTTTCCCTAAATAAACCAACTACACATCTTTCTTCAAATCATGGCATTCAAAAATCAACTTCATCGAAAGTACTTACCGATTTATTTTACTTGTTCTACAAGTCTGGAGGATTCTTCAACTCTATCCCAGTGTCTAATCATTCTTGCCACCTCCAACATAAATCATCTTGGCAATATTTGGTGTCATTCCTCCTGATCATCTTTGGAATTGTTCTCCCATAGTATCTCCATTCAACATCTCCACCAAACTCCAACATCCACTCCTCCCACGATCGATCAATTACACACACCCCTCTCATCCACCATTTTCAATCCTTTTTCCTCCTTGTCATTTCATCCTCTTCAGTCAAAGTTGTTAAATTTGCTTTGATGTGGTAGGTTGAAAAGCTCCAAATAACTCATACTATTATGACTTACAACCACCATGGTAAAAAAAAATTGAGTTAGTCCCTTATTGGAAATAAATGCATTACCTGTATAATGCAAAATCTAGTCTTCACATGATTGCACTTCACTAGCTTATCGGGTTCACAAGGGCATAATCGATTTCACAAAGGAACACAAGTCAATGCATTAGTTTGGGTATATCTTTAAGTTACACTTGTTTGGAATAAATAATTAAAATATTTCATTAGATATCCAGTCACAAGATAACCTGCCAAAACCCAAATAGCCACATTAGCCTTCCATGATATAAATGACATGCATACTCAACATATAAAATAATAAATCATTTATTCAGTAGAATATATTATTTTTCTACATTACGAATATTTTTCTCACTTAGCAATGGAAAGATCAATCGTTTATTAAATAAATAAAACACATCAAAACATAATCCATCCATATAAAGAGTCTACCAAGGGTGGGTCATGACACTCACATCTAGTTGCACTCACTCCTGAGTATGCTTGCACTTGCTCCTAGCTACACTCACACTCACTCTTGGTTGCACTCACACTTACTCTCACTTGCACTCGCACTTGCTTTTAGCTGCACTCACTCCCAACTCATTCTTGCACTTACAGGGATCTAGAGAAAGATGATCCAACTTGATTTATTTTTTTTTTAGCTTTCTTTTCTACTTTAATATTTTAATTTACTCACTCACTCTAGAAGTGCATAAAATGTTTCCAAATAGCTATCCTCCTAATCTCATGGTGTATGTTACATACCTTAATGTATAAAATTATAGCACCTAATTGGTATAAATGATCAAATTAGTAAAAAATAATAATGTCTACTTCATAAGGGTGGGGGACCCGAGTACAACCCCTTGTTCTCCAAAAAAAAAAAAGTAATACTTCTTTCATTTTTAAGGGTGAAATAGGATAATTTCTTTATGATTATAAAATAGCTAAGAAAAAATAAGCATTTGGTTTCTTTCTTGTGCTAGTAGAACTAGTTGTATTTTTTCACATTAGGGAGAAGATTGAACCCATTAAATTATGGATATACTTGAATGATATTTGGAAAGATAAGTTATACTAAAGCTCATACGGTAGAGACAAAGCTCTCAAATCTCAAGATCTCAAAATTTGGTAATGTTGAAGACTACATATATTTCTTCAAAGACTTAAAATATGACTAGCTATGACTAGACACAAGGTAAATGGCAATGAAGAGTATGTGAAATTTGTTACCTTTGATCTTACTCCAATTTTTCATATAGTTGGATTGATTATTTATATGAAATATATGACTATCAAGGATCTACAAGCTATAACTCATGAAGATATTTTCAAACTTTTTGTGCACTATGAAGTTGTTATAAAGAACTATGGAGTTATTCCTCATATATAGGTCCATCCAAAGAACATTAAAATAATGAAACCTAAGGCTAAGCTACCCAAGGACAAGTTAGACATTCCAAAGAAGTCAAAATTATGTGAATACTATAGAAGGGGCATTCCATCAAAAATTGCATAATATGATTAAAGAAGATAGAAGCAAAATTCTTGACAGTGATCCTTTTACTTTTATTATTTATTCTTAATTTTTTACTATGACCTATCTCTATCACAATATTATTCTTGTACTCCTATATAAAATTTGTATTTATAGTATTGATTTTCTTTGATTATCACCACAACCTTCCTAATGAAGCTACTATGTCTTAATTTTCTTGAATAAGCTAATAAATTGTAATCTTCTCTTACATGTCATATAATTATATACTATACATACACCTTATGCTGATATACATGAAATAACATGACAAAATTTATGTCAATAGGACTTTGTCTAGATCTATTATTTCTCATCTTGTTGTAGCACCAATATTTAGTGTGAGGTGGTAGGTCAATTTTTTAGGATTATCACCGGTTATTTAGTCTTAAGATTTGAAAGTCTAGTGCATCCTTAGTAAATAAGTTGCTTGCTTGAAGGATTTTGAATGTGAAAAAATATTCTATCGATTTTTTTTTCTAGATTGGGTATTGTTGATATCTAATATGCTATCTATGGACAAGTAGAAGTTATAAACTATATATTTTTGTGCTTATCACTTTATGAGGCAAATCTAAGATAGGTTTCAAAGGGATATTCGTGTTGTTTTAGGAAGAAAATTTATATGGAAATGTCGAACAACATTTGGTGTAATGGCAGTTGCCTGGTTATTATCATCCATGTGGTTGTGAGGTCGATTCCTCATGTGTTTGCTCAAAAAGAGCGCTAATATTTGTAAACGATGTTCAATAAAAAAAAATAGATGGAAAGATTCTTTGCTTAGTTTTATTTTCGAGTTTGAAAATACTTTTAAAATTTTCAAGCAGTTGGTTCTTTCCCATAATTTTTTTATGAGGTGTTATAATTTTTTCATGAAGATAATCTTTCAATGATAATTCAAATTCTTTGAATTTATACAAATTATAATTTTTATGTTGATGCTTTACCTTCAGATCTTAAAAAGTAGCTCTAATGGAATAAGGAAGCTAGGCATAGGTACCAAATGTTGTTAGTTATTGGATCTCAATTGAGGGTAAAAAATAGCTTATTCGAAGCAATGAAGGAAAATATAAAATATAGGTTTAACAATGATTGTACACTATAACAACTTGGAAGCCTTAGCAGTAGATATTTTATTATTTGCCTATTTGGTATATTGAAGGTGTCAACATAAAATATTAGTTTTCATTATTCTTTTGGCAATATATATATATATATATATATATATATATATATATATATATATATATATATATATATATATATATATATATATATATGCTTGCTCTAAAAATATTTAAACCTAATTATTTTATTCAATTTGTGTCATTTTATGAAATATTTAAGTCAATGGGAGAGGACCTAAGCCTCACCATGGCAAAGAGGGCCTGAGAGGGCCCGAGCCTCACCATGGTAGGGAGGGCCTGAGAGGACCTGAGCGTAACCATGGTAGAGAGGGCCTAAGCCTCACCGTGGTAGAGAGGGCCCGTGAGGATTTCCTCTATGAGGGCTTCCTCCACGAGGGTTTCACTCCTGCTTTGGCTTCGATGCTCTAAAACCCTTTGAGCGGGAGGCCTCCTTTCTCCCATTATGGATCTAGATGCTAGTCATGATTAGTTTATCTATCGTGGTTCATGATCAGGGTGTTTTGCTTTCTAGGTCTTGTTGGTATATTATGCTCTCTTATGGGTTTGTCATTATCACTCTTATATGGAGTGGAGGGTCGAATGCTGACCCAAACCTGTAGGGGTGATCTTGGACCATTATAGTGCAGTGGAAAATTTTGGTTGTTGACCCCTTGGCTAGCTCTCACTCTGGTTGGTGGGTGTGTTGGGTGGCTACATTTCTTGGGTTGTTTGCTAGTTTCGGGGACTTGGTTGGATTGTGTAGCATTTCTTCTGGGTTTGATAGTTTCATGTTTTTTTTGGATTTCCAAGGAGAGGAAAGGGCCATCTACCAACCCAAACCCGTTGGGATGAGCTTGGTATAGTGTTTGGCTATAGAAATATGATGGTGTTCCCTTGGCTGGCTTCAACTATGATGGCTTGGCTACTTTGGTTGGATGGTGCTTGGATGGCTCTATTGCTAGGGTTCTCTACCAATAGTGGGTTCATGGTTGGTTTGTACCGCTTTCTTATGGGTTCAGTAATTTCTTGTTATATCTGGTTGTTCCTAGGAGATAGGGTCAAATACCAACCCAAACTAGTTGGGATGAAAGTGAGTTGTTATTCTGTGGTAGTTTTTGAATTTTGACCCCATGTCTCTGGTAGCTTTCCTAGCTTCAGTGCTCTACATAGATCTCTTTCTCCAATTCTAGTAGTGGTGGTGTGTTTTATCCAAGGGTTCTATGGCTTATTTTTTTGGGATCTTACCCTTCTCCCTCTTAGGTGTAGTGTGGAATGTTGTTATCTTCTTTTTCTTGTACCTGAGAGTAGTTGTTCTTGAAATTTTTTTGGTTGGCTCCAATGAGATTTACGGGTTTCATGGAATTTCTTGTGCAAATCTCCTAGATGGTTTTTATGTTGTGGATTTTGTTGGTCGGTATTTCTAGTGTTGTTTTCTTAAATTGGTTATTCTCATGAGGGGTTCTCCTGTTATGTGCTTTTTTGGATAGATTTGTTGATTGTGATGACAGGATTCCTCTGTTCTTCTTTCATGTTAGGTGGAAAATGCTTCAATTTGGGTAGTTTTTATTTGTAAATTTATTTTTAACCGATAGCATTTTCATTATTATGTTGTTTTTCTCCGTTGCTTTAGATTCTAAGAACACGATGGTTTGACCATGGGACAATATCTTTTATTTTCTTGATAGAAATCTATGACTTATTTTCTAGGAGGTTGTTTCATTGAATTTTTGGGTTTGATTCGTGGAATCCACCTTAGTCTTTCTTAATGTCTTATTGCTAGATCTAAGGTTTGGGGGTGCCTTTCAAAACCTTACTTGTAATAGGTTTGGGAACCCTTTTAAAACCCCTTATACTATCAATCAAAAAAAATATTTAAGTCAACTACTAGAAGGTTGATTTACAACATAAAACTCTTCATTTTTCATCACTTGTTCTAAATCTTCTCGATTTAAAAATATTAAGATTCGCCCATGAGAGAGAAATCATAGATTATAGTTGAAGACATCTTTTCTTTATGGATTGTTATAAATCTAAATGATTGAATGCGAAAGTTTATCTATAAGATTCAAACTTTTATTTATAATGTGAAAATATTACATTGCCAAATATATATATATATATATATATATATGCCTTATTTTTTTTCAACTTGTGTCATTTCATGAAATACTTAAGTTAACTATTAGAAGGTTGAATTACAACATAAAACTATTTGCTTTCTATCACTTGTTCTAAATCTCCTCCGTTTAAAAATGTTAAGGTTCATTCATAAAAAAGGAAACATAGGTAATAATTGAAAATACATTTTCCTTATGAGTTATTATAAATCTAAATGATTGAATGTTAAGGTTTATCTATAAGATTAAACTTTATAATATATGTAAATCTTAACTATACATTTCATATATATATAGAGAGAGAGATAGAGAGAGAGGATTCGTTAGTTGTGTTGTTTGGCATTTTATAGCCATCACAATATTTTACGTTGTTTGTATCCAAAACCGTCACACGAATAAAGGTTGTTCGGTTTTTTTATGGCCATTACAGTATTTTACATTGTTTATATCAAAAACCGTCAGACAATTCTTTGTGTAGTTTGTCTCTATAACCACCATTATAGTATTTTACGTTGTCTATATCGAAAACCGTCACACAATTCTTTGTACAGTTTGTCCCTATAACCAGCATGCATGATTATTTTAAACCTTTTACGATGTTGAAATCACTAAGAAAGGAACAAGCGATCAGTCCGATGAAACTCGAGATTTGAACCTTAAACCTCAACCCCTTAAACTTTAAATATTAACAAAAAAAAATAAAAATAAACTATAGATTATGATTTAAATCCCGAATTCGCATGCTTATTTTGATTTCTTTAAATTGCAATATTAAAATAATTTATTATTAAAATTTAATGTATCTATAAATAAAATATTTGCATCCATTGATTAAAAGGAAGACGAACATACTTCACGTGTGAACATAGGACAGAAAAGGGTAAAAATAAGAATAATTTTAGTGTTGATACCTCCACTCCAAATCGGAAAAATATGCTGAGAGTCGTTCGAGTTTTTGTTATATCGTTACAAACAATGAATAACAATTTAAAATAATTAAAAACATTGAATTCGTAGTTCGTCTTTATAATCACCATTACAGTATTTTACGGTGTTTATATCGAAAACCGTCACACAATTCTTTGTGCAGTTCGTCCCTATAACCACCATGCATGATTATTTTAAACCTTTTACGATGTTGAAAGCCGTAGGAAAGGAACAAGCGATCAGTCCGACGAAACTCGAAATTTAAACCTTAGACCTCGATTCCTTAAACTTTAAATATTAACAAAAAAAAATTAAACTATAGATTATGATTTAAATCCCGAATTCGCATGCTTATTTTGATTTCTTTAAATTGTCATATTAAAATAATTTATTATTAAAATTTAATGTATCTATAAATAAAATATTTGCATCCATTGATTAAAAGGAAGACGAACATACTTCACGTGTGAACATACGACAAAAAAGGGTAAAAATAAGAATAATTTTAGTGTTGATACGGTTAGAGTAAATCACTCTATAAAATATAGAAAAGCAATTACAGTGTTTCAAACATTAACGGCATAATTAACAAAATAAGACAAACATACACAGTAGAAGAGACAACGATTTTAACGTGGTTCACCCAATGTGGGTTACATCCACCGAGAATTTGCAGTCCTTCTTTCTCAATCCAAGCAATAAAGGGTTAAAACCTACAGCAAAAATCTGCTGTAATTTCCTCTCTATATTTACAAGGAATCAACACAGTAATTTTCATTGTATACTCTGTTTTTCCTCACAACTATATATAAGAAAAAAACAGAAAAAAAAAACTGCTTTTCTTAATACATTCCAAGATTAACATTGAGTTCCCAACACCTAATTTTGGGATAAAAACAAAAAAACTTTCCCTGGCTATCTTGTTGTAAATCCGAAAAATTTCTCTGGTAGACTAACAGACTGTAAATCTAGAAACTTTCCCTGCCCGTCTTGCAGTAAATCCAGAAACTTTCTCTGTTTAGCCTCCTCATAATTAGGCTCCATTCCTAACAATCTCCCACTTGGAGACTAATTCCATTGCACCATACTGCAACCAAGGACTGAAAAATTCTCATCATGGCCTCTTATTCCTTAAGGCCAACTGAAGTTGAGCAAAAGCTCAACTTTTCTCTTGACACCACTTTTGTAAGCATATCAACAAGATTTTGTGATGTGTGAACTTTCCCTAATTTCAAAGATCCATATTCCACTACTGATTTAATGAAATGATACCTGAGTTTGATGTGTTTAGTTTTTTTATGGAATGCTGAATTTTTCGCAAGGTGTATAGCACTCTGGCTATCACTCCACAACCTATTATCCTTTTGCTTCTTCCCTAGTTCTTCCATTAGTCTTTGCAATCAAACCATCTCTTTGCTTGCTTCTACAGCAGCAACATATTCAGCTTCAGTGGTTGAAAGGGAAACTACGTGTTGGAGTTTAGAAATCCAACTAACCGCTTCTCCTCCTATAGTAAAGATGTAGCCAGTAGTGCTCCTTCCACCATCAAGATCACCTGCCATATCAGAATCTACAAAACCTTTCAAGAATATATTAGAGCCTTCAAAATTCAAAGAATAATTTGAAGTTCCTCTCAAGTACCTGAGTATCCATTTTACCGCTGCCAATGTCCTTTTCTCGGATTACTCATAAATCTACTCACTACTCCGACTACGTGGGCAATGTCTGGTCTTGTACTAACCATTGCATACATCAAGCTTCCAACCGCTGATGCATAGGGAACCTTAGCCATATGCTCTTGTTCCTTTTGTGTCATGAGACACAAATATTTGGTGAGTTTGAAATGCTTTGCCAATGGTAGCAACAGACTTTGCATTGTTCATGTTGAATCTCTTAAGCACTTTTTCAATGTATTTTTCTTGTGATAATTTTAGAGTGTGACTCTCCTTGTCTCTTGTTATCCTCATACCAAGGATTTGTTTGGCTTCTCCCAAATCCTTCATGGCAAAGGATTTAGCCAACTTCTTCTTGAGCATGTTTATATCTTGCATATTTGTTCCTGCAACTAACATGTCCTCCACATACAATAGCAAAATAACATAGTTACCATTTTCAGTTTGTTTAAAATATACACAGTGATCACTTTGACATCTTTCAAACCTTTGATTAGCCATGAACGTATCAAATTTTAAATACCACTGTCTAGGAGCTTGTTTTAACCCATACAAGCTCTTTTTCAGTTTACATACCCAATCCTCTTTACCTTTCACTCGAAAGCCTTCTGGTTGGTGCATATAAATTTTCTCCTCCAAATCACCATGAAGAAATGTTGTCTTCACATCCAATTGTTGAGCAAGGTGCAGCAACAATATTGTCAACACAATCAGACAGATCGGTTGATGCAGTGGACAGGAGTTAAGAGGTTCTTCAGAGTATGTACAGTGATTATCCAAAAGATCGAAGTGGCCCATATGCTAAAAATCAAAAGAAAATCACAAGGAAGAAAACTGTCGCGATATCGCGACATGTTGAGCAAGGAAGAAAACTATCGCGATATCGCGACATGTTGAGCAAGGAAGAAAACTGTCGTGATATCGCGACATGTTGAGAAGAAAGAAAAACTATCACGATTTCGTGACATGTTCGAAGAGAAAGCGCAAGAAAAAAACTATCGCGATTTCGTGACATGTTCGAAGAGAAAGCGCAAGCAGGAAAAACTATCACGATTTCATGACATGTTCGAAGAGAAAGCGCAAGCAAGAAAAACTGTCATGATTTCGTGACATGTTCGAAGAGAAAGCGCAAGAAGAAAAAGTGTCACGATTTCGTGACATGTTCGAAGAGAAAGCGCAAGTAGAAAAAGTGTCGCGATTTCGCGACATGTTGGAAGAGAAAAAGGCAAGTAGAAAAAGTGTCGCGATTTCACGACATATTGCAAGAGAGATAGTACGGAAGAAAAAGTGTCGCGATTTCGCGACATGTTGGAAGAGAAAAAGGCAAGTAGAAAAAGTGTCACGATTTCACGACATATTGCAAGAGAGATTGTATGGAAGAAAAAGTGTCACGATTTCATGACATATTGCAGAGAGAGAGTCAAAAGAAAAAGTGTCGCGATTTCATGACATATTGCAAGAGAGATTGTACAGAAGAAAAAGTGTCACGATTTCACAACATATTGCAAGAGAGAGAGGCGAGAGAAAAAGTGTCATGATATCGCGACATGTCACGTTTTCGCGACCCGAAGGCAAGATAAAATATAAGGAAGAAAAAGTGTCACGATATCGTGACATGTCGCATTTTTGCGACTTGAAAAGAGTAGGAAGGCAGAGAAGAAAAAGTGTCGCGATATCGTGACATGTCGCATTTTTGCGACTTGAAAAGAGCAGGAAGGCAGAGAAGGAAAAGTGTCGCGATATCGCGACATGTCACATTTTCATGACTTGAAAAGAGCAGGAAGGCAGAGAAGGAAAAGTGTCGCGATATCATGACATGTCGCATTTTCATGACTAAAGGAGGAGAGAGAAAGTAAGAAGGTAGAAGTGTCACGATATCATGACAAAAGTAAAGAGGAAGAGTAAGGAGGTGAAAGTGTCACGATATCGTGACATGTTGTGTTTTCACGGGTACAAGCCAAGAAAAGAATCAAGGAGGTAAAAGTGTCACGATATCACGACATGTTGTGTTTTCAGGTACAAGCCAAGAAAAGAAGCAAGGAGGCAAAAGTGTCACGATATCATGACATGTTTTTGGAAACCGAGAAGAGGACAAAGAGGCAGAAGTGTCACGATTTCGTGATAGGTCGCTTTGGCACGAGCTAAGAAGAGAACCCAGTCGAAATAAGATATGTGATAGTTAACTGAAGTTATACGATAGTTACAAGGGCCGTTGTAGAAGAAAATCATGCAGCTAAAATAAGAAGAGTTAACTGAAGTTAGTACGATAGTTACAGGTGCAGTTATAGAGAAAAATCATGCAGCTAAAATAAGAATAGTGAACTGAAGTCGAACGATAGTTCTGAGGCCGATTATGGGTTGCATGCAAAAATATGGAAGTTAAAAATAGAGTCAGAACTTTGTTATAAAAGGAGGTCTACGTGGAGAATTAAAGTGCTGCTGAAAAAGAGTGAAAGCGCTCGGGATTAAAGCGAGGCGGATTTAATCTTGCGAAGAGAGCAAGAGGAGAGCGAGCAGGGTGTGTGTTGTGTGAAGAGTGGGCGATGTTGAGAAAGCAATAGACCAGTCAGGGTCTTGTAAAAGTGAAGGCATCTTTATGTTAATCTTCTAGTTTCATAATAGAATTCCAAGTTGGTGCTTGGCATCATGGGTTGGTGCTCCTTCCAGTTGGTGTTGGTAAATCAGGGGTTGGTGCTCCTTCCGTTGGTGTTGGTAAATCAGGGGTTGGTGCTCCTTTTTGTTGGTGCAGATAAATCAGGGGTTGGTGCTCCTTTCTGTTGGTGTAGATAAATCAGGGGTTGGTGCTCCTTTCTATTGTTGCAGATAAATCAGGGGTTGGTGCTCCTTCTAGTGGGTGCTGGTAAATTGATTGTAAAATTGGTATTTTGCAAAGGCTGGATTTGGATGGGAGTCCAAACAGTCAATTTTGAGGAGTAGCCAAAACTGGTGAACCTCGGTACATCTTGTGTTGTGTGATGCTCTTTTGGTATATTTGCTTTATTGAGTTTTAAGCTTTCATTGTTTCGGCATTAAGAATTGAAGATTTAAGTTTTTAAGAGCTACACTGATTCACCCCCCTCTCAGTGTCATTGTGAGACTAACAATTGGTATCGAGCCAAGTTCCTTGAACAAGCTTAATCGAGCTAGGGTGATCTTGGAAGTGAGACAATGGCAGGTGGTGAAGGCTTCTCATCAAACAAAGCACCATTGTTGGATGGAACTAATTACACATTTTGGAGACTCAGGATGCAGACATATCTTTGTGCTTTGGGATACGACATTTGGGATTCGGTAGATAGTGGATACACAATACCCACCACTTCTCCAACCGATGTTGTCGATAAGAAATTGTTTGAGAATAACTCAAAAGCAAAGAATGCTATCATGTGCGGATTAATGGACAGTGAACTAGTAAAAATTATGAGTTGTAAAACGACAAAAGAAATATGGGACAAACTGAGGAGCATTCATGAAGGAGATGATAAGATCAAGGAGGCCAAGTTACAAACGCATCGAGCTCAGTTCGAAGCATTAAAGATGAATGACGATGAGAACATAGAGGCATACATGCTGAGAGTTAATGGAATCATTAATGCGATTAGAGGACTCGGCGAGAAAATGGAAGATGTTGTCATCGTGAAAAAGGTACTAAGATCTCTTCCCAAAAGATTTGATTCTAAAGTTTCAGCAATAGAAGAAGCTAAAGATCTAAATACTTTTAGTATGGATGAGATGCATGGTTCTTTGATTGCATATGAGATGAGAATAGGAAAAACTAAACCCACAGACAGAGAAGCTGCTTTTAAAGCACATAAAAATATAAAAGCAAAACAAGAATCCGAGGAAGAAGAGACATCAGATGAAACGAAAGCAAACTTTGTTCGAAAACTAATAAGGGGAAAAAGAAAATACAGAGGAAAGCTACCATTTAAGTGTTTCAACTGTGGAGGCGTTGGGCATGTTGCAGCTAAATGTCCACTTAATGAGAAGGACGAAAGTGATGAAGGATCGCACCAAGAAAGAAGTGACTAGAAGAAAAAACCAAATTTTAGAAACGACAACTTCAGGAAGAAAAGTTTCATCTCCAAGAATGTCAGTTCATCAAAAGACAGCTTCGGTGAGGATTCTGAAGAAGAAATAGATGAAGCTCTTTTCATGGCATTCGAAGAAGAAAAAATAGAGGAAAAATAGGAATGTAATAAAAAACTTGAGGCTGAGGCTGAAGTATATCTAGAAGGTGAGTTGATCGCTGCACTTGAAGAGTTGGGTATAGAAAGGAAAAAGAACAAAAGACTTGTCCAAGAAGTTGGAAGAATATGGGGATAATATTGAAGATCTCTTCTTGCAAATTCATAAAGCCAAGAAAATAGAAGAAGCCTTGAAGTCACACCTGGATGATAAAAGCGATGTTTGCGGCAAACAAGAAGAGGAGATTGTTTTATTGAGGAAACAACTAGAAGAGGCCAATACAAATCTCAAATTTGAGAAGAGCACAGAGTTGCTAGATAAAATGATAAGGCATCAAAGAAGCCCCATGTGTAAGCTTGGTCTTGGATATGAAGCTGAACAACCTTCATCTTCTAAATCTAGAGAAGAAGAAGTCCACTACTGAAGGATCAAAGCAAGAAAAGTTTGAAGCTGAAACTTCAAAAGGAAGAAAATCTCAAAGGAGATCTACAACAAAGCAACCACAACAAAAGAGGTTCTATCACTCTCACTTTATTCATAATAATGCTTGTAATGGCTATTGTTTTAGATGCAACCATTATGGTCACAAGGCAATGTATTGTGGATTGAATAATAGATCAAAGAGTTATGTTGGTAGAAATACATCTGTTGAACACCATGTGCAATGTTTTAAATGTAATGGTCATGGGCACATAGCAAGGTTTTGTCCAAGAACTTTTGTATCTAATCTAAGGCAAGACAGTAGATTTCATCAGACACAAAGAATGCAACACAGACAGGGAAGAAATCATGTGCATCAAAGAAAGGAAAATAATCATCCATCAAGGATGCACAAGAGACAACCACCCAAGAGAAATGTTCAAGTTCACGAAAAGGTTCAAAACAGGGATGCAGTTGAAAAACTCAAGCCCAAGTTCAAGAAATATTGGAGAAAGAAAGAAGAGAGGAAATCGTGTCTCCTTGGACTGAAGGAGATTACTCCTCTATTGCACTAAGCAACTCCGGGTAGCACATCCTCGGGGGGAGCAATCTTAAAGGTTATTTTTGCTCCTATGTGTTTGTTTGGTTATCTGAGGATGAAAGGCAAGTAGGCAGGGGGAGTTGTCGTATAGTTGTCAAAGTGTGTTTCAGTTCATGTAGTTGTTTGTGGAGGTACCATGAAGGGTGGTGATTAAATTGAGAGTTGTCACCATTGGTAGTATTGCTATATGTCGGTGTTATACTTTTGATGGTTCTTACTGCCATTGTTCAAAGTTATGGATTATAAAGATTTGATAATTTGGTTTAGTGAAAGAGATGCTAAAAAGTTCACAATGGAGGAGTGTAAGCCAGTTAGCACTCCCATGATGACAGGTTGCAAGTTGAGCAAGGATGTGTAGATGACAGAAAGAGTACCAGTAGAGGTGCACTCTATCTTGGAGACAAGTTGGTCGCGTGGAACAGTAAGAAACAAGAGTCAGTCTCCTTATCCACAGCAGAGGGAGAATATATTGCAGCGACAACGTGTTGTACATAGGAGAAAGTTGCGGAAGGTGAGGTTAAGTTGGATTTCATTCCAACAACAGAGCAAGTAGTGGATATCTTCTCAAAACCGTTGCCCAAGGAAGTCGTTGAGTACCTTCGCAATAAATTGGGAGTGGTCAATTTGTTTATCTTTTTGCTCATGTTTGTAATTTTTGCTAACTGTAATAATTTGTGCCTGAGAATGTTGTGCATGGACTCAGGGGGAGTCTACAACAACCCTTTGGTATTATTGTCAAAGGGGGAGAAGAATTACAAGAAATTGCACGTGTGTTGCCAACAATTCCAAAGGGGGAGATTGTTGAGCAAGGTGCAGCAACAATATTGTCATTGTTGTCAACACAGTCAGACAGATCGGTTGATGTAGTGGACAGGAGTTAAGAGGTTCTTCAGAGTATGTACAGTGATTATCCAAAAGATCGAAGTGGCCCATATGCTAAAAATCAAAAGAAAATCACAAGGAAGAAAACTCACGATATTCATAAAAAGATACGACAAGAAAAAACTGATATCGCGACATGTTAAAAAGAAACCGATTACATGTGAAAAAAAAACTGATTGACATGTTGAGAAGAAGAAAACTGTCATGATATCGTGACATGTTAAGAGAAAGCAAGAAGAAAAACTATCACGATTTCATGACATGTTCGAAGAGAAAGCGCAAGCAAGAAAATTGTCGCGATTTCGTGACATGTTCGAAGAGAAAGCGCAAAGAAAAACTATCACGATTTCATGACATGTTCGAAGAGAAAAAGGCAAGTAGAAAAAGTGTCACGATTTCATGACATATTGCAAGAGAGATAGTACGGAAGAAAAAGTGTCACGATTTCACGACATGTTGGAAGAGAAAAAGGCAAGTAGAAAAAGTGTCGTGATTTCATGACATATTGCAAGAGAGATTGTACGGAAGAAAAAGTGTCGTGATTTCATGACATATTGCAAGAGAGAGAGTCTGAAAGAAAAAGTGTCATGATTTCGTGACATATTGCAAGAGAGATTGTACGAAATAAAAAGTGTCGTGATATCATGACATATTGCAAGAGAGAGAGCAAGAGAAAAAGTGTCGCGATATCGCGACATGTCGCATTTTCGTGACCCGAAGGAAGAGAAAATGCAAGGAAGAAAAAGTGTCGTGATATCGCGACATGTCACATTTTCGTGACTTGAAAAAGCAAGAAGGGAGAAGAAAAAGTGTCGTGATATCGTGACATGTCGCATTTTCACGACTTGAAAAGAGCAGGAAGGTAGAGAAGGAAAAGTGTCACGATATCGTGACATGTCGCATTTTTGCAACTTGAAAAGAGCAAGAAGGCGAGAAAGGAAAAGTGTCGCGATATCGCGACATGTCGCATTTTCGTGACTAAAGGAAGAGAGAGAAAGTAAGAAGGCAGAAGTGTCACGATATCGTGACAAAAGTAAAGAGGAAGAGTAAGGAGGTGAAAGTGTCACGATATCGTGACATGTTGTATTTTCCGTACAAGAAGAAAGAAGAAGGAGGAAAGTGTCACGATATCGTGACATGTGTTTTTGCGGGTACAAACCAAGTAAAGTAGCAAGGAGGTGAAAGTGTCATGATATCGCGACATGTGTTTTCGTGGGTGAAAGCCGAGAAGAGGACAAAGAGGCAGAAGTGTCACGATTTCATGACAGGTCGCTTTGGCGCGAGCTAAGAAGAGAACCCAACCGAAATAATATATGTAACAATTAACTGAAGTTATACAATAGTTACAGGTACAGTTGTAGAAGAAAATCATGCAGCTAAAATAAGAAGAGTTAACTAAAGTCAGTACGACAGTTACAAGTGCAGTTACAGAGAAAAATCATGCAGCTAAAATAAGAACAGTGAACTAAAGTCAGAACGACGATTCATGAGGGCGATTACGGGTTGCATGCGAAAATATGGAAGTTAAAAATAGAGTCAGAACTTTGTTATAAAAGGAGGTCTGCATGGAGAATTAAAGTGCTGCTGAAAAAGAGTGAAAGCGCTCAGGATTAAAGCGAGGCAGATTTAATCTTGCGAAGAGAGCAAGAGGAGAGCGAGCAGGGTGTGTGTTGTGTGAAGAGTGGGCGATGTTGAGAAAGCAATAGACCAGTCAGGGTCTTGTAAAAGTGAAGGCATATTTATGTCAATCTTCTAGTTTTAGAACAGAAGTCCAAGTTGGTGCTTGGCATCAGGGGTTGGTGCTCCTTCTAGTTGGTGCTGGTAAATCAAGGGTTGGTGCTCCTTCCAGTTGGTTATGGTAAATCAGGGGTTGGTGCTCCTTTCTATTGGTGCAGATAAATCAGGGGTTGGTGCTCCTTTCTGTTGGTGCAGATAAATCAGGGGTTGGTGCTCCTTTCTATTGTTGCAGATAAATCAGGGGTTGGTGCTCCTTCCAGTGGGTGCTTGGTAAATTGATTGTAAAATTGGTATTTTGCAAAGGCTGGATTTGGATGGGAGTCCAAACAGTCAATTTTGAGGAGTAGCCAAAACTGGTGAACCTCGGTACATCTTGTGTTGTGTGATGCTCTTTGGTATATTTGCTTTATTGGGTTTTAAGCTTTCATTGTTTTGGCATTAAGAATTGAAGATTTAAGTTTTTAAGAGCTACACTGATTCACCCCCTCTCTCAGTGTCATTGTGAGACTAACGCCAATTGCTCCAGATACAAATTTTTTATAGCTATAAGACTCAAAATAGCTCTAATAGAGGTCATTTTTACAACTGGAGAAAAAATCTCATCAAAATCAATACCTTTTTTCTGAGCGAATCCCTTGAACACTAGTCTTGCTTTGTATCTCTTATGCCCTTCATTCTCCTCTTTAATCCTGTACACCCATTTATTGGTCAAAGCTCTTTTACCTTTGGGTAGCTCAACCAAATCCCAAGTTTGGTTGTGGAATAAAGAGTCCATTTCTTCATTCATTGCAAGCTCCCACTTATTCCTGGTATCCATCTGTAATGCTTCCTGAAATTTTTTTGGCTCACCAGCATCAGTATACAAAACATAATCAGAGAAACGTTAAGAAATTTTACTTATCCTGGTAGATCGTCTAACAACACTTTTTGGAGATTGAGGTGCTTGTTGCTGCTGCTGTACATTTTGATCTTCTACCACTTTTGGAGTTACCTTTTCTATGTGTCCATCAAGGTATATGTATTCAGTAATTTTCTCTTTCTGTTTCTTTCCCTGCACCCGATCTTTATACAAGTTTTTTTCATTAAATATGACATCCCTACTTCTAATGAATTTTTGGTTATCACAATCCCATAATCTGTAACCCAAGCCATCAATACCGTAACCAATAAAATAGCACTTTTGGCCTTAGCATCTAACTTATTTCTGTTCTCTTTGTCTATATGCATAAAAGCCTCACATCCAAATACCTTAAAGAAAGAATAATTTACTGGTTTACCTGTCCAAAGCTCTTCCAGAATTCCTCCATCCAAGGCACTAGACGGTCTTCTATTAATCAGATATACTGCAGTATCAACAACATGAGCCCATAAAAATAATGGTAAGCTTGCATGTATTCTCATGCTCCTAGCACACTTCATGATGGTTCTATTCATTCTTTCTGCAACCCCATTTTCTTGAGGTGTTCTTGGAACTACCTTGATTCTTCTAATTCCATTTTTAGAACAAAACACATCAAATTCTCTATTGCAATATTCTCCACCATTATCCAACTTTAGACACTTTAACCTTTTTCCAGTTTCATTGTAATGCTTTCCAATTCTTGAAGGTATTAAAAACATCACTTTTATTCTTAATGCAATATATCCATGTTTTCCTTGTTGCATCATCAATAAAAAGTACATAGTAAGAGGAACCTCCAAGAGAAGTTACCTGAGATGGGCCCCAAACATTTGAGTGCACAAGCTCCAATTTCTTTTTTTTCCTTTCTTTGCAATCCTTGAGAAATCTAACTCTCTTTGCTTTACCATAAACACAATCCTCGCAGAATTCCAAATCAATCTCTTTTAACTTAGGCAATAACTTTCTTGAATGTAAAATTTCCATACCTTGTCCACTCATATGGCCAAGTCTTTGGTGCCACAAAGATGCACTCTCACTTGTAGAAACTAAATTCATGGAGTAGTGAGAAAAATCAGTAAGTAAATAAAGAGTACCCACCAATTTACCTCTAGCTACTATTAATTAACCTTTAGTAACTTTCCAAGCATTTTCTCCGAATGCAACCGTGTATCCTTCACCATCAAGCTTACTTGCCGATATAAGATTTCTCTTTAAATGCGGTATGTGTCTCACCTCTTTAAGAGCCCATTGACATCCATTTGGGGATTTAATAAAAATCTTTCCAATACCCATGATTTTACATGGTTGGTCATTTTCCAACAGAACCTGTCCATAATCTCCAGAAACATAATCTATGAAGTATTCCTTATGTGAGGTAGCATGGAATGAAGCACCACTATCAATTACCCAATAATCACTATTTTTATCAAGAGATAAGATTAAAGCATCTTGTAGAATTTGTCCAAGTAATATTGGCTTCTAAAGTGTTACCATTATTATCATTACCTTCATTTCCATCACCCTTTCTTTGCCAACAGTCCTTCTTGAGATGACCCTTTTTGCCATAATGCCAACACTGTAGCTTTCCTTTTCCACGTGATTTGAATCTGCCTTTGGATTTGCCATGATGTGAACTCTTGCCTCTTTCTCTTTCTCTTCCTCTTCTCAACAGTTAAGGCAGTGCTAGATGATTCTCCTATGGTTTTTCTTCTCATGTCCTCATCGAGTATCACACCAACCACATCATCAAATTCTAATTTATTTGAACTCGAAGCGGAGTTACTTACCGCCATTACCAAACTGTTCCAACTTTTCGAAAGAAAGCATAAGATTAATAAGGCCCTAAGCTCATCATCAAAATCCAATCCTACTGAATGAAATTGATTAGTGACAGTGTTAGATTCATTTAAATGATCATGCACAGATCCTCCTTCACTCATTTTCATGTTAAATAATCTTTTCATTAAGAATACCTTATTTGATGCTGATGGTTTCTCATACATCTTGGCCAACTTATCCATGACTCCCTTGGTAGTATTTTCATCAGAGATGTTGAAAGCTACGATGGCTCCCAAGCACAGCCTCACAGTACCCAATGTCTTTCTATCAAGGAGACTCCACTCCTCATAAGACATAGATGAAGGTCTCTCTGTTTCCCCCTCAAGAGGTAAGTAAAGATCCTTCTGGTACAAGTAATTCTCCATCTGCATCTTCCAGAATTGAAAGTTCTGGCCATTGAATTTTTGAACTCTAAACCTCCCTTCTTCCGCCATTGCTCCCACTTGATCCAAAAATTCTCTTTCGTCAAGTGCACCCAACAAAACAACCGCTCTAATACCATTTGTTAGAGTAAATCACTATATAAAATATAGAAAAGCAATTATAGTGTTTCAAACTTTAACAGCAGAATTAACAAAATAAGACAAACACACACGGAAGAAGAGACAACGATTTTAACGTGGTTCACCCAATGTGGGTTACATCCACCGAGAATATTCAGTCCTTCTTTCTCAATCCAAGCAATAAAGAGTTACAACCTACAACAAACATCTGCTGTAATTTCCTCTCTATATTTACAAGGAATCAACACAATAATTTTCATTGTATACTATGTTTTTCCTCACAACTATATATAAGAAAAAAATAGAAAAAAAACTGCTTTTCTTAATACATTCCAAGATTAACACTGAGTTCCCAACACCTAATTTTGGGATAAAAACAAAAAAACTTTCCCTGGCTGTCCTGTTGTAAATCCGAAAACTTTCTCTAGTAGACTAACAGACTGTAAATCTAGAAATTTTCCCTGCCTGTCTTGCAGTAAATCCAAAAACTTTCTCTATTTAACCTCCTCATAATTAGGCTCCATTCCTAACAGATACCTCCACTCCAAATCGGAAAAATATGCTAAGAGTTGTTCGAGTTTTTGTTTTAATATCGTTACACACAATGAATAACAATTAAAAATAATTAAAAACATTGAATTCACAGTTCGTCTTTATAACCACCATTACAGTATTTTGCGTTGTCTATATCGAAAACCGTCACACAATTCTTTGTATAGTTCGTCCCTATAACCACCATGCATGATTATTTTAAAACTTTTACGATGTTGAAAGCACTAGGAAAGGAACAAGTGATCAGTCCGACGAAACTCGAGATTTGAACTTTAGACCTCGACCCCTTAAACTTTAAATATTAACCAAAAAAAAAAAAAAAATTAACTATAGATTATTATTTAAATCCCGAATTCGCATGCGTATTTTGATTTCTTTAAATTGTCATATTAAAATAATTTATTATTAAAATTTAATGTATCTATAAATAAAATATTTGCATCCATTGATTAAAAGGAAGACGAACATAATTCACGTGTGAACATACGGCAGAAAAGGGTAAAAATAAGAATAATTTTAGTGTTGATACCTCCACTCCAAATCGGAAAAATATGCTAAGAGTTGTTCGAGATTTTGTTTTAATATCGTTACAAACAATGAATAACAATTAAAAATAATTAAAAACATTGAATTGGTAATGACCATTCGTCATCAACGTGGGCCTCTCTCATGGCTAACAACGTGGAATTTTCAAAGTGGCACTATAGTCTTTTCCGGAATTTAGAAATGTAAAGTCACAATAAAACAAACACACATAATAAATAATATATGTGGCCTGTCGCGGGGTGGCAACTTGGAATTTGTAACCGTCGCTTTACCGACCTTCATTTTTTTTTATATTGAACATCGTTTACAAATATTACCTTTCGTTTCAGCAAAAGGAATCCACTCACAATCACATGGATGATAATAACTAGACAACTGCCATTACACCAAATACTACTCGCCTATCTACCTTCATTTGACTTTTATAATCCTTAAAATATAAAGTCACGTTCTTAAATATTATAATATAATAGAAAAATTACTTACCTTTTAAATATTACAAGCACATAATAAATATAATATATAGCGTGTCATAGAGTGACAATAGTTATTTTTGAATTTAATTTTTTTTAAATATGAATTTAAAAACATACATATTAATGTGGTGGTCTAATAAAAATATATATTTTTTAACTTTTAAATATTCAAATGTAATATAAATTCCTTGTACATATAATATAAAATAATTTTTAATGTTTAGGAAAGTGTAATTCATATAAGATAATCTTTATAAAAAATATTATTTATTTAATATTAATTTATTTAATTAAAAGTATATAACATTAAATTTTAACTTTCAAACTCTTAATTAAAATTTTAAAATCTTACTATTAAATAAATAAATAAATTTAAAATTTATTTTCATATTTATATAAAAATTATTAACAAAACTATCTTTAACATATATATACACTAAATTTCATATAAAAATAAATTATTTTCAAATTTAAATAAATATATTATTTTTTGAATAAATTTAACAACAAGAACTTTCTAAATGGTAGGTAGTGCCATGCTTAAAACTTTCACGCCACCCAAGCCCTATATTATATTTATTATGTATTTGTAATATTTATAATGTAAGTATCTTTTTTATTTTATTATAATATTTAAGAACATGTTAAAATATAATGGTTAGGTTACTTTATATTTCTAACTTTATTGAAGTAGGTAATATAAAATTTGAAAATTTAAAGTTATATTATTTTTTTATATTGAACATCCTTTGTAAATATGTACAAATATCAGCACTTCTTCGATAATGATGATAATTACGTCGATAGGCGTCCTACAATGGCAGCCAGGAAGGTCAGCAAACAATATTAATATTTTATTAAAAAAGTCGACATTAAGAAAATTATCTGCGGACATTTACGATGGATTTAAAATATTTAAAAACTAGCTTACATATATAAAATATATATATATATATATATATATATATATATATATATATATATATATATATAAACGCCGAGAGTTATCAATCTTGCGGCTATCTATTACACCCCTAAGAAATGAGATTGACGCCTCGAGATTGATAACTCTGAGCGTTTATAGATATATAGTTTATATATCTAAGCTAGTAACTAGGCAACTGCCATTATACCAAATGCCATTAGATAAAGTTATATTATTTAATATGTATGTTTGGGTCACGAGGACGTAATTAAAATCTTTCTTTCATTCATTTATTAAATTCAAATGAAGTAAGTAATATCAAGTTTAAACATTGTATTATGTATGTTTGACTTTACATTTTTAAATTAAAACGAATATGGAAATTAACTGAAGGTAGATAAAACCAATTCCAAGTTATATTATTTATTATGTATGTTTGACTTCGCTTTTAATGAAAATCAAATGAGGGTAGAGAGGGCCACATTGAAAATTACAAGTTACTAACTATGAGACAACAAAGATTATGGAAGTCAAATTAAAGTAGGTAGCACCACTTTGAAACTTTCGAGTTGCTACCTATAAAACAACAAAAAAAAATAATGAAAATTAAATGAAAGTAAGCAGCACCAAAATTCCGCGTTGCCAGACAACACGTTGCTATATATGAGACATCCATGTTGCTATCTATGAGATAGGCCATTAAAATTATTTTCTTAAACTTTTTTAGTTAGAGTTTTAAAGTTTTATTTTTAAATAAATATATAAATTTAAGTGTATATTTTATTTTTATATTAAAATTATTAAATTTCATATAAAAAATAAATTAATTTTTAAATTAAATAAATACTATTATTTTTATATGTAATTTGAATGAGTTTAGCAATAAAAAGACTTTTAAAATTTAAATCCTTCTATTAAAACTAAATCTTAAAAAAAAATTCCTTAGAATCCGATATTTATATTAAAATTTATTGATTTTAAAGTAATTTTTTTTTAAATTATTTATTGTTATACATTTGCATATTTTTTTCTTAATTCAATTATTTACAACTTCATATTTCTGTCATTGCTATACTTTTCCATAATTTTTTCTTAATTCAATCATTTACGACTTCAAAAATAATGGTTAGGAGCCAGATTTTAAGCTATCGTCTCCGCTTGCCATATTTATTGATAAATATCTTCCCCGCTTAATATTTAAAAGCTGAAATTTTCTTCATTTGCAGGACGCGTTTTTATCGAATCCGTCGACACGGAAACGTATGAAGGAGTCAACTCTCTTCCGCCAAGTTTGGTTTTAATTTCAGGAAGCGTTTTTATCGAATCCGTCGACACGGAAACCAATGAAGGAGTCAACTCTCTTCCGCTAAGTTTGGTTTTAATTTCAGTCTTGAGTATAATATTTTTCGAAAAACAATTATAACAATGTTCCTACATTAAACTTTAATTCCAGAACTATTCTTGACGAAACATCTCCAGGAAAGCCAGCTGCAAGCAGATGAAGAACTTTAACTGTACAATTTTCATGATTGTGAACATCCAAGCCTTCTTTCTCTTAGCCGTGTGTCAACAAGGTACGATATTTTTCTGGGCATGCAAATAACTTATGTTTACATCTGTTTGCTTTCTCTAAACAAATTAGGCGTTTTCATGTCCTGATCTCACAGGATTCTTGAATATCAACTGCGGCGGTGCCCAAAACTCTACCGATTCTGAGAGGAATATGTCATGGATTGTGGACAACAACTATGTAGATGTTGGCCTTACTGTAGTTAACGTTTATAACTCGAGTGTCCCCTACCACATGCAATCTTTGCGGTACTTTCCAAAGCCTCTCAATAAATCTTGTTATATGTTACCTGTGAGCCCAAACGTGACCTATTTGTTACGATTGTGGTTTCTTCCTGGGAATTACCTTGGAAAGCAAGAGCTTCCAACCTTTAACGTCTCTCTGGAGACGGAAGATGTGCTTTTTCTGGAGACTCGATCCATCAAAGATGCAGAAACTCCAACTTGGACAACTGAAAAGATCTTGATGACTTCAGGTGACAGTCTATACGTATGCTTCATTCGAACATCTGATGGTAGCGATCCCTTCGTAAACGCAATTCAGCTGAGGGTTCTTTCGACTGAGATGAATGCCGGATATATAAAGGCGGGAACAATATTGAGTTCGGTATCCAGATACAATTTGGGTGCAAACTCCTCAGATATTATCAGGTATTGATCTTGTTCTGGATTTTCTGTTGTCTTTAAGATTGAAGCCTTGGATAACAAATTGTTTTCTAATCAGGTACCCTGAAGATCAATTCGATCGCTTCTGGGAGTCCGACAGCTCCGTCGCAATATATAATAGAAGTCTTGTTCGAATGGGGAGCACAGATAAGATAATTCATGTCGAGTATACTACGTCTGCCCGTATGTTCCCTCCTAATGCGGTGACGTGTACGGCGATAGTTGCAAAACCGGGAGTGAACCAATTGCGCCTCAATCTGTGGAATCGAGAGTTCGAGTCGATAGTTGCCATGTATTTTGTCGAGGTCGAAGCCCTCAACGCTTCTGAAACAAGGATGTTTGAGGTTACAGTCGGCGATCGTGATACTGGTGCTTTAACTGTGGGGAGAAAAGGATACCTGACTGAGGATCTGGTGCAATGGTTTGACACCCAGGCGCGCAAAATAGAGATCTTGCTCGATTCGTCTCAATGGTTCAATGGCCATGGGCCTCTCATAAGCGCTGTCGAGCACTACAACAGAATCCAAACCGAGACGGCAACTTTTCTTGAAGACGGTACTATGATAATGTCTTTTTTTAACCTATCCTATCATAGGATGATGAATTAAAGTCTAATGTGTTGTTATCCTACAGCGAGGTCACTTCTGAATATTAAAAGGGATTTTGGTATCAAGGACTGGATATCTGATCCTTGCTTTGGTGTTGCGTGGAACGGAATCAGCTGCGACAATAGCAGCCCAGTTCGAATATTGGAATTGTAAGTTTGCACAGCTTTGTGGATTGAGGACTTGGAAGGAAAACCCAGATGAAACTGACGATTAACTGCTTTTATCTGCTTGTATGGATCTAGAGACCTGTCTGGAAGGAATCTATCAGGACCTCTGCCGAATTTTTGCAACTTAACGAGACTGCGGAGCTTGTGAGATCTGCGTAGACGCATGAATTTTCGTTTCTAAAATTGATTCATTTTTTCAAATTCTGCCATAAGCCGGTAATTTGCCAACATGTAACTCTTCTATCTTCCTTTTCGCTGTCTCAGACGTCTTCAGAACAACAGGTTGAGCGGTGTCATCCCAGATTGCCTATCTCAATTCACTAACTTAAGAGAACTGTACGTAATTTCTTTCCACTTGTCTGCTTTACATGTAGACTTTTTTTCCTTTGTTAAACTATATCGTATCTAAGATCAAAGAGGATATTTAAAATTTAACCTGTTCACAGCAACAATCTTCCAGTAAATCTTTGTTGGTAGTTATATAAAATTAAATTTGTGTTGAAGTTTGCGATTCATTTCTGTGGTACAGCAATATTGAGAACAATAACTTAAGCGGACCCTTTCCCGAAGGACTTTTGAATATGACTCATTTGTCCATGAGGTAACCATGCCATACTTTGTCGCATCGAATCTAAAGGAATATTTATTTCCATCTAACCTGTTTGTTTTTGTAAGCTTGTTTCTATAATAAAATTAATAGAATTTCATTGAAGAGATTATATTGCTTTTCCAGGTTGTCTGGGAACCCCCTTCTCTGTGAGAGTCAACCACATGTATGCGACCGTAATGAGACGCAGGCTCACAAGGACAAGAAGGTTAAGAAGGAGGTCATTGTTGGAGCAATAATTGGAGCCGTCCTCGCCTTTTTATTAGCCTTGATATCGATAATTATCTGCAGTAAAATATACTGTAAGAAACGAAAAAGAGTGGATAGGAATGCTCAGAGAAGTAAGTAGATCACCCTAGATATCTTTAAATCTAAAAGGTCGTACGAGAACGTCTCTGGCTTTTTTCTCTGCTGTTTCATTAGTGGAAGGCAAATTGCAGGTACAAGTTTCTTATCCGTGAAGGTGCCGAATCCTACACGGTGTCGTCCATTTAGTCTAGCAGAGATTGAGGCGGCCACGAAGAATTTCAGCCACAAAATTGGAGAAGGGGGTTTTGGGAGTGTGTACTTTGGCAAGTTGCATGCTGAGAAAAAAGTGGCTGTAAAAGTTCTCTCAGCAACCTCCAGACAAGGAGTGGCAGAATTCTTGAATGAGGTAATGTGAAGGCATAAATCTGTCTCAGTTGTTTGTAATGTTTAAAATTATTGGGATTGGGCAGTGGAGATAAATTTGCAAGGATGAAGTGAGTAGCGCTTGTGTTTATGAGCAGATTGATCTTCTTTCGCAAATGAATCACAAGAACTTGGTGTCTTTGCTTGGATATTGCAACGTCTCCAAACAACTTATGCTTGTCTACGAACACATGGACGGAGGATCACTCAAGGACCATCTTTATGGTGGGTTAGTACTTCAAGTTCAGATAATTTGGGTAATTAATGTGTGAGAGGGAGACAGACTAATCAATCACAAACTATATTTGCAGGTTCTTTGGCCGACATTTCACGATTGGATTGGAAATCTAGGTTGCGAGTAGCTCTAGATGCAGCAGAAGGTAGTAACTTAGAATTCCTTCTTATATCTTTTTTCTAAAAACCTGTAATGAACACAAGGTCATATCCCTTTGCTTTTGTTAGTAACTTATACTTGCTTCTTATGTCTTTCTTCTAAAGACCTGTAATGAACACATGGTCATATCCCTCTGAAATTGTAATCCTGACATCTAAATTATTTGAAGGACTGGAATACCTACACGTGAGGTCAACACCAAAAGTCATTCACAGGGACGTAAAGAGCTCAAACATTCTTCTGGATCACAATATGAGGGCAAAACTGGCAGATTTTGGGCTGTCCAAAATTCTCGCGGATGATACATACTCTCAAGTTTCCACCGCAATAAAAGGAACATTGGGATACTTGGATCCGGAGTAACGTACCTTCTTCCCTATTTTCTTATGCTTAAAAAAAATGGTTAAAAATAAGCTGAGTACTTACGTCGCATCATCCACCAATCAATTGTTTTCGATTATTAGCTAAACTAGTTTCAATTATTTATATAAAAATTCTCTAACTATTTTTTTTTGTCTCAAAGATCATTTAATTAGCATATAACCCTTAACAATGACTAGCTGTATCCCTTTAATTCTCACCCATAATTTTTTTTATTTTTTAATGAAATTTTGATAGGGTCTTTAAAGCAGTTGTAACATTTAAAAAAAATATATTATTAGGTCTCAAACCATTTACTTTTAGTTACATTAAGCTATATAAAATATTTGGTGTTATTGGATTTGAATCTTGGTATGGTTGCATTATCCATATGTCTCAACTATTGAAGGGAGGCTTCTTGGTTCACCTATAAATTTTTAGACAAATCATTTTTAAAATTTTATAATGTTTTTTTTAGCCTAGTTTTACTTAAGCTATTCTAAAAATATTTCTAGTAAAAAGTTCATTCTTTCACACTTAGAAATACTTATTAAATAATAATAAAGGATGGATACTCTATAAGGATTCTTATATAGTATTTATAAAGTTAATAATATATTAAACGACCATGAATTTATTGTTATACTAAACTATTGACATGATAAAAAAACATTCATACAACAACAAATAACATACTAATTTAGCTTGAGAAACACTTTAGGACCATGAATTTATTGTTATACTAAACTATTGACATGATAAAAAAACACTCATACAACAACAAATAACATACTAATTTAGCTTGAGAAACACTTTAGGATGAAAACCCACGAATGAATCATTAAATATTTATATTTCATGTTTGAGAAACACTTTAGGATGAAAAACCACGAATGGATCATTAAATATTTATATTTCATGTAAAACAAAGAGATTTTTTTTTTAATTGAGTAAATACTTCTTATACATATCAGCCATGGGGGTTGAACCCAGGTCACATCACGGATAATGCAAGTGGCGTCATTGCCGATAGACCACACTACAAAACAAAGAGATTACAAGAGTTGTAATTATTAATTTGGACTTCATGCAGATGTACATTCTTCAAGCCCTTATTTATAGCTTAACATAATACCTTTGAGTTGTATCCTTGCTTTATTATTAACGAGATAACTTATCCCTATTTCTATTTTTCCAAATCCCCCTTCTCCTTACCAGTTTTGGTCCAAATAAGACTCATTTAACCTCTTCTTCGAGATATGGAAATCAAAATTGTATCTCTTTTTTATTGAACTTCTTCCCAAGTGTATAACAAAAATGTTGATGATTTATAATTCTTTCCCTTGCATATATTTCTTTTAACACTTGTTCAAATCATTTTTAGGCCATCTTACAGGTCAAAATTATTTTTTATGCTTTTGAAGGTCTAAAAAATGAATTTTGAGCTAAATTTTTATAATCACATGCATGATCATGTCAATAAATTTTGTCTTATTTACATCTCTTCAGATAAAGAAAATAGGACTATATAAAATATTGATTACCACTTTAATTGGTTTAAAAGAACTATAGTGGAATGAATTTTAAATCATATATAGGACACTTTGACAATAATAAATTAGTTTAGACATGATTTCACAAAGTTATACCCAAAATGGTGCTCACTAGATTTGACTATTGTTTTTTTTTTGAACAAGAATCATTTGAAAGGAACTCATATGAAATTTCATTTAAATCAAACTACATTTGAAAGAAATATGACAAAAATGCAATGTTGTTCTACTTTGTATACTTGTCAAGTCACCATCACTTAATCTTCCTCGATGTTAAAGTTTCATGATCCCAAGTGATTTGCTATAAATCCATATAGATTACACCTCACAAACAAGAGGGAATTTTATCACCAAAATATATATTTTTAATTAGCTATATGAGACTAAAATACATACCAAATATATTGCATCATGATCACATAATGGTGCTACAATAACTTGGATATTATGCATGTATCACTTGACAAGATTCAAACTCATATCTCCTCCTTCTAATTCAAGAAATTTAAGTAGATGAGCTAATGTCATTTTATATTAAAATATTATCTTTATATCTATTTTCTAATTAATTTTTCTGAATTTGCTTAATTTATGAAGGTATATTTTTCTAAATGAAGTTATTCTTCCATTTTTCTAACAAGAATTGGTTCTTGCACTTTTTGATATCTTGGAAATATCTCATGTTACTATGGATAATCCCACAACTAGTTTCTATTCTCTTCAATATTATCTTCCAACTATCATCTACCACTTTTTTTGTTTTGGCACAATTTGTTTTGCAACTGGTTTTAGCATTGTTTCCTCTTGTTTTCTTTAGAGTCACTAAGGGTGTACAAAAATTTCAATCCATCCATAATCTCTGACTAATGTGGCATCCAACCATATTAAATCTTCAATATTTGCACGAAGGATCTTGGGTTTTACCTTTTTTTTTACCTACACTCATATTGGAGGTTTTTACTACACTTGATGAAATTTTACTTCCAATGGACAATGAAACATTAATTATTCACTTCACAAAAAATTATCATATTTAAATTTATTATTCTTGCCCCTCCTAAATCATTTTTTATATACTTATATCTATTTTGGTAAGGGTAATCTATGTGAGGCTAGTTTTTTTTTCAAAATTGCTCCTTACAAACTTGATAACAAGCTTGATTATTCTAATATAAATTTATTAAATTTACATAAAAACCTTTCTTCCTTATAAAACCATCTATTCATTGATTCTTCCAATGTTATTTTTTATCTAAATCCATTTAAATACAAGAATACTAAGGCATTTACCTTGTAAATTTAACTATTATAGCCCAATGTACCCTATATCATTAAGCATAAGAAAAGTGACATGTTAAGAAAACATTACAACTTTTCAATATTTTGATTGACAACCTTTCAATGTTCCTTTAGAATATTATGAAAGATTTTTTTTTTTTATCATCATAATGTTTGTAGTTAAATTTGTATCAATAATATAGTTCATGGGTCTAGGTGGATTGGTAAGTTGGGGCGCTTATCGAGTGGAGACCTAGGTTCCAATCCCACGGGCTTGCCCATGCATAGATAGTAGCCCAGATCTGATTCCTCTGAGTGGTGCGCCAGATTGATGACGACGGTGCAACCCCTGTGCATCCGACGGTCCCCATCTCACGCCGGGTTACCATGTATCGAGACGGTGGAAGTCGTGGGAGCCTTCGTAGATAGTTTGAACCCTACCAGTTGTGTTGGTAGTTACTAAAAATCGTGATTGTAACCATTGCTTCTATATACCAAAAAAAAAATTTGTATCAATAATATAGTAAAGGTGTAACACTTTTCTATGGTAACCAACATAATTTCAAAAATACCATTATTTCCTAGTCTTTTAATTTCCCTCTCTACTCCCTTGACAATAATAATAAACAAAAATGTTAACAAAATATATCATTTTTTCATTTCTATATAGATAACAAAAGATCCTTCTATAAGTCTACTAAAAAGAACTAAAGATACTAAGATGGTGGAAAATTACATCATTTATTACTTATCTCTATAAAAAATTAATAAACTAAAAATATTCTATATCTTGTCCTACTAGTCATATAATGTTTCCATGCATGATATGAGATTCTCACTAATTGTTTATTTTTAATTGTGAATTCTAGTAATTTATCAAGAGCTAAAATATTATCTATAATCTACTTGCCTTCTAAAAAATATTCTTGACCCTCATATATAACTATAGGAATAATGACATTTGATCTATTCACTCTCCTTAGATATGATCTTATTTAACTATATTCCAAAGTGTAGTAGATTTATAATTATCAAGAGAATATGTTTTTAACAAATTTACTTTATGTCAACTTATGTTAAATATTTACCAAATAAATTGGATTATCTTTCACTATTGATGAATTTATTATTTTTGTTATTTGAAGGTATCTTCGTATGAATAAATTGACAGAAAGAAGTGACATATATAGCTTTGGAATTGTTTTGCTGGAGTTGATATGTGGTAGGAAGCCAATCAAGGAAGATCTAATTGAAGAAGAACAATATATTGTTGAATGGGTTAGATGATCCAACACAACCTCTAACAATATTTGAAATGTTTTATTTCTTTAATTTGATTTATACTATATTTAAATAGACCAAATAATGATGATTGTATTATTTTATCTTTTTGTAGGTCATGCTCCATGTAGATTCCACTGAAGAATCACCTCGACAATTAACAAATATTATCGACAAAAGATTGTCCATGTCTAATGATGAGATGAAATCCTTTCACCACTTACTTGATATATCCATTAGATGTATCCAGAAAGAAGGATCTAAGAGACCAACTATGAGTGAAATTGTAACACATATGAAAGAGACTATGAGTATGATAGAACGTAAAGACACTAATGAACGACATATAGAGAGATTATGCTTAACAGATTATAGTTCTAGCATACTTTATGTTGGTAGATAGTATTAAAAGACTCAAAAGTAAACATGATGTTAAAACTAAAGCCAAGTTTAACTTAATCTTCCTAGAGTCAATGGGAAGAATATTCATATGATGGATAAAATATTATGTAAAATAATTTTTAAATTTATTCTCTTGTTTAAATTTATTAAATGTTATTTAGCTAGATTTAGGTAATAATAACTATCTTGTATTATCATTTTAATAGTTCATGTTCCATGTAGATGCAACAAAATTTTATCCTTGATAACTAATAGAAGTGAGTGATAAAAGGTTATCCATGTACTTTATATCTTTTTATCTTTTACATAGTTTTCATAGTATTAGGGATTCATGAGATGACATATATATGAAAAAAATTGTCATTGTAATAGAACCTTGTAATGAGAAATATATGAATCTATTTATTTTGGCATAATATAAATGCTATATGCTTCATTTAGGGTTTTTTTTTTTAGCATAATTATTTAATATATAAGTTTAACAATAATATAATATTTATATTTTTCTCATTATTTTTGTTAATAAAAATCTATCTGATTTATAAATGATATCTTCCCTTTCTCCTTTCTTCCATTGAACATTCATGGTATACAAAGATTCAACTAGACTTTTATCTGGAGCACAGAAAGAACACACACATATGACAAAAGATGAATGTAAAGGATAAATTTTAAACAATTTGAATATTATAATCATAAACATTACTAATAAGAATAAAAACCTTTCAAGCATGAATTATACTTGGTTTTTATTATGGTCTAGCCTAAGACATTGTAAGAATATTTATAATGGTAAAAAGAAGGTTAGAATATCTAAGGGTTTTCTATTATTAATTTTAGTTTTTGAATTTCACTTATGGTCAAACTAAATATACACATAGGATGTATAAGATGTAGACCATTAAATTATGTAAAAATATAGGCATATTATCAGTTAAGTCATTTTCTTATGTTTCTAGACATCATTTTAAATATGCATTTATTTGGATCAAATGCGATGTTTAGTTGTCCTTATTATCTTGATAAGTATATTTTACAATATATTTTTGGTAGACATTATAAATTCATGGTATTCAATTGATGATTTATCCAAATGATAAATATAAAAAGGAAGATACATGGTTGTCGCACCATTCAAAAAATGTACACAAGATAATAGTAAAAACTAATGAAATAACATGAGATAAATTTATAAAAATAAAATTATAAAAACACAAAAGAAATTTGTTACTAAAAAAAAATAAATAAGAGGAATATATATATATATATATATATATATATATATATATATATATATATATATACAACTAATATGCACAATTATCTATAAGAATTAGTACTATATTGTAATAGCATTTTCATAAAGATAAAATAGAGGTGATGTTTATGAGATTGATGGATAGTGGTTTGAGATGTAACTTCTTTCTAGATGTCATCGTATGTAAACAATTTATATAATGAATATAAATGTATTAAGCACTTGTTGTGGCTGATCCACAACACACCCCAAAATTGGAGACCCACATTTTTTGCATGCTTTCAAAAGGAATCTCAGTGACCCAGATGCTAAAAATCAAGAAAAAGGGGCAAAAATGCACAAGTATGAAAAAGTGTCACGAAATCGCGACATGTTGCTCCGTCGTTGGCAGAAATGAAAAAGTGTTGCGAAATCGCAACATGTTGCTCCGTCGCGGCCGAAAATGAAAAAGTGTCGCAAAATCGTGACATGTTGCTCCGTCACTAGCAAAAAAGAAAAAGTGTCGCGATATCGCGACATGTTGCTCCGTCGCTGGCAGAAATGAAAAAGTTTCACGATATCGCGACATGTCGCGTTTTCACGGCCCAGGCAAGCGGGAGGAGGCATTGACCGAAAATTGTCGCGATTTCGTGACGTGTTGTGAAATCACGGGCCATAGAGGAGAGAGAAAGATAGAATAGAAAAGCATAGCGAAATCGTGACATGTCACAAAATCATGGTCAAAACAGTCAAACGGGGCACGAAGCAGAAAATTGTCGTGAAATCATGACATGTCGCAAAATCGCGGTCAAAACAGTCAAACAGGGCATGAAGCAGAAAGGCGTAGCAATATCATGACAAAAAATTAGCAAAGGGGCACGAAATGAAAAAACGTCACGATTTCGCGACAGGTTGCGCCCTCACAGCTCAAAACAGAAAAATGTCGCGATATCGCGACATGTCACGTTTTCACGGTGAAGACAAAGGAACGAAGCTGCATGCCTAAGGACGTCGTGATTTACATAGGGCCGTTATAGAACGTGCACAGGAAGAACAAAACACGTGGCATACAGGTGTCAGGGTTACAGAAGCGTTACATGAAACCAAAAATATCAAACTTTTTGACATCGAGCATGAATTCAAAGCAACGAAAAGGTGAGAATACGAAACGATGTGTTCTGGGAGGTGAAATGAAGCAACGCAGGGCGAAACAGAGAGCCACGCCAGAAAGTGTAAAATCAAAAGCGTAGATTGATACAGGGGTTGGAAATTGCTGCTAGCAGAGTTGTAGAGATAAGGGCTGCAAGCCATTCTGGGCCTGCACTTGGAGCAATTTCCTTCATTTGTTTTGGATTTGTTAAACCTGGAACATTCTGTCATTGTAACTGATATATTATTTTAAGGCAGAAATACAGAGAGTTGACATCTTATTGATAAGAAATAAGGAGTTATTATGCATGCAAGATTTAATGTTTTATCTTCCCTTTTAGATTTCTAGGCTTCTAGGTGAAGTTTAATGCAAATATTTTTGGTTGCTTCATGCGAATGCCTAAAATCTAAAATTACAGTAAAAACCCCAAAAACCCGCACCTAGCTTATTAGGATTGTGCGAATTTGCAGATTCAATAGGTTAGGTTGCATGTAGAAAACCTCATTATCTTTGGTTTTGTCAAATCGAGATGGCAACATTCTGGACGTAGTTTAGATTCATTTTCATTTGCATTTCTTTTATTTTCAATCCCTTATTTTATTTTCTGCATTTTAATTACTGTCATTCAAATAAATAACTGAAAGTCCATCAAAGCTCAAGATCAAAATAGATTCAGTTCTTAGATTTATTCACTTTGAGTCCATTGTAAATTCAAATTAAAGCAAACCATAGTGCCCCTTGTTAACATCCACTTGCAACCCTAAGGTATTCCCAACATTCAAATTAAACAACATCATTGATATACAAAGAGTTAGTATAACATGAACCTTGGAGAAATTATCTGTTGTAATTTCTTTGCAAGCAGAGGATTTTGGGACTCGGATCCTATCGGAGAGTGTGCTTTCACAATTGGGTGAAAACACCACTCAACAGATTGGCGCTAGAAGGAGGGCCTGATTGGTTTACTTTATTTTGATTTTCATGCATAAGTAATATCTTTTTGATTCGATTTTGAAATTGTATCTTAAATCTCACAAACGGCTAAACTACAACATTTGTTTTTGTTTCTGTTGCAGGAAATAATCGATGGTTTCATCAGGCAGGTTGGACCCACCACGTCGTATTGCGACTAGGTCCCAAACAACCGGGGAAACCATATTCCACGACCTTACACTCACTGGTACTCCCAAGAATAAAACCAAGCAAGTTGTAAGCTTACCAGTCACAAAAGACCTTTTTGCTCCAGGAACATCGAGTGGACCTACACCAGTAATATCAGTTGCCACTAGTGTTCCTATTGTCAGTAATATTTCCATTGCCCTTGTAGGGTTGTCTTCATCGATTTTGAGTCAAATGGCTCAACCTCCAGCAGCTCCTTGGTATGGAGCTAACAATATTCCTTTGAACATTGCAGGGGATATCCATGAAATCCCCAAGAACATAGAATTTTTTTGCCTAAATACAAACCGAGATGGCCCAAGAATAGCGGAAGAACATATCCAAGCCTATAGGGATTTTTTAATAAGGCTGCAAGTCCAACATGAGGATGTGGCTTGCAGACTTTTCACCATGAGCTTAGATCCAATAGCATATGAATGGTATATATGCTTACCTACTGGTTCAATCACTTCATGGGTGCAAATGGAGAACGCCTTTTTCAATCAGTTTAGGTCACCTTTGGATCCCGCAACCATTTACAATCAATTCATTACATGCAAAAGGGGCCAGGGTGAGCCTATCAGAACATTTAATCAAAAATTCCAAAAGTGCTATAATAGAGCAGTTCAGCAGTTTGCCATCGATCCCGCAGTGGCTTTGTAGATATATTTTGGGGCCTTGGATCCCATGACAACCATGTTTGCGAGATGAAATACTCAAGTTACCATGCTTGCTTTAGCCTATAATGAAGCCATGACCATCGAGCAGCAAATGACACCACAGGGCTACAGATTTCCCCAGATGCCTATGATGGGACAATATGCTCCATATGGTCAAGCTCCCTTGGCAAATAAGATCATGGCACCGCAAATTCCAAGCATGAATGCCTTCCCATATCAGCAACCATATCCACCAGCACCTGCGTATGCACCCATTCCAATCCAACCAATTACATCCATTCCACCTGTTCTCGCATTTTTGTAGAATAGTCAATCGACTATGCAAGGAACCAACCAAGTTAATTCTTAGGCTATAGTTCCTTTCCCAAATCCAACTCCGATTCAAGTTTCAATCCATATGAGAATCAAATTCCTCAAAACCCGACCCAAATTTTGAATCAAGACCCCACCAATTACGCAAATCCAACGGGGGTTAACAACAATGTGATTCCACCGAAGGAGATTTATTCAGAGATCGAAGAGCTCAAGAAAATAGTTCATAAACTGAGCAATGAAATGGTTCAAAAGCAGAAGTATGAATCCCATGCCCCTCACTCAAATCAAAATTTTAATAATAGAGGGAGACATTGGAACATAAAGCCAAACAATGGGGGAGTACCCGCTCCCATTGCTAATCAACTAGATACTTCTGTAGGACCTAGTCAATCCAATTCCCTTTTGAATCTTTCAGATTTGGCATGGGAAAGAGGGTGTAGGTTGCACAACACAAAAGAACACAATGAGAGGAATTGTCCTGAAATTGCTAGATACACTCATTGTCTTCAGGCCCAAGTTGATGATTTGGAACTGGTATCAAATGAGGGTTCATCGCAACATCAAGATGATAACATTATGGTGGTAGAAACTTTGTACCATCAAGAAGGTGAGAGTGAGGAAGAAGAAGACAAAATTTTGGAACAGGAGGTGCAAGATTTTCAAAATTTTAGAAAGGGGAATCATGGATACCATTTGAGAAGTAAATCTAAAGCCCCTAAAACCGCATCAACACCTCCAAACAACTCTATTCTTCCTCCCGATACTAAGGCAGATAATAATCCTCCTCCTCCACTCAGAAGAGAAATGTCTAATGACGTGCAAAAGACAGTCAAATCTGAAAAACCAAACTATGACATAGTGGAGGATCTAAAGAAGTCCAAATCTAGCCTTTCGTTCTTGGATGCGACTAGATTGCCTGGCCAAAAGGAGGTGTTGATAAAGGCTCTGAAATCACCTGATCAAATGTGGAAGGGAAAAGGAGTTGAGTCCCATCTGATTTTATGAAAAGAGAGACAGGATGTCCCGCCATTCTTATTGACTCTGAGAATTGCAGGTAAGAATTTGCATAACTGTTTGGTGGACATGGGTGCCACGAGCAACCTCATGCCTTGGAAGATATGTCAAATGCTAGGTCTGCAACCTGTTTCATCCAAATGCAAGGTCTTGCAATTGGACCGATCAGAGGTAAATGTGGTAGGGACCCTATATGATGTCAAAATTCAATTAAATTTTGAACCCAGGGTCCAACAGGTTGTCGACATTTTGGTTGTTAATATCCCAAGTAGATATGGAATGCTACTTGCAAGGGATTGGATGAAAAATTTGAATGGCTATTTTTCAACAGATTGCTCACATATGTGGCTACCCTGGAAAGGAATTGCAAATCAAATCAGAGTGGAAAATGAACCGAGGCTTAAAGAAATCATAATAGAATTTAACAAGCCGAATGAAGTTCAATTTTCTGAGCCAAAACTAGGGGTTTATGCACTTGATATTGAGGAAGCTACTGAAGAGCCCAAAAAGGAAACATGTCATGGTGGCTCTTCTGAGGAAAATGATTGCACATGGTTGCTCAGGTTTGATGGATCAAAATCTAGACAGGGAGCAGGAGCTAGAGTCGAGCTCACTGGTCCAAGAGGTAAACCATTATTAGCTGCCTATAGATTGCAATTTCCTTGCACAAACAATGTGGTAGAATACGAAGCATTGATCTTTGGTTTACGTCTAGCATTGAGCAAGCAAGTTAAATGCTTGAAGGTATTGGGAGATTCTGAGCTAGTAGTCAAGCGGATCAAAGGACGAGTATACATGCCGTGACGGAGAGTCGAGCCTTTATAGAACTAGGGTTATGGACCTTATTGAGGAATTTGATGCATTCAATATAGCCCTTATTTCTAGAAAAGGAAACCGAATAGCAGACTCTCTTGCAGTCGTCGCGGGCATGTTAAATCCGGTTGACATAAAAAGGTATAAAAAGTTTTCCATTGAATTAGTTCCTTGTCCATCAATACCCGATAATGTCAACAATTTCCAGGTTTTTGAAAATGACAGACACATCTTCAAATTTGTCACGAACTCGGGTATTTTTGAAAATCAGGTGATTGATGAGGAGCAAAGGTGGCAAGATGAAATAGAAAATGAGAGTGAAACCGCATGTCAATCCAACAAAATACCTAAAGACATGGTTTCATTGGAGAAATTTTTTGACGTGGGATACAAGACCAAAAAAGGAAAAAGGGTCTCACTCCCCAAAGATGCATGTGATTCAATTAATCTAGGGAGTGCAGACAATCCAAAGGAGGTGTACATTGCAAAGGCATGTACAGATGAAGAAAGGAGCAACATAATACAGGCATTGAAGCATTACATAGATTGCATTGCTTAGAATTACAATGAGCTGAAAACGTACAACCAAGACATCATCACACATACCATTCCTCTAAATCCGGACTCCAAGCCTTTTAGGCAAAGATAGCGAGTTGTTAACCCGCTATTGGAGCCCCTAATAGAAAAGGAGGTTAAAAGATTATTGGAAGCGAAGATCATATTTCCTGTTAGGCACTCAACCTGGGTTGCTAACCTCATTCCAGTAAGAAAAAAGAGTGGAGAGATTAGGCTGTGCATAGATTTTTGAAATCTTAATAAAGCCTCTCAAAAGGATAATTATCCATTGCCATCCATTGATGAAATTATACAAACGGTAAATGGATCTGAAATGATGTCTTTTCTTGACGGGTATTCTGGATACAACCAAATTCTTATACATCCAAATGACAGGATGAAAACAGCCTTCACCACCAAGTGGGGGACATTTGCCTACAAGAGAATGCCGTTCGGACTGTTAAATGCTGGTGCAACTTTTCAATGTGCCATGGATTATGCATTCAAAGGGCTCATAGGCAAATGTATCATCGTGTATGTGGATGATATTCCAGTATTCTCGAAGAAGAGAGAAGACCATGTCAAATATTTGAAGAAAGTGCTCCAAAGATGCAGAGAACATGGAATTTCCTTAAATCCAAAAAAGTGCATTTTCGGAGTAACAAAAGGAAAATTTCTTGGTCACATCATTTCAAAATAGGGCATATCCATCAAACCAGAAAGGATACAAGCTATCCAAAACTTGCCTCTCCCGGGTAGTAAAAAAGAATTGAGATATTTCTTTGGGCAGGTTAATTTTGTGAGGAAGTTTATCTCAAGCTTTGCTGAGATAGCCAAGCCTCTGAACAAAATTCTCAAAAAGGATGTAGATGTGAGATGGAACGAGGAAAGTAGGGTGGCCTTTCAGAACATCAAAGATGCCATTTCCAAAGCCCCTATCCTCATAAGTCCAGACTATTCCAAACCTTTTTATATTTATGCTTTCACATCAGAACACTCTTTTGCGAGTGTCTTGACCCAGAAAGGTGAGGATAGTGCAGAAAACCCCATAGCGTTTTTAAGTGCCCCTCTAAAAGATGCTCAATTAAGGTATTCCATCCTTGATAAGCAAATGTACGCACTTTTTAAAATGGTAAAAAAATTTAGACATTACATTGTGCACAGTAGAGTTATTGCCATCGTGCCTGACCCTACTATTAAGACCATGTTTTTATAGAATGAACTAGGTGAGAAAATAGGGAAATGGATTTCCACCATCCAAGAATTTGATCTAGAAATCCAACCTATGAAACTAGTTCGAGGACAGGGACTGGTGAAGGCGATCGCTGAAAATAATCCGCAAATAACATGCCAATACTCGAATACATAATATATTTCTAAGGATGACTGGTATGTTGATATTGTGCAATTTTTATTGAATGGTAAGTGTCCTTATAATATGAATTCAACCCAGAGAAGAGCTCTAAGGCTTAAGTCTGTCAATTATCTAATGAAATCTGGTGTTCTTTATAGGAAAAATCATGAAGGGATCTACCTGAGGTGCCTGAACAAAGAAGAAGCTGCCAAGGTGTTGCAGGAATTTCATGGGAAACATGGAACTGGTCATGGTGCGGCAAATGCTACAGCGCATCAAATCCTAAGAGCAGGATACTACTGGCTCCACATTTTCAAAGATGCACATGCCCATGTACGATCTTGTCATATTTGTCAAGTGGCTGCCAATAGAGAAAGAAATGCAGCCATGTCATTACAACCTGTAGTTGAAATGATACCATTTGCACAGTGGGGACTAGATTAAATTGGGGTCATTAACCCAAATTCTTCTGA
Source organism: Wollemia nobilis (assembly GCA_028583015.1). Taxonomy (NCBI): domain Eukaryota; kingdom Viridiplantae; phylum Streptophyta; class Pinopsida; order Araucariales; family Araucariaceae; genus Wollemia; species Wollemia nobilis. Next base: position 477,301 of record JAQPPZ010015480.1, read on the forward strand.
TTCTCATAAATTCATATTAACGACTACGAGACTCATCGTACAAGGTGGACGAAGCGATTCCTACTAAACATGCCACCAGAGACGTAATAAAATTCCTTGAGGACCATATTATAACAAGATTTGGAATGCCCGATTCTATTGTCAGTGACAATGGTAAAGCTTTTATTTCTACACAATTTGCAGATTGGGCATATGACAACAAAGTGAGCTTAAAGTTTGCATCTAATTATTACCCTCAAGGAAATGGTTTGGCCGAGTCTTCAAATAAAAATTTGTTGAACATCATTAAGAAATTGCTGGAAAAGAACCCTCGAGATTGGCACAGCCAATTGAAGTTTGCCCTTTGGGCAAATAGGACCAGAGTAAAAGAATCCATAGGGAATACTCCCTACCATTTGGTCTATGGGCAAGACCCGATATTTCCTGCAAATTTAAAGTTGCAGACCTTGCATTTCATACAAGAGTACTTGGGGACAGATGATCAAGTTGAAGCTAGGTTAAGTCATTTGCTGCACCTTGATGAAAAGAGAGAAGAAGCCATGAATCACATGAATAAACACCAAGAAGTTATCAAGAGATGGTTTGATGGAAGGGCCAAAATTAAGTCCTTCAGAATTTCAGATTTGGTATTACTATGGGACAAAAGACATGAGGAAAAAGGGAATCATCAAAAGTTTGATTGTCTTTGGTTAGGCCCCTATCAGATTTCAGAAACTCTCGGGAAAAGTACATTCAGGCTAAAAACTTTAGAGGGGAAGGATTTTATGTTACCGGTTAATGGGAAGATTTTAAAGCATTATTTTGGCCCTTAGGTTGTAAGAGTTTGATGTTATTCTTTTTGGTTTTGGTGGAGATTTTCAGATTTTGTTTTCATTTTTTTTTTTAGGATTGGTAGTTTAGTTAGGATTTTGGTTGTGGGTTTGATTTCAATTGACATGTTTTGTTTTTTTATATATATAAAAAAAAATATATATATAATAAAAATTGAGATGTCAACTTATGCTTAGGACTAGGAGAATATGAAATATTGGAATTGTCTTGTAAAAGCTCCACAAGTAACACAAACATTTTAAGTTATATCGTTTGAAACTTGTGATGCATGAAGTAGTCAGTTTTGTATGGCAAATATTTCATCTGCAATTCAAGAGATAATGCATTCATGTTACATCTCACTTTACATATACATTCCATCTTAGTTGCATATGCATATCAGGTATAAATCATTAAAGTGTGTCAAATCCTCTTAGGGTTGTGTTATAACATAAATATAAAAAAATCCTAAGGTTGGAAACTGAGTCTTGAGATGTCTAGAACCAAGCACATCTTATACACATTAAAAAGGATCTTGAGCAAAATGATAAAAACCTTGCTTGGAAGAAAAGGTTGGGCGAAAGAGGTTTTTCATGTCTATCCTATTATGCAACATGATCCTTAAAATAGTGGTTTTGACCACTTCCATAAAGCTTAAAGCCTAAAATCAAAGTAGTAAGGATAGGGTTAAATCCTCATCGAACTTAGGTTGAGGATCCAACTCCCCAAAGCTTTTATTTGACCTACATGGAGTAGTAAGGATAGGGCATAAATTCTCGTCTCGCTTAGGTTGAGAATCTGATTCCCCAAAGCTCTTATGTCTCATTTCATGATAAGTCTTGGATTGGAAGGATCGTACTACTTGTCCTCTGCAAAGGATGGGTAGTCATCCCCAAGGTCTAAGCAATAAATTAATATTTTCCATTTTTATCCAAAGCTTGGATTGGAAGGATTGTACTACATGTCCCTAGCAAGGATGGGTAGTCATTCCCAAGGTCCAAGAAGTAAAAAATTAATTTTTCCCATCTCATATTTATATTGGATTGGAAAGATCGTACTACTTGTCCTCTACAAAGGATGGGTAGTCATATCCAAGGTCCAAAGAAATGAAGATAAGTCTTGGATTATGGGGTTAAGTATGCCCATGCATGGCAACATGTCTTGTCTAAAAAAACAAGACCACTGATTGTCCAAAGGGTTAGACTAGCATGACCATTTCTTCCATAATTGGTTAAATTATTTTGCTCAAAGTGAGGTAATGAACTCTAAATTAGAATAGTAAGGATAGGGTTAAACTCCCATCTCGGTTAGGTTGGGAGTCTGATTCCCCAAAGTTCTGATTTCAAATTCACTTGCACATGGGTTCAAGATAGTAGGGACTCATAACCAACTTTGGGATATAATAAAGCAATTAATTAGTGGATCCTAAGAGGGTTTGGAAATCTTGAATGTTTGTACATGATACTAGAGGAAAGACTATGCATTTTATAAAAGCAAAATATCTTAGCATATTCATTAGGTTACACAAATCATTCACAATCTCACATATGCATTCATGTAAAACTGACAATGGAATGTTGATCAATTTCAAACGATAGGGAATGAAATTCATTGCACACACTCGAGCTAATACTTGATGATTCGATGATTCATGTACTTCGATCTTTGGGCATTCGTTTATATTGCTTATGTGCTAACACATGTTTTCGAGTTTATATATGTTTCCAGGTTGGGTTCTCACTAAAATGCTCAAGAGCATTTGACAGCAGAGTCGCCATTTGTTGTGGCTGATCCACAACACACCCCAAAATTGGAGACCCACCTTTTTTACATGCTTTCAAAAGGAATCTCAGTGACCCAGATGCTAAAAATCAAGAAAAAGGGGCAAAAATGCACAAGTATGAAAAAGTGTCACGAAATCGTGACATGTTGCTCCGTCGATGGCAGAAATGAAAAAGTGTCGCTAAATCGTGACATGTTGCTCCATCGCGGCCGAAAATGAAAAAGTGTCGCGAAATCGCGACATGTTGCCCCGTCGCTGGCAGAAATGAAAAAGTGTCACGATATTGCGACATGTTGCTCCGTCGCTGGTAGAAATGAAAAAGTGTCGCGATATCGCGACATGTCATGTTTTCGTGGCCCAGGAAAGCGGGAGGAGGCATTGACCAAAAATTGTCGCGATTTCGTGACATGTTGTGAAATCGCGGGCCAGAGAGGAGAGAGAAAGACATAATAGAAAAGCGTAGCAAAATCATGACATGTCGCAAAATCGTGGTCAAAATAGTTAAACGGGGCACGAAGCAGAAAATTGTCATGAAATCACGACATGTCACAAAATCATGGTCAAAACAGTCAAATGGGGCATGAAGCAAAAAGGCGTAGCAATATCACAACAAAAAATTAGCAAAGGGGCACGAAACAAAAAAACGTCACGATTTTGCGGCAGGTTGTGCCCTCACAGCTCGAAACAGAAAAATGTCACGATAGCGCAACATGTCGCATTTTCGCAATGAAGGCAAAGGAACGAAGCTGCATGCCTAAGGACGTCGTGATTTACATAGGGCCATTACAGAACGTGCACAGGAAGTGCAAAAACACGTGGCATACAGGTGTCAGGGTTACAAAAGCGTTACATGAAACCGAAAATATCGAACATTTTGGCATTGAGCATGAATTCAAAGCAATGAAAAGGTAGGAATATGAAACAATGCATTCTGGGAGGTGAAACGAAGCGATGCAGGGCAAAACAGAAAGCCGCGCCAGACAGTATAAAATCAAAAGCGCAGATTGATACGAGGGTTGGAAATTGCTGCTAGCAGAGTTGCAGAGACAAGGGCTGCAAGCCATTCTGGGCCTGCACTTGGAGCAATTTCCTTCATTTGTTCTGGATTTGTTAAACTTGGAACATTCTGTCATTGTAACTGATATATTATTTTAAGGCAAAAATACAGAGAGTTGACATCTTATTGATAAGAAAGAAGGAGTTATTATGCATGCAAGATTTAATGTTTTATCTTCCCTTTCAGATTTCTAGGCTTCTAGGTGAAGTTTAATGCAAATGTTTTTGGTTGCTTCATGCGAATGCCTAAAATCTAAAATTACAGTAAAAACCCAGAAACCCGCACCTAGCTTATCAGGATTGTGCGAATTTGCAGATTCAATAGGTTAGGTTGCATGTAGAAAACCTCATTATATTCGATTTTGTCAAATCGAGATGGCAGCATTCTGGACGTAGTTTAGTTTCATTTTCTTTTGCATTTCTTTTATTTTCAATCCCTTATTTTATTTTCTGCATTTTAATTACTGTCATTCAAATAAATAACTGAAAGTCCATCAAAGCTCAAGATCAAAATAGATTCAGTTCTTAGATTTATTCACTTTGAGTCCATTGTAAATTCAAATTAAAGCAAACCATAGTGCCCCTTGTTAACATCCACTTGCAACCCTAAGGTATTCCCAACATTCAAATTAAACAGCATCATTGATATACAAAGAGTTAGCATAACAGGAACCTTGGAGAAATTATCTGTTGTAATTTCTTTGCAAGCAGAGGATTTTGGGACTCGGATCCGACCGGAGAGTGTGCTTTCACAATTGGGTGAAAACACCACTCAACAACACCCCATTTATGTTTATTTCAATATAATTATATAGAAACCCAATTTTTACTCACCCTCAAAGCAAAAGACACCAAGCATTAGTAGAAACTGAATTAGCCCAAACCCAAAAATTTGGGCATCATTTTAACCCCTATTAAATTTTCCATTCAATGTAAAATTTACCAATGGTGAATTTTATCATGATTGATGAATTTTCAAAATAGATATTTTTCAAACCCAATTCATTCAAACTAACCATTGGTCAAAATCATCAATTAGTGTCAAATTCACCATTGGAAAATCTGACCATCAATGGAAAATTTTTAAAACAACCATTTTTGAAACCCAGGTCAGTCAAATTAACTATTGGTCAAAATCATCAATTAGTGTCAAATTCACCACTAGTAAATTTGACCACTAGTGTCAAATTTGCAAAATGATCAAATTCTTCTAGTACAAACCAAGAGCATGTTGATTCCTTCATTCCATCACCTCCTCTTCTATCACACACTCTAGCAATGAACTAGACCTACAAAATTCAAAAAAATCCTAGGGTCATTCCAAAAATTTTTCCCTCTCAATCCCTAGTTCAAAAAATATATAAGAAACTCTTAGAGCAAGCATTGAAAAAGTCTTTTTTAGCTAACAATACTCTACAAAAATCCATAACATTATTCATCATATTGGAGGGAAGTCAAGCAAGAAAAGGAGAGATATTGGGGGAAAAGAGAGTCTCTTTGGGGCAAGGAGGAGTTCTTTCTAGGTTGTATCATACCTAGCTCCTATTTTTTTTTTAATTCTTTATTTATTTTCATGCATCATTCTTCTACTTAATAGCCTTGCTAACTTATGTTTTGGCATTTATTAGTATACATTTTCCTCTTGTTCTTCCATTTAATGATCCTAATATCTCCCATGTAGGTTAAATAGGATTTCAATCTTTATTTTTAGTCACTAACCTCTTGGTTGTAGGCTTTACTCTTTTTATTTGCTTGGCATAATTTTATTTATTAATGTTCTTTCCATTTATAAATATATTTATCTTCATTTGTAGCATATTAACCATTTATCCTTCCTCAATGCACAATTAATATTAGATTAATCTCACTTGTAGGTATTATTTTTTGTCATAAATCTCTTTTACATTTACTTTTCATTATGCACTACATGCTCTTTTCATATTTACAGTCATATATATATTTCTTTTAGCTCTAATTTGTTGTGGTGTAGATACAAGACTATCATTGTATTGTTGTCTCACCAATAGAAACTCACAATTCCTATTTCATGCTCGTACTCTTCCCTACTATCGTAGATTTAAAAATTCATAGTAGCACTCTTATATCACTACAATCACACATCCTTTATATTATGTTTTACTAGTTTTGCTTTACTTAAATTTTAACTAGATTAAATTTTCTTGTACATGCAGGGTGCTTTGGAGTGATTAGAGGGTTTAGATAAGGTGTTTTAAGAGGGAGAAAAATGTTGAGGGGGAGAGGAAGGGGAAATTCTACTAGTGGTAGATGTGTCCCCTTAATAATATTTAGGGCCAAACTATTCCTAATCCCCATTTCGACTATGAAGTTTGGAAGAAACAATGGGAGAATGGGGGTTTAATTGATTTAGAGGTAGGTGCAAATCTTAATCAAGTTGTGGAGATTGATGACTACTCCAAGATAGAACCAAGAAAGTATTGGTACCTGTGTGATATTTACTCTCAAAATTTAAACCCAAAAGTGAGTGGGAGTATCATTTTCTGTGGGATTTCTACTAGTCCTAATGTAGTTCTAAATGAAAAAGTGGTTCATAAAATAGTGAATTCAAAGATGTCCTTGAATGAGAAATCCTTCTTGGGTTGTGGTATAGGGTAGGGAAATTTTTAGGTTCTAAATTTATTGGTGAGTGAGAGATCGATTAATAGTGATTTAGTTGTGATCCCTAGAGTTGCCTTGTTGGAGAAAGTAGTTTATGAGTTGATGGATCTTGAGAAATCCATTCTATATAACTCCTTGGATGGAGTGTTTAGTGGTATTTTCTTCAAATTTTAAATTTAAATATGAGTGAGAATTATCTTGCTAGTAATAATGTGGTTGGCTCTAAAATTATGATCCTATAAAAATTGGGATCTATCTTAGTTGGCCTAAAAAATTTCTATTAGATATTTTCATAATCCACTTGTTGATCACATTCTCTTGATTTAGATTTAATCTTAATGGATTGTGGTAAAGGTTTTGATTGCTTGTAGTAATGATACACTTTTTGATAATAATCTTGTGAATTATTATACTTTGATGATGATGTAGGGATATCTTGTTTGAGTTGTAAAAATAGACAATATATTTTCAATAAGATATAGTTTACAAGTTAGTCCATGTAGCTTTAGATATTTTCTCATAATAAGCCATTCATCTTATGGATGCTTTTCTCTATACTTGTGGAAATGAGTAGAGAATGAGTTTATATTGAACTTATTATCAATACTCCATGACATATTGAAATTCTTATTATTAGTGGTGTTTCATGGCTTATTCTTGTAATGGTTTTCTTTATTCATGTAGTGTTTCCTCCTAGTGGCTTCTTGGCTTGAAGTGATCAATCAGTGGAACTCAGCTTGCATGATATTTCCAAATATTACTATGATATATCAAGTGTTATTGTGTGACAAACACATGTTCTTCAATTTATTGATCTCCTTCTTCTCATTTAACATGATTATCTTCAACTATATTACTTTGATGTGTCTTTCTCCAAATGTTAATTTTTTTTTTCTAAAGGTGACCCATTTTGTTTTTAGTTCACCTCTTGTGAATAGGATCAATTATTGAATGGAATATGTCAAAAATCCTTATTTGTATGTCCATTTATTCCACCATGATCATATATCTGTTGCATGTTGAAAGTACTCCTTTGAGAGTCATTACTTTCATTTTAAAATATTTGAAAAAAAAATATTTTTTGGAAGGACTATGGAGGTCTCATCCATATTCTAAATGATTGCTTCCCTCTTTGACTTGTATTAATTTTTATTCTTCTTCTATAGTATGTGAGGCCTCTAGTTTCTAAATTAGGTTCACCAACTTCCAAAATATTTATGTTTGCATAGTAAAATTTAGTGTAATAAAAACATCATTGCACATTGATAGGAGTGATCTAAAAATAATAGGAACTAAAATTTTATCAAATACATGAGTTCCTAGTGCTTCCAATGATGCTCACAATTTTGATACTTTCCTCATAAATCCTTCTAGTTATTCTCCATTCTTCATTTTGAGACAACAAATTTGACTTTGGAGGAATATTTTTTTTTCTTGAATTCAAATATTGGCTTTAAATTATCCCATGCATCCTTAGTTATGGTTGTATCTCTAACATATGTTTGGACCTCATTTGCTACTCAAAACATGATAAGTAGTCTTGCTTTTCTATCTACCTTATCAAACTTTTACTGATATTTTCCTTGTGTAGTAGGATGGATAATTATTCCATCTACTACTTTACAAACTTCTTCAATATCAAGTTGTGTCATGAGTCTAGTCTTCCAAGAAACATAGTTGTTTCACCTCAATTATTGGGAATCTGGCAAAAAATAATTTGATGCTACACTAGCCATGATAAATTTTCACCAAATTTAAATATTCTTCTTTTAATGAGCCTACCTCAGAGTGATATTTTTTACTAGTATATATGTCCCTTTGTTTTCTCCTTTTTCTTTGTCTTACTATTGATGTAGGGTTACAATGTTTAACTTCCTTAATCTTTGAAGAAAATTGAGCAAATCATACATCCTTCAACTTTTATTCTATTATTTTCTCTTGAGAAACATGTCAACTTAGGCTTTGGTTCTCCTAGCATATTTATTTTTAATTCACAAATTATTTTTATATTCTCCCAATGTAAATATTATTGTTTTATTCCTTGTTATTTGTTTTTTAATATGATTTTAGATGTTTCTTTGGTTAGTTCATGTTCTTTTCTACTCATACCTACTAATCATGTGTATCTCTACTCACACCTAAATATGCATATTTCTACTTACACCTACGAATGCACCTTTATGATCACACCTATGCATGCATATTTATACTTACACTTTCTTGTACACCTATTTGCTCACACTTGAGTGTATTACCTGGCTTGAATGTCTTGTCATCTACATGTCATGTACTCTCTATATGATTTCTTCATAGGGGACTATTTTTCTTCAATTAAACTTGGTTTATCCATGATTTTAAAAGAGTGTAGGGATATTATCTCCTATAATGTACCTCCTCATGCTCACTCTCTTCTACATTGAGGAGTTTTTGTTAATACATAGGCTCTCTGCCTAAATTTCTTAAATATTGTTTCATAATTTTTGATTTCACTCTTCCAAAATATAGTCAAATGATTCTTTCATGTGCTTCTAATTGTTGCTAATTTTTTAATTGCTTTGATAATGCCAAAGTCATGATCCTTTAGGTTTTTTAATATCATTTAGCTATTTTCATTGGTCTTTGGATGCTCTGGTGATGCTTCTCATTGAATTTGAGAGTCATATCTCTATTTTACTATTCTTCCTAGAGTGATTTTCCTTTCGTTCTTTCTTGCTCCAAATTTGAAATATCGTCGGCTTCTTTATTTCTATTTATTGGACTAGATGTTTCCCTTATCCGATCATTGGCTAAAAACACTATCAATTTTTTCTTTGTTCTCCATAATCTTGATATGAAATTCAAATGTGCTTTTAAAAATGTCGTGTTATTTTCTTAGTGTTGGATAATACACACACAATCTGACCTTAGTTCATAGGGGAATATGCTATTTTAGAATTTACGTTTAGCACATCCTATTAGAATATGCAATTCCTACCAATAGCTTCAATGGTCCATTTCAAATTTCTTGTAAACATTTTTGGATGTCTTTTAGAATATATTTCAATGTGCTATTTGATATTTTTGTATTTTTAATCCTTATTTTTCAAATTCCTGATATAAAAGGCTTCAATGGGCCAAATGGTCCTTCTATATTTTTAATTTTTTTTTTCTTTTTCAAATGCCTTTTATAAAAGGCTTCAATATAATTTCTCAAAAGAAGAGTTAAAATGGCTTCCTTGATGCTAAATTTTCATTCCTATGAAGAAGCTACAATGGATTCTTTATATTTTCCTTAAGGAGGCTATTATGGATTCCCTTTTCTTGATTAATTTTTCCTTTGAAAATGGATTTCCACTATAAAATAATATTAATTCAACCATGAAATTTTTTCACGTTGATGTTTTAACACATGATAATTTTACCTTTGAAACCTCTTATCTCAATATTGATTCTTTTTAATAGAGTGCACCTTGTATTTCTATATGTTGAAACTAGTGGAGTATTAGAAGGATAATTCTTTCTTCCTTCTAGTCGCTTTGATACCACATGTTATAACTTAAGCTTCAAATACTTTGCATTATACAATGATGAGTATTTATAATAAATAAGATGCCTTACCTAGGCATAACAAAGATGCAACTACTTCTATTCTATACCACATGCATGGACCTTGTAAAGAGTGGCTGACTCACATGCCTTACAACATGGACTATAATGGTGGTTATAACTTTTTCCTAGTAGACATACAAACCATGTGTTGAGTGGTTACTCAACTTACATAAATACCTACTATGATGTGATAATTTCTAACAAGGGATGGTTATTACTCCTTTACTTGGAGATATTGAAGGTTTTAGAAAATTTTAGAATTAAGGTATCTTATTTTTGCAATATTGTGCTACTATATTATCTTTGGCTAACCTTTCTAACCCAATGATGTCCATCATACTCCTATGGATTTATATTTTAACCTCTAATTTAAATTTTTTCCTTTAACCCACTAACGAAGCAACTTGTAAAACATTTCTTAGGTAGCCCTTCTAACTTATTTAAAAAATTCTTAATGTGAAATCCTATGTCTAGGATAAAATAGGACAAGTAATCTTACATAGAATTTATCCCATAAACATATTACTTCCTTAAATTTATGGAACCATTAATACCACTATGTTTTTTTACTTATCTAGGTCGAAAGAGGTTATAGGTAATTTTAGAGTGTCCTAAGTTTGATGTATCAAACTATTGATCTATAGAGTATATCCAACTAGTAGGATCTTTAAACATGGAAAAATATAATTTTATCATATGAATTGTAGTGGGTAACACTTGTTGTCCACCCATTATATTTTGTATATTTTCTATGGTTTTTATGGTAGTATTTTGATGTTCATCCTACTAGAATGCATCTCGTACTTCCTAAGTAGTGTTGAAGAGACCAGTGGAAAACATCTATATTCCACTATTCCTCTAGCTACATTAATTATATTTGAGGTAAGATGTGAGTAATATCTCAAGGATAACCACTTACTGATGTACCATAAACCTTCAATGACTAGTATCTTCTATGGGTAAAATATCCTTCTATTCCTAGGGGTATTCCTATATACTTGAGAGTATGTGGGATCTCATAGTTGTGTATGGGTGTTGTCTAAGGTAGGGTATTGGAGTCTAATCACCCCTCACTTCACTATATGTCTTATGGGTAGTCTAGCTTAGTCAGTAATTATAGATCCTCTATGATATTGTAAAATGCTTAATATATTCTAAATTAACAAACATAGGTAGAGAAAACAAAATAGAATGCTTTAGATAAAAATTGAGTTATTTGGACTGCTACAAAACAAATTACATAAATAAAAAGGTTATGAATTGAAAAATATATGAAAATAATAGATTATTGTTATGGATGCAATATGGTTTTGAATATTTTTGTTGGAATGAAAACCTCTTTGTCACAATAGAACCATCCTTGTATTTTTTTGTTGGATGCAAACCTCTTTATCACAATAGAACCATATTTGTATTAAGATTTTATAACAGATGTAAATATTCGACTTGCATGAATTAACTAAAAATAAAAATGAATTCATATTATACTAAAGGCACATAGAAAATTATTTTATTAATCATACTAAACATTATATAAAATATTATTCACCACTCAACCTCCATTATGGATGCAATATGGTTTTGAATATTTTTGTTGGAATGAAAACCTCTTTGTCACAATAGAACCATCCTTGTATTTTTTTGTTGGATGCAAACCTCTTTATCACAATAGAACCATATTTGTATTAAGCTTTTATAACAGATGTAAATATTCGACTTGCATGAATTAACTAAAAATAAAAATGAATTCATATTATACTAAAGGCACATAGAAAATTATTTTATTAATCATACTAAACATTATATAAAATATTATTCACCACTCAACCTCCATTATGGATGCAATATGGTTTTGAATATTTTTGTTGGAATGAAAACCTCTTTGTCACAATAGAACCATCCTTGTATTTTTTTGTTGGATGCAAACCTCTTTATCACAATAGAACCATATTTGTATTAAACTTTTATAACAGATGTAAATATTCGACTTGCATGAATTAACTAAAAATAAAAATGAATTCATATTATACTAAAGGCACATAGAAAATTATTTTATTAATCATACTAAACATTATATAAAATATTATTCACCACTCAACCTCCATTATGAGCAGTGTAAAATACTATATAATTCTTTAGGATGCCTTTACCATTTTACATATAGATCCCTTTACCATTTTACAATGCAATATATAAAGGTAAATATTCCCAAAATTGATTTATCCCAAAATAGTTATTTGAGGTATCTAAAACTAACCATAATGATCACGGGTCATCCTTACATTTAAAATGGGTACCCATTCATTACTAGCAAAACTATTATATTAAATTTTAACGGGTTAGGACATGAGGTTCTAACAATGACCTTAGGGATCATATATGAAGATACTTTTGGAAACTTGGAAGTCACTCTACTTATTTTTATTTTATTTGGCTATATGGTATTGAAATGGGCCCCACCCATATTACATTATAACCATATTAATTATAATTAACTGCTAAGTTTCTAAAATTAACTTCTTTATATATTTTTTATTAATAGATGAAATCTCACTCACATAGATGCCCTTTGAAATTTAAAAACTTTCAAGATAAGATTCAACACTATAAATGGCTAAAGTCTTTACTACCATTTTTTCATATCCATAAATGTATTATCTTTGTTTCATGATTTTCCTTGACATATTTTGTTGCACCTTTATTTGCTTCTAAACATGAAGTTACACATAGTACTTTCTTCTCCCTTATATCCCCCTCTGTTTCTTCTAATGTTCGATCGAAGTGAGCTATGGTGGCCTTTTCCATATGACGTTGTGGATAGGATTTCTTTCCATCAGTTTTTGGAGTGGAATATCCTTGAAATAATATAAGATTCTATTACTATATCATTTTATTGATTTCTCTTGAAGTTTATCTCATGACCAAAATTTTATGTCTTTATTCACAGTTTTCTCTTTGCAAATTATTTCTATGTGTCCAATATCATAACAATTATAGCATTGAAAAGATATATTTTCATAATCCACTTGTTGATCACATTCTCTTGATTTATATTTAATCTTAATGGATTGTGGTAAAGGTTTTAAACCATCCACAATGATGCATATTTAGGTAAATATAACATGTTTTTGCTTCTTACTAGTTAATCCTTCCTTGATGAATTCCCCTAGGACATTTTCAATATTCTTTAAAACATCCTTATTAATAAGATGATATGGAAGTCCAAAAATCCTAACCCACATCAAAATATTCTTAATAGTTTTTATCTCAAGAACAAAAAAATTATTCCATGGTCTTAAATAAATGACATATCTCCCCCTAAAGAATGGGTCACAAAAAATTATTTTATTCTTTATTTATGAACTAGAAAATATGATGACGAAATAACTCTTTAAGAAGAAATATCACAGAGTAATTAGTACCCAACTCCCACTTCAATTCAATCCAATTATTAATCTACAAAAACCCTAGATGGATCTATAGAACTTATATATTAACTCTCTACTTTTAAGAACCATTATATCATGCTCAATCATATCATCCTTGATAGTCACTTCCAGTGTAAAATTTTCTACCTACGTTGAACATGCCATATATTTGCTCTTTCACTTATCTCCAAATTGGACATCCATACTTCTAGCTAAGGCATCATGATATCTAGATGAGGTAACTTGATTTCTCATTAGGGTTTTAAAATATAACTTTCCTTCCATACTAGCTAATGGGGCTCACTATTGTCTCACACTCCTTCTCAACTCACACTTGCTCTTAGATTGCACTTTCTCCTAACTTACACATACTCTCAAATTACATTTCCTCATATTGATGTAAGGATCCTAAATCCCTTCCTTCATATTGATGTAAGGATCATCAATCCCTTCCCTCAAATTGAATTAAGTCTATGGAGATAAGGATCATCAATCCCTTCCTTCATATTGATGTAGATAAAGTAGTGTAGTGATTGTATTCTTTTGCTTTTCAAATACTTTGGTTTTTCTTTCATAAGCTATCTTGATGTGACCACATTCATGCAAGGCCAACATGATTTATAGTAGTTGATTTTCTATTCTTAAACAAAATTATAATTCACTCTTGTTATTGAGAATTAAGTTCATTTCCTCCAATGAAAAAGGTCTATTTATTTTAATTTTTAATTTTTTTTAATAAATTGGCATGATTTTAATTGTTTCAAATATGGAATTCAAGACAAATACCTAGGTTCAATTATTGTGAAGTTATATATACATAATTGGCCAATAACCACTATATGGTTATACTATGGTAATATGTTTATGTTGTAATAAAGGTGGGAAGGTGGGACCTATTCAATCCTATATATATTTTTAATTATTTTTTAAAATTATTATTTTTTCAAAAACGTATATAATTTGATTTGGTCATATATATTTGATTCATGGATATTTTAATAAGTATTGCTCATTTAAATTTTAGTCTTTCTATTATACGAAACTACTACTACTACTACTACTACTACTACTACTATTATTATTATTATTATTATTATTATTATTATTATTATTATTATTATTATTATTATTATTATTATTATAGATTGTTGTCAATATCTAATGCTAGACAAATTAGCTTCTAAAAAAACTCTTTATTTTGCTCTTCTTTCTTTTCTGTATATAATTGTGGTGAATATATATTTTAGGAGATTTTTAGAAAATCTTATGAATTCTAGCATGATAATAGAGTATATTTGAAATGGAATTACTTAAATATGTATAAATATTCTTCATAATTTAATAATAAAATGAGTAATTCCCATTGTTACTGTATTAGAGGGATTCTTTTCAAATTTAAAAAATTCAAAACTAAATTATCATGACGTTCTTTAAATAAATCTTTTCAACATAATTACTGAATTTTTTGTACAAATAATTTTCTAGAATGATTAGGTTTATGTCACATATAACTTTCAAATAATACCAATCTAACAATAGAGTATAGCCTAACAATATCAAGTTCCAATGATAACTAGGTCTTACAAGATCAACTTTCCATGGATTCACTTTTATGAACTATAATTGTTTCCAAAGGATGTAGGTCTACATTTAGAGTAGGGGCTGGAAAATGTTCTCATATTATTCCTCTATAGGTCAAGGAAGGTGTTTATTTACCTAACTCTAATTACTCTCTCATTGTGTGTAAGAGGTCACCACTAAGAACCTATTTAAGAATCTATTTTTAATGTAACTCTCTCCCTAGGTATGTTATATTATATTACTCCATCCTAAATCTAATTGTCAAGCTAGTGTAATGGTTGACTATGATACCAATAAGGGTATCATGTTTGAACCACAAACATATTTTTAAAATGGTAACAAGTTATGAAATTGAGTACTTAAGGGTTATGTAGGTATGGTGTATGTGTCTACCTTTGAAGTCATTATCAACACAACTTTTCAACTACCTATCTCTAAAAAAGATGATTGGCATATGAGTTAGTATACTTTTTTGAGGCTACAAGCTCCTATATCCGAACCATGGGAGAACAATTTGAGCTTACATTAGTTTTCTAAGTGACTTCATGAGTGGAATAAGAAATTTTCTAACTCCAATGTTGTGATGGTGGAATATTTATTACTTCATGGAACAACCAAGAGTATGGGTTTGGATTTAGTTAATGACCTTTTCTCTCTCACTCTTCAAGGAAGGTGGTCCTTGCATAGTATTTTTTGTCTCAAATGCATTGATAGTGTATCTAGCTAGAGGACTAAATTCTAAGGTTTTCTCTAAGTAAATCTAGTTTGAGACATGTTTGCTACAAACTCCTCAAAGCAACCTCTCTCTCTGGATATATATATATATATCATCAATTTTAGTGCATGTGGAAACCCTTGATCATTTTTTGGCATGTGGTAGTCTCATATTCAATAAATATATCCTAAGATTTGAAATTTTTTTAACATTTTTATTATAAGTGCTAATTCACCAAAATTTCATGAGGTCCTAAGTTTTTCTCATAGGAGTGTTTGAAGCCTTATTTATAAATCCATAATTTTTTGAGTCCTACATGCTAGTGACATCAAGTTTAAGGACCTATTACAATTCTATGAGAATTGTGTAAAATAGATCTCATAGTGTATGCATTTTTAATAGGTTATATGTGGATTCTATTGGGGACCACTCCAATCAAAATACCAAAATATTATATTTGTTGCAACATACCTTCTTATCATAGTTTTATCATTTCTTTTTTCTCTTAAATATATTGTTCAACTTCCTTGAAGTGATATATTTCCACAATAAGCTCTTTGACATCATTTTGATTAAGACATAAAATCGTACTTGGCCAATTACCTTCTAAAATTTGAATTTAACTAGGTTGAAGATCAACACCATAATTCGCTAATTTGTAGGGTATCCATTTTTCTTCTCTATAAATATGATCACAATAGCAGGAGATTGCCTCTAGTAATAGATGATGAATGGTATTAAAATTACCCCCAAGATAATTCCAGGAGAATGCCACCCTTATTTTCCAAAGGAGATAGAACAATATTAAAATCACCCCCAAGAATCTATAGAACACAATGAATCATTATTGTATTTGATAATAATATGCTAAGGTCCTCCCAACATATTTCACAAGGAGTAACTATAGTTGGAGCATATACATTTATAACCACAACTTTGGTGTTCTCCTCTTTCTTGAAAAATAATCCGGTAACCCAATTATCTTTTGGTTCCTGTAGTTATCTATCCCATTTGCATTTATCTCATATTATTGCAATACCACCTTAAGCTTCTATAGAAGAAACTCCTAAATAATCACCTATCTTCCAAATACTCTTAAAAATGCCCTTACATTCCTCACTACCTAATTTTATTTCTTGTAATAAATAAGTTCAAGGCTATAACAACCTATTAATTCCTTAATAACTCTTTTTTTAGGGGTTTTATTCATACCCCTCATATTCCATGATATAATTTTTATCATCAACACCTTTTATTTTTATTAGTGGGCTTAACCCACTTCTTGTGAACACCTGTGATATTTTTATTTGGCTTCCCAAGTCAATATCCTTTTGATTTTATTTTTCTCTTTGTTCCTTCTTTGATGGCCTTCCTCTCCTTCTTCCATTCTCACCAACACTCTCATCTTCATCAATATCTTCTATTTTTTTATATTATTTAAAATGAGGCTTATAATCTAAATATTTATGTTGCCGTAAAGAGTCAAAAGTGCAAGGAATAACCTCGCTGACATTTTTTTCTTTATATGGTCCTAAAAACTCTAAACTGCATAGATGATCCTCTAAAGTCATCACTTTATTATGTTGGTCTGAAAATCCTAAATTTCCTTGGATATCATCCATAGTATTTGCTTTACTATATTGCTCTTGATATCCTAAAGTGCAAGGAATACACTCCATACTACATTCATTTTTATTTTAAGGAGAATATTTTAAGCTATTTTGAGGATAATAAAGGTGATTTACCTGGAATAAGCTTGACCTTCTTCACCTCATTTGCTTTAAAATTTATCTCTCAATATTCCTTTGTTTTAAATTTTGCCTTCCCCTCTTCCTTCACACCTTTAGCTACTTCTATTTTAAACTTGCAAATTGTACTTCATTATCCCCCATATAATTTTTTCTTCTAATGGTTGATTCGAGTGAACTATAATGGCCTTTGATATTTGATAATGTAGATGGAATTTTCTAGCTGCTTTCTTAGGAGTGGAAATCTTGATTTGACCTAGCTTCTCATGTGATATGGTGTCCTTGCTTCAAATTATATTTACCCTTATGCCCAAAAATTGCATCTCTTCCTCCATTTTCACGTTGTAGTCTCTTTCCATATACCTAGTTTCATAACATTTGTGGAATAGGAATGCAATGTTTTCATAGTCCACTTGTTGATCCAATTCTCTTGATTAAAATTTAATCCTAATAAACTATGATAAAGGTTTAGAAATATCCATGGAAACACATATTCGAGTGCATATAGTATGCTTTCTCTCCTTAGTAGTTTGTCCCTCCTAGATGAATTCACCCAAAGTATTACCAATATTCTTCAAAACCTCCTTATTTATGAGTTGATAAGGAAGTCCAAAAAGCCTAATCCATACCGAAATCCTTATAATAGTTTTTGTGTCCATGAAAAAATACTCACTCCAAGGACTTAAATATAATGAATATTTATCCCCAAACACAGGACTCCATCCATTAATTTATCCTTTATATCTAAACTATTGAAAATAATACAGAAAAATCCTTTTAGAAGAAATTTTATAGAGTAATTTGAATTCAAACCCCACTTCCACTTGATCCAATTTTGAATCTAAAAATTCTTAACCTATATCCATGAAACTTACATAACCCTTTGGTTTTAAGAACCATTATATCATGCTCAACCATATCATCCTTGATAATCACTTCTAGTGTAGAATTTTCTACCTAGACTAGGTTTTCCATAGATTTGCTCTTCCTCTTAATGCTAGCTAGGGCATCCATACTTACAACTTGGTCAATATTTGTTTTAGTAAGGAATTTTACAAATGATATTCTTTCCATGTTACCTAGGTATTATTCAAATAAATTCTTTAGGTTCTCTGGAACAAGAAGTGTCACTTGTTCTTTGATCACACTTTACTTTCTATTTTTCGCTTCCTTGATCACATGCTTTTGGCTACACTCATTCCCATATTGATCACACTCGCTTTCGATTCACTTACTCCCAGTTGCACTTGCACTCAATTTTGGCTACACTCGCATTCGCTTTCACCTACACTCACTCCAAGCTCCACTCACACTCTCTTTCAACTACACTCACTCCAAACTCCACTCACACTCTCTTTCAACTACACTCACACTCACTCTCGAATCATGCTCACACTCACATCTAGATGCACTCACTCCTGACTATGCTTGCACTCACTCCCGATAACACTCATGCTCACTCTCGACTGCACTCGCACTTCCTTTTGGATGCACTCACTCCTAGATCATGCTCACACTCACAAGAATCTAGAGAGATTATCCAATTTGCTTTGTTTTTATAAGTTGCTTTTCTATTTTGTTCCTTCCATTCACTCCCTCACCCTAGAAGTGCATAATTTTTTTCAAATAGCTATCCTCTTGATCTCATGTTGTATGTTACATGCCTTAATGTACAAAATTATAGCACCTAATTCATATAAATGATCATATTGCTAATAAATCATAATCTCTACTTCATAAGGGTGGGAGACCCAAGTACAACCCTTATTTTCTAAAAAAATAAATAAATAATATTTCCATCATTTTAATGGTGAAATAGGACAATGTCTTTATAGTTATAAACTAGCTAAGAAAAAAGTACTAGATCTCTTTCTTGTGTTAGTAGAACTAGTTGCACTTTTTCGCATTAGAGAGAAGATTGATCCTATTAAATTATGGATAACTTTGACGGATAGTTGGAAAGATAAGTGCTAGTAAAGCTCATAGGATAGAGACAAAGCTATCAAACCTCAAGATATTAAAAATTTGTAATGTTGAAGATTACATATCGTGCTTCAAAGCTTTAAAATATGACTAGCTATGACTAGAGACAAGGTAAATGGAAATGAAGAGCATGTAAAATTTGTTAGCTTTGATCTTACTCAACTTTCTCATATAGTTGGATTGATTCTTTATATGAATTCTAAGCCTATCAAGGATCTAGAAGCTATAACTCATGAAGATATTTTTAAACTTCTTGTGCACTATAAAGTTGTTATGAAGAACTGTGGAATTCTTCCTCCTATATGAGTCCATCCAAAGAATTTTAAATTAATGGAACTTAAAGCCAAGCTACCCAATAAAAAATTAAATATTCCAAAAAGTAAAACTCATGTGAATACTATAGTAAGAAGGGACATTCATCAAAAACTGCATAATAAGATTAAAGAAGATAGAAGCAAAATTCTTGACAATGACTCTTTTACTTTTATTATTTATTGTTATTTTTTTACTATGACCTATCTCTATTACAATATTCTTCTTATATTCCTATATAAACTTTTTATTTGTAGTATTGACTTTCCTTGGTTTTCCTTTGGGATTTTGGTATCAAGGACTGGATATATGATCCTTGTTTTGGTGTCGAGTGGAACGGAATCAGATGTGACGAGAGCATTCCGGTTCGATTAATGGGAAGTTCAGTTCGAATATTAACTGTAAGTTTGCACAGCTTTGTGGATTGAGGACTTGGAAGGGAAACCAGATGAAACTGAAGATTAACTGCTTTGATCTGCTTCTTTGGAACTAGAGATCTGTCTCGATGGAATCTATCAGGACCTCTGCCGAATTTGTGCAACTTAACGAGACAACGGAGCTTGTGAGATCTGCGTACACGTAACGAGAATTTTCGTTACTAAAATTGATTAATTTTTTCAAATTCTGCCATAGGCCGGTAAGTTGCCAACATGTAACTCTTCTCTCTTCCTTTTCGCTGTCTCAGACGTCTTCAGAACAACATGTTGAGCGGTGTCATCCCAGATTGCCTATATCAATTCACTAACTTAACAGAGCTGTACTTATTTTCTTTCCACTTGTTTACTTTACATCTAGACTTCTGTTTGTTTGTTAAACTATATCGTATCTAAGATCAAAGAGGATATTTAAAATTTAACCTGTCCACAGCAACAATCTTCCAGTAATTCTTTGTTGGTATTATGTAAAATTAAATTTCTGTTGAAGTTTGCGATTCATTTCTGTGGGACAGAAATATTGAGAACAATAACTTAAGTGGACCCTTTACAAGAGATTGAGTCATTAAATCTTTATATTTCAAGCAAAACAAAGAGATTACAAGAGTTGTAATTATTAATTTGGAATTCACTAAGATGTACATTCATCATCAAGCCATAGCTTCACATAATACCTTTTAGTTGTATCTTTGCTTTATTATTAATAAGATGATTTATCCTTGTTTTTATTTTTCCAAATCCTCTTTTCCTTACTAGTTTTGGTCTAAATAAGCCTCATTTAACCTCTTCTTCCAGATATGGAAATGAAAATTGTATCTCTTTTTAATTGAACTTCTTCCCAAGTGTAAAACAAAAATGTTGATGATTTATAATGCTTTCCCTTGCATATATTTCTTTTAACACTTATTCAAATCATTTTTAGGCCATATTACATGTTAAATCAACTCGTTCTTATCCAACTTGTTGGACAATTTATTTTTTATGCTTTTGAAGATCTAAAAAAGAATTTTGAGCTAAATTTTTAGATCATGTCAATAAATTTTGTCTTATTTGCATCTCTTCAGATAAAGAAAATAGGACTATATAAAATATTTATTACCACTTTAATTGGTTTAAAAGAACTATAGTGGAATGAATTTTAAATCATATATAGCATACTTTGACAATAATAAATTAGTTTAGACATGATTTCACAAAGTTATATCCAAAATGGTGCTCACTAATTTTGACTATTTTTTGTTTATTTTTCAGTGAGGAGTGTTAGATAATGCATTTAGAACATGAATCATTTGAAAGGAACTCATATGAAGTTTCATTTAAGTCAAACTACATTTGAAAGAAATATGACCAAAATGCAATGTTGTTCTACTTTGTATACTTGTCAAGTCACCATCACTAAATCTTCCTTGACGTTAAGTTTCATGATCTCAAGTGATTTGCTATAAATCCATATAGATTATGCCTCACAAATGAGAGAGACTTTTATCACTAAAATCTTATTTTTTTTAATTAGCTATATGAGACTAAAATATATCCCACAAATATTGCATCATGATCACATACTGGTGCTACATTAACTTGAAAAGATTCAAACTTAGGTCTCCTCCTAATTCAAGAAATTTTAGTAGTTGAGTTAATGTCATTTTATCTTAAAAATTATCTTTATATTTGTTTTCTAATTGATTTTTCTGAATTTGTTCAATTTATGAAGGCATCTTTTTCTAAATGAAGTTCTTCTTCCACTTTTGTAACATGAATTGGTTCTTGCAGTTTTTGATATCGTGGAAATATCATGCTAATATGGATAATCCCATAACTGGTTTCTTTTCTCTTCAAGATTATCTTCCAAATATGATCTACCATTTTTTTTTATTTTGGCACAATTTATTTTACAATTTGTTTTAGCATTGTTTCATTTTGTTTTCTTTAGAGTCACTAAGGGTGTACAAAAAATTCAATCCGTCCGTAATCTATAACTTATGTGGCATCCAACCATATTCAATATTTAATATTTGCACAAAGGAGATTGGTTTTTATCTTTTTTTTACCTACACTCATATTGGAGGTTTTTACTACACTTGATGAAATTTTACTTCCAATGGAAAATGAAATATTGATTATTCACTTCACAAAAAATTATCATATTTAAATTTATTATTCTTGCCCCTCCTAAATCCTTTTTATATATTTCTATCTATTTTAGTAAGGATAATCTATGTGAGGCTTGTTTTTTTTGAAGTAGCTCCTTTGAAACTTGATAACAAGCTTGATTATTCTATTATAAATTATTAAATTTCCATAAAAACCATTATTCCTTATAAAACCATCTATTCATTGATTCTTCCAATGTTATTTTTTATCTAAATCTATTTACAGACAAAAATACTAGGGTATTTTACTTGTAAAGTTGACTATTATAGCCCAATGTGCCCTATAGCATTAAGCATAAGAAAAGTGACATGTTAAGAAAAAATTACAAGTTTTCAATATTTTCTATATAGATAACAAAATATCCTTCTATAAGTCTATTAAAAAGAACTAAGGATACTGAGATGGTGGAAAATTACATCATTTATTGCTTTATCTCTATAAATAATTAAGAAACTAAAAATATTCTATATCTTATCCTACTAGTCATATGTTGTTTCCATGCATGATATGGGATTATCACTAATTATTTATTTGTAATTGTGGATTCTAGTAATTTATAAGTGCTAACATATTATGTATAGTCTACTTGCCTTCTAAAAAAAAATCTTGACCCTCATATATTTTATTTATTTTTTATTTTGTATTTGTGGAAAACATCCCAAAAGGGATGCCACTTTTGGGTAAGACCCAAGGATGTAGGGGTATCCATTCTTTCAAAAATGCCCAGGACTCGGACCTGGCCTACCACCTTTGACATACTCAAGGAGCAAACAAACACACAAAACCAATTTAAAAATAAGTAAATAACAACAAAAATAATAAAATAAAATAAAAAACATGCTCCTTGAGTGTGTCAAAAACAAAATCACAACCAAACATGCACAATAAGATAAAAGAAACCACAACACAAACCACATAGAAAAACACAAGAACCACATAACAAAACACAAACAAGATAAAAACAACAGAACACTACAAAGACATAACCTAAAAAAACATGAAAAATAAACACAACCAAAACCTAAAAAAATTTAAAAAATAAAAATAAAAAGCAACCAACAACAGAAAATAAACAAAAACAAAAAACATAGAAAACACTCACACATAAAAACATGAAATAACACAAACAAAGAGAAACCTAAGAACAAGAACGAAAAAAACACAAGAACAATAACAAAAAACATTAAAAAGAAAAAAAAACAACAAAAAACAACACAAAGAACACAAAAACAAAACAAAACAAAAGAACCCACCCACCTTAAAAAACTAAAAAAAAAAAAAAATGAACAAAACAATGACCTATCTAGACCAGAAGACTATTAAGGCAAGAATCAACAAAGGAAACAAAATAAAGAATAGAATGAGCTAGAGAACTAAAAAAAATTGAATGAACCAAAGAGAAGCAAAAAAAAAAAACAAGAAGAAACTAGGTACCTTTAGAACTGGAACCATCCAAAGAAATGATAGAAAGAAGAGATTCCCTAATTTGAGAAGCCCACCATATAGGAGGGTGTCCATAACAAGTAAGATCACCTTTGTCCAAAGCCCAATTAGCTAAAGCATCAACACTCTTTTTTTGATCTCTGACCACATGATTGTAATCAACTTTCAAAAATCCCATCTGGATTAACTGAATCTTCTCAATAATTCTTTTTATTCTCCAATCCACCTTATGATTCTTAGGAGTCTTTAAGAGATTAATCATAAGTTGAGATTCAGACTCAACTAACACCTTTTCCCATCCAACCTTAGTAGCCTCCTGAAGGCCTTTGAGGATACCATACCCCTCAGCAAGGTTATTGGAAAGAATACCCAAATTCTCAGAAAAAGTAAAAACTAGGGAGTCATTTGAAAGTCTACCAATTCCTCCCACACTGGATTTCCCAGGGTTCCCTCTAAAGGCTCCATCAGTATTGAATTTTCCAAAATCCTTAGGAGGAGGTTGCCAATTTATAGTCCTATCCATATTAGTAATACTCACATTCCATTTAAGATGGTTGTCCTTAGAAGGTTTAATCTTCAATATTTACATCACATGATCCCATATTTGGTGGGAGTTTTGGAGGTGATTAAGGAGTTGATGGACTTATTCAACTAAGTTGGCTATGGTATTTTGCCAAAAATAGTGAATATCCTTCCTATATTTATTAAAAATTCGGTTGTTCCTTTCATTCCAAATATTCCAAAGAAAAATGGTAGATCCCATACAAACTAACTGCCTAATAAAATGATCAACACCCTCTTGATTAGGCCAATACCTCCAAAGTTTTTCAAAAAGTAAACAAATTGGACCACTGTAAGCCAAGTAAAGTGGTCATTCTCCTCCATAGCTCAGAGGCTAAACTACACTCAATAAAAATATGGTTGATATTTTCTACATTCTCTTCACACATTTCACATCTAAAAGGGCCATGAAAACCACACTTCATAATTTTCTCACCAGTAAGCACCCTATGATGCAATAAAATCCAATTAAAGAACCTCACCTTAGGCCAGAGATTTTGAGCCCATAATAGAGAAAATATGTTAGAAGAATGGTTGGGATTATTATGGCATAAGGTCAAATAACCTTGAGCAACTGAATACTCACCCTTAGTAGTGTTGTTCCATCAAAAACAATATTTTTCATGGGACCAAGAGAGGGATCTCATATGAAGGATGCCTTGGATATCTTGTCTTTGCATTTCTGGGATTTGAATAGGCTAATCCTCAATAGGGATCCAATATCTACCAACCTTTGAATTACCAGTATGGTACTGATAGTAATTCGCCACCTTTATCCAATTAGCTCGCTGAAGCTCCTTCATCCAAGGCCTCCAATCGAGAAACTGAGTTATCAAAGGCTTATGACCATCCCAAGAATGTGTCTAAAAATTTGCATGTTGACCATTATGAATGATCCAAAATAATTTTTTCTTTATCAAATCCTCACCAGTCTTAAGAACTGCTAAAATGGGAGAACCTTTGGTAGGAAGTTGATAGCGAACAAGGTCTTCAGGACTTTTATTCTTAGCATATTTAGCACAGATATTATTGGCCCAAAGAGCATTGGGGTTATGCAACATCCTCAAATATAATTTAGCAGCTAAAGCTTTGTTGTTATTAATTGAAGACCCGAATCCTAACCCCCCTTCACTCTTAGGAAGACAAAGTATCCCATTTCACCAGGGCCCATTTTCTTTTCTCCTTAGTACCACTCCAAAGGAAACGATGACTTATTTGATCCAATTATCGAAGAAGAACCTTTGGGATATTCAAAATGGAAGAAACATAAATAGGAATATCTTGAAGGACTGATTTTACCAAGGTGATTCTACCCCAGAAGAAAGCCACTTGTTGGTCCACTTTCCAATTTTCTTCTTGACTTTTTCCAACAACCAATTCCAATATTTATTTTCTGATTTTGAATATTTATGGGAATACCTAAATAAGTGATTGGAAGAGAGGTCTTCTTATATCTTAATTTACCCAAGACCATGGATTCTCGTCTATTAGAGAAGTGAAAGAAAATAACTTTAGATTTGTCTTCATTGATCAACTGCCTAGTAGCCTTAGAAAAATAGCTAATGATTTGCTTAATATTAGAAGCTTCCTTAACTGTAGATTTACCTAAAAGAGTAGAGTCATCCACAAATTGAATATGAGAGATAGGTCTAGCTCCATGAGCAATGGTAACTCCCTCAAGGGTTTTATTTTCCCTCTTTTTGGTTATAGTCCTACCCAAGCATTCATCAAGAATGATGAATAAATAAGGGGATAGCGGGTCACCTTGCCTAATACCTCTGGAAGCTGGGAAAGTCTGAGAAGGCCTGCTATTGATAAGAACTAAGTATGAAACTGAAGAGATACGTCCCATAATCCAATCCATCCAATCCTTAAAGAAACCAAATTGCCTCAAAATATTGATAAGGAAGTGCCAATCCACTCTGTCATAAGCTTTGGATAAGTCTACCCAAATGAACATGGAAGGAGAATTTTACATATCCATGGAATGGATGGCTTCCTGAGCAAGAACTATCTCATCTACTATTTGACGTCCTTCCACATAACCCCCTTTCTCTAGGAAAATAATCTTATGCAAAAGAGGCTTCAATATTTCTGCCATGATTTTAGTAATGATTTTGAGAAAAATATTACATAAAGCAATAGGTCTAAAAGCTGAGATATGATCAACCTCTTGAGATTTTAGAACAAGAGTAATATAATTTTTATTGATAACCTTAAAAATTTCTTTGGCTTTCTCGGCTTCTTCCACCACCTCTAATAAATCAACATGAAGGATATCCCAGAACTCTTGGTAGAACTCAATAGGAAAACCATCAGGACCTAGGGTTTCCATTTTTGCATTTTAAAAACTACTTGTTGAAGCTCATTGATAGTAACAGGAGTAGTCAAAATAGAGTTCTCCTCAGAAGTGATAAGAGAAGGGATTGCTTGAAGAACATTTTATTGTGAAGCTGAGTCAAGAGGAGTAGCAACCAAAATATTGGAAAATTAATCAACAACAATAGAGTTCATGCCATCCCAAGTATAAAAAACATCTCCAGAATTTGATTTTAAGGAAGAAATAAATTTGTGAGATCTTCGAGCTAGAAGATATTTGTGGAAGAAATTTGTGTTTCGATCTCCTTCTTTGAGCCATTGAATTCTATATTTTTGCTTCCATAAGATTTTTTCTCTTTTTTCCCATTCCTCTAACTGAGTTATGAGTTTAATTTCATTTGCACTTCTCTTCTCTGTGAGGCCATCTAAACGGATTTTCTTATTCAAAATTTCAAGATGAGCAATAACTTCATGTTTTTTATATGAACATCCCCAAACTATTTTCAATTCCAAGTCTTGATTTTGGATTTAATGTATTGCAGTATTTTGGCAAAACAAAACATCTTAGTCCCATGCCTAGGTTTACCTTCCTTCCACCATTTTTGCACACGAGGTCTGAAGGAAATGTCTCTAAGCCACATTAATTGAAAATGAAAAGGAGAGAAACTCACATTGGTTTTCCAAATTTCCACCATGACTGGCCAATGATCCGAACCAACATTATTAAGAGTCTTCACTTTAGGAATGTGACCATGGATTAAGAAATTTTTAGAGAGCAAAAACCTATCCAATCTCTCCATTATACAAGCTAAGCCTTGCCTTCTGTTAGACCAAGTCATAAGGCAATTATCTGGTTGGATATCCACAAGATGGAGGTTTGCAATATATTCGCTCATGAGGTCAGAGCTTTTGTCCAAATTTCTATTTCCCTCCCTTTTCTCATCCAGAGAGAGGATGGTATTGAAATATCCTCCTATCAAGATCCAAGATTTAGGAAAATGAGAGATAATATGAGTAATATCCTTCCACTGTCTTCTTTTTTCCTCCAAAGAAGTTGGAGCATAAACAGTAATGCAGAGCATAATCTGGTTGGAATGTCTACTTTGAATAGCTATGGCCAACAAACCCCAAATGCCAACCATATTGTGAATAACTTCCTCTTTTGGGTCCCAAAGACAAACAATTCCACCCAAAGTCCCTTGGGAACTGAGGGAAATCACTTTTCTAGTTGGCCAAATTTTACTGGCAATTAAGTCCATATCCTCCATTGACATATTTGTTTCTTGAAGAAAAACAAGATGTGGATGATTTATCTAACTCATTATTCTAA
The DNA here is from genome assembly GCA_028583015.1 of Wollemia nobilis. Lineage (NCBI taxonomy): Eukaryota > Viridiplantae > Streptophyta > Pinopsida > Araucariales > Araucariaceae > Wollemia > Wollemia nobilis. Next base: position 505,180 of record JAQPPZ010015480.1, read on the forward strand.
TTTCATTTTGTTTTGAAAGAATCCCTTTGATTCCTCTAATATTCCAAGTGACGATCTTCATTAATACCAGGGCTAAAAAAGTTGGGAAGGGCATTAATATTACCTTCCTCTACAAGATTTTCACCTTATTTTACCATATGATATTGATTGGTCTTGTGACCTACTTTTTGATTAGAATCCATCTTCAATTTTTTTTTCCCTATTTCTTGACTTATTCCAATTGAATCTGAGATGGCTTCTAACCTTGAAGAATGCTCGTACACAGCTAAAATTTTACTAAATGGTTCAACGGAGTCTATATTGGGACCTGCATTATTTGAAGTTTTGACATTTGAAATATTGTTTTTCGTGTGTAAATTTTCTCCTTTTTTTCTGTTGAAAACCTTTGATTTGTTGGTTTGTCTTTGAGTTCTTCCCTTCATATTTAAATTGTGTTTCTAAGATTTCATTTCTTCTCCTCATATATAACTATAGGAATAATGGCATTTGATCTATTCATTGTCCTTCAATATGATCTTATTTAACTATATTCCAAATTGTAGTAGATTTATAATTATCAAGAGAATATATTTTTTACAAATTTACTTTATGTCAACCTATGTTAAATATTTACCAAATAAATTGGATTATTTTTCTCTATTGGTGAATTTATTATTTTCGTTACTTGAATGTATCTTCATATGAATAAATTGACAGAAAGAAGTGACATATATAGCTTTGGAATTTTTTTTATGGAGTTGATGTGTGGTAGAAAGCCAATCAAGGAAGATCTAATTGAAGAAGAACAATACATTTTTGAATGGGTTAGATGATCCAACACTACCTCTAACAATATTCCAAATGTTTTCTTGCTTTAATTTGATTTATACTATATTTAAATAAACCAAATAATGATGGTTGTATTATTTTATCTTTTTGTAGGTCATGCTCCATGTAGAGTCCACTAAAGATTCACCTCGACAATTAATAAATAATATAGATAAAATATTGTCCATGTTTAACAATGAGATAAAATCCTTTCACCACTTACTTGATATATCCATTAGATGTATCGAGAAAGAAGGATCTAAGATACAACTATGAGTGAAATTGTAACACATATGAGAGAGACTATGAGTATGATAGAACCTAAAGACACTAATGAAAGACATATAGAGAGATTATGCTCAACAAATTATAGTTCTAGACTATGAGTCAATGGGAAGAATATTCATATGATGTATAAACTATTAGGTAGAATAATTTTTAAATTTATTCTCTTGTTTAAATTTATTAAATGTTATTTAGATTGATTTAGGTAATAATAACTATCTTGTATTATCATTTTAATAGGTCATGTTCCATGTAGATGCAATACAATTTTATCCTTGATAATTGATAGAAGTGATTGATAAAAGGTTATCCATATACTGTAAATATTTTTATCTTCTACTTAATTTTCATAGAAATGGAGATTCATGAGAACACAAAAGAGTGAATGTGGTAAATCCTCCTCTAAAAAAATTTATTTGGAAGTTAAACTGGGTTGGAGCCCTTTTCCTCGCCCCCCCTTGAACTTGATCCTAGAGCAGGTCTTCCTCAGCCCCCCTCCCCCAAACCTAATCCTAGAGCAAGAATTAAGTGGGCCCATCCGGATCCCAATTGGCTGAAACTCAACTTCGATGGGGCCTCAAAGGGTAACCCCAAAAAGGCTAGAGCAGGCGACGTTGTGCAAAATGAGAATGGCAACATCCTCATGGCATTTTTTGAACCCCTTGATTCCCAATATTCACACTTCATAGTGGCTCGCACAAATTATATGGGGGTGAAATTGTTAGCGGATGCTGGCTATCAGAATGTGGAAATCAAAGGTGACTCATTGAACATAATCAAGATGCTCAAATTTTAGTGTACACCTATATGGAACGCACTCAATCTTATTACTCAAGCTAGGAGATTGTTGTATGCTTTTGAACAGGTGAACATTCTCTATGTGTTTCATGAGGGGAATGCATTGGCTGATATGTTGACCAACTGTGGTGTCCACTGTGCTGCTTTTTTGATGTGGAAAACTAATGTCCCGAATGATGGAGTCTACCTTGCTAGGAAAGAGGCTCATGATGCTTTGTTTTTGTAAGTAGGAGTTGGACATCCCTTTGGCTCTCATTGGAAGTGGTGTTCGGTCTCGCTTTGTCCTTTGACCAGAGTTTATTAGAGTTTTTTGTACCTTCAAAGCATTGTGCTTTTCTAAGTTCTCTCTAAAATTCGTATGGTTATTAGGAATTAAACTATCTCGATTATTCCTAATAGGTATAATATTTTAGAGATTGTTATTATGGTTGAGAGTTTGGCTGTATGTATAAGGTTGTGGGGAAATTTCAAAACCCTCTCTTTAAATTAATACCAAAAATTAAGAGTGATTGTGGCATATAAATGAAAGAAATTATCATTGTAATAGAACCTTGTAATGAAAAAATTGTGCATCTATTTATTTTGGCATAATATAAATGCTATATAATTCATTTAGGAATTTTTATCATAATCCTTTGATTTATAAGTTATCAATAATATAATATTTATATTTTTCTCATTATTTTTTTTAATAAAAATCTATCTTCTTTATGAATGATGTCTTCCCTTTCTTCTTTCTTCCATTGATTATTAATGGTATACAAATATGAACACAAAAATAACACACACATATAACAAAAGATGAATGTAAATGATAAATTTTAAACAATATGAACACTAGAATCATTAACATTACTAATAAGAATAAAAACATTTCAAGCATGAATTAGACATGGATTTTCTTATGGTCTAGCCGAAGACATTGTAAGAATATTTATAATGGTAAAAATAAGGTTAGAATATCTAATGGTTGTCTATTATTAACACATCAAAGCACAAGGTTTTGAAGTAGAATCTGAAGAGCTTTATAACATTTTAACTCAACAAATTATTCCCTTTGGAGAGGATGAAGATCACATTGTTTGGGCTGAGACTAAAAGTGGTGACTTCATAGTTAAGTCTGCCTATAATTTGCTTCTCAATGTGGAAGGTCAACAATTTCAATTGAGTTTTATTTGGATCAAAGGCTTAATTCCTAAAATACCCTTTTTTCATGGTTGGTGATTCAAGGAAAAATCCTCACTATGGACAATATGTTATCCAAAGGTATGGTTATTGCTAACCATTGCTACATGTGCAGGGAAGGGTGGGAGACAACCCAACACTTATTTTTGGAGTGTCTGGTAGTGGAGTCCATCCTGGATGAACTTTTCCAAGCCTTTAGGATCTCGTGGGTTAAGTCTGCTCTTATATCCGAAGTGTTCCATCAATGACCTCAACCCTTTGTTAGCCTAAAACTTAAGTACCTATGGAAAATCTGTTGGCATCATTTTCTCTGGGATATTTGGCTAGAAAGGAACCATAGAGCGTTTAAGGATACCATTCACAACCCAAAAACCATCCTCAACAGGATTATTGTCTTTGCAAAAGAAAACCTTAGCACCTTAGTGGATGAGAACCACTCAATTCCTCCCCAAGAAAAACAATTAGCTCGGGCCTTAGGTATTGAGGAAAAACCTTCCATTCCTTTGCCCAATCCTAGAAATGGGATTTCTTGGGAGCCACCCCCCCAGGGTTGATTTAAACTAAATTTTGATGGTGCTACCAAGGAGAACCCAGGAAGAGCTAGAGCTGGAGGAATAATCAGGGATCATCGAGGAAATATGGTCAAGGCCTTCACTGAACCATTGGGAATCAAAACTAATAATGAAGCAGAAGCTAGAGCCCTTTGGAGAGGGTTGCAAGTAGCCCAAGCAACTCAAGGTAACTTGATGATTGAAGGTGATTCTATGAACATCATCAACCTGTTAACCAATGGCAAAAAACCTCCATGGAGAATCGAGGGAGTCATTCATGAAGTGAGGATCCTTTTTGCTACAAAACTGAACAGGAGGGCTCGTCACGTGTACCGTGAGGCCAACAGGTCAGCTGACAAATTAGCCAACATAGGTGTTGATGTTGGTAGTTTGGTGACATGGACACAAGGTGTGCCATGTGAAGTAGAAAACATTATTAGTCATGAAAAGAAACCTACCCTTTAAGGAGAAATATGAATGGATGTTCTTTCCCCATGGAGATGGTAATAACTATGGGGTTTCCCTCTAAATCATACCAAATTGGAAATGAAGGTAACAGGGTGTAATCCTTGAAATATTCAGACAAAGAATAGGAAATGGGCAAGCAACAGGTTTCACAAGTGCAAAATTCCAAACTTCAATTTCCTGTCAATGTAAGTAATGTTTACAATTATGTTTAGGTATGGGTGTGCCTTGTTAGTAAGGTTTTGTAGGGGATTCAACACAAGTTCTGGTAATAAATTTTCAAGGATGACCAGGATCTACAATCTTAGCAGAAGGCTAGATATTGTAATAGGTTTTGGGTTAACCTGCAAAACCCGGTAATTAATGAAGACTTTTATTTACCAAAAAAAAAATTAAGTTTTTGGATTTCACTTATGGTCAAACTAAATATACACATAGGATGTATAAGATGTAGACCATTAAATTATGCAAAAATATAGGCATATTATCAGTTAAGTCATTTTCTTATGTTTCTAGACATAATTTTAAATATGCATTTTTTTCGATCAAATGAGATGATTAGTTGTCCTTATTGTCTTGATAAGTATATTTTACAATATATTTTTGGTGGAAATTAGACATTCATGGTATTAAATTGATGATTTATCCAAATGATAAATATTAAAAGGAAGATACATGGTTGTTGCACCAGTCAAAAAATGTACACAATATAATAGTACAAAACAATGACATAACATGAGATAAATTTATAAAAAATAAAATTATAAAAACACCAAATAAGTTTTGATATTAAATAAAAAATTTAATAAGAGGAATATAGATATAACTAATATGCACAATTATCTATAAGAATTAGGACTATATTGTAATAGCATTTTCTTAAAGATAAAATAGAGGTGATGTTTATGAGATTGATGGATAGTGGTTCGATATGTAACTTCTAGATGTCATTGGATGTAAATAATTTATAGAATGAAAATAAATGTATTAAGCACCCCATTTATTTTTATTTCAACATAATTATATAGACACCCAATTTTGACTCACCCTCAAAGCAAAATACACCAAGCATTAGTAGACACACAATTAGCCCAAACCCAAAAATTTGGGCATCATTTTAGCCCTATTAATTTTTCTAGTCAATGTAAAAATTTCCAATGGTGAATTTGATCATGATTGGTGAATTTTCAAAATAGATATTTTTCAAACCCAATTCATTCAAACTAACCATTGGTCAAAATCACCAATTAGTGTGAAATTCACCATTGGCAAATTTGACCATCAATGGAAAATTTGTAAAACAACCATTTTTGAAACCCATGTCAATCAAATTAACTATTGGTCAAAATCATCAATTAGTGTCAAATTCACCACTAGAAAATTTGACCACTAGTGGAAAATTTGCAAAATGGTCAAAATCTTCTAGCACAAACCAAGAGCATACCAATTCCTTTGTTCCATAACCTCCTATGATATCACACACTCTAGCAATGAACTAGACCTACAAAATTAAAAATAAACCTAGGGTCATTCCAAAAAAAATTCACTCTCAATCCTTCAAAATCTATATAAGCAGCCCCTGGAGCAAACATTCAACAAGTTATTTTTAGCTAACAATACTCTACACAAATCCATAGCATTCTTCATCTTCTTTCAAGCATTCTTCATCATATTTGAGGTAAGTGAAGCATGGAAATGAGAGATTGGGGGTAAGGAGAGTCTCTTTGGGGCAAGAAGGAGTTATTTCTAGGTTGTATCATCCCTAGATCCTATTTTTTTCTAATTCTTTATTCCTTTTCATGCATCATTCTTCTACTTACTAGCCTCGCTAACTTGTGTTTTGGTATGTATTAGTATACATTTTCCTCTTTTTATTCCATTTAATGCTACTAATATCTCCCATGTAGGTTAAATAGGATTTCAATATTTATTTTTAGTCACTAACCTCTTGGTTGTAGGCTTTATTCTTGTTATTTTCTTGGCATAATTTTATTTATTAATTTTATTTCCATTTACAAACATATTTCTCTTCATTTGTAGCATATTAATCATTTATCATTCCTCCATGCATAATTAATCTTATATTACTCTCACATGTAGGTATTATTTTATCATAAATATCCTTTACATTGACTTTTCATTATACATTGCGTGCTATTTTCATATTTTCATATATATATATATATATATATATATATATATATATATATACATATATATATATATATATATATATATACATATATACATATATATATATATATACATATATATACATATATACATATATATATATACATATATATACATATATACATATACATATATAGATATACATATATACATATATATACATATATATATATATATATATATATATATATAAATTTATAGTAGCACTCTTATATCACTACAATCACACATCCTTTATATTATATTTTACTAGTTTTGCTTTAGTTAAATTTTAACTAGATTAAATTTTCTTGTACATGCATGGTGCTTTGGGGTGATTAGAGGGTTTAGACAAGGTGTTTTAAGAGGGAGAACGAGGTTGAGGGGGAGATGAAGGGGGAATTATACTAGTGGTAGTGGTGTCACCTTAAAAATATATTAGGGTCAAACTATTCCTAATCCCCTTTTTGACTATGAAGTTTGGAAGAAACAATGGGAGAATGGGGGTTTTACTGATTTAGAGGTAGGTACAGATCTTCATCAAGTTGTGGATATTGATGACTACTCCAAGTTAAACCCAAGAAAGTATTGGTACCTGTGTGATATTTACTCTCAAAATTTAAACCCAAAAGTGAGTGGGAGTATTTTTGTCTGTGGGATTTCTACTAGTCCTAATGTAGTTCTAAATGAAAAAGTGGTTCCTAAAATAGTGAATTCAAAGATGTCCTTGTAGGAAAATTCCTCCTTGGGTTGTGGTTTGGGCTAGGAAAATTTTTAGGTTCTAAATTTATTGGTGAGTGGGAGCTCAATTAATAGTGATTTAGTTGTGATCCCTAGAGCTTCCTTGTTGGAGAAAGTAGTTTATGAGTTGATGGATCTTGAGAAATCCATTCTCTATAACTCCTTGGATGGAGTGTTTGGTGGGATTTTATTAAAATTTTAAATTTAAAAATAAGTGAGAATTCTCTTGGTAGTAATAATGTGGTTGGCTCTAAAATTATGATCCTAGAAAAATTGGGATCTATCTTGGTTGGCCTAAAAAAATTCTATTAGATATTTTCATAATCCACTTGCTGATCACATTCTCTTGATTTAGATTTAATATTAATGGATTGTGGCAAAGGTTTCTATTGCTTGTAGTAATGAAACACTATTTGATAATAATATTATGAATTCTTAGACTTTGATGATGATGTAGGGATATCTTGTTTGAGTTGTAAAAATAGATAATAATTTTCCAACAAGATATAGTTTTCAAGCTATTCCATGCATTTTTATATATTTTATCATAATAATCCATTCATCTTATGGATGCTTTTCTCTATACTTGTGGAAATGAGTAGAGAATGAGTTTATATTTAACTTATTATCAATACTCCATGCTATATTTAACTTCTTGTACTTAGTGGTGTTTCATGGCTTATTATTGTAATGGTTTTCTTTATATTTATGTAGTGTTTCTTCGTAGTGTCTTCTTGGATTGAAGTGATGAATCAATGGAACTTAACATGTATGATATTTTCAAATATTACTATGATATATCAAGTTTTCTTGTATGAAAAACACATGTTCATATTCAATTTGTTGATTATCTTCTCCTTCTTCTTTAACATGATTATCTTCAACTATATTACTTTGATGTGTCTTTCTCCAAATGTTATTTTGTTGTTCTAAATGTGACCTATTTTTTTTTTGGTTCACCTCTTGTAAACATGATCAATTATTGAATAGAATATGTCAACAATCCTTATTTGTGTGTCCATTTATTCCACCATGATCATATATCTTTTGCATCTTTAAAGTACTCCTTTGAGAGTCAATACTTTCATTTTAAAATATTTGAAATATTTCTTTGTTGGAAAGACTATGGAGGTCTCATCCCTCTTCTAAATGATTGCTTTCCTCTTTGAATTGTAACTAGTAATTGTTATTCTTCTTCTATAGTATGTGAGACCTCTAGTTTCTAAAGTAGGTTCACCAACTTCTCAAAGATTTATGTTTGCATAGTAAAATTTAGTGTAATAAAAACATCATTGCACATTGATAGGAGTGATATGAAAATAATAGGAACTAAAATTTCATCAAATACATGAGTTCCTAGTGCTTCCAATGATGCTCACAATTTTGATACTCTCCTAATAAATCCTTATAGTTTTTCCCCGTTCTTCAATTTTAGACAACAAATTTGACTTTGGAGGAATAAAATTTGTTTTTTTTATTGGCTTTAAATATTATATCTAACTTATCCCATGCATCCTTAGTTGTGGTTGTATCTCTAACATTTTCTTGGACCTCATTTGCTACACGAAACATGATAAGTAGTCTTGCTTTTCTATCTACCTTATCAAAACTTTATTGATATTTTTCTTGTGTAGTAGGATGGGTAATTATTTCATCTACTACTTTACAAACTTCTTCAATCTCATGTTGTGTCAAGAGGCTAGTCTTCCAAGAAACATAGTTGTTTCACCTCAATAATTGGGAATCTAGCAATAAATACTTTGGTGCTCCACTAGCCATGATAAAGTTTCATAAAATTTAAATATTCTTCTTTTAATGAGTATACCTTAGAGTTATCTTTTTTACTATTATATGTGTCCCTTTTTTTTCTCCTTTTTATTTGTCTCACTATTGATGTAAGGTTACTATGTTTATCTTCCTTAATATTTGATGAAAATTGAGCAAATCGTACACCCTTCAACTTTTATTCTACTATTTTCTCTTGAGAAACATGTCAACATAGTATTTGGTTCCCTTAACATATTTATTTTTAATTCACAAATTATTTTCATTTTCTCCCAATGTAAATATTATTTTTTTATTCCTTGTTATTTTCTTTTGAATATGATTTTAGATAAATCTTTAGTTAGTTCATGTTATTTTCTACTCATACCTACTAATCATGTGTATCTCTACTTACACCTACATATGCATATTTCTACTTACACCTGCCAATGCACCTCTATTCTCACACCTGCGCATCCATATTTATAGTTACACTTTCTTGTGCACATCTTTTCTCACACTAGAGCGTATTACCTTTCTTTAATGTCTTGTCATCTAAATATCATGTACTCTCTATATGATTTCTTCATAGGGGACTATTTTTCTTCAATTGAACTTGTTTTATCCATGATTTTAAAAGAGTGTAGGTATCTTATCTCCTATAATGTATCTCCTTATGCTCACTCTCTTCTACATTGAGGAATTTTTGTTAATACATAGGATTTTTGCCTAAATTTCTTAAATAGTAATTCATCATTTTTGCTCACTCTTCCAAAATATAGTCAAGTGCTTCTTTCATGTGCTTCTAATTCTTGTTATTTTTTTACTTGCTTTGATAATGCCAAAGTCATGATTATTTAGGTTTTTTAATGTCATTTAGCTATTTTCATTGGTATTTGGATGCTCTTGTGATGCTTCTCATTGGATTTGAGAGTCATATCTCTATATGACTATTCTTCCCAGAGTAATTTTCCTTTTGTTCTTTCTTGCTCCCAATTTGAAATATCGTTGGCTTCTTTATTTATCTTTCTTGGACTAGATGTTTCCCTTACTCGATCATTGGCTAAAAATACTATCAATTTTTCTTTGTTCTCCTTGCTCTTTATATAAACTTCAAATGTGATTTTTCAAAATGTTAAGTGCTATTTTCTTAGTGTTGGATAATACACACACAATTTGACCTTAGTGCATAAGGGAATATGCTCTTTTAGAATTTACCTTTAACACATTATATTAGATTGTGCAATTCATACTAATAGCTTCAATGGGCCATTTCAAATTTCTTGCAAATGTTTTTCAATGTCTTTTAGAAAATATTTCAATGGGCTATTTGAGATTTTTATATTTTTAATCCTTCTTTCTCAAATACCTTCTAGAAAAGGCTTCAGTGGGCTATATGATCCTTCTATACTTTTTTAAATTTTTTTTTTTTCAAATGCCTTCTATAAAATGCTTCAATATAATTTCTCAAAATAAGAGTTATTATGAATTCTTTGATGCTAAATTTTCATTCCTACGAAGAAGCTACAATGGATTCTTTATATTTTCCTTAAGGAGACTATTATGGATTCCCTTTTCTTGCTTAATTTTTCCTTTAAAAATAAATTTTCATTGTAAAATATTATTAATTCAACCATGGAATTTTTTTCACGTTGATGTTTTAACACATGATAATTTTACCCTTGAAACCTCTTATCTCAGTCTTGATTTTTTTTTTTAAATAGAGTGCACCTTGTATTTCTATATATTGAAACTAGTGGAGTATTAGAAGGATAATTCTTTATTCCTACTAGTTGCTTTGATACCACATGTTAGACCTTAAGCTTCAAATACTTTGTATTATACAATTATGAGTATTTAAAATACATAGGATGCCTTATCTAGGCATAACAAATTTGCAACTACTTCTATCCTATACCACATGCATGGAACTTGTAAAGAGTGGTTGAATCACATGCCTTACCACATGGACTATAATGGTGGTTATAAATTTATCCTAATAGACCATAGAAACCATGTGTTGAGTGGTTAATCAACTTATATAAATACCTACTATGATGTGATAATTTCGAACAAGGGATGGTTTTTACTCCTTTACTTGGAGATATTGAAGGTTTTAGAAATTTTTAGAATTATGGTATCTTATTTTTGAAACATTGTGCTACTATATTATCTTTGGCCAACCTTTATAGCCCAATGATGTGCATCATATTCATATGGATATATATTTTAACCTCTAATTTGAATTTTTTCCTTTAACCCACTAACAAAACAACTTGTAAAACATTCCTTAGGTAGCCCTTCTAACTTATTTATAAAATTATTAATGTGAAATCCTATGCCTAGGATAAAATAGGACAAGTAAGCTTCCATAGAATTTATCCCATAAAAATATTACTTCCTTAAGTTTATGGAACCATTAATTCCACTATATTTTTTCCTTATCTAGGTTAAAAGAGGTTATAGGTATTTTTAGAGTGTCCTAAGTTTGATGTATCAAAATATTGATCTATAGAGTATATCCAACTAGTAGGATCTTTAAACATGGGAAAATTTAATTTTATCATACGAAGTGTAGTGGGTAAGACTTGTTGTCTATCGATAATATTTTGTATATTTCCTATGGTTTTTATGGGAGAATTTTGATGTTCATTCTACTATAATGCATCTCGTACTTCCTAAGTATTTTTGAAGAGACCAGTGGAGAAAACCTATATTATACCATTCCTCTAGCCACATTAATTATTTTTGAGGTAATATGTGAGTAATATCTCAAGGATAACCACTTATTGATGTACCACAAAGCTTCATTGACCAGTATCTTCTATGGGTAATATCTTCTCCTATTCCTAGGTGTATTCCTATATACTTGAGAGTATGTGGGATCTCATAGTTGTGTATGGGTTTTGTCTATAGGATATTGGAGTCTAATCACCCCTCACTTCACTAGATGCCTTATGGGTAGTCTATCTTAGTCAGTAATTATATCTCCTCTATGATATTTTAAAATGCTTAACATATTCTAACTTAACAAATATAGGTAAAGAAAACAAAATATAATGCTTTAGTTTAAAATTGAGTTAATTAGACTGCTAAAAAATAAATTACATAAATAAAAAGGTTACGAATTGAAAAAATATATGAAAACAATAGATTATTGTAATGGATGCAATATGGTTGTGAATATTTTTGTTGGAATGAAAATCTCTTTGTCACAATAGAACCATCCTTGTACTTTTTTGTTGGATGAAAATCTCTTTATCACAATAGAACCATATTTGGATTGATATTTTATAAAGATGTAAATATTCGACTTGCATGAATTAACTAGAAATAAAAATGAATTCATAATATACTAAATACACATAGAAAATTATTTTATTAATCATATTAAACATTTTATAAAATATCATTCACCACCCAAAATAAATTATGAGCAGTGTAAATTACCATAATTCTTTAGGATGACTTTACCATTTTAAAATGCACTATATAAAGGTAAATATTCCCAAAATTGATTAATCCTAAAATAGTTATTTGAGGTATCTAACACTAACCATAATGATTAGGGGTCATCATTACATTTAAAAGGAGTACCCATTCATTACTTGCAAAACTATTATATTAAATTTAAAAGGGTTAGGACATGAGGTCCTAACAATGACCTTAGTGATCATATATGAAGATACTTTTGTAAACATGGAAGTCACTCTACTTATTTTTATTTTAGTTGGCTATATGGTATTGAAATGGGCCCCACCCATATTACATTATAACCACATTAGTTATATTTAACTGCCACGATTATAAAATTAACTTCTTTATATAATTTTTATTAACAGATGAAATATCACTCACATAGATGCCATTTGAAATTTAAAAATTTCAAGATAACATTCAACACCATAAATGGCTAAAGTCTTTACTACCTAGTTTCCATATCCATAAATGTATTATCTTTTTTTTTATGATTTTTCTCCACATATGTTTTTGCACCTTTATTTGATTCTGAACATGAATTTACACATAGTACTTTCTTCTCCCTTATATCCCCCTTTGTTTCTTCTAATGGTCGATCCAAGTGAGCTATGGTGGCCTTTTTCATAAGACATTGTGGATAGGATTTCTTTGCATCGGTTTTTAGAGTGGAATATCCTTGATATAATCTAAGATTATATTACTATATGATTTTATTGCTTTCTCTTGAAGTTTATCTCATGACCAAAATTTTATTTCTTTCTTCACATTTTTCTCTTTGTAAATTCTTTCTATGTGTTCAATATCATAACAATTGTAGCATTGAAAAGATATATTTTCATAATCCACTTGTTGATCATATTCTCTTGATTTATATTTAATCATAATGGATTGTGGCAAAGGTTTTAAAATATCCACAATGACGCATATTCAGGTATATATAGCATGTTTTTGCTTCTTACTAGTTACTCCTTCCTTGATGAATTCCCCTAGGGTATTTCTAATATTATTTAAACATCCTTATTGATAAGATGATATGGAAGTACAAAAATCCTAGCCCACATCAAAATATTCTTAATAGTTTTTATCTCAACAACAAAAAAATTATTCCATGGTCTTAAATAAATGGCATCTCTCCCCCTAAACAATGGGTGACCAACCATTATTTTATTCTTGATTTATGAACTAGAAAATATTATGAGTAAATAACTCTTTAAGAAGAAAAGTCACAGAGTAATTAGTATCTAGTCCCCACTTCAATTCAATCCAATTATGAATATACAAAAAACCTAGATGGATATATAGAACTTATATATTAATTCTCTACTTTTAAGAACCATTGTATCATGCTCAATCATATCATCCTTGATAGTCACTTCAAGTGTAAAATTTGCTACCTACGTTGAACATGCCATATATTTGCTCTTTAACTTATCTCCAAATTGGGCATCCATACTTCTAGCGAAGGCATCATGATATCTAGATGAGGCATCTTTATTTCTCATTAGGATTTTCAAATATAACTTTCCTTCCATACTAGCTAATGGAGATCACTCTTGGCTCACACTCCTCAACTCACACTTGCTATTAGCTTGCACTTCCTCCTAACTTACACGTACTCTCAAATTATACTCCCTCTTATATTACACTCACTCTCTTCTCTTATTTATCCTAGCATTCCTTTGCTTTGATGATTTTCTAGAAATAATATTTGATGTATTCATGGTAAAGATTTGAAGCATTGATGGACTCTATATGAACCCATTTCTCTTACACCATAACTAATGATTTTTGACTTTAATATTAGTTCCCTCCAGTATTCTTTGTGCCTCTACTATCGTTTAACCTATTTTGAGTTTGATGCTCCTCTACACTACTCTTCTACAATAAAAATTGATTTTTAAAAATCCTTTTATTGAATGTTAGATGCATTGTGAAGGCACAATTACAATAAGTTATAGTACTTTGCTTGATAGGACCTATGATATTTGTATTGATAATAGGATAGAATGGATATCACTAATTTCTACCATTGAGTATTAGTTCTATGTATCAAATTCTAATCTTAGTATCTTCATTTGCATTGAGCCATGAAAGGACTGATCAAGTACTACATTATATAAAAATTCTATTTGAAAATATCTTATTAGAAAATCCTTGGGATTTACACTATAATAATTTACCTTAGTTCAAATAATACTCAATGTATATTATATATATATATATATATATATATATATATATATATATATATATATATATATATATATAATTTATAAATTTCTTATGTATTACCTCTAGTTAACTTGTAGAGGGATTAAAAGTGGAAATTTTGAGCCCATTTTAAGAACTACTATCTAATTTGGCCTTATTTACCCTCCATATTTATCTTCTATAGTATTAAAGATAATTTAACTTAGAAATAGAAATTTAGTTCATTTGAGTATTTGATTAAGTGGATTATATATATCTAGGTTTATCATCTTGAATGAAACAAGCTCATTGTCTATGATATGTGTATTGTATCAAGATATATTCTTAGTAAAGAAAAATAGTCCATATGGGGATGGATCAACTAGTATGCATTGTTTGCTCTTCCCTTCAAAATATCAATGCATCAACTAGTATGTGTTGTTTTCCATGCCCTCTAAAATATCAATGGATCAACTAGTTTCGGGATGGATCTATCCTTAGTTTTTTTTAAGAAGCTCCATTATATTAATGTTCTAGAACTAGTATTTAGTCTACAATATGTTTAATGAGTTGAGCACATCAAATATTACATATTTGAAAGACATGCAATAGATATATACACTAAAAAAAACATGATTTTCCTAGTTTACATGACCATATTAATATTTCTAATTCTATGATGTTTTGGATCCAAAATAAATAAAATGAGGTGAAGATATAACTTTGATATTTGTGGAACATGGTATTCAACCAAAGGAACATTGTCCATGACATTTTAGATAATTGTACATGGTCAAATTGTAATTATTCTAAGTACCTATCTTGGTTTATACATTAAAATAATAGTCTCTCTCATAATCAAGCTACCTCTATAGGCTAGTATTTGTGTTCCTAGGAGCAATATTATTATAATTCTAGCACCATCCCAAGGGTTTTTGTATATACATTATTCATTTTCCTTGGATATCTTCCCTAAGAGGCAAGACCCTAGTCCAATAAAGGAAACCTAAAGCATGATGAGGGAAATTGAGACTAGGGTGATCCAATTAGAGGGTAACCTTGAGTCTAGGGATGTAAGGGTCATTAATTCCTTCCTTCATATTGATGTAGGTAATGTAGTGTAGTTATTGTATTCTTCTTATTTTCAAATACTTTGGTTTTTCTTTCATAAGCTATCTTGATGTGACCACATTCATGTGAGGCCAACATGATTGATAGCAATTTATTTTCTATTCTTAAACATCATTATACTTCACTCTTGTTATTGAGAAATAAGTTCATTTCCTCCAATGAAAAAGGTCTATTTATTTTAATTTTTTTTGCTTTTTATAAATTGGCATGATTTTAAGTGTTTCAAATATGGAATTCAAGACAAATACCTAGGTTCAAATATTGTGAAGTTATATATACATAATTGGTTAAAACCACTATACGGTTATACTATGGTAAAATGTTTATGTTGTAATAAAGGTGGAACCTATTCAATCCTATATATTTTTTTAATTTTTTTTTTAAATTATCATATTTTCAAAAACTTAAATAATTTGATTTGTTCATATATATTTGGTTCATGGATATTTTAATAAGTATTTCTCATTTAAATTTTAGTCTTTCGACTATACCAAATTATTATTATTATTATTATTATTATTATAGATTGTTGTCAATATCTTCTTCCTTTTCTGCATATAATTGTGGTGAATGTATATTTTAGGAGATTTGTAGAAAGTATTATGAATTCTAACATTATAATAGAGTATATTTGGAATGGAATTACTTACATATGTATAAATATTCTTCATAATTTAATAAAAAAAGGAGCAATCCCCATTTTTACTGTATTAGAGGGATTTTTTTAAATGTAAAAAAAAACCACTAAATTTTCATGTCATTATTTTTTTTTTTTGTTTTTTGAATTTACATGGTGGAATCGATATCCACCATGAATCCGAGCAGGTTGTCCAGCTTTTTATGGCCGCCACAGTATTCTGTGATGTCCGCCCCGAAAGCCGCCACACAAATCTTCGCACAGTCCGCCCCTATAACCACCATGCCACAATCATTTTAAAACTTTTACGCCGCTGAAAGCACCAGGAAAGGGACAAGCGTTCAGTCCAACGAGGCCCGAGATTTGAACCTTGGACCTTCGCCCCTTTATGGGGTTTGGATCAACCAATTGGTCTACACCTTGGACCTATTTTCATGACATTCTTTAAATAGATATTTTCAACATAATTAATGAGTTTTTTGTACAAATAATTTTCTAGCATGATTAGGTTCATGTCACTTATAACTTTCAAATTATACCAATCTATCAATAGAGCATAGCCTAACAATATCATGTTCCAATGATAACTAGGTCTTATAAGATCAAGTTTCCATGGATTCACTTTTGTGAACTATTTTTGTTTCCAAATGATGTAGGTCTACATGTAGAGTAGAGGCTCAAAAATATTTTCACCTTATTCCTATATAGGTAAAGGAAGATGTTTCTTTCGCTAACTCTAATTACTCTCTCATTTTATGTAATAGGTCACCACTAATAACCTCTTTGAGAATCTATTTTAATGTAACTCTCTCCCTAGGTATGCTATATTATATTGCTCCATCCTAACTCTAATTGTCAAGCTAGTGTAATGGTTGACTGTGTCACCAATAGGGGTATCATGTTTGAACCACAAATATATTTTTAAAATGGTTACAAGTTATGAAATGGAGTGCTTATGGGTTATGCAGGTATCGTGTATGTGTCTACATTTGATGTCATTATCAACACAACTTTTCAACTACCTATATCTAAACAAGATGATTGGCATACTAGTTAGTATACTTTGTTGTGGTTACAAGCTCCTGTGTTTGAACCATGGGAGCACAATTTGAGCTTACATTAGTTTTCTAAGTGACTTCATGAGTGGAATAACAAACTTTATAACTCTAATGTTGTGATGGTGGAATATTTGATACTTCATGGCACAACCAAGGGTGTGGGTTTGGATTTAGTTAATGACCTTTTCTCTCTCAATCTTCAAGGAAGGTGGTTTTCGCATATTAGAATTTTTTTTTTTGCCTCACAGGCATTGATAGAGTACCTAGCTAGAGAACTATATTCTAAGGTTCTCTCTAAGTAAATCAAGTTTGAGCCATGTTGGCTACAAAATCCTCAAAGCAACCTCTCTTTGGATATATATATATATATATATATATATATATATATATATATATATATATATATATATATATATATATATATATCATAAATTTTAGTGCATGTGGAAACCATTGATCATTTTTTGCCATGTGGTACTCTCATATTCAATAAATATATCCTAAGATTTGACAACTTTTTAACATTTTTTATTATAAGTGCTAATTCACCCAACTTTCATGAGGTCCTAAATTTTTTCTCATAAGAGTGTTTGAAGCCTTATTTATAGATCCATAATTTTTTGAGCCCTACACGCTAGTGACATTAGTTTAAGGACCTATTACAATTCTATGATAATTGTGTAAAATGTATCTCATAGTGTATATTTTTAATAGGTTATATGTGGCTTCTATTGGGGGCTACTCCAATCAAAATACCATAATATTACATTTGTTGCAACATAACTTCTTATCATAGTTTTTTTATTTCTTTTTTCTCTTAAATATATTCTTCAACTTCCTTGAAGTGATATTTTTCCATAATAAGCTCTTTGACATCATTTTTATTAAGACATAAAATCACACTTGGTCAATTGCCTTCAAAAATTTGAATTTCACTAGGTTGAAGATCAACACCATAATTCGCTAATTTGTATGATACCCAATTTCCTTCTCTATAAATACAATCAAACTACAGGAGATTACCTCTAGTAATAGATGATGAATGGTATCAAAATCACCCCCAAGAGAATTCCAAGAGAATGCCACCCTTCTTTTCCAAAGGATATGTAACAATATTAAAATAACCCCCAAGAATCCATAGAACACAATGAGTCATTATTTTATTTAATAATAATATGCTAAGGTCCTCCCAACATCTTTCACAAGGAGTAACTATAGTTGGAGCATATACATTTATAACCATAACTTTGGTGTTCTCCTCTTTCTTGCAAAATAATCCGGTAACCCAATTATATTTTTCTTCCAGTAGTTGTCCATCCCATTTGTATTTGTCCCATTTTATTGCAATACCACCTTAAGCTTCTATAGAAGAAACTACTAAATAATCACCTATATTCCAAATCCTCTTAAAAATGCCCTTTAATTCCTCACTACTTAATTTTATTTCTTGTAATAAGTTCAGGGCTATAAAAACCTATTAATTCCTTAAGAACTCTTTTTTTAGGGGTTTTATTCCATAATATAATTTTCATCATCAACACTTTTTATTTTTATGAGTGGGCTTAACCTACTTCTTGTTAACACCTGCAATATTTTTATTTGGCTTCCCAAATAAATATCCTTTTGAGTTTATTTTTCTTTTTGTTCCTTCTTTGATGGCCTTCGTCTTCTTCTTCCATTCCCACTAACACTCTCATCTTCATCAATATCTTCTATTTTTTTTATATTCTTAAAAATGATGCTTATCATCTAAATATTTATGTTGCCCTAAAGAGTTAAAAGTGCAAGGAATAACCTCACTAGCATTTCCTTCTTTATATGGTCCTAAAAAATCTAAACTGCATAGATGATCGTCTAAAGTCATCACTTTCTTATGTTGGTCTGAAAACCCTAAATTTCCTTGGATATCATCCATAGTATTTTCTTTACTATACTGCTCTTGATATCCTAAAGTGCAAGGAATACACTCCATACTACTTTCATTTTTATTGTTCATTTTGATTGTAAGAAGAATATTTTAAACTATTTGAGGATAATTAAGGCGATTTACCTAAATTAAGCTTGACCTCCTTCACCTCAGTTTCTTTAAAATTTATCTCTCAATCTTCCTTTGTTTTAAAATTTGCCTTCCTCATCCCCCATATAATTTTTTTTTCTAATTGTTGATTCAAGTGAACTATAATGGCCTTTGATATTTTATGATATAGAGGGATTTTTCTAGCTTCTTTGCTATGAGTGGAAATCCTTGATTTGATCTAGATTCTCATGTGATATGGTGTCCTTGTTTCAAATTAAATCTACCCTCATGCCTAAAAATTTCATATCTTCCTCCATTTTCACGTTGTAGTCTCTTGCCATATGCCTAGTTTCATGACAATTGCATAATAGGAATCCAATGTTTTCATAGTCCACTTGTTGATCTAATTCTCTTGATTAATATTTAATCCTAATCGACTATGATATAAGTTTAGAAATATCCATGGCAACACATATTCAAGTGCATATAGTTTGCTTTCTCTCCTTAGTAGTCGGTCCTTCCTAGATGAATTCACCTAGAGTATTACCAATATTCTTCAAAACCACCTTATTGATGAGTTTATAAGGAAGTCCAAAAAGCCTAATCCATACCGAAAGCCTTCTAATAGTTGTTGTGTCCATGAAAAAATTCTCACTCCAAGGACTTAAATATAATGAATATTTACCCCTAAACCACAGGACTCCATCCATTAATTTATCCCTTATATCTAAACTATTGAAAATAATGAGGAAAAATCCTTTTGGAAGAAATGTCATGGAGTAATTTGAATTCAAACCCCACTTCCACTTGATCCAATTTTAAATCTAAAAAAACTTAACCAATATCCATGAAACTTACATAATAACCCTTTGCTTTTAAGAACCATTATATCATGCTCAATCATCTCATCCTTGATAATCACTTCGGTGTAGAATTTGCTACCTAGACTAGTTTTCCATAGATTTGCTCTTCTTCTTAATGCTAGCTAGGGCATCCATACTTCCAACTTGGTCATTCATAGTTTTAGTAAGGAATTTTACAAATGATATTCTTTCCATTTTACCTAGATATTATTCAAATAAATCCTTTAGGTTCTCTGGAACAAGAAGTGTCACTTATTCTTTGATCACACTTTACTTTCTACTATTTGCTTCCTTGATCACATGCTTTTGGCTGTACTCATTCCCAACTTGCTCACACTCACTTTTGATTAACTCACTCCCATTTGCATTTGCACTCAATTTTGACTACACTCGCATTCACTTTCAAATACACTCACTCCCAACTCCACTCACACTCACTCTTGAATCATCCTCACACTTGCATCTAGTTGCACTCACTCTTGACTATGCTTCCACTCACTCTTGATAACACTTACGCTCACTCTCGACTGCACTCACACTTACTCGTATTTGCACTCACACTTGCTTTTGGCTGCACTCACTCCCAGATCACGCTCACACTCACAAGAATCTAGAGAAAGATGATCCAATTTGCTTTGTTTTTTTAAGTTATTTTTCTATTTTGTTCCTTCCATTCACTCGCTCACCCTAGAAGTGCATAATTTTTTTTCAAATAATTATCCTCTTGATCTCATGTTGTATGTTACATGCCTTAATGTACAAAATTATAGCACCTAATTGGTATAAATGATTAGATTGCTAATAAATCATAATCTCTACTTCATAAGGGTAGGGGACCCAAGTACAACCCTTATTTTCTAACAAAATAAATAAATAATATTTCCTTCATTTTAATGGTGAAATAGGATAATGTCTTTATAATAAACTAGCAAAGAAAAAAGTACTTGATCTCTTTCTTGTGTTAGTAGAACTAGTTGTACTTTTTCACATTAGAGAGAAGATTGATCCTATTAAATTATGGATAACTTTGAAGAATATTTGGAAAGATAACTTTTTCACTTTTTAAATCTCCCCAATTTAAAAATGTTAACGTCCATCCATGAGAGGAATCATGGGTTATAGTTGAAGATACCTTTTCCTTATAAATTGTTATAAATCTAAATGATTGGATGTTAAGGTTTATCTATAAGATTCAAACTTTAATTTAGAGTGTGAAAATATTGCATTGTCATTTGGCATTATTATATATATACCCTAATAAATTATAAACCAAATTTTTTATTCAACTTGTTTCATTTCATGAAATATTTAATTATTAGAAGATTGAATTACAACATAAAACTCTTTGTTTTCCATCACTTGTTGTAAATCTCCTTGGTTTAAAAATTTCATCGAATCGCATCGACACGGAAACCTCGTTGTTTTCCATCACTTGTTGTAAATCTCTTTGTTTTATTGAATCGCATCGACACGGAAACCTATGAAGTCAACTCTCTTCGACCATGTCTGGTTTTAATTTCAGTCCAATATAATATTTTTCGAAAATAAATTATAATGTTTCTACATTAAAATTTAATTCCAGATCTATTCTTAACGAAACAGCTCCAGGAAAGCCAGCTGCAAGCAGATGGAGAAGTTTAACTGTGCAATTTTAATGATTGTGAACATCCAAGCCTTCTTTCTCTTAGCCGTGTGTCAAGAAGGTCCGATAATTTTCTGGGCATACAAATAACTTATGTTTACATATGTTTGCTTTCTTTAAACAAATTAGGCATTTCCGTGTCTTGACCTAACAGGATTCCTCAATATCAACTTCGGCGGTGACCGAAACTATACTGATTCTGAGAGAAATATGTCATGGACTGTGGACACCAACTATGTAGATGTTGGCCTCACCGCTGTTAACTTTTATAACTCGAGTGTCCCCTACCACATGCAATCTTTGTGTTACTTTCAATAAGTCTTGTTATATGTTACCAGTGAGCCCAAACGTGCCCTATTTGTTAAGATTGTGGTTTCTTCATGGGAATTACCTTGGAAAGCAAGAGCTTCCAACCTTTAACGTCTCTCTGGAGACGTAAGATATGCTTTTTGCGGACATTCAATCCATCAAAGATGCAGAAACTCCAACTTGGACAACTGAAAAGATGTTGATAACTTCAGGTGACAGTCTTTACGTATGCTTTATTCGAACATCTGATGGTAGCGATCCCTTCGTAAATGCAATTCAGTTGAGGGTTCTTTCGACCGAGATACAATTTGGGTGCAAACTCCTTGGACATTATCAGGTGTTGATCTCGCTCTTGGTTTTCTGTTATCTCAAAGAGTGAAGTCTTGGATAACATATTGTTTTCTAATCAGGTACCCTGAAGATCAATTCAATCGCTTCCGGGAGTCCGACAGCTCCGTCGCAATATATAATAGAAGTCTTGTTCGAATGCGGAGCACACATAAGATAATTCGTGTCCGCTGCCCGTATGTTCCCTCCGGTGACGTGTACGACGATAGTTGTAAAACGGGGAGTGAACTAGTGTTAGAAATATTAATCCTGATTTCACGCCTCCGCGCGCTCCGAACTTGGGCGAAGCCGGACTGCGCTACGAACTTGGGCGAAGCCGGACTGCGCTCGCGCAGTCCGGGACGAGCAGTCCGGGAACTCGGTAAATTTTTTGACTTGACGTCGCACGTGCCTTCTGACAATTGTGACGTCTGACAGATCCGATCACCACATAAGTTAATGCAAGTTCGGCGATTGGTCAAAAACCCTAGTTCAGTGTCTGTCAGAACCTGTCAGAGGATAACCTCTATCTTCCTCTCTTCGCGGCTATATAAGGCAGTTCGGGTCTTCAGACAAAGTGTGGAGAGTGGGGAAAACTTGGAGAAACAGGCAAGAGAAAAACAGTCATTCGTAGAGTAGCAGACGAGATCGTTTTAGTGAGTAGAGTAGCTCATATGTTTAATGTCTGAGCAACAGACTTGACATTTGATTTCCCTCTCAGTTTATCCTGTAGCTTTAGTCTGTAGATGTTAGTTTTTTCTCAGTTTAGGACTTTTGTAACCCTCGTCTTATAAGAATAAAATTTGCTATTGTTTAAGGCATCTATAGGGTTTGCGGTTAT
The DNA here is from genome assembly GCA_028583015.1 of Wollemia nobilis. Taxonomy (NCBI): domain Eukaryota; kingdom Viridiplantae; phylum Streptophyta; class Pinopsida; order Araucariales; family Araucariaceae; genus Wollemia; species Wollemia nobilis. Next base: position 528,443 of record JAQPPZ010015480.1, read on the forward strand.
CTCTATCTGCAAAAATATGTTGTTGTTCTTTGTACAATTGTCTCAGAGCATTTTTCATAGGTTTGAACTCAGATCTGAAACATTGCATTCAGTTTCGGTGTTTCTCTCCTCCCTATACAGCTCTTGCCAAGCCAAACAAACCATTGCTGTAGCCACGTAAGCCTCCAGACAACAAAAGTTCGCAAGGCAAAAATTTGCCTAAGTCTGGAGCTATCCACCCAACTGCACAGCGAAGTCGAACTTCGCTACCTTTGAACAGTGCAGTCGGGCATTGGCTACCCACTCCTTGACTTCGTAATTTGTTCCATGTGCAGCCCGATTGCATACATTTTTCATGTGCAACCCGACAGTGCACATAATCTCGTGCGCAGCCTGACTGCGCAAGTTTTACTTGCGCATCCTGACTGCACAAAAGTCAGGAGCGCAACCTGACTTTCGGAGTACAACCCGACTTTGAGTGCGTAGCCCGGCTTCAGCTGTGCAGCCCGACTTCGCCCCCCCTTTGCCCTACGCTTTCGATGATAGAAGAAAAAAAATAAAACTTCAAATTGGTATCAAAGCTACTGATCCCTTGACATAGAGACCGAAGCAGAATGACTTCCAATAGCAATAGCTTGCAGTTGCAGATCCCATGCTTCAATGGGAAGAATTACGATTACTAGAGCATCTAGATGATGATCCTGTTTGGATGTCAGGAGCTATGGGAGTTAGTCGAGAATGGCTACCTAGAAACAATAGATGCAACAGCACTGGCCGCCCTCTCTCAAGCAGACAAGGACCTATTGAAATAGAACATGAAGAAGGACCAGAAGGCCCTCTTCTATATCATTCAAGTGGTAGAGGAGTCCATATTCCCGTGGATCATATCAGCCACCAAGGCAAAGCAGGACTGGGAGATTCTGGCCAACTCGTACCAGGGCACCAATAAGGTAAATTTGGTGAAGCTATAGATGTTCAGGAGGGAATTTGAGAATCTGTAGATGAGTGAGTCCGAGTCCATGAGTGATTTCTTCACCCGGACGATGGACATTATCAACCAAATGCGGTTGAATGGAGAAATTATGTAGAGCTAGAGAATCGTGGAGAAAATTCTCAAAAGTCTGCCTTCCAAGTTTGACTCGGTTGTGATAGCAATCGAAGAGTCGAGGGATCTGACAACCCTCTCGACAGATGATCTCATGGGTTCATTGTAGACACATGAACAGAGGTTGAGTCATTTGTCTCAGACCTCTCTGGATCAAGCATTTAAGGCTCAGGTCTCATTTCGAGACAATGACAGACAAGATTCCCACCATGGCGCCTCTAGTTCTCACGGAGCAAGAGGCAGGGTGAGGCATGGGAAAGGCAACAAGAAAGGAGGACAATCAAACCCTAGCGAAGGAGAGACCAACTATGATTTCCATCAGCAAGGTGGTAGAGGCAGTTCACTACCAGATACACACCACAGCAGAACGACATAGCTGAGAGGAACAACCGGACCATCATGGAGATGGCATGAAGCATGATGAATGCGAAGGGATTACCACATAAATTTTGGGCAGAAGCTATAACATGTGCAGTCTACCTGCTAAACAGATGTCCCACCAAAAGTGTGAAGGATAAAATCCCTCAAGATGCCTAGAGCGATGTGAAGCCAAGTGTGGCTCACTTGCGTGTGTTCGGGTGCATTGCATATGCACATGTTCCAAAAGAGAAACGGTAGAAGTTGGATGATAGAGCTGAGAAGTGCATTTTCATAGGGTATAGTGAGTAGGCGAAGGCATATAGATTGTACAACCCTGTGACGAAGAAGCTCATCATCAGTCGTGATGTGAAGTTTCTTGAAGATGAATCCTGGAAATGGAAGTCGAAAACTGGCCGATCAGATCTAGTAGTAGTAGAATATGTTGACTTGGAAGAAGAAAGTGTGCAGCCACCTACAACCTCCAGCAGCAGTAGCGGTGCCAGAAGTAGTACAACCACTCCATCTCAGTCGCCTCCACATGCAAGTAGAATCCAGAACCTAGTGACACCAGCGAAGACAAGGATCTTGCAAGAAATCTACGAGGTAACCCAAACCCATGTAGATGAAGAGTACTCTGACTTTGTATTCTTTACTGAAGTTGATCCGATAGAGTTTAAAGATGCAAGTCAGAATCAGAATTGGGTGCAGGTGATGGACGAGGAGATTAAAACCATTGAAAATAATGATACATGGTAACTAATAGATCTTCCAGTAGGGAAGAAGACAATTGGGGTCAAGTGGGTGTATAAGACAAAGTTCAACGCCTAAGGAGACGTTGACAAGCATAAGGCTAGACTAGTGGAAAAGGACTACAAGCAAAATTCAGGCATCAATTACCATGACATTTATGCACCTAAAGCCTGACTTGACACAACTAGGATGATCCTGGCATTGGCAACCCAACAGGGTTGGAAGATGTACCAGATGGATGTCAAGTCAGCCTTCCTCAATGGAGTGTTGGAGGAAGAGGTCTACATAGACCAGCCACCAGGTTACAAAATTGAAGGCCAGGAGGGCAAAGTCTTGAAGCTGAAGAAGGCCCTGTATAGTTTGAAGCAGGCGCCCCGGGCTTGGTACAGCCAAATTGACAGTTATTTTTAGAAAAATGGGTTTGTAAAATGCCCATATGAGCACACCCTATACATGAAGACAAATGATGTAGGTGAGCTCATAATCGTCTGCCTGTATGTGGATGATTTAATTTACACTGGCAACAACACAACACTATTTTCCCAATTCAGAACAGCCATGAAGAAGGAGTTCGAGATGATGGACTTAGGGCTGATGAAGTATTTTCTTGGCATTGAAGTTGACCAATTGACAGATGGCATCTTCATTTCTCAGGGAAAGTATGTGAAGGATGTCCTAAAGTGGTTCAAGATGGAGGACAACAAACCTACCATCACACCTGTAGCCACAAGTTTGAAACTGAGCAAGCAAGATTCAAGGAGGAATGTAGATCCAACGCTATTCAAGAGGCTAGTTGGCAGTTTGATGTATTTGACTACAACTCGACCAGATTTGATGTTCGGAGTCAGTCTGATCAGCCATTTTATGGAGACTCCGAAGGACACGCACTGGCAAGCAGGCAAGAGGATCTTGCGCTATGTCAACAAGATGCGAAACAATGGCCTATTTTACGCCAGATAGGACCAGTTGAAACTGGTGGGCTTCACAGACAGTGACTGGTCTGGCAGCATCGATGATCAGAAGAGCACCTCTGAGTATGCTTTCCATCTCAGATCAAGGGCAGTCTCATGGGCATCCAAGAAGCAACCCATCGTTGCATTGTCCATAGCTAAAGTAGAATATATCAATGCCACATTAGCCACATGCCAGGCAGTTTGGCTACGAAGAGTTCTAAGTGAACTGAAATATCCTCCTAAAGGTGCGACAATAATTTTTTGTGATAAAAATTTGGCCATTGCACTATCAAAGGATCTCATGTTCCATGGCCGGATGAAGCACATTGATATTCGTTATCACTTCATCAGAGAGTTGGTGAATTTCAAAGAAATTCAACTGTAATTTTGCAAATCCAAGGAGCAGTTGGCTGATATTTTCATGAAGCCTTTGAAGGAGGAAGACTTCAGTAGATTGCGAGAGCAGCTTGGAGTCAAAGTGCTCATGAAATCAGGCTTAAAGGAGGGTGTTAGAAATATTAATCCTAATTTCATGTCTCCACCAAACTGTGCTCCGAACTGGGGCAAATCCAAACTATGCTTCGAACTTGGGCGAAGCCGGACTACGCTCGCAGAGTCGGGGATCCCGATAAAATTTTTGACTTGATGTCGCACGTGCCTTCTGAAAATTGTGACGTCTGATAGATCCGATCGCTGCATAATTTAATGCCAATTTGGTGATTGGTCAAAAACCCTAGTTTAGGGTCTGTCAGAACCTATTAGAGGATAACCTCTATCTTCCTCTCCTTGTGGCTATATAAGACATTACGGGTCTTCAGACAAAGTGTGGAGAGTGGGAGAAACTTGGAGAAACAGGCAAGAGAAAAACAGTCATTCGTAGAGTAACAAACGAGATCGTTTCAGTGAGAAGAGTAGCTCATCTATTTAATGTTCGAGCAGTAGACTCGAAATTTGCTTTCCCTCTTAGTTTATCCTACAACTTTAGTCTACAGATGTTAGTTTTTCCTCAGTTGAGGACTTTTGTAAACCTCATATTATAAGAATAATATTCGTTGTTGTTTAAGGCATCTATAGGGTTTGTGGTTATCTATGTCTGCATAAAATTTGTTAGTGTTCTTTGTACAATCATCTTGGAGCATTTTTCATAAGTTTGAACTTAGATCTAAAACATTGCTTTCAGTTTCGGTGTTTCTCTCCTCCCTATACAGCTCTTGCCAAGCCAAACAAACCATCGCTGTAGCCGTGCAAGCCTCCGGATAGCAAAATTTTGCAAGGTAAAAATTTTCCTAAGTATGGAGTTGTCCAACCAACTGCACAACGAAGTTGGACTTCGTTGCCTTTGACCAATGGAGTCGGGCATTGACCACCCACTCCCCAACTTCGCAATTTGTTCTGTGCGTAGCTTGATTATGCACATTTTTTATGCGTAACTCGACTGCGCACATAATCCCGTGCGTAGCCCGACTGCGCAAGTTTTACTTGCACAACCCAACTATGCAAAAGTCGAGAGTGCAACCTGACTTTGGGAGTGCAACCCGACTTGGGGTGCGGAGCCCGACTTCGGCTGCATAGACCAACTTCGCCCCCCCCCCCTTTGCCCTATGCTCCCAGTGACAAAAGAAAAAAAATCAAACTTCAAATTGGTATAAGAGCTACTGATCCCTTGACGTGAAGACCGAAGCAGAATGGCTTCTAGTAGCAACAACTTACAGTTGCAGATCACGCGCTTCAATGGGAATAATTATGATTATTGGAGCATTAAGATGAAGATCCTGTTTAGATCTTAGGAGTTGTGGGAGTTATTCGAGAACAGCTACCTAGAACCGATAGATGTAGCAGCACTGACCGCCATCTCTCAAGCAGATAAGGACCTATTGAAAGAGAACACGAAGAAGGACTAGAAGACCCTCTTCTATATCATGCAAGCGGTCGAAGAGTCCATCTTTTCGTGAATCGCATCAGCCACCAAGGCAAAGCAGGCCTAGGAGATTCTGGTCAGCTCGTACCAGGGCACCAATAAGGTAAAGTTGGTGAAGCTGCAGATGCTCAAGAGGCAATTTGAGAATCTATAGGTGAGTGAGTCCGAGTCCATGAGTGATTTCTTCACCCGGACGATGGACATTATCAACTAGATGTGGTTGAACGGAGAAATTATGCAGAGCCAAAGAATCATGGAGAAATTTCTCAAAAGTCTACCTGCCAAGTTTGACTCGGTTGTGATAGCAATCAAAGAGTTGAGGGATATGACAACCCTCTCAATAGACGAGCTCATGGTTTCATTGCAGACACATGAACAGAGGCTGAGCCGTTCATCTCAGACCTCTCTAGAGCAAGCATTCAAGGCTTAGGTCTCATTTCGAGACAACAACAGACAAGATTCCCACCATGGCGCCTCTAGTTCTCACAGAGCAAGAGGCAAGGGTAGGCATGGGAAATGCAACAAGCAAGGAGGACGGTCAAACCCTAGAAAAGGAGAGACAAACTATAATTTCCATCAACAAGGTGGAAGAGGTAGTTTGAAAAATCAGCAAGCTGGATCTGGTCAGAAGAAGGACATGTCAAAGGTCCAGTGTTATTTTTGCAAGAAGTTCGGCCATTACATCTCATAGTGCAAAAAATGGATGGCCAAGGAGAACCAGTAACAAGCTCATTACATGGATGAAAATGGAAATGCGGTAGGAGGAAACATGTTGTGGACTTGCAACATTGAGGAGGAGTGCCAAAAGAATGTCTGGTATTTAGACAGTAGGTGCAACAACCACATGACGGGGAACAAGGAGATGTTCTCCCAACTAGATAAAACAGTCCAATCTGAGGTCAATATGGGGAACAACAACAAGGTTCCCATAATGGGGAAAGGAAATATCCTCATCCGCACTAGGCACGATGAACAAAAGTAGATCTATGATGTCTACTATGTGCCTGGCCTGAAGCATAACCTACTGAGCATTGGACAGCTCATGCAAAAAGGACATAAGATCCAATTCAAAGACAGAGCTTACACCATCAGAGATAAGTCGCATTGGCAGATTGCTATCGTTTTCCATGAAGAAGAATAAAATGTTTTCATTGTAGATTCAAAATAAATCATTGACATCTTTGAGTGTAGTTGTGAAAGATGCTACCTGGTTGTGGCATCTCAGATTTAGTCACTTGAACTTTAGTGGCCTGAATCAACTGCACAAGAAGTAGATGGTGAAGTGTTTACCATTGATAGAGCAGCAAAATAAAGTCTGTGAGGGCTACTTAGTCGACAAAAAACATAGGGATTCATTCTCTTTTAGTCAGTCTTGGAGAGCATCATAGCCACTAGAGTTGGTGCACTCAGACATTTGCAATTCGATGCAAACCAGCGCATTTATCGGCAAAAAATACTTCTTAACATTTATAGATGACCAACCGAAAGACGTGGATCTATGCCATCAAGCTGAAGTCAGAAGCATTTGCCACATTCAAGGAGTTCAAGGCTTTGGCAAAGAAATAGAGTGGATATCAGATCAAGACTCTTAGGACATATGGCGGAGGTGAATACATCTCCAACAAATTCCATAACTACTGTAAGCAACATGAAATTTGAAGGCAGTTCACTACCAGATACACACCACAACAGAACGACATAGCTGAGAGGAAGAAACAGACCATCATGGAGATGGCACGAAGCATGATGAAGGCGAAGGGATTGTTGCACGATTTTTTTGCAGAAGCTGTAACATGTATAGTCTACCTGCTAAACATATATCCCACCAAAAGCGTGAAGGACAAAATCCCTCAAGAGGCCTAGAGCGATGTGAAGCCAAGTGTGGCTCACTTGTGTGTGTTCGGGTGCATTGCATATGCACATGTTCCAAAAGAGAAGCAACAAAATTTGGATGATAGAGCTGAGAAGTACATTTTCACAGGGTACAGTGAGCAGGCAAAGCCATATAGGTTGTACAACCCTGTGATGAAGAAGCTCATCATCAGCCATGATGTGAAGTTTCTTGAAGATGAAGCCTATAACTGGAAGTCAAAAACTGGTTGGTCAGAGCCAACAGTAGTAGAGTATGTTGAATTGGAAGAAGGAAGTGTGCAGCCACCTACAACCTCCAATAGCAGCAGCGGTACCAACAGTAGCACATCCACTCCATCTCGATCGCCTCCAAATGCAAGTAGAATCTAGAACCTGGAGACACCAGCGAAGACAAGGAGCTTGCATGAAATCTATGAGGCAACCCAAACCCATGTAGATGAATAGTACTCTGACATTGTATTCTTTACTAAAGTTGATCTAGTAGAGTTCAAAGATGCAAGTCAAAATCAAAAGTGGGTGCAGGAGATGGATGAGGAGATTAAAGCCATTGAAAAGAATGATACATGGCAACTAACAGATCTTCCAGTAGGGAAGAAGACCATTAGGGTCAAGTGAGTGTATAAGACAAAGTTCAATTCCCAAGGAGAGGTTGACAAGCATAAGGCCAAATTGGTGACAAAGGGCTACAAGCAAAAGTCAGACATCGATTACCATGAGGTTTATGTGTCTGTAGCCCGACTTGACACAGTCAAGATGATCTTGGCATTGGAAGCCCAATAGGGTTGGAAGATGTACCAGATGGATGTCAAGTCAGCATTCCTCAATGGAGTGTTGGAGGAAGAGGTCTACATAGACCAGCCACCAGGTTAAAATTTGAAGTCCGGGAGGGCAAAGTATTGAAGCTGAAGAAGGCCTTGTATGGTTTGAAGCAGGCGCCCCGGGCTTGGTACAACCGAATTGATAGTTATTTTTAGAAAAATGGGTTTGTAAAATGCCCATATGAGCACACCATGTACATGAAGATAAATGATGTAGGTGAGTTCATAATCATATGCCTGTATGTGGACGATTTAATTTACATTGGCAACAACACAACATTGTTTGCCCAGTTCAGAACAACCATGAAGAAGGAGTTTGAGATGACGAACTTAGGGCTGATGAAGTATTTTCTCGACATTGAAGTTGACCAATCGACAGATGGCATCTTCATTTCTTAGGGTAAGTATGCGAAGGATGTTTTGAAGCGATTCAAGATGGAGGATAGCAAACTTGCCATCACACCTGTAGCCACAGGTTTGAAACTAAGCAAGCTAGATTCAGGGAGGAATGTAGATCCAATGTTGTTCAAGAGGCTAGTTGGCAGTCTGATGTATTTTACTACAACTCAGCTAGATCTGATTTTCAGAGTTAGTATGATCAGCCATTTTATGGAGACTCTAAAGGACACACACTGGAAAGCAGGCAAGAGTATCTTGCACTATGTCAATGGGATGCAGAACAATGGTCTATTTTATGCCAGACAGGACCAGTTGGAACTGGTGGGCTTCATAGACAGTGACTGGGCTGGTAGCACCGACGATCTAAAGAGCACCTCCAGGTATGATTTCCATCTTAGATCAGGGGGAGTCTCATGGGCATCCAAGAAGCAACCCATCATTGCATTGTCCATAGCTGAAGAAGAATATGTCACTGCCAAATCAACCGCATGCCAGGCAGTTTTGCTATGAAGAGTTCTGAGTGAACTGAACTATCCTTCAGAAAGTGCAACAATATTTTTTTGTGATAACAATTTAGCCATTGCACTATCAAAGGATCCCATGTTCCATGTCTAGGCAAAGCACATCAATATTTGTTATCACTTCATCAGATATTTGGTGAATTTTGAAGAAATTCAACTGCAATTTTGCAGATCCAAGGAGTAGTTGGCAGATATTTTCATGAAGCCTTTGAAGGAGGAAGACTTCGGTAGATTGCGAGAGCAGCCTGGAGTCAAAGTGCTCATGAAATCAAGCTTAAAGGAGGGTGTTAGAAATATTAATCCTTATTTCATGCCTCCGCAAAATTGCACTCTGAACTAGGGTGAAGCTGGACTACGCTCCAAACTTGGGCAAAGCCAGACTACATTCGCGTAGTTGGGGATCCCAGAATTTTTTTTGACTTGATGTCGCACGTGCCTTCTGAAAGTTGTGATGTCTAATAAATCTGATCCCCGCATAAGTTAATGCCAGTTCGATGATTTGTTAGAAACCCTAGTTTAGGGTTTGTCAGAACCTGTTAGAGGATAACCTCTATATTCCTCTCCCTATGGCTATATAAGGCAGTTTGGGTCTTTAGAAAAAGTGTGGAGAGTGGGGGAAACTTGGAGAAACAGACAATAGAAAAATAGTCATTCGTAGAGTAGCAGATGAGATCATTTCACTGATCATATTAGCTCATCTATTTCATGTCTAAGCAATAGACTCGACATTTGTTTTCTCTCTCAGTTTATCCTATAGCTTTAGTCTGCAGATGTTAGTTTTTTCTCAATTCAGGACTTTTGTAACCCTCATATTATAATAATAAAATTTGTTGTTGTTTAAGGCATTTATAGGGTTTGCGGTTATCTCTGTCTGCATAAAATATGTTGTTGTTCTTTGTACAATCATCTCGAAGCATTTTTCATAAGTTTGAACTCAGATCTGTAACATTGCATTCAGTTTCAATGTTTCTATCCTCCCTATACAGCTCTTGCCAAGCCAAACAAACCATCGCTGAGTTGTCCACCCGACTGTGCAGCGAAGTCGGACTTCGCTACATTTGATCAGTGCAGTCGGGAATTGACCACCCGCTCCCTGACTTCGCAATTTGTTCTGTGCACAGCCCGATTACACACATTTTTCATGCATAACCTGACTGCACACATAATCTTATACACAGATAGACTGCACAAGTTGCAAAAGTTGGAAGCGCAACCTGACTTTGAGAGTGCAGCCTGACTTCGACTACACAGCTCGACTTCAGTTGCACAGCCCGACTTCGGCCCCCTCTTTGCCCTATGCTCCCGATGATGGAAGAAAAAAATAAAACATCAAATTGGTATCAGAGCTACTGATCCCTTGATGTAAAAACCAAAGAAAAATGGCTTCTAGTAGCAATAGCTTACAGTTGAAGATCTCATGCTTCAACAGGAAGAATTACAATTACTATAGCATCCAGATGAAGATCCTGTTTGGATCTCAAGAGCTGTGGGAGTTAGTCGAGAACGACTACCGAGAACCGGTAGAAGCAACAACACTGGCTTCCCTCTCTCAAGAATACAAGGACCTATTGAAATAGAACATGAAGAAGGACCAGAATGCCCTCTTCTATATCATGAAAGTGGTCGAGGAGTCCATCTTCCCACAAATCGCATCAGCCACCAAGGTAAAGCAGACCTAGGATATACTGGCCAGCTCGTACCAGGGCACCAGTAAGGTAAAGTTGGTGAAGATACAGATGCTCAGGAGGGAATTTGAGAATCTACAGATGAGTGAGTTTGAGTCCATGAGTGATTTCTTCACCTAGACGATGGACATTATCAACTAGATGCGGTTGAACAAAGAATTTATGCAGAGCTAGAGAATTGTGGAGAAAATTCTCAAAAGTTTTCTTGCCAAGTTTGACTCGGTTGTGATAGCAATCAAAGAGTCAAGGGATCTGATAATCCTCTTGACATACGACCTCATGGGTTCATTGCAGACACATGAATAGAGGTTGAGTCATTCATCTTAGACCTCTCTTGAGCAAGCCTTCAAGGCTCAGGTCTCATTCCGAGACAACTACAGACAAGATTCCCACCATGGTGCCTCTAGTTCTCACGGAGCAAGAGGTAGGGGCAGGCATGGGAAATGCAACAAGCAAGGAGGATGGTCAAAATATAGCGAAGGAGAGACCAACTATAATTTCTATCAACAAGGTGGAAGAGGCAGTTCAAAAAATCATCAAGCTGGAACTAGTCAAAAGAAGGACATGTCAAAGGTCCAGTGTTATTTCTATAAGAAGTTCGGCAATTACATCTCACAGTGCAAAAATTAGATGGCCAAGGAGAACCAATAGCAAGCCCATTACACGGATGAAACCAAAAATGTGGCAGGAGGAAATGTGTTGTTGACTTGCAACATTGAGGAGGAGTGCCAGAAGAATGTCTAGTATTTATACAGTGGGTGTAGCAACCACATGACGAAGAACCAAGAGATGTTCTCCCAACTAGATGAAATAGTCCAGTATGAGGTGAATATGGGGAACAAAAACAAGGTTCCCATAATTGGGAAAGGAAATATCCTCATCTGCACTAGGAATGATGAACGAAAGAAATTTTGTGATGTCTACTATGTGCCTGTCCAGAAGCATAACCTACTGAGTGTTGGATAGCTTATGCAAAAGGGACATACGATCCAGTTCAAATGCAGAGCTTGCACCATCAAAGATAAGTCGCATGGGCAGATTGCTATCATGTCCATGACAAAGAATAAAATGTTTCCACTACAGATTTAGAATGAATCATTGATGTCTCTAAGTGCAATTGTGAAAGATGCTACCTGGTTGTGGCATCTAAGATTTGGTCACCTAAACTTTAGTTGCCTGAATCAGCTACACAAGAAGTATATGGTGAAGGGTTTACCCCTGATAGTGCAGCAAAATAAAGTATGTGAGGGATGATTAGTCGACAAACAACATAGGGATTCATTCTCTTTCAATCAGTCTTGGAGAGCATCACAGCCACTGGAGCTAGTGCACTCAAAAATTTGCGGTCTGATGCAGACCAACACGTTTTCCGAAAACAAATACTTCTTAACATTCATAGATGACGTCAGTCAAAATACGTAGATCTATGCCAACAAGCTGAAGTCGGAAGCATTTTCTAGATTCAAGGATTTCAAGGATCTGGTGGAGAAACAGAGCGAATATCATATCAAGACTCTCAAGACAAATGGCCAAGGTGAATACATCTCTAACGAATTCCATAACTACTACAAGAAACATGGAATTCAAAGGTAGTTCACTACCAAATACACACCACAACAAAATGGTGTAGCTAAGAGGAAGAACCGGACCATCATGGAGATGGCACAAAGCATGATGAAGGTGAAGGGATTACCGCATGAATTTTGGGCAGAATTTGTAACATGTGTAGTCTACCAGCAACAAGCCCATTACATGGATGAAATCAAAAATGCGGTAGGAGGAAGCATATTGTTGACTTGCAACATTGAGTAGGAGTTCCAGAAGAATGTATGGTATTTAGACAGCAGGTGCAGCAACCACATGATGGGGAACAAGGAGATGTTCTCCCAACTGGATGAAACAGTCCAGTCTGAGGTGAATATAGGGAACAACAATAAGGTTCCCATAATGGGGAAAGAAAATATCCTCATCCGCACTAGGCACGACAAACAAAAGCATATCTATGACGTCTACTATGTGCCTGGCCTGAAGCATAACCTGCTGAGCGTTGGATAGCTCATGCAAAAAGGACATATGATCCAATTTAAATATGGAGCTTGCACCATCAGAGATAAGTTGCATGGGCAGATTGCTACCATTTCCATGATGAATAATAAAATGTTTTCACTGTAGATTCATAATAAATCATTCACATCTCTGAGTGTAGTTGTGAAAGATGCTACCTGGTTGTGGCATCTTAGATTTGGTCACCTGAACTTCAGTGGCCTGAATCAACTGCACAAGAAGTAGATGGTGAAGGGTTTACCCCTGATAGAGCAGCAAAATAAAGTCTATGAGGGCTACTTAGTCAACAAACAACATAGGGATTCATTCTATTTTAATCAGTCTTGGAGAGAATCATAGCCACTGGAGCTGGTGCACTCAGACATTTACGATCCGATGCAGACCAACACATTTGCTGGCAACAAATACTTCTTAACATTTATAGATGACTTTTGCTGAAAGACATGGATCTATGCCATCAAGCTGAAGTCAAAATCATTTTCCATATTCAAGGAGTTCAAGGATCTAGTGGAGAAATAGAGTGGATATCAGATCAAGACTCTCAGGACATATGGCGGAGGTGAATACATCTCCAACAAATTCCATAACTATTGTAAGCAGCATGGAATTCGAAGGCAGTTCATTGCCAGATACACACCACAACAGAATGGCATAGCTGAGAGGAAGAACCGGACCATCATGGATATGGCACGAAGCATGATGAATGTGAAGGGATTGCCACATGAATTTTTGGTAGAATCTGTAACATGTACAGTCTACCTATTGAACAGATGTCCCACCAAAAGCGTGAAGGACAAAATACCTTAGGAGGTCTGGAGTGGTGTGAATCCAAGTGTGGCTCACTTGTGTGTGTTCAGGTGCATTACATATGCACATGTTTTAGAAGAGAAGCGATAGAAGTTGGATGATAGAGCTTAGAAGTACATTTTCATAGGGTACAGTGAGCAAGCGAAGGCATATAGGCTATGCAACCCTATGACAAAGAAGCTCATCATCAGCCATGATGTGAAGTTTCTTGAAGATGAAGCTTGGAACTAGAATTCAGAAACTAGTCGGTCAGAGCCAACAATAGTAGAGTATGTTGAATTGGAAGAAGGAAGTGTGCAACCACCTGCAATCTCCAACAGCAACAACGATGCTAATAGTACAACATCCACTCCATCTCGGTTGCATCCACATGCAAGTACAATCTAGAACCTGGTGACACCAGTGAAGACAAGGAGCTTGCAAGAAATCTACGAGGCAACCCAAACCCATGTAGATGAAGAGTACTTTGAATTTTTATTCTTTATTGAAGTTGATCCAATAGAGTTCGAAGATGCAAGTCAAAATCAAAATTGGTTGCAGGTGATGGACGAGGAGATTAAAATCATTGAAAAGAATGATACATGGAAACTGATAGATCTTCTAGTAGGGAAGAAGACCATTGGGGTCAAGTTGGTGTATAAGACAAATTTCAACTCCCAAGGAGACGTTGACAAGCATAATGCCAGATTGGTGGCAAAGGGCTACAAGCAAAAGTTAGGCATCGATTACCATGAGGGTTATGCACCTGTAGCCCGAATTGACACAGTCAGGATGATCCTGGCATTGGCAGCCCAACAGGGTTGGAATATGAACCAGATGGATGTCAAGTCAGCCTTCCTCAACGTAGTGTTGGAGGAAGAGGTCTACATAGACCAGCCACCATGTTACAAAATTGAAGGCCAAGAGGGCAAAGTCCTGAAGCTGAAGAAGGCCCTGTATGGTTTGAAGCAGGCACCCTGGGCTTGGTACAATCAAATTGACAGTTATTTTTAGAAAAATGGGTTTGTAAAATGCCCATATGAGCACACCATGTACATGAAGATAAATGATGTAGGTAAGCTCATAATCGTCTGCCTGTATGTGGACGATTTAATTTACATTGGCAACAACACAAAATTTTTTGCCCAGTTCAGAACAACCATGAAGAAGGAGTTTGAGATGATGGAATTAGTGCTGATGAAGTATTTTCTCGGTATTTAAGTTGACCAATCGACAGATGGCATCTTCATTTCTTAGGGTAAGTATGCGAAGGATTTCCTAAAGCGGTTCAAGATTGAGGATAGCAAACCTGCCATCACACCTGTAGCCATAGGTTTGAAACTGAGCAAGCTGGATTCAGGGAGGAATGTAGATCCAATGCTGTTCAAGAGGCTAGTTGGCAGTCTGATGTATTTGACTGCAACTCGGCCGTATCTGACGTTCGGAGTCAATATGATCAGCCATTTTATTGAGACTCTAAAGGACACGCAATGGAAATTATGCAAGAGGATCTTGCACTATATCAATGGGATATAGAACAATGGCCTATTTTACGCTAGACAGGACCAGTTGGAACTGGTTGGCTTCACAAACAGTGATTGGGCTAGCAGCACCGACAATCGAAAGAGCACCTCCAAGTATGCTTTCCATCTCAGATCAGGGGCAGTCTCATGGGCGTCCAAGAAACAACCAATCATTGCATTGTCCATAGCTGAAAAAGAATATGTCACTGCCACATCAGCCGCATGCCAGGCAGTTTGGCTACAAAGAGTTCTAAGTGAACTAAAATATCCTCCAAAAAGTGCAACAATAATTTTTTGTGATAAAAATTCACCCATTGCACTATCAAAGGATCCCATGTTCCATGGCCAAACAAAGCACATCGATATTTGTTATCACTTCATCAGAGAGTTGGTGAATTCCGAAGAAATTCAATTGCAATTTTGCAGATCCAAGGAGCAGTTGGCAAATACTTTCACCAAGCCTTTGAAGGAGGAAGACTTCAGCAGATTGTGAGAACAGATTGGAGTCAAAGTGCTCATGAAATTAGGCTTAAATGAGGGTGTTAGAAATATTAATCTTGATGTCATGCCTCCACAAAACTGCACTCTGAACTTGGGTGAAGCTGGACTATACTCCGAACTTGGGCGAAGCCAGACTACGTTCACGTAGTTGGGGATCCCAAAATTTTTTTTGACTTGACATCGCACGTGCCTTCTGAAAGTTGTGATGTCTGATAAATTTGATCGTCGCATAAGTTAATGCCATTTTGGCAATTTGTTAGAAACCCTAGTTCAGGGTTTGTCAAAACCTGTTAGAGGATAACCTCTATCTTCCTCTCCCTATGGCTATATAAGGCAGTTCGGGTCTTCAAAAAAAGTGTGGAGAGTGGGGGAAACTTGGAGAAATAGACAATAGAAAAATAGTCATTCGTAGAGTAGCAGACGAGATCATTTCACTGATCATAGTAGCTCATCTTTAATTTATGAGCAACAGATTTGACATTTGTTTTCTCTCTTAGTTTATCCTATAGCTTTAGTCTGTAGATGTTAGTTTTTCCTCAGTTTAGGACTTTTGTAACCCTCGTATTATAAGAATAAAATTTGTTGTTGTTTAAGGCATCTGTAGGGTTTGCGGTTATCTTTGTCTGCATAAAATATATTTTTGTTCTTTGTACAATCATATCGGAGCATTTTTCATAAGTTTTAACTTAGATCTAAAACATTGCATTTAGTTTTGGTGTTTCTCTCCTCCCTGTACAACTCTTTCCAATCCAAACAAACCATCGTTGTAGTCATGCAAGCCTTTGAACAACAAAAATTCTCAAGGAAAAAAATTGCCTAAGTCTGGAGCTGTCCACCCGACTGCACAACGAAATCGGACTTCACTGCATTTGACTAGCGCAGTCGAGCATTGACCACCCGCTCCCTGACTTCGTAATTTGTTCCGTGCATAGCCCGATTGCGCACATTTTTTATGTGCAACCCGACTGCGCACATAATCCTGTGCGTAGCTAGACTGCACAACTTGTAAAAGTTGGAAGCGCAAATTGACTTCAGGAGTGCAACCCAACTTTGGCTGCACAGCTCGACTTTGGCCCCCTCTTTGCCCTGCGCTCTCGACGATGGAAGAAAAAAATAAAACTTCAATTTTGTATCAAAGCTACTAATCCCTTGATGTAGAGATCGAAGCAAAATGGCTTCCAGTAGCAATATCTTATAGTTGCAGATCTCGTGCTTCAACAGGAAGAATTACGATTACTATAGCATCTAGATGAAGATCTTGTTTGGATCTCAGGAGCGTGGGAGTTAGTTGAGAATGGCTATCGAGAACCAGTAGATGCAACAGCACTGGCTGCCCTCTCTTAAGAAGACAAGGACCTGTTGAAAGAGAACATGAAGAAGGACCAAAATGCCCTCTTCTATATCATGCAAGCGATCGAGGAGTCCATATTCCCGCGAATCACATCAGCCACCAAGGCAAAGCAGACCTGGGAGATTCTGGCCAGCTCATACCAGGGCACCAATAAGGTAAATTTGGTGAAGCTACAAATGCTCAGGAGGGAATTTGAGAATCTATAGATGAGTGAGTTTGAGTCCATGAGTGATTTCTTCACCCAGATGATGGAAATTATCAACTAGATGCAGTTGAACAGAGAAATTATGTAGATCTAGAGAATTGTGGAGAAAATTCTTAGAAGTTTTCCTGCCATGTTTGACTCGGTTGTGATAGCAATCGAAGAATCGAGGGATCTGACAATCCTCTCGATAGACAATATCATGGGTTCATTACAGACACATGAATAGAGGTTGAGTCCTTCATCTTAGACCTCTCTAGAGAAAGCCTTCAAGGCTCTGAGACAATGACAGACAAGATTCCCACCATGGCACCTCTAGTTCTCACGGAGCAAGAGTTAGGGGCAGGCATAGGAAATGCAACAAGCAAGGAGGATGGTCAAACTCTAGCGAAAGAGAGACCAACTATAATTTCTATCAGCAAGGTGGAAGAGGTAGTTCAAAAAATCATCAAGCTGGAACTGGTCAAAAGAAGGACATGTCAAAGGTCCAGTGCTATTTTTGCAAGAAGTTTGGCCATTACATATCACAGTGCAGAAAACATATGGCCAAGGAAAACTAGTAGCAATCCCATTAAATGGATGAAACCAAAAATGTGGTAGGAGGAAACGTGTTGTTGACTTGCAACATTGAGGAGTGCCAGAAGAATTTTTGGTATTTAAATAGTGGGTGTAGGAACCACATAACGGAGAACCAAGAGATGTTCTCCCAACTGGATGAAACAGTCCAGTCTGAGGTGAATATGGGGAACAAAAATAAGGTTCCCATAATGGGGAAAGGAAATATCCTCATTTGCACTAGGAATGATGAACGAAAGCAGATTTGTGATGTCTACTATGTGCCTGGCCAGAAGCATAACCTTCTAAGCATTGGACAACTTATGCAAAAGGGACATATGATCCAGTTCAAATATGGAGCTTGCACCATCAAAGATAAGTCACATGGGAAGATTGCTACCACGTCCATGACAAAGAATAAAATGTTTCCACTACAGATTTAGAATGAATCATTGATGTCTCTAAGTGTAGTTGTGAAAGATGCTACCTGGTTGTGGCATCTCAAATTTGGTCACCTGAACTTTAGTTGCGTGAATCAACTGCACAAGAAGTAGATGGCGAAGGGTTTACCCTTGATAGAGCAGCAAAATAAAGTTTGTGAGGGCTGATTAGTCGACAAACAACATAGGGATTCATTCTCTTTCAACCAGTCTTGGAGAGCATCACAGCCACTGGAGCTAGTGCACTCAAAAATTTGTAGTTTGATGCATACCAACACGTTTGCCGATAATAAATACTTCTTAACATTCATATATGACTTCATCCTAAATACGTGGATCTATGCCAACAAGCTAAAGTTAGAAGCATTTTCTAGATTCAAGGAGTTCAAGGCTCTGGTGGAGAAATAGAGTGAATATCAGATCAAGACTCTCAGGACAGATGGCGAAGGAGAATACATCTCTAATTAATTCCATAACTATTGCAAGCAGCATGGAATTCGAAGGCAGTTCACTTCCAGATACACACCACAAAAAAACGGTGTAGCTGAGAGGAGATGGCATGAAGCATGATGAAGGCGAAGGGATTGCTGCATGAATTTTGGGTAGAAGTTGTAACATGTGTAGTCTACCTGCTGAACAGATGTCCCACCAAAAGTGTGAAGTACAAAATCCCTCAGGAGGCCTGGAGCGGTGTGAAGACAAGTGTGGCTCACTTACGTGTGTTCGGGTGCATTGC
The DNA here is from genome assembly GCA_028583015.1 of Wollemia nobilis. Classification (NCBI taxonomy): domain Eukaryota; kingdom Viridiplantae; phylum Streptophyta; class Pinopsida; order Araucariales; family Araucariaceae; genus Wollemia; species Wollemia nobilis. The sequence continues at coordinate 546,961 of JAQPPZ010015480.1, forward strand.
ATATGCACCTATTCTAGAAGAGAAGCGGCAGAAGTTGGATGATAGAGCTGAGAAGTGCATTTTCATAGGGTACAGTGAGTAGGCGAAGGCATATAGGCGATACAACCCTATGACGAAGAGTACTCTAACTTTGTATTCTTTACTGAAGTTGATCTAGTAGAGTTCAAAGACGCAAGTCAAAATCAGAAGTGGGTGCAGGCGATGTACGAGGAGATTAAAGCCATTGAAAATAATGATACATGGCAACTGACAGATCTTCTAGTAGAGAAGAAGACCATTGGGGTCAAGTGGGTGTATGATAAAAAGTTCAATGCCCAAGGAGACGTTGACAAGCATAAGGCTAGACTAGTGGTAAAGGGCTACAAGCAAAAGTCAGGCATCAATTACCATAAGGTTTATGCTCCTATAGCCTGAATTGACACAGTCAGGATGATCCTAGCATTGGAATCCCAACATGGTTGTAAGATGTACCAAATGGATGTGAAGTCACCCTTCCTCAATGGAGTGTTGGAGGAAGAGGTCTACATAGACCATCCACTAGGTTACGAAATTGAAGGCGAGGAGGGCAAAGTCCTGAAGCTGAAGAAGTCCTTGTATGGTTTGAAGCAGGCGCCCCGGGCATGGTACAGTTGGATTAACAATTATTTTTAGAAAAATGGGTTTGTAAAATACCCATATGAGCAAACCCTGTACATGAAGACAAATGATGTAGGTGAGCTCATAATCGTCTTCCTATATGTGGACGATTTAATTTACATTGGCAACAACACAACACTATTTGCCTAGTTTAGAACAGCCATGAAGGAGTTCGAGATGATGGACTTAGGTCTGATGAAGTATTTTCTCAGCATTGAAGTTAACTAATTGACATATGGCATATTCAATTCTCAAGGCAAGTATGCGAAGGATGTCCTAAAGCAATTCAAGATGGAGTACAACAAACCTGCCATCACACCTATAGCCACAGGTTTGAAACTGAGCAAGCTGGATTCAGGGAGGAATGTAGATCCAACGTTGTTCAAGAGGCTAGTTGGCAGTTTGATGTATTTGACTACAACTCGACCAGATCTGATGTTCGAAGTTAGTTTGATCAGCCATTTTATGGAGACTCTGAAGGACATGACCTGGAAAGCAGGCAAGAGGATCTTGCGCTATGTCAACGAGATGCGAAACAATGGCCTATTTTACGCCGACGGGACCAGTTGGAACTGGTGGGCTTCACGGACAATGGATCGGGTCTGGCAGCATCGATGATCGAAAGAGCACCTCCAGGTATGCTTAAAGGAGGGTGTTAGAAATATTAATCCTGATTTCATTCCTCTGCCAAATATTAATTCTCAAAAGTTTTCCTACCAAGTTTGAATCGGTTGTGATAGCAATTGAAGAGTCAAGGGATCTGACAATCCTCTCAATAGACGAGCTCATGGGTTCATTGCAGACACATGAATAGATGTTGAGTCATTCATCTTAGACCTCTCTGGAGCAAGCCTTCAAGGCTTAGGTCTCATTCCAAGACAATGGTAGACAAGATTCCCACCATGGCGCCTCTAGTTCTCACGGAGCAAGAGGTAGGGGCAGGTGTGGGAAAGGCAACAAGCAAGGAGGATGGTCAAACTCTAGCAAAGGAGAGACCAACTATAATTTCTATCAGCAAGGTGGAAGAGACAGTTCAAAAAATCATCAACCTAGAACTGGTCAGAAGAAGAACATGTCAAAGGTCCAGTGCTATTTTTGTAAGAATTTCGGCCATTACATCTCACAGTGCAAAAAACAGATGGCCAGGGAGAACCAGTAGCAAGCCCATTACATGGATGAAACCAGAAATGTGGTAGGAGGAAACATGTTGTTGACATGTAACATTGAGGAGGAGTGCTAGAAGAATGTCTAGTATTTAGACAGTGGGTGTAGCAACCACATGACAAAGAACCAAGAGATGTTCTCCCAACTGGATGAAATAGTCCAGTCTGAGGTGAATATGGGGAATAACAACAAGGTTCCCATAATGGGGAAAGAAAATATCCTCATCCGCACTAGGAATGATGAACAAAAGTAGATCTGTGATGTCTACTATGTGCCTGGCCAGAACCTAAACCTTTTTTTTGTTGGACAACTTATGCAAAAGGGACATACGATCCAGTTAAAATGCGGAGCTTACACCATCAAAGATAAGTCACATGGGCAGATTGCTACCGTGTCCATGACAAAGAATAAAATGTTTCCACTACAAATTTAGAATGAATCATTGATGTCTCTAAGTGCAGTTGTGAAAGATGCTACCTGGTTGTGGCATCTCAGATTTGGTCACCTAAACTTTAGTTGCCTAAATCAACTAAACAAGAAGTAGATGGTGAAGGGTTTACCCCTGATAGATTAGAAAAATCAAGTTTGTGAGGGATGATTAGTTAGTAAACAACATAGGGATTCATTCTCTTTCGATCAGTCTTGGAGAGCATCACAGCCACTAGAGCTAGTGCACTCAAAAATTTGTGGTCCAATGCAGACCAACACGTTTTCCGAAAATAAATACTTCTTAACATTCATATATGACTTCAGTCAAAATACATGGATTTATGCCAAGAAGCTGAAGTCAAAAGCATTTTCTAGATTCAAGGAGTTCAAGGATCTGGTGGAGAAATAGAGCGGACATCAGATCAAGACTCTCAGGATAGATGGTGAAGGTGAATACATCTCTAACGAATTCCATAACTACTACAAGCAGCATAGAATTCGAAGGCAGTTCACTGCCAGATACACACCACAGCAAAACAGTGTAGCTGAGAGGAAGAACCAAACCATCATGGAGATGGCACGAAGCATGATGAAGGAGAAGGGATTTCCGCATGAATTTTGGGCAGAAGATATAACATGTGCAGCCTACTTGGGCGAACGATGGAAATTATCAACCAAATGCGGTTTAACAGAGAAATTTTGCAGAGCCAAAGAATCGTGGAGAAAAATCTTAGAAGTCTGCCTACCAAGTTTGACTCAGTTGTGATAGAAATCAAAGAGTTGAGGGATCTAACAACCCTCTCGACAGAAGAGCTCATGGATTCATTGTAGACACATGAACAGAGGCTGAGCCGTTTATCTCAGACCTCTTTGGAGCAAGATTTCAAGGCTCAGGTATCATTCTGAGACAACGACAGACAAGATTCCCACCATGGGACCTCTAGTTCTAATGGATCAAGAGGTAGGGGCAGGCGTGGGAAAGGCAACAAACAAGGAGGATGATAAAACCCTAGCGAAGGAGAGACCAACTATAATTTCCATCAACAAGGTGGAAGAGGCAATTCAAAAAATCAACAAGCTAGAACTGGTCAGAAGAAGGACATGTCAAAGGTCCAGTGCTATTTCTACAAGAAGTTCGGCCATTATATCTCATAGTGCAGAAAATGGATGGCCAAGGAGAACCAGTAGCAAGCCCATTACACGAATGAAACCAAAAATATGGTAGGAGGAAACGTGTTGTTGACTTGCAACATTGAGGAGGAGTGCCAGAATAATATCTAGTATTTAGATAGTGGGTGCAGCAACCACATGACAGGGAACAAGGAGATGTTCTCCCAACTGGATGAAACAGTCTAGTCTGAGGTGAATATGGGGAACAACAACAAGGTTCCCATAATGGGGAAAGGAAATATCCTCATCCACACTAGGCACGATGAACGAAAGTAGATCTATGACGTCTACTATGTTCCTAGCTTGAAGCATAACCTGCTGAGGGTTAGATAACTCGTGCAAAAGGGACATACGATCCAGTTCAAAGACAGAGCTTACACCATCAGAGATAAGTCAAATGGGCAGATTGCTACCATGTCCATGACGAAGAATAAAATGTTTCCACTGTAGATTCAGAATGAATCATTGATGTCTTTGAGTGTAGTTGTGAAAGATGCTACCTGGTTGTGGCATCTTAGATTTGGTCACCTGAAATTCAATGGCATGAATCAACTACACAAGAACCATATGGTGAAGGGTTTACCCCTGATAGAGCAGCAAAATCAAGTTTGTAAGGGTTGCTTAGTTGGAAAACAACATAGGGATTCATTCCCTTCCGGTCAGTCTTGGAGAGCATCACAACCACTGGAGTTGGTGCACTCAGACATTTGCGGTATGATGCAGACCAACACATTTGTCGGTAATAAATACTTCTTAATGTTCATAGATGACTTCAACCGAAAGACATGGATCTATGCCATCAAGCTGAAGTTAGAAGCATTTGCCATATTCAAGGAGTTCAAGGCTCTGGTGGAGAAACAGAGCGGATATCAGATCAAGACTCACAAGACAGATGGCGGAGGTGATTACATCTCCAATGACTTCCATAACTACTGTAAGCAACACAAAATTCGAAGGCAGTTCATTGCCAGATACACACCACAGCAAAATGGCGTAGTTGAGAGGAAGAACCGGACCATCATGGAGATGGCACGAAGCATGATGAAGGAGAAGGGATTTCCGCATGAATTTTGGGCAGAGGCTATAACATGTGCAGTCTACCTGCTGAACATATGTCCCACCAAAAGCGTGAAGGACAAAATCCCTCAAGAGGCCTAGAGCGGTGTGAAGCCAAGTGTGGCTCACTTGCGTGTGTTCGGGTGCATTGCATATGCACATGTTCCAGAAGAGAAGTGACAAAAGTTGGATGATAGAGATGATAAGTGCATTTTCATAGGGTACAGTGAGTAGGTGAAGGCATATAGGTTGTACAACCCTATGACGAAGAAGCTCATCATGAGCCATCATGTGAAATTTCTTGAAGATGAAGCCTAGAACTAGAAGTCAAAAACTGGTCGGTCAGAGCAAACAGTTGTAGAGTATGTTGACTTGGAAGAAGGAAGTGTGCAGCCACCTGCAACCTCTAGTAGCAGCAGCGATGCCAGCAATAGCACAACCACTCCATCTCGGTCGCCTCCATGTGCAAGTAGAATCCATAACCTGGTGACAACAACGAAGACAAGGAGCTTGCAAGAAATCTACGAGGCAACCCAAACCCATGTAGATGAAGAGTACTATGACTTTGCATTCTTTACTAAAGTTGATCCAATAGAGTTTGAAGATGCAAGTCAGAATCAAAAGTGGGTGCAGGCGATGGACGAGGAGATTAAAGCCATTGAAAAGAATGATACATGGCAACTGATAGATCTTCCAGTAGAGAAGAAGACCATTGGGGTCAAGTGGGTGTATAAGACAAAGTTCAACGCCCAAGGAGACGTTGACAAGCATAAGGCCAGACTAGTGGCAAAGGGCTACAAGAAAAAGTTAGGCATCGATTACCATGAGGGTTATGTGCCTATAGCCCGACTTGACATAGTCAGGATGATCCTGGCATTGGCAGCCCAACAGGGTTGGAATATGTACCAGATGGATGTCAAGTCAGCCTTCCTCAATGGAGTGTTGGAGGAAGAGGTCTACATAGACCAGCCACCAGGTTACAAAATTGAAGGTCAGGAGGGCAAAGTCTTGAAGCTGAAGAAGGCCCTATATGGTTTGAAGCAGGCGCCCCGGGCTTGGTACAATCGGATTGATAGTTATTTTTAGGAAAATGGGTTTGTAAAATGCCCATATGAGCACACCTTATACATGAAGACAAATGATGTAGGTGAGCTCATAATCGTCTTCCTATATGTGGACGATTTAATTTACACTGGCAACAACACAACACTCTTTGCCCAGTTCAGAACAGCCACGAAGAAGGAGTTCGAGATGATGGACTTAGGGTTGATGAAGTATTTTCTCGGCATTGAAGTTGACCAATCGATAGATGGCATCTTCATTTCTCAGGGAAAGTATGCAAAGGATGTCCTGAAGTGGTTCAAGATGGAGGACAACAAACCTACCATCACACCTGTAGCCATAGGTTTGAAATTGAGCAAGCTGGATTCAAGGAGGAATGTAGATCCAACGTTGTTCAAGAGGCTAGTTGGCAGTCTGATGTATTTGACTGCAACTCAACCAGATATGATGTTTGGAGTTAGTATGATCAACCATTTTATGGAGACTCTAAAGGACACGCACTGAAAAGCAGTCGAGAGGATCTTGTGCTATGTCAATGGGATGCGGAACAATGGCCTATTTTATGCCAGACAAGACCAGTTGGAACTGGTGGGCTTCACATATAGTGACTAGGCTGGCAGCACTGATGATCGAAAGAGCACCTCCGGGTATGCTTTCCATCTCATATCAGGGGTAGTCTCATTGGCGTCCAAGAAGCAACCCATCATTGCGTTGTCCATAGCTGAAGAAGAATATGTCACCGCCACGTCAGCCGCATGCCAGGAAGTTTGGCTATAAAGAGTTCTGAGTGAACTGAACTATCCTTCGGAAGGCGCGACAACAATTTTTTGTGATAACAATTCAGCCATTGCACTATCAAAGGATCCCGTGTTCCATGGCCGGACGAAGCACATCAATATTCGTTATCACTTCATCAGAGAGTTGGTGAATTCCGGAGAAATTCAACTACAGTTTTGTAGATCCAAGGAGCAATTGGTAGATATTTTCACGAAGCCTTTGAAGGAGGAAGACTTCAGCAGATTACGAGAGCAGATTGGAGTCAAAGCGCTCATGAAATCAGGATTAAAGGAGGGTGTTAGAAATATTAATCCTGATTTCATGCCTCCGCCAAACTATGCTTCGAACTTGGAAAGTCGGACTGTGCTCCGAACTTGGGCGAAGCCGGACTGCGCTCGCGTAGTCGGGGATCCCGACAAAATTTTTTGACTTGACGTCGCACGTGCCTTCTGACAGATGTGACGTCTGACAGATCCGATCGCCGCATAAGTTAATGCAAGTTCGACGATTGGTCAGAAACCCTAGTTCAGGGTCTGTCAGAACTTGTTAGAGGATAACCTCTATCTTCCTCTCCCTGTGGCTATATAAGGCAGTTCGGGTCTTCAGACAAAGTGTGGAGAGTGGGGGAAATTTGGAGAAACAGGCAAGAGAAAAGTAGTCATTCGTAGAGTAGCAGACGAGATCGTTTCAGTGAGCAATGTAGCTCATCTGTTTAATGTCCGAGCAATAGACTCGACATTTGTTTTCCCTCTTAGTTTATCCTGCAGCTTTAGTCTGCAGATGTTAGTTTTTCCTCAGTTGAGGACTTTTGTAACCCTCGTCTTATAAGAATAAAATTTGTTGTTGTTTAAGGCATCTGTAGGGTTTGCGGTTATCTCTGTCTGCATAAAATCTGTTGTTGTCTGTACAATCGCCTCAGAGCATTTTCTTTGGGTTCTATAAGTTTGAGCTCAGATCTCAAACATTGCATTCAGATTCGGTGTTTCTCTCCTCCCCGTATAGTTCTTGCCAAGCCAAGCAAACCATCGTTGTAGCCGTGCAAGCCTCCGAACAACAAAATTTTGCAAGGCAAAAATTTGCCTAAGTCTGGAGCTGTCCACCCGACTATGCAACGAAGTCGAACTTCGCTACCTTTGACCAACATAGTCGAGCATTGACCATCTCCTCCTTGACTTAGCAATTTCTTTCGTGCATAGCCCGATTGCACACATTTTTTGTGCGCAACCCGACTGCACACATAATCCTATGCACCACTCGCAAGTTTTACTTGCATACCCGATTGCACAAAATTCCGAGCGCAACCCGACTTTAGGAGTGCAACCCGACTTCGATTGCGTAGCCCAACTTTGCCCCCCTTCACCCTGCGCTCCCGACGATGGAAAAAAAAAATAAAACTTCAAATTGGTATCAGAGCCACTGATCCCTTGATGCAGAGACCGAAGCAGAATGGCTTCCAGTAGCAACAACTTGCAGTTGTAGATCTCATGCTTCAATGGGAAGAATTACGATTACTGGAGCATCCAGATGAAGATCCTATTTGGATCTCAAGAGCTATGGGAGTTAGTCGAGAACGGCTACCCAGAACCGGTAGATGCAACAGCACTGGCCGCCCTCTCTCAAGCAGACAAGGACCTATTGAAAGAGAACACGAAGAAGGACCAGAAGGCCCTCTTCTACATCATGCAAGCGGTCGAGGAGTCCATCTTCTCATGGATCGCATCAGCCACCAAGGCGAAGCAGGCCTGGGAGATTCTGGCCAGCTCATACCAGGGCACCAATAAGGTAAAGTTGGTGAAGCTACAGATGCTCAGGAGGGAGTTTGAAAATCTACAGATGAGTGAGTCCGAGTCCATGAGTGATTTCTTCACCCGAACGATGGACATTATCAACTAGATGCGGTTGAACGGAGAAATTATGCAGAGCTAGAGAATCATGGAGAAAATTCTCAGAAGTTTGCCTGCCAAGTTTGACTCGGTTGTGATAGCAATCGAAGAGTCGAGGGATCTGACAACCCTCTCGATAGACGAGCTCATGGGTTCATTGCAGACACATGAACAGAGGTTGAGTCGTTCATCTCAGACCTCTCTAGAGCAAGCATTCAAGGCTCAGGTCTCATTTCGAGACAACGACAGACAAGATTCCCACCATGGTGCCTCTAGTTCTCATGGAGCAAGAGGCAGAGGCAGGCGTGGGAAAGGCAACAAGCAAGGAGGATGGTCAAACCCTAGCGAAGGAGAGACCAACTATAATTTCCATCAGCAAGGTGGAAGAGGCAGTTCAAAAAATCAGCAAGCTGGATCTGGTCAGAAGAAGGACATGTCAAAGGTCCAGTGCTATTTCTGCAAGAAGTTCGGCCATTACATCTCACAGTGCAAAAAATGGATGGCCAAGGAGAACCAGCAGCAAGCCCATTACACGGATGAAACCAAAAATGTGGTAGGAGGAAACGTGTTGTTGACTTGCAACATTGAGGAGGAGTGCCAGAAGAATGTCTGGTATTTAGACAATGGGTGCAGCAACCACATGACGGGGAACAAGGAGATGTTCTCCCAACTGGATGAAACAGTCCAGTCTGAGGTGAATATGGGGAACAACAACAAGGTTCCCATAATGGGGAAAGGAAAGATCCTCATCCGCACTAGGCACGATGAACGAAAGCAGATCTGTGACGTCTACTATGTGCCTGGCCTGAAGCACAACCTGTTGAGCGTTGGACAACTCGTGCAGAAGGGACATACGATCCAGTTCAAAGACGGAGCTTGCACCATCAGAGACAAGTCGCATGGGCAGATTGCTACCATGTCCATGACGAAGAATAAAATGTTTTCGCTGTAGATTCAGAATGAATCATTGATGTCTCTGAGTGCAGTTGTGAAAGATGCTACCTGGTTGTGGCATCTCAGATTTGGTCACCTGAACTTCAGTGGCCTGAATCAACTACACAAGAAGCAGATGGTGAAGGGTTTACCCCTGATAGAGCAGCAAAATCAAGTTTGTGAGGGCTGCTTAGTCGGAAAACAACATAGGGATTCGTTCCCTTTCGGTCAGTCTTGGAGAGCATCACAGCCACTGGAGCTGGTGCACTCAGACATTTGCGGTCCGATGCAGACCAACACGTTTGTCGACAACAAATACTTCTTAACGTTCATAGATGACTTCAGCCGAAAGACTTGGATCTATGCCATCAAGCTGAAGTCAGAAGCATTTTCCAGATTCAAGGAGTTCAAGGCTCTGGTGGAGAAACAGAGCGGATATCAGATCAAGACTCTCAGGACAGATGGCGGAGGTGAATACATCTCCAACGAATTCCATAACTACTGCAAGCAACACGAAATTCGAAGGCAGTTCACTGCCAGATACACGCCACAACAGAATGGCGTAGCTGAGAGGAAGAACCGGACCATCATGGAGATGGCACGAAGCATGATGAAGGCGAAGGGATTGCCACATGAATTTTGGGCAGAGGCTGTAACATGTGCAGTCTACCTGCTGAACAGATGTCCCACCAAAAGCGTGAAGGACAAAATCCCTCAGGAGGCCTGGAGCGGTGTGAAGCCAAGTGTGGCTCACTTGCGTGTGTTCGGGTGCATTGCATATGCACATGTTCCAGAAGAGAAGCGGCAGAAGTTGGATGATAGAGCTGAGAAGTGCATTTTCATAGGGTACAGTGAGCAGGCGAAGGCATATAGGTTGTACAACCCTATGACGAAGAAGCTCATCATCAGCCGTGATGTGAAGTTTCTTGAAGATGAAGCCTGGAACTGGAAGTCGGAGACTGGCCAGTCAGAGCCAGCAGTAGTAGAGTCTGTTGACTTGGAAGAAGGAAGTGTGCAGCCACCTGCAACCTCCAGTAGCAGCAATGATGCCAGCAGTAGCACAACCACTCCATCTCGGTCGCCTCCATGTGCAAGTAGAATCCAGAACCTGGTGACGCCAGCGAAGACAAGGAGCTTGCAAGAAATCTACGAGGCAACCCAAACCCATGTAGATGAAGAGTACTCTGACTTTGCATTCTTTACTGAAGTTGATCCAGTAGAGTTCGAAGATGCAAGTCAGAATCAGAAGTGGGTGCAGGCTATGGACGAGGAGATTGAAGCCATTGAAAAGAATGATACATGGCAACTGATAGATCTTCCAGTAGGGAAGAAGACCATTGGGGTCAAGTGGGTGTATAAGACAAAGTTCAACGCCCAAGGAGACGTTGACAAGCATAAGGCCAGACTGGTGGCAAAGGGCTACAAGCAAAAGTCAGGCATCGATTACCATGAGGTTTATGCGCCTGTAGCCCGACTTGACATAGTCAAGATGATCCTGGCATTGGCAGCCCAACAGGGTTGGAAGATGTACCAGATGGATGTCAAGTCAGCCTTCCTCAACGGAGTGTTGGAGGAAGAGGTCTACATAGACCAGCCACCAGGTTACGAAATTGAAGGCCAGGAGGGCAAAGTCCTGAAGTTGAAGAAGGCCCTGTACGGTTTGAAGCAGGCGCCCCGAGCTTGGTACAACCGGATTGATAGTTATTTTTAGGAAAATGGGTTTGTAAAATGCCCATATGAGCACACCCTGTACATGAAGACAAATGATGTAGGTGAGCTCATAATCGTCTGCCTGTATGTGGACGATTTAATTTACACTGGCAACAACACAACACTGTTTGCCCAGTTCAAAACAGCCATGAAGAAGGAGTTCGAGATGACGGACTTAGGGCTGATGAAGTATTTTCTCGGCATTGAAGTTGACCAATCGACAGATGGCATCTTCATTTCTCAGGGCAAGTATGCGAAGGATGTCCTGAAGCGGTTCAAGATGGAGGACAACAAACCTGCCATCACACCTGTAGCCACAGGTTTGAAGCTGAGCAAGCTGGATTCAGGGAGGAATGTAGATCCAACACTGTTCAAGAGGCTAGTTGGCAGTTTGATGTATTTGACTGCAACTCGGCCAGATCTGATGTTCGGAGTCAGTCTGATCAGCCATTTTATGGAGACTCCGAAGGACACGCACTGGCAAGCAGGCAAGAGGATCTTGCGCTATGTCAATGGGACGTGGAACAATGGCCTATTTTATGCCAGACAAGACCAGTTGGAACTGGTGGGCTTCACAGATAGTGACTGGGCTGGCAGCATCGATGATCGAAAGAGCACCTCCGGGTATGCTTTCCATCTCGGATCAAGGGTAGTCTCATGGGCATCCAAGAAGCAACCCATCATTGCGTTGTCCATAGCCGAAGCAGAATATGTCACCGCCATGTCAGCCGCATGCCAGGCAGTTTGGCTACGAAGAGTTCTGAGTGAACTGAACTATCCTCCGGAAGGCGCGACAACAATTTTTTGTGATAACAATTCAGCCATTGCACTATCAAAGGATCCCGTGTTCCATGGCCGGACGAAGCACATCGATATTCGTTATCACTTCATCAGAGAGTTGGTGAAGTCCGGAGAAATTCAACTACAGTTTTGCAGATCCAAGGAGCAGTTGGCAGATATTTTCATGAAGCCTTTGAAGGAGGAAGACTTCAACAGATTGCGAGAGCAGCTTGGAGTCAAAGCGCTCATGAAATCAAGTTTAAAGGAGGGTGTTAGAAATATTAATCCAGATTTCATGCCTCCGCCAACTACGCTCCGAACTTGGCGAAGCCGAACTTGGAAGGACTACGCTCGGTAGTCGGGGATCCCGACAAAATTTTTGACTTGACGTCGCACGTGCCTTCTGACAGATGTGACGTCTGACAGATCCGATCGCCGCATAAGTTAATGCCAGTTCGACGATTGGTCAGAAACCCTAGTTCAGGGTCTGTCAGAACCTGTCAGAGGATAACCTCTATCTTCCTCTCCCCATGGCTATATAAGGCAGTTCGGGTCTTCAGACAAAGGGTGGAGAGTGGGGGAAATTTGGAGAAACAGGCAAGAGAAAAATAGTCATTCGTAGAGTAGCAGACGAGATCATTTCAGTGAGCAGTGTAGCTCATCTATTTAATGTCCGAGCAACAGACTCGACATTTGTTTTCCCTCTCAGTTTATCCTGCAACTTTAGTCTGTAGATGTTAGTTTTTCCTCAGTTGAGGACTTTTGTAACCCTCATCTTATAAGAATAAAATTCGTTGTTGTTTAAGGCATCTATAGGGTTTGCGGTTATCTTTGTCTGCATAAAATCTGTTGTTGTCTGTACAATCGCCTCAGAGCATTTTTCGTGTTCTATAAGTTTGAACTCAGATCCCAAACATTGCATTCAGATTCGGTGTTTCTCTCCTCCCGTACAGTTCTTGCCAAGCCAAGCAAACCATCGTTGTAGCCGCGCAAGCCTCCGGACAGCAAAAGTTCGCAAGGCAAAAATTTGCCTAAGTCTGGAGCTGTCCACCCGACTGTGCAGCGAAGTCGGACTTCGCTGCCTTTGACCAGCGCAGTCGGGCGTTGACCACCTGCTCCTCGACTTAGCACTTTGTTCCGTGCGTAGCCCGATTGCGCACATTTTTCGTGTGCAACCCGACTGCACACATAATCCTGTGCGCAGCTCGACTGTGCAAGTTTTACTTGCATAGCCCGATTGCACAAAATTTGGGAGTGCAACATGACTTTAGGAGTGCAACCCGACTTTGGCTACGTAGCCCAACTTCGCCCCCCCCTTCGCCTTGCGCTCTCGATGATGGAAGAAAAAAATAAAACTTCAAATTGGTATCAGAGCTACTGATCCCTTGATGCAGATACCGGCGGCAATGGCTTCCAGTAGCAACAACTTGCAGTTGCAGATCCCATGCTTCAATGGGAAGAATTACGATTACTGGAGCATCCAGATGAAGATCCTGTTCGGATCTCAGGAGCTGTGGGAGTTAGTCGAGAATGGCTACCCAAAATTGGCAGATGCAACAACACTGGCCGCCCTCTCTCAAGAAGACAAGGACCTGTTGAAAGAGAACACGAAGAAGGACCAGAAGGCCCTCTTCTACATCATGCAAGCGGTTGAGGAGTCCATCTTCCCACGGATCGCATCAGCCACCAAGGCAAAGCAGGCCTGGGAGATTCTAGCCAGCTCATACCAGGGCACCAACAAGGTAAAGTTGGTGAAGCTACAGATGCTTAGGAGGGAGTTTGAAAATCTACAGATGAGTGAGTCCGAGTCCATGAGTGATTTCTTCACCCGGACGATGGACATTATCAACCAGATGCGGTTGAACGAAGAAAATATGCAGAGCTAGAGAATCGTGGAGAAAATTCTTAGAAGTCTGCCTGCCAAGTTTGACTCGGTTGTGATAGCAATCGAAGAGTCGAGGGATCTAACAACCCTCTCGATAGATGAGCTCATGGGTTCGTTGCAGACACATGAATAGAGGTTGAGCCATTCATCTCAGACCTCTCTAGAGCAAGCATTCAGGGCTCAGGTCTCATTCTGAGACAACGGCAGACAAGATTCCCACCATGGCGCCTCTAGTTCTCACGGAGGAAGAGGCAAAGGAAGGCGTGGGAAAGGCAACAAGCAAGGAGGACGGTCAAACCCTAGCGAAGGAGAGACCAACTGTAATTTCCATCAGCAAGGTGGAAGAGGCGGTTCGAAAAATCAGCAAGCTGGATCTGGTCAGAAGGACATGTCAAAGGTCCAGTGCTATTTTTGCAAGAAGTTTGGCCATTACATCTCACAATGCAAAAAATGGATGGCCAAGGAGAACCAATAGCAAGCCCATTACATAGATGAAACCAAAAATGCGGTAGGAGGAAATGTGTTGTTGACTTGCAACATTGAGGAGGAGTGCTAGAAGAATGTTTGGTATTTAGATAGTGGGTGCAGCAACCACATGACGGGGAACAAGGAGATGTTCTCCCAACTGGATGAAACAGTCCAATCTGAGGTGAATATGGGGAACAACAACAAGGTTCCCGTAATGGGGAAAGGAAAGATCCTCATCCACACTAGGAACGATGAACGAAAGCAGATCTGTGATGTCTACTATGTGCCTGGCCGAAGCATAACCTGTTGAGCGTTGGACAACTCGTGCAGAAGGGACATACGATCCAGTTCAAAGACGGAGCTTGCACCATCAGAGACAAGTCGCATGGGCAGATTGCTACCATGTCCATGATGAAGAATAAAATGTTTCCACTGTAGATTTAGAATGAATCATTGATGTCTCTAAGTGCAGTTGTGAAAGATGCTACCTGGTTGTGGCATCTCAGATTTGGTCACCTGAAATTTAGTGGCCTGAATCAACTACACAAGAAGTAGATGGTGAAGGGTTTACCCCTGATAGAGCAGCAAAATCAAGTTTGTGAGGGCTGCTTAGTCGACAAACAACATAGGGATTCATTCCCTTCCGGTCAGTCTTGGAGAGCATCACAACCATTGGAGCTGGTGCACTCAGAAATTTGCGGTCCGATGCAGACTAGCACGTTTGTTGGCAATAAATACTTCTTGACATTCATAGATGACTTCAGCTGGAAGACTTGGATCTATGCCATCAAGCTGAAGTCAGAAGCATTTGCTAGATTCAAGGAGTTCAAGGCTCTGGTGGAGAAATAGAGCAGATATCAGATCAAGACTCTCAAGACAGATGGCGGAGGTGAATACATCTCCAACAAATTCCATAACTACTGCAAGCAACATGGAATTCGAAGGCGCTCACTGCCAGATACACGCCACAACAGAACGATGTAGCTGAGAGGAAGAACTAGACCATCATGGAGATGGCACGAAGCATGATGAAGGCGAAGGGATTGCCACATGAATTTTGGGCAGAGGTTGTAACATGTGCAATCTACCTGCTGAACAGATGTCCCACCAAAAGCATGAAGGACAAAATCCCTCAAGAGGCTTGGAGCGGTGTGAAGCCAAGTGTGGCTCACTTGCGTGTGTTCGGGTGCATTGCATATGCACATGTTCCAGAAGAGAAGCAACAGAAGTTGGATGATAGAGCTGAGAAGTGCATTTTCACAGGGTACAGTGAGCAGGCGAAGGCATATAGGTTGTACAACCCTATGATGAAGAGTACTCCGACTTTGCATTCTTTACTGAAGTTGATCCAGTAGAGTTCGAAGATGCAAGTCAGAATCATAAGTGGGTGCAAAGCGATGGACGAGGAGATTAAAGCCATTGAAAAGAATGATACATGGCAACTGACAGATCTTCCAAAGTAGGGAAGAAGACCATTGGGGTCAAGTGGGTGTATAAGACAAAGTTCAACGCCCAAGGAGAAGTTGACAAGCATAAGTCCAGACCGGTGGCGAAGGGCTACAAGTAGAAGTCAAGCATTGATTACCATGAGGTATATGTGCCTATAGCCCGACTTGACACAGTCAAGATGATCCTCGGCATTGGAAGCCCAACAAGGTTGGAAGATGTACCAGATGGATGTCAAGTCAGCCTTCCTCAACGGAGTGTTGGAGGAAGAGGTCTACATAGACCAGCCACCAGGTTACAAAATTGAATGCCAGGAGGGCAAATTCCTAAAGTTGAAGAAGGCCCTATACGGTTTGAAGCAGGCACCCCGGGCTTGGTACAACTGGATTGACAGTTATTTTCAAGAAAATGGGTTTGTCAAATGCCCATATGAGCACACCCTGTACATGAAGACAAATGAAGCAGGTGAGCTCATTATCATCTATCTCGTATGTGGACGATTTGATTTACATTGCCAACAACGACAACACTATTTTCGCCGAGTTCATAACAGCCATGAAGAAGGAGTTCGAGATGATGGACTTAGGGCTGATGAAGTATTTTCTCGGCATTGAAGTTGACCAATCAGGAGATGGCATCTTCATTTCTCAGGGCAAGTATGCGAAGGATGTCCTGAAGCAGTTCAAGATGGAGGACAACAAACCTGCCATCACACCTATAGCCACAGGTTTGAAGCTGAGCAAGCTGGATTCAAGGAGGAATGTAGATCCAACCCTGTTCAAGAGGCTAGTTGGCAGTCCGATGTATTTGATTGCAACTCGACCAGATCTGATGTTCGGAGTCAGTCTGATCAGCCATTTCATGGAGACTCCGAAGGACACGCACTAGCAAGTAGGCAAGAGGATCTTGCGCTATGTCAACGGGATGCGAAACAATGGCCTATTTTATGCCAGACAAGACCAGTTGGAACTGGTGGGCTTCACAAATAGTGACTGGGATGGCAGCACCGACGATCGAAAGAGCACCTCCGGGTATGCTTTCCATCTCGGATCAGGGGCAATCTCATGGGCATCCAAGAAGCAACCCATCGTTGCGTTGTCCACAGCTGAAGCAGAATATGTCATCGCCATATCAGCCGCATGCCAGGCAGTTTGGCTGCGAAGAGTTTTGAGTGAACTGAACTATCCTTCGAAAGGCGCGACAACAATTTTTTGTGATAACAATTCAGCCATTGCACTGTCAAAGGATCCCGTGTTCCATGGCCGGACGAAGCACATCGATATTCGTTATCACTTCATCAGAGAGTTGGTGAAGTCCAGAGAAATTCAACTGCAATTTTGCAGATCCAAGGAGCAGTTGGCAGATATTTTCACGAAGCCTTTGAAGGAGGAAGACTTCAGCAGATTGCGAGAGCAGCTTGGAGTCAAAGCGCTCGTGAAATCAGGTTTAAAGGAGGGTGTTAGAAATATTAATCCTGATTTCATGCCTCCGCCAAACTGCGCTCGAACTTGGGCGAAGCCACTCCGAACTTCAGTGAGGCAGACTACGCTCGCATAGTCGGGGATCCCGGTAAAATTTTTGACTTGACGTCGCACGTGCCCTCTAACTTTTGTGATGTCTGATAGATCCGATCATCGCAGAAGTTAATGCCAATTCGACGATTGGTCAGAAACCCTAGTTGAGGGTCTATCAGAACCTGTCAGAGGATAACCTCTATCTTCCTCTCCCTATGGCTATATAAGGCAGTTCGGGTCTTCAGACAGAAGTGTGGAGAGTGGGGGAAACGTGGAGAGAGAGGCAAGAGAAAAAAGCAGAAGAGAGATTAGAGAAACTTTAAAGAGTAGGAGAGGAGAGCGTTTCGGGTGAGCAATGTGGCTCATCTATTTAATGTCCGAGCAGCAGACTCGACATTTGTTTTCCCTCTCAATTTATCCTGCAGCTTTAGTCTGCAGATGTTAGTTTTCCTCAGTTGAGGACTTTTGTAACCCTCATCTTATAAGAATAAAATTTTTTGTTGTTTAAGGCATCTGTAGGGTTTGTGATTATCTCTGTCTGCATAAAATCTGTTGTTGTTCTTTGTACAATCACCTCGGAGCATTTCATGTTCTATAAGTTTGAACTCAGATCTGAAACATTGCATTCAGCTTCGATGTTTCTCTCCTCCCATATAGCTCTTGCCAAGCCAAGAAAACCATCGTTGTAGCCATACAAGCCTTTGGAGCTGTCCACCTGACTCCACAACGAAGTCAGACTTCGCTACCTTTGACTAGCACAGTCAGGTGTTGACCACCCGCTCCCAACTTCGTAATGTGCACAGCCCGATTACACACATTTTTTGTGTGCAATCTGACTGTGCACATAATCATGTGCATAGCATGACTGTGCAAGTTTTACTTGCATAGCCCGACTGCACAAAATTTGGGAGTGCAACCTGACTTCTGGAGTACAACCCAACTTCGACTGCGTAGCCCGACTTCAGCCCCCCCTTCACCCTGCGCTCTCGACGACGGAACAAAAAAAATAAAACTTCAAATTGGTATCAGAGCTACTGATCCCTTGATGCGGAGACCGAAGCATAATGGCTTCCAGTAGCAACAACTTGCAGTTGCAGATCCCGCGCTTCAACAAGAAGAATTATGATTACTGGAGCATCCAGATGAAGATCCTGTTCGGATCTCAGGAGCTATGGGAGTTAGTCGAGAACGGCTACCCAAAACCAGCAGATGCAGCAGCACTGGCTGCCCTCTCTCAAGAAGACAAGGACCTGTTGAAAGAGAACATGAAGAAGGACCAGAAGGCCCTCTTCTACATCATGCAAGCGATCGAGGAGTCCATCTTCCCGTGGATTGCATCAGCCACCAAGGCGAAGCAGGCCTGGGAGATTCTGGCCAGCTCGTACCAGGGCACCAATAAGGTAAAGTTGGTGAAGCTACAGATGCTCAGGAGGGAGTTTGAAAATCTGCAGATGAGTGAGTCCGAGTCCATGAGTGATTTCTTCACCCGAACGATGGACATTATCAACCAGATGCGGTTGAACGGAGAAATTATGTAGAGCCAGAGAATCATGGAGAAAATTCTTAGAAGTCTGCCTGCCAAGTTTGACTCGATTGTGATAGCAATCGAAGAGTCGAGGGATCTGACAACCCTCTCGATAGATGAGCTCATGGGTTCATTGCAGACACATGAATAGAGGCTGAGCCATTCATCTCAGACCTCTCTAGAGCAAGCATTCAAGGCTCAGGTCTCATTCCGAGACAACGACAGACAAGATTCCCACCATGGCACCTCTAGTTCTCATGGAGGAAGAGGTAGAGGCAGGCATGGGAAAGGCAACAAGCAAGGAGGACGGTCAAACCCTAGCGAAGGAGAGACCAACTATAATTTCCATCAACAAGGTGGAAGAGGCAGTTCAAAAAATCAGCAAGCTGGATCTGGTCAGAAGGACATGTCAAAGGTCCAGTGCTATTTCTGCAAGAAGTTCGGCCATTACATCTCATAGTGCAAAAAATGGATGGCCAAGGAGAACCAATAGCAAGCCCATTACACGGATGAAACCAAAAATGCGGTAGGAGGAAATGTGTTGTTGACTTGCAACATTGAGGAGGAGTGCCAGAAGAATGTCTGGTATTTAGACAGTGGGTGCAGCAACCACATGACGGGGAACAAGGAGATGTTCTCCCAACTGGATGAAACAGTCCAGTTTGAGGTGAAGATGGGGAACAACAACAAGGTTCCCATAATGGGGAAAGGAAAGATCCTCATCCACACCAGGCACGATGAACGAAAGCAGATCTGTGACGTCTACTATGTGCCTGGCCTGAAGCACAACCTATTGAGCGTTGGACAACTCATGCAGAAGGGACATACGATCCAGTTCAAAGATGGAGCTTGCACCATCAGAGACAAGTCGCATGGGCAGATTGCTACAGTGTCCATGACGAAGAATAAAATGTTTTCGCTGTAGATTCAGAATGAATCATTGATGTCTCTGAGTGTAGTTGTGAAAGATGCTACCTGGTTGTGGCATCTCAGATTTGGTCACCTGAACTTCAGTGGCCTGAATCAACTGCACAAGAAGCATATGGTGAAGGGTTTACCCCTGATAGAGCAACAAAATCAAGTTTGTGAGGGCTGCTTAGTCGGCAAACAACATAGGGATTCGTTCCCTTCCGGTCAGTCTTGGAGAGCATCACAACCACTGGAGCTGGTGCACTCAGACATTTGCGGTCCGATGCAGACCAACACGTTTGTCGACAACAAATACTTCTTAACATTCATAGATGACTTCAGCCGGAAGACTTGGATCTATGCCATCAAGCTGAAGTCAGAAGCATTTGCCAGATTCAAGGAGTTCAAGGCTTTGGTGGAGAAACAGAGTGGATATCAGATCAAGACTCTCAGGATAGATGGCGGAGGTGAATACATCTCCAACGAATTCCATAACTACTGCAAGCAACATAGAATTCGAAGGTAGTTCACTACTAGATACACGCCACAGCAGAATGGCGTAGCTGAGAGGAAGAACCGGACCATCATGGAGATGGCACGAAGCATGATGAAGGCGAAGGGATTGCCACATGAATTTTGGGTAGAGGCTGTAACATGTGCAGTCTACCTGTTGAACAGATGTCCCACCAAAAGCATGAAGGACAAAATCCCTCAGGAGGCCTGGAGCGGTGTGAAGCCAAGTGTGGCTCACTTGCGTGTGTTCGGGTGCATTGCATATGCACATGTTCCAGAAGAGAAGCGACAGAAGTTGGATGATAGAGCTGAGAAGTGCATTTTCATAGGGTACAGTGAGTAGGCGAAGGCATATAGGTTGTACAACCCTATGACGAAGAAGCTCATCATCAGCCGTGATGTGAAGTTTCTTGAAGATGAAGCCTGGAACTGGAAGTCGAAGACTGGCCGGTCAGAGCCAATAGTAGTAGAGTCTGTTGACTTGGAAGAAGGAAGTGTGCAGCCACCTGCAACCTCCAAGCAGTAGCAGCGGTGCCAGTAGTAGCACAACCACTCCATCTCGGTCGCCTCCATGTGCAAGTAGAATCCAGAACCCGGTGACGCCAACGAAGACAAGGAGCTTGCAAGAAATCTACGAGGCAACCCAAACCCATGTAGATGAAGAGTACTCTGACTTTGCATTCTTTACTGAAGTTGATCCAGTAGAGTTCGAAGATGCAAGTCAAAATCAGAAGTGGGTGCAGGCGATGGACGAGGAGATTAAATCCATTGAAAAGAATGATACATGGCAACTGACAGATCTTCCAGTAGGGAAGAAGACCATTGGGGTCAAGTGGGTGTATAAGACAAAGTTCAACGCCCAAGGAGACGTTGACAAGCATAAGGCCAGACTGGTGGCAAAGGGTTACAAGCAGAAGTCAGGCATCGATTACCATGAGGTATATGCGCCTGTAGCCCGACTTGACACAGTCAGGATGATCCTGGCATTGGCAGCCCAACAGGGTTGGAAGATGTACCAGATGGATGTCAAGTCAGCCTTCCTCAACGGAGTGTTGGAGGAAGAGGTCTACATAGACCAGCCACCAGGTTACGAAATTGAAGGCCAGGAGGGCAAAGTCCTGAAGCTGAAGAAGGCCCTGTACGGTTTGAAGCAGGCACCCTGGGCTTGGTACAACCGAATTGACAGTTATTTTCAGGAAAATGGGTTTGTAAAATGCCCATATGAGCACACCCTGTACATGAAGACAAATGATGTAGGTGAGCTCATAATCGTCTGCCTGTATGTGGACGATTTAATTTACACTAGAAACAACACAACACTGTTTGCCTAGTTTAGAACAACCATGAAGAAGGAGTTTGAGATGATGGACTTAGGGTTGATGAAGTATTTTCTCGGCATTGAAGTTGACCAATCGATAGATGGCATCTTCATTTCTCAGGGCAAGTATGCGAAGGATGTCCTGAAGCGGTTCAAGATGGAGGACAACAAACCTGCCATCACACCTATAGCCACAGGTTTGAAGCTGAGCAAGCTGGATTCAGGGAGGAATGTAGATCCAACCCTGTTCAAGAGGCTAGTTGGCAGTCTGATGTATTTGACTGCAACTCGACCAGATCTGATGTTCGGAGTCAGTCTGATCAACCATTTCATGGAGACTCCGAAGGACACGCACTGGCAAGTAGGCAAGAGGATCTTGCGCTATGTCAACGGGACGCAGAACAATGGCCTATTTTATGCTAGACAGGACCAGTTGGAACTGGTGGGCTTCATAGATAGTGACTGGGCTGGCAGCACCGACGATCGAAAGAGCACCTCCGGGTATGCTTTCCATCTCGGATCAGGGGTAGTCTCATGGGCATCCAAGAAGCAACCCATCGTTGCGTTGTCCATAGCCAAAGCAGAATATGTCGCCGCCACGTCAGCCGCATGCCAGGCAGTTTGGCTACGAAGAGTTTTGAGTGAACTGAACTATCCTTCGAAAGGCGCGACAACAATTTTTTGTGATAACAATTCGGCCATTGCACTATCAAAGGATCCCGTGTTCCATGGCCGGATGAAGCACATCGATATTCGTTATCACTTCATCAGAGAGTTGGTGAAGTCCGAAGAAATTCAACTGCAGTTTTGCAGATCCAAGGAGCAGTTGGCAGATATTTTCACGAAGCCTTTGAAGGAGGAAGACTTCAACAGATTGCGAGAGCAGCTTGGAGTCAAAGCGCTCGTGAAATCAGGCTTAAAGGAGGGTGTTAGAAATATTAATCCTGATTTCACGCCTCCGCCCAACTGCGCTCCGAACTTGGGCAAAGCCGGACTGCGCTCGCGAAGTCGGGGATCCCGACAAAATTTTTGACTTGACGTCGCACGTGCCTTCTGACAGATGTGACGTCTGACAGATCCGATCGCCGCATAAGTTAATTCCAGTTTGGCGATTGGTCAGAAACCCTAGTTCAGGGTCTGTCAGAACCTGTTAGAGGATAACCTCTATCTTCCTCTCCTCGTGGCTATATAAGGCAGTTCGGGTCTTCAGACAAAGTGTGGAGAGAGAGAGGAGAGTGGGGGAAACTTGGAGAAAGATCGTTTCAGTGAGCAATGTAGCTCATCTATTTAATGTCCGAG
This sequence comes from Wollemia nobilis, assembly GCA_028583015.1. Taxonomy (NCBI): domain Eukaryota; kingdom Viridiplantae; phylum Streptophyta; class Pinopsida; order Araucariales; family Araucariaceae; genus Wollemia; species Wollemia nobilis. Next base: position 569,438 of record JAQPPZ010015480.1, read on the forward strand.
CAGCAGACTCGACATTTGTTTTCCCTCTCAGTTTATCCTGCAGCTTTAGTCTGCAGATGTTAGTTTTTCCTCAGTTGAGGACTTTTGTAACCCTCGTCTTATAAGAATAAAATTCGATGTTGTTTAAGGAATCTGTAGGGTTTGCGGTTATCTTTGTTTGCATAAAATCTGTTGTTCTTTGTACAATCGCCTCAGAGCATTTTCTTTCTGGTTCTATAAGTTTGAACTCAGATCTGAAACATTGCATTCAGATTCGGTGTTTCTCTCCTCCCGTACAATTCTTGCCAAGCCAAGCAAACCATCGCTATAGCCGCACAAGCCTCCGGACAACAAAAGTTTGCAAGGCAAAAATTTGCCTAAGTCTGGAGCTGTCCACCCGACTGCGCAACAAAGTCGGACTTCATTGCCTTTGACCAGCGTAGTTGGGCATTGACCACCCGCTCCTCGACTTCGCAAATTTTTTTGTGCGTAGCCCGATTACACATATTTTTCATGCACAACCTGACTACGCACATAATCCTGTATGTATCTCAACTGCGCAAGTTTTACTTGTGCAGCCCGACTGCGTAAAAGTTGGGAGTGCAACCTAACTTCGAGAGTGCAACCTGACTTCGGGTGCGCAACCTGACTTCAGGTGTGTAGCCCGACTTCACCCTGCGCTCTCGACGACGAAATAAAAAAAATAAAACTTTAAATTGGTATCAGAGCCACTGATCCCTTAATGTAGAGACCGAAGTAGAATGGATTCCAGTAGCAACAACTTGCAGTTGTAGATCCCGTGCTTCAACAAGAAGAATTACGATTACTGGAGCATCCAAATGAAGATCATGTTCGGATCTCAAGAGCTGTGGGAGTTAGTCGAGAATGGCTACCCAGAACAGGTAGATGCAGTAGCATTGGCCACCCTCTCTCAAGCAGACAAGGACCTGTTGAAAGAGAACATGAAGAAGGACCAGAAGGCCCTCTTCTATATCATGCAAGCGGTCGAGGAGTCCATCTTCCCACGAATCGCATCAACCACCAAGGCAAAGCAGGCCTGGGAGATTCTGGCCAACTCATATCAGGGCAACAATAAGGTAAAGTTGGTGAAGTTGCAAATGCTCAGGAGGGAATTTGAGAATATGTAGATGAGTGAGTCCGAGTCCATGAGTGATTTCTTCACCCGAACGATGGACATTATCAACCAGATGTGGTTGAACGGAGAAATTATGTAGAGCCAGAGAACCATGGAGAAAATTCTTAGAATTTTGTCTGCCATGTTTGACTCGATTTTGATAGCAATCAAAGAGTCGAAGGATCTGAAAACCCTCTTGACAGACGAGCTCATGGGTTCATTATAGACACATGAACAGAGGCTGAGTCGTTCATCTCAGACCTCTCTAGAGCAAGAATTCAAGGCTTAGGTCTCATTTCGAGATAATGGCAGACAAGATTCCCACCATGGCGCCTCTAGTTCTCATGGAGCAAGAGGTAGGGGTAGGCATGGGAAAGGCAACAAGCAAGGAGGATGATCAAACCCTAGCGAAGGAGAGACCAACTGTAATTTCCATCAGCAAGGTGGAAGAGGCAGTTTGAAAAATTAGTAAGCTGGATCTGGTCAGAAGAAGGACATGTCAAAGGTACAGTGCTATTTCTGCAAGAAGTTCGGCCATTACATCTTACAGTGTAAAAATGGATGGCTAAGGAGAACCAGCAGTAAGCCCATTACACGGATGTAATCAGAAATGTGGCAGGAGGAAACGTGTTGTTGACTTGCAACATTGAGGAGTGCTAGAAGAATGTCTAGTATTTAGACAACGGGTGCAACAACCACATGACGAGGAACAAGGAGATGTTCTCCCAATTGGATGAAACAATCCAGTCTGAGGTGAATATGGGGAACAACAACAAGGTTCCCGTAATGGGGAAAGGAAAGATCCTCATCCGCACTAGGCACGACGAACGAAAGCAGATTTGTGACATCTACTATGTGCCTGGCCTGAAGCATAACCTGTTGAGTGTTGGATAGCTTGTGCAAAAGTGACATACGATCCAGTTCAAATACGGAGCTTGCACCATCAGATATAAGTCACATGGGTAGATTGCTACCGTGTCCATGACGAAGAATAAAATGTTTTCATTGCATATTTAGAATGAATCATTGATGTCTCTGAGTGCAGTTGTGAAAGATGCTACTTGGTTGTGGCATATCATATTTAGTCACCTAAACTTTAGTGGCCTGAATCAACTACACAAGAAGCAGATGGTGAAGGGTTTACCCCTGTTAGAGTAGCAAAATCAAGTCTATGAGGGCTGCTTAGTCGGCAAACAACATAGGGATTCATTGTCTTTCGGTCAGTCTTTGAGAGCATCACAACCACTCGAGTTGGTGTCCTCTGACATTTACAGTCTGATGCAGACCAGCACGTTTATCGACAACAAATGCTTCTTAACGTTCATAGATGACTTTAGCCGAAAGACATGGATTTATTCCATCAAGATAAAGTTAGAAGCATTTTCTAGATTCAAGGAGTTCAAGGCTCTGGTGGAGAAACAGAGCGGATATCAGATCAAGACTCTCAGGACAGATGGCGAAGGTGAATACATCTCCAATGAATTCCATAACTACTGCAAGCAACATGAAATTCGAATGCAGTTCACTACCAAATACACACCACAACAGAACGTCGTAGCTGAGAGGAAGAACCGGACCATCATGGAGATGGCATGAAGCATGATGAAGATGAAGGGATTGCTACATGAATTTTGGGCATAAGATGTAACATGTGTAGTCTACCTGCTGAACAGATGTCCCGTCAAAAGCGTGAAGGACAAAATCCCTTAGGAGGCCTGGAGTGGTGTGAAGCCAAGTGTGGCTCACTTGTGTGTGTTTGAGTGCATTGCATATTCACATGCTCCGAAAGAGAAACGACAGAAGTTGGATGATAGAGCTGAGAAGTGCATTTTCATAGGGTACAGTGAGCAGGCGAAGGCATATAGGCATATAGGGTGAGTTATACACCATTGGGGTCAAGTGGGTGTATAAGACAAAGTTCAATGCCCAAGGAGATGTTGACAAGCATAAGGCTAAACTGGTGGCAAAGAGCTACAACCAAAAGTCAGACATCGATTACCATGAGGTTTATGCGCTTGTAGCCCGACTTGACACAGTCAGGATGATCCTAGCATTGGTAGCCCAACAGAGTTGGAAGATGTACCAGATGGATGTCAAGTCAGCCTTCCTCAACGAAGTGTTGGAGGAAGAGGTCTACATAGGCCAGCCCCTGGGTTACAAAATTGAAGGCCAGGAGGGCAAAGTACTGAAGCTGAATAAGGCCCTGTATGGTTTAAAGCAGGCACCCCGGTCTTGGTACTATCGGATTGACAATTATTTTTAGAAAAATGGGTTTGTAAAATGCCCATATGAGCACACCCTGTACATGAAGACAACTAATGTAGGTGAGATCATAATCGTTTGCCTATATGTGGATGATTTTATTTACACTAGCAATAGCACAACACTGTTTGCCCAGTTTAGAACAAACATGAAGAAGAAGTTTGAGATGACAGACTTAAGGCTGATGAAGTATTTTATCGGCATTAAAGTTGACCAATCGACAGATGGCATCTTCATCCCTCAAGGCAAGTATGCGAAGGATGTCCTGAAGCAGTTCAAGATGGAGGACAACAAACCTGCCATCACACGTGTAGCCACAAGTTTGAAACTGAGCAAGCTGGATTCAAGGAGGAATGTAGATCCAATGCTGTTCAAGAGGCTAGTTGGCAGTCTGATGTATTTGACTGCAACTCGACCAGATCTAATGTTCAGAGTCAGTCTGATCAACCGTTTTATGGAGACTCTGAAGGACACGCACTGGTAAGCAGGCAAGAGGATCTTGCGCTATGTCAATGGGATGCAAAACAATGGCCTATTTTATTCCAGACAAGACCAATTGGAACTGGTGGGCTTCACATACAATGATTGGGCTGGCAGCACCGACGATCGAAAGAGCACCTTCGGGTATGCTTTCCATCTTGGATCAGGGGCAGTCTCATGGGCATCCAAGAAGCAACCCATCGTTGCGTTGTCCACAACTGAAGCAGAATATGTCGCTACCACATTAGCCGCATGCCAGACAGTTTGGCTACAAAGAGTTCTTAGTGAACTGAACTATCCTCCGAAAGACATGACGACAAGGTTTTGTGATAATAATTCGGCCATTGCACTATCAAAGGATCCTATGTTCCATGGCCGAACGAAGCACATCGATATTCGTTATCACTTCATCAGAGGGTTGGTGAAGTCCGAAGAAATTCAACTGCAATTTTGCAGATCCAAGGAGCAGTTGGAAGATATTTTCACGAAGCCTTTGAAGGAGGAAGACTTCAACAGATTGCGAGAGCAACTTGGAGTCAAAGTGCTCGTGAAATCAGGCTTAAAGGAGGGTGTTAGAAATATTAATCATGATTTCACGCCTCTGCCAAACTGCGCTCCGAACTTGGACGAAGCCGGACTACACTTCGAAATTGGGCGAAGCCGGACTACGCTCGCGTAGTCGGGGATCCTAGTAAAATTTTTGACTTGACGTCACACGTGCCTTCTGATAGTTGTGACATCTGATAGATCTGATCGCCGCATAAGTTAATGCCAATTCGACGATTGGTCAGAAACGCTAGTTCAGGTTCTGTCAGAACTTGTCAGAGGATAACCTCTGTCTTCCTCTCCCTGTGGCTATATAAGGCAGTTCGGGTCTTCAAACAAAGTGTGGAGAGTGGGGGAAACTTGGAGAAACAGGCAAGAGAAAAACAGTCATTCACATAGTAGCAGATGAGATCGTTTCAGTGAGCAGAGTAGCTCATCTGTTTAATGTCCAAGCAGCAGACTCGACATTTGTTTTCCCTCTCAGTTTATCCTATAGCTTTAGTCCGCAGATGTTAGTTTTTCCTCAGTTGAGGACTTTTGTAACCCTCGTCTTATAAGAATAAAATTCGTTGTTTTTTAAGGCATCTGTAGGGTTTGCGGTTATCTCTGTCTGCATAAAATCTGTTGTTGTTCTTTGTACAATCGTCTCGGAGTGTTTTTCGTAAGTTTGAACTTAGATCTGAAACATTGTATTTAGTTTCGGTGTTTTCTCCTCCCTGTACAGCTCTTGCCAAGCCAAACAAACCATCATTGTAGCCGCGCAAGCCTCCGGACAGCAAACGTTCGCAAGGCAAAAATTTGCCTAAGTCTGGAGCTGTCCACCCGACTGCGCAGCGATGTTGGACTTCGTTGCCTTTGATTAGCGCAGTCGGACGTTGACCACCCGCTCCCCGACTTCGCAATTTGTTCCGTGCGCAGCCCGATTGCGCACATTTTTTGTGCGCAACCTGACTGCGCACATAATCCCGTGCGCAGCCTGACTGCGCAAGTTTTACTTGCACAGCCCGACTGCGCAAAAGTCGGGAGCGCAACCCGACTTCGGGAGCGCAGCCCGACTTCGGGTGCGCAGCCCGACTTCGGCCCCCCCTTCGCCCTGCGCTCCCGACGACGGAAGAAAAAAAATAAAACTTCAACTAATAGTTGGACTGTATTTTGGCGAGGTAGAAGCCCTCAACGAAACAAGGGAATTTTATCTTAAAGTCGGCGATCGTGATCTTGGAATTGTATCTTTGGCGAGAAAAGGATACGTGGATGAGGAAGTGTCGCAATGGTTCACCTACCAGCGGCCCGAATTAGAGATCTCTCTAGATGAGTCGATATGGAGTAGCCATGGGCCTCTCATAAGCGCTGTCGAGCACTATGATAATGTCTTCTATTTACCTGCAGCGACCTCACTTCTATTTACAACATAAAATGATGAATTAAAGTCTAATGTGTTGTTATCCTGCAGCGACCTCACTTCTGAATATTAAAAGGGATTTTGGTATCAACGACTGGATATCTGATCCTTGTTTTGGTGTCGAGTGGAACGGAATCAGATGCGACAAGAGCAGTCCAGTTCAAATATTGGAATTGTAAGTTTGCACAGCTTTGTGGATTGAGGACTTGGAAGGGAAACCAGATGAAACTGACGATTAACTGGTTTTATCTGCTTCTATGGATCTAGAGACCTGTCTGGAAGGAATCTAGAGACCTATGCCGAATTTTTGCAACTTAACGAGACTGCGGAGTTTGTGAGATCTGCGTAGACGCATGAATTTTCGTTTCTAAAATTGATTCATTTTTTCAATTTCTGCCATAAGCCAACATGTAACTCTTCTCTCTTCCTTTTCGCTGTCTCAGACGTCTTCAGAACAACAGGTTGAGCGGTGTCATCCCAGATTGCCTATCTCAATTCACTAACTTATGAGAGTTGTACGTAATTTCTTTCCACTTGTCTACTTAACATGTAGACTTCTTTTTCTTTGTTAAACTATATCGTATCTAAGATCATTAAACTGTTCACAGCAACAATGTTCCAGTAAATCTTTGATGGTAATTATGTAAAATTAAATTTGTGTTGAAGTTTTCGATTCATTTCTGTGGAACAGAAATATGGAGAACAATAACTTAAGCGGACCCGTTCCCCAATGACTTTTGAATATGACTCATTTGTCCATAAGGTAACCGTGCCATACTTTGTCGCATCGAGTCTAAAGGAATATTCATTTCCATCTAACATTAATAGCTTATTTCTATAATAACATCAATAGAATTTCATTGAAGGGATTATATTGCTTTTCAAGGTCCTTGTTGGAGCAATAATAGAGCCGTCCTCGCCTTTTTATTAGCTCTGATATCGATAATTATCTGCACTAAGATATACTGCAAGAAACGAAAAAGAGTGGATAGGAATGCTCAGAGAAGTAAGTAGATCACTCTAGATGCCTTTAAATCTAAAAGCTCGTACAGGAACGTCTCTAGCTTTTTTCTCTAGAGACGTTCAACAAAAAAACAAAAATGTGTATGATTTATAATGCTTTCCCTTGTATATATTTCTCTTTAACACTCCAAATCATTTTTAGGTCATCTTACATGTTAAATAAACTAGGCCATCTTACATGTTAAATCAACTCGTTCCTATTCAAATTTTTGGATACACTATTTTTTATGTTTTTGAACATTTAAATAGATGAATTTTGAACTATAGTTTTATAATCACATGCATGATCATGTCAAAAATTATTTTTTAACTAGATGAATTTTGTCTTATGATGCAAATAAAGAAAATAGGATTATATCAAAAATAATTTTTGTCACTTTAATTGGTTTAAAAAAAATATAGTGGAATGAATTTTAAATCATATATAATACTTTATGTCCTCTTGTATATCGATAACAATAAATTAGTTTGGACATAATTTCATAGAGTTATACCCAAAATTGTGCTTTTGACTATTTTTTATTTTTTTTATTAGTGAAGAGTGTTAGATAATGCACTTTGAACATGAATCATTTGAAAGGAATCCCTATGAAGTTTCATTTAAATCAAACTACATTTAAAATAAATATGACCAAAATGTAATGTTTTCGTACTTTGTATACTTGTCAAGTCATCATCACTTCATCTTTCTTGATGTTAACATTTCATGATCCCAAGTGATTCGCTATAAATCCATATAGATCATGCCTCACAAATGAGAGAAATTTTTATCATCAAAATATTATTACTTTTGAATTAGCTATATGGGATTAAAACATATCCCACCTATATTATATCATGATCACAAAATGGTGTTACAATAACTTAGATATTATGATTGCATCACTTGCAAGATTTAAATTTGGATCTTCTCCTTGAAATTCAAGGAATTTAACTAGTTGAACTAATGTCATTTGATCTTAAAATATTATTTTTATATCTATTTTTTAGTTATTTTTTTTAATTTGTTAAATTTATGAAGGCATATTTTTCTAAATGAAGTTCTTCCATTTTGCTAACACGAATTGGTTCTTGCACTTTTTGATATCCTTGAAATATCTCATGTTACTATGGAGAATCTCATAACTGGTTTCTTTTCTCTTCAAGATTATCTTCCAACTATGATCTACCTTTTTTTTTTGGTTTTGGCATACTTTGTTTTGAAATTGGTTTTAGCATTGTTTCCTCTTGTTTTCTTTAGATTCACTAAGAGTGTACAACAATTTAAATCCATTCACAATATATTACTAATGTGACATCCAACTATATTCAGTATTGAGTATTTGTACAAAGGATCTTAGGTTTTGCCTTTCTTTACCTACACTCATATTTGAGGTTTTTATTACACTTGATGAAATTTTACTTCCAATGGACAGTAAAACATTGATTATTCACTTCACAAAAATTACATGGATTCTTTTCTTTATAAATTATAATGAATACCCCTTCTTTACATGGTAGAAATAAGTTATGACATTGCATTACCATTTTGATGCCATAGCCTATCTTTAGGGTTTTTTTTTAAATAAGTTCTAAAATAATTTTTTTATTATTCAAAATGGTATTCTTTGACGCAAAAATAATTTGCCAAAAATGGTAATTATTAAAAAAGGCATATATTTAATGAAAAAATAATTTATCAAAAATAGTAATTTCTTAAAAAGGTAGTTTTTGGTGGAAAAATAAATTTATGAAAAATAATAATTTTTTATTTTTAGGGATTTGAGCTTTAGGGTTTTCTTTTAGGGCTTAAAGCTTTAGGGTTTTCTTTTAAGATTTCTTTGGGGATATATATTCCTTTGGTATTGCATTGTAAAAGGGGGAAGTGAATCCAAGAATGAGAAAATAAAATATTTATTGGTTTATTTCCATGTATTATAGTTTTTATGTGAATGGAGGGTTTTACTGATTACTTCCATTTATTACAGTTTTTATGTAAATGGAGGGTTTTACATGTTATTTTCATTTATCGTAGTTTTTATGTAATAGAAGGTATTTTATTTTGACCTCTTGCAGCTGGATTTACATCACATTTTGAACCCAAATTTATCTTCTTTGAGATTAAGTTTTTTTTTTCTAATGTCACTACAAGACCAAAAATCATTGGTCTAATATCAACATGATTTATAATTCCAATTAATGTCAGCTTTCTGAATTTATTAACTCATAGAAAACATTAATTGGGATCAAGAATAAATCAAATAATTGATATTAATTAAATTAACAATGAATCTCAATACTAAAATAACAATAATATCTCATGAATTTAACTCAGATGAACACAATATACAAAGATTACATTAATGATATAGATATTGATTACATTGCATGGAGATTTACCTCAAATATATCAAATTACATAACTTTTCAGTACTCTAACTATTGCTCTCCTTATTCATTCAGGAAATGCAATCTTTCATATTCCTCATATGGAAAAAGCTCCTATCTTGTCACATATCGTGTGATTCTTCATTCTCTCTTGATGTCTTACACTTTCTCTAATATTGATACATACATTATACAAATATAAACCATTTACGACACTAATATTACAAGAGGTTCAAATCATGTAATATCTCCAACACCCCATATATTACATTATTTGGTAGGAAGGATTTTTACCTTCATTATTAGATTTTTCTTTGTCTTCATTCTTCAGCTTTGAATTTGTCATGACTAGATACAATAATCTATGCTACCTCTGGATCAAAGTAACCAAGTCACCTCTGGGTCTTTATCTCTAGATCACTACCTCTAGGTCACTACCACTAGATCATTGTCATTGGAACTTTGCCTTTGGGCCACATTTTGATTATTATTATCTCTAGGTCATCCACTAGAACATTCATAAGACTATCATATTTGTAGGATCATCACTATAGATGCTTTCACTATAGGCTATATTCCAAGATATGCTTGGGTCATAATTATTTATTTTATACTTCTTTATGATAAGATCAAAGATCATTCATTTCATTCAATAAAATTTAATTTTTCACCACACTTGGTTTTATTTTGTAGAAACCATACAACATTCCATTTATATTATTCCATTCATTCATACTTATTTGTCCACAATATATTTTCAATTTTTAAATTTTCTTCTCTATATATAGAACAAGATTTCTAATAATGATTATGTCCTTCACAAATTTCACAACAATGGAGATTCTAATGTCTTTTTATCTTATGTCCATATCTACCATAATCATTATATTGGTTACCTATTATAAAATTCCTTTTGTCATTTTTTTCCTTCATTATTATAGATTCTATCAATAATTGTCATAGATTTGATGTCATTGTTTCCTATCACAAACTTAGTCTCTTGCTCATTATTGGTAGTCCATCCTATATGCCCAAGAACTTCATATTTTGGTCTTATTTCTAGTACAATTGGTTCTTTTATTCTTCATCCATGTTTTCCCAAACTTGTAACTCTATATCCCTTTTTATTTAATAATTTTGAACCAATGCCTTTAGTACACCTTTCAAAGTAACCAAAAATATTATCAAACTGATCCCTACCAACATCAATACAACTTTGAGCATCACTATATTTGTCATCTTTTAAATCTACACCATCATCAATTTGATAGCATAATATTTTTCTGACCACACACAAAACTATACTTAAATTATCTAAGATGCACTCTAAATATTTTTTTGTGTCACAATATATATTTAATGTCATCGGTTCCAATTTCTTATTAGATTTCTCATTACTTGATAATAGACATATGTGAGTTGCCATAAGATTTCTATGTTCAAATTCTAATTATGCAACATACGCTAGTTGATTACTATGATCTCTTTGATTCCTTTTAGAATATTCTTGGTCTTTATCCTTCTTAGTCAATGTATTATAATTATAAAATTTTATATTATGTCCTTATTTTTCGCAAATATGATAATACTTATTTTTCTTTTGCTTTTGTGATGAAGTACAAAATTATTTTTCTAATACAAGAGTCTTATTGGATGACTCATTTCTCAATTGATTTTCAAGTTCATATTGTTGAAGAATATTTATTAACTCCTCAAATGACACCTTTTAGTTTGATACTAGAAGAGATGTGACCAACACTTTGAATTATTCAGGAAGTGCTCTAAGTACAACTAAAACTAGGAGTTTATCTTCAACCTTTTCTCCTAAGGTATGCAATTTTGATTTTAATTTTGATATCCTTCGAAGAAACTATTCTATATTTTCTTGATCATGAACTTTTAGAGCATTGTAGATGTAAAATGGTTGTCTTATTATTTCCTTCAAATATCATACTCAATTTTTTCCATGCTTCTTTTGAAGTTTCTACTTCACTAATATGTGTTTGAATTTTATCTACTATACTAAATAGAATTAACATAAAAGCTTTAGAATCATCATCTTTGAATTTTTGAATTCTTTTTTTATATTTTGGAATTTTTCTTTGTCCATCAACTACATCCTAGAGTTTTTAAAAAATAATTATTCATCTCATCTTATTTTTCAATGGGGTAAAATTAGGTCCCTTTAATAACTAAGATTTTAAAAATAATATTCTTGTATTTGTCATTTTATTTGAAGTAGTAATCCCTTTAACTCCTTCGGTTTAGATAAATCAAACTTTATAAATTAAAAAACATATGAGGATGAATTCCTTATTTATCCCAAATTGTTAGAAACTAGGTTTTGTAAATTTGATTCCAGGTTGAAACCCTTTTGTCTCACAAATAACTAAATTTACAATAATTCAATGATTTTCCTACTTTTAAGCTTTATCACACAAGTATGAAATCAATACAACCTTCAAATATTAAATCTCAAAATTTCAAAAACTTTTAGAAGTAGAAATCCTTATGAATCCCTAATTTGATTTTTTAATTTTTTATAGTTTAAATACCTTAATCAAATTTAAAAAGTTTAAATATTTTCAAAAAAAAATTAAAATTTTAAATAATCATCAATCCTTTTTTAAATAAATAAATTACTCCACCTTATCTCTCCAATTAATAATTAATGACAAAAAATATTATCACTAATTATTATTTAATAATAAAACTTGAATGATTCCTTATTTCTCCAACTTAATAAATAATAAAGAGTAATACAAATTTAGGTTATTAAATTGTTTTCCAAACCTTATCTCTTCTAAATGAAACTATAGGAAAAAATATTAAATTTGATTTTTGTAAATCCTAAATTACCTTATTTACTCGACACTTGATGATTTCACTACTCTCCATTCCCAATTTCATAGTATTTAATGAGGTATTTCAACAATCACTTTCAATGTGGTAGTTGGAGCAATGCTTCTTTGATTTCACTTGCTTGGAGATATTATAATCTAAAATTGTACTCGCCAACCACTATGCTACCCACCACATTTCTCAATGATGCTTCTATTTTTTTATTAGTAGAAAGGGTTTTGAAAGGGTCCCTAAACCTTGAACATCAGAAGATAACAGCTAGAAGCAAGAAGCTCAAAGGACAACAACTAGAACAACTAACAAGAAGAAGCTTGGTCAAGTTGCTAGAAGAAACCCTAAATAAAAGACCCTAACTAAGGAGCAAACACAACAGGAGAAGAAAACAAAACCCATCACAAAGGCTAATGCCAAAAACGTAAGAAGTATAGAGGAAATGGAGGGCCAGGTTGATGCACCACTGGAAACCCGTAGACAAAGAAAAACAAAAACATGACAAAGGCAGAAAACAACCCGTCACCTTACTCCAGAGAGGGGTCCTCCATATCATTTTTTTCTTTAGGAAGGGTGACCTTGTACGCTTTTATTTTGCTAGCAGTGATGGCTTTGGAGATGCAGATCGCATGCTCAAGCCCCGTTAAAGCCTTAGACTGGTTCTGGTAGATGTTATGCAACATTTTAGTGAGGATTTTAGAAGGGTCACGCTTGGATTTCATCATCATTCGAGCATCGATGATGGCCTGATCCAATGTAGGCATAGTTTCAAAATTGATCTAGTCAAGGGTCTTCCTTTTGGTTGACTCCCTCTGGGAGCCTCTACGATTGGTGGAGCTCCGACTGTTCATGACTGCAGATTGATCTTCCTCAATGTAGAGGAAAGGGTTTACCTCCACCTTGCTCCTGATTTTATACAACATATGGTCATAAATGACTAAGAAAAGCCCTTGGTGTTTGATGTGAGGTGACACCTAAAAAATTTCAATAGACACTTCCATCGAGCGCCAAAGGTATTCAAGAACATTCACCTCCTTGACATCTCTTAGGACGTTGAGGAAGGCAAGGTGAAATCTCCTCACCGGTTCATCAATTTTGTCCATAGTGATGTATTGCATCACAGGGACCAGATCTTTGCCCCACAGGTCAGGAAGCTTCTCATAGACAATCCCATATTTTTCATCTTTGGCAAGCTTCTTCCCTCTATCAACAAAGTGTTTTAGCTCCTCTTGGATGGTGTGGTTGTACCTGTGCAATTTAAATCCATCTTTGGAGAGCTCAGTTATTTCTATGATCAGGTCAATAGAGATAGCAAAACTCATTCCCTTGATAAGGACATGGCCATCGACCCAAGAGGAAAAAAAATCATTAGTAATAGTGTTGTCGATACCACATAATTTTTTAAGAAAAGGGAGGAAGTTGTGGTCAATGATGCTTTTATTATCGACCATAGTCTTGGTACATTGTGCCTATCACCGGTGACTATTTGACTTGTTTAAGAAATGTTAAAACATATAGGAGTAATAATGGGAACTACTACATATAGATATCAAGATAAAATATTTGGTGGAGATAAAACTTATGAGAAGCCCCTAGTATAACATCTTAAACATATTTTATGATAAAATTTGATCACCCTCCTCACAAATCTCATAGATGATGTCATATCCCCATGTGTAGGATTCTAATATCACACACTCATCCATAACTATATTTCTTCTTCACGCTCTTCACACAACAATAATTTTCAGTCCAATTTTAGGAGTATCTTGAATTATAGCTCTCACTATGGTTAGAGTGCATTATATGATGTGTTTTTTGATATATTCCCTCTAGGGTGATGACATCCCATCTTGATGCTTTTCTTCTCGATCACCACTCCAATTTTGACCAATGTGAAATATTTAACCTTGTCACTAGGTGAGACATGGAATGAATCATGTAGTATCCAAAAGGGAACAACCTAGCGGGTCTTATCTTCTTAAGAAGTACTTTATATATGGGTATTTTTCTTAAAAAGTGATGGCAAGGAAGAAAGAAGCCCTAAAATTCTTGTGATTGTGCCCAAATCTATAGCTCCATCAATTGTCTGAACTTATCTTTGGCCACCTTCTCACTTCCTCCAACTATTATGACAACTTTAAGAATACTATTGATGTTTGAGACGGTTACTACACCAAATTCACCAATATATTTTCAAATATACACACCATCGATGATTGCCACCGACATAAGTACAAGTAGGTTTTAGAGAATATTATGGGCACAAAATAAGATCCTACGATAAAGTGAAACACTTCCATAGGATTTCTAAATATTCTTATGTCCTCTTGATCTATATTAGAACCAATAAGTCTCCAATAACTTCAAACTTCAAATGGGTATGTCATTGGATGGTGCTGATTATATCAAAATCCATACAAACAACTCTTATTGTGGCTATGATACCACATTTATATTTATAAATGCATTAACACATTGAAAGCTTTAACCAGGATCAAGAATAAATCAAGTAAATGATACTTATCAAACTAACAATGAATATCAATACTGAAATAACAACAATATCACATGAATTTAACTTAGATGAACACTATAGACAAATATTACACGAATGATATAAATTTATTACATTGCATGGAGATTTATCTCCAATATATTAATTTACATAGCTTTTTAATACTCTTACTATCGATATCCTCTTTCATATAGGAAATGCAACCTTTCATATTCCTGATATGGACAAAGCTCTCATATTGCCACATGTCATGTGACTCTTCATTATCTCTTGACACCTTGAACTTTCTCTAATATTGACACATACATTATAAAAATATAAATAATTTACCAAACTAAGATTAAATGGGGTAAAAAAATGTAGTATCTCCAACAAATATCAATTGGGATCTAATAAAACAAGTAACTAGTCACTAATAAAACTCTTGATCTTGTAACAAAACTACTCTTTTATACCTAGAAGTAGTAATTAAAAATAGCATAGTATTAATAGTCTATATAAACTAGTGTAATATTCATAAGCCCCTAAGTATACTTAACAATCAATGGTTTGTCATTATACCCAATTACTTTATATTATTAGTTCATACTAACTAGATTCCAAGCATGAAAACCATATACTCTTGGAAAAATATCATAGAATAGGGACTAGATAAGTAATCAATAAAAATATTTATGAAAGCAATCACATAGAATATCAAATATCATAATAATTTCAAATCATAAATCATTTTTTAAAAACCCATGGATGAAAAATTGAATTTTCATATTTCATGCAAAATAAAGAGATTATAAGAGTTGTCACCATCAACTATGTCATGCCCTTGTTTATAGCTACACAAGTTACATTTGAATGGTATATTTGTTCTCTTGTAACTGAAACTTCCTTTCCCCCATTTCTAACTCTCTAAATCCCCTTTTTTCTTATTTATTTTAGCCAAAATAAGCCTTATATAGTATGTTCTTCTTTCAAATATAGGAGTGAAACTTATATGTCTTTTGTACTATTGCTCTTCCAAGTGTAAAACATGTGTGGCAATAATTTTCTTAGATATATTCCTCCTAACACTATCCCAAATTTGCACATGTCATGTCATCCCATTCATAGCTAACTCATTGGATTGGTTATTTTAATTTGTTTAAAGCGTTAGATTAAAAAATAAATTTTAAGAAATTTTTTGACATATACATATTCAACCATGTCAAGAAAATTTTATCTTATTGGAGCTCTTAGGAGAAAGAAAATTGGAATGTATAATAGGATATTTTTTGACACTTTGACTAGTCAATCAAATATTTTTTTGTATAGATTTAAAATAATATATTCCTATAAGTCTTCTTTCACCTACAAAAGGAATCACTCAATTTTATTTTATGTTATTTTTTTTGGGGGGGGGAGGGGGAGGGGTTAGATGATCTATTTTGAAAATCAAATTAACTCTAAATATTTATTTTGATGTCAAAAATATCCTTATGTATTTTTATTAAAATCCAACTCCATTTAAGGAGTTATATCCAATATATATCATTCCCTATTTTGGATGTTTGTCAAATCATCATCAATTAGCATTCTTCCTTGATGTAAACTTTTTGTGCTCCTATAAATTGTTATAAATTTATAAAGATCACATAAAATAGATAAATTCATTTTATTCTCCTAGTGCCTATGATACCTAGGTTCACACATTTTGTATGAGCCTTTATATGAAAATATTCCATATGATTCATTGAAGCTCTAATAGCTCTACTATGATGAAAAAAAGATTTTCAAAATTATAGTGTCCCATATATAACCATTTTAACTAGTAACTCAATATGTCAAGTAACACCTTGATATCATATACGATATTATTGACATGTCTTCCATAACTATTAGGCCATCTAGATTCCAGATATTGCCTATGGTTGGATCCTTCTACAACCATTATTAAAATTGTATCATGTCTCCATTGTGAGGTGTCAATTAAATTACAACAATTTTACTCTATGATCCTACTTCCCATGCAAATATGCTACAACCTAGTATGTATTGTTCCATTTGAGTAGTAGCACACTTTTCTAAATTATATCACATTTAATCTAAATCATCTTTTACAATAATAGTAATTATATATAACCCTTAAGAGAAATTCACCTACTCTTCACATATATCTAAATATCATCATTCACTGACTAGTTATATGCAAATATCTTCATCCTCCTATCATAGTAAATGGAATGACATCCACATTTCTCCATGCTTATTGCATAAATATTCCCTTTTATTAAGGTTTTAACATACTCATCCATTTACTATTCATAGTTTCATTTATGTACATGGTTAACTAGGGGTATTCTTTCCAAAATTTGCCCTTCACACTTGTCTTATAGTAAGCTTATGACCATGTCAAGAAGACCACCCTAAGTGCACTGAACATTTTAGTGTTGGGATGTTTTTTCACTCCCATTCTACAATTATGGTGATAAATTCATCCTTTCAATTACTTTATGATTATTTCCTACCTTTCCTCATGATAGAAGGAAAAAATCCCAATAAAGAAAGCATAGGACCACCTCCAAATTCCATAGAAAAGAACACATATATACTATATGTAGGTATCTCAAATTTGTAATACTATTTTTATAGTAATATCCTATTGCTTAAAATATGATAATTTCATCATCTTTGATTCTAATAACAACATAATGTCCTCTCAAAAATTTTCTATTTTCTCATGTATCATTGAAACATTTGGCATACTTTTTAATATGCCCTAAATATCTGTATTAAATATGATCATTTTTTTTTTCCTTCATATTCCTATTACCACCTTAATTGTAGCTAGATTAATTTTGTTCCACTTGATAATCATTCTAGTTATTCTCATATCCTAATCAAAGACTAATTGAATATCATCTATTTGTTAAGAAATACTAAACACATATAAGCCTTATCCTCCAACTATTTTTTATAAAAACTTATTAGATATGTGTTTATTTCTATGTACACATGGGAAAATTGACCCTCTTGAAAATATTATACTAGAATCAGGGCCTTTTAATAACTCACATTCTATATTTAATTACATAAAAGTCTATTTTAATCCTATAAATTATAATATATGATCCTTCTTAAAATGCTAATTTTTCACCACCTTTATGATGATATTTTCCATACACAATATTAATGCTTGTAGCTATGCAATGTTCTTAGTTCAAACTACCAAACTCTCCCATAACAAAAGAGGATATATTACTATTTTAAAATTTGTTCATTGTTGGAAGATGGTAATATAACCATATTATCCAAGGCTAATATCAAATTATGTAAGCCTATGTACAACCTCTTTGTAAGCTAACATGTAATGGTTTGATGTAGTTAGACCTGATGGCATAATTTTGATGGTCAACCTTTATTTAAAACTTCATTGAGTGGTATTAATTGATAATTAAAATTGTACTTAACCTCAGCCCTTTATGTTAGCTTGGGTTAATGTGATATGTAATTTTATTTAGAATTTGTTATGAGCAATAATTGCAATGAATAGAAAAAAAGAACACTAAGAAAGAGATTTTTCCCAATGAAAACTCACATACTCAGTATTATGGGCATCCATTATTATCAAGGAGTACAATGATATCTTATTCTTTTTTAAGACATGTTTTTTAAATAATATATACTTTTAAAATAAGACATGCTTCTTATTTTAGAAAATACTAATTTAGAATAACTAATTAAATATTATCTTACATGAAAAAGATAGTAAGTCTTACCAATTCCTCCTTGTTTAGTGGAAAGTGGGCCCACTTTGATCAGAGGGGGGACATGCTACTAAAAATATGGAAATAGTGTACCCATATGACCAAAGTATATAGTGGTAGTCTTTCTCATGGTACTAAGATTTTGTTATTATTGTAAATAAGAATATAAATGTGGTAGTGTGTGGTGTTATGGTGGTTATTTTTTTTTTGTTGATTATTGTGCTTGTAGTAAATATTGTTGTTGTGACTATGATAGCTACTATGAATATTACTAAAGAGCAGGTAGAAACAAATACTGTTATTATCGAAGAGCAGGAAGGGACAAATACAACTATTATTTTTGCAAATAATAAGAAACCTACTATATATTAAGGGTTATATGTGGTTACACTTGAGGCTAGAAACTAGTAGTTGAAGTTGAACATACAAAAGAAATATACAACCAAAAGAAGACTATTGTTGCACCTTGTCCTATGTTGTTTAAATATTATGACCAAATTATAGGGAATTCCAAGATGGTTGCAACTAAGAGTACAATTATTAAACTAGATGATGGTGTTTATGTATAGGAAGGGGTAATTGTTGTTTTCCTCCCTATTTAAGAAATATACCTATAGCACAAGTGGAGGTAGTTGTCTTATTTTTACCTTATATATAAGTATCCATATTTTAGTAACACTCAACCAAATTTCTCATAGCAAAGGGTATAAAATGCCCTATATTATCCTTTGTAGGTTGATGAGTGATAAAAGTGTGAAATATATTGATGAGTGTCATAATGCATGAAATTATTTTTGATCTTTGATTGAATTTGCAAAAAATGTTGCAGCATACTCATATTCACTGATGCTTCAAAATTCTCCTCATGACAAGTATCCTACTTAGGAGCCATTATAAAAGGGATGGCTACAAAATATCACTATTGGAAATTTTGATTATATTGTGTTGTCATTGATGTCAAAGCTTGATGTCATAGGTTGATGATATTGGTTGTCATTGATGTCAAATATAGCTTGGCATGGAAAAAATATAAGGTTTATAAGTTGGTGTTGGTCACAAATCTACCTAAGTACAAGATTTCATCACTTGTGCGCCCTAGACTCGGCCAACATTGAAAGGCCGAGAGAAAGAGAAGTCTCCGGGCCAATCTCCAGAGAGGGCTGGCTCCCAAACTAATCTAAACTTGTTTTGAAGATAAGGGTGCGGGAAAGAAATGGAAAATGCGAAAAGAAAGGGAAATAACAGAAAGAGATGGAAATATGGCCACAGGCCAAAGTGTATAATTTGGGGCAGACTAACAGCAAGAATTCCACCAAGTTTTATAACAACATATAATAAAAGGAAAGCAGCAGAATTTCACTCACACCTTTGTAGAGATAACCCCTAGATCGCATTTCAAAATCTACTCACTAACCAGCAACGTTTGAATTCAGAATGCAGAATTCAAAACCTAACAGCAAGAACATGAGCATAAACAGAAATGACTTTAAAAACATAAGGAAATCACACACATAAGAATGCTTGCAAATTTTAGAAGCCAAGTCTCTTCTATTGATGCAGAGAACTTAGAGAGTTTTCTTGCAAAATGTCTAACCTTCTTTTCTTTAGATATACATGAGTATTTATAGAGGTCTTCCCTCTCTCTTTTGCATCACAACATTTAAAACATAAAACAGATTTTTAAGAGGAGATCCGCAAAGTATGCACTTGAAAAGAGAAAACCATCACCCTTAATCTGCCTCGGAGAAATCACATTCCCTGCTTCGATGGATCAAGCTAAAAAATTGAATGGAAACAAGGGACCAGATTTCTCCATTAAATGACCATTCTCGGGGCATGCTTGAAGTTGTTAGGAGATCACGAACAAGAGCTTTTAATACTGGAGGCATCTTTAATTTTGGTGGCTTTGAAACCTGTATGCCTTAACACGTTCTTCCTTCTTGTGCACATAGGTAAACAACAAAATATTTAATCTTGGAGCCTCTCTGACCTCGATCTCAAAATCAGTTGGAGAGCTTTTAAAACATTACTTTGTTTGATCCTTATCTTCTCCTCACGTTCTCCTATGCAACTTTGAAGGAAAATGCGGACATAACTTTATCGGGCCTTTGTTGTTGCTTCTATCGCGAAAATGTGATAGGTCGCGAAAATGCGACATGTCGCGAAATCGTGACACTTTTACCTTACTGCTTTCTCTTGTTGCCACCAGTCGTGAAAATGTGACATGTCGCGATATCGTGACATTTTCTCTTGCTTGGCTCTTCTTGTCTTTCACTTTCGTGAAACTGCAACATGTCGCGAAATCATGACATCTGCCTTCATTTAGCCTTCTTTCCACAACATGTCATGAAATCATGACATATTTCTCTTCTTCTGGCCTTCATCTTCCTACAAGTGGCGAAAATGGGACATGTCACAAAATTGTGACATTTCTTACTTGGCACTGCCTTCTTGCTCTTTCTTCACAAAAATGCGACATGTCACGATATCGCGAGACTTTATTTCAGCCTTGTAATTTTCAGCTTTCGTTCCTCAAAAATGTGAC
Organism: Wollemia nobilis; assembly: GCA_028583015.1. Taxonomy (NCBI): domain Eukaryota; kingdom Viridiplantae; phylum Streptophyta; class Pinopsida; order Araucariales; family Araucariaceae; genus Wollemia; species Wollemia nobilis. The sequence goes on from JAQPPZ010015480.1 coordinate 590,285, forward strand.
ATGTCACGAAATCATGACACTTTTCTCCATTTGGTTCTTTCATCTTCAAAAGTCGCAAATCGTGACATTTCTCCTTTTTTTCCACACAATCACCATTTTCTCCTTTCCTTTCTTCCTCAACAAGTCACGAAATCATGACATGTTTCTATCTTCTTGCACTTTGCTTCTTTTTGGCCGTGAAAATTTGACATGTCATGAAATCGTGACATTCCATACTATCTGGCTGCTTTATGCTTTCTCCTCGTGAAAACGTGACATGTCGCGAAATCGTGACATTTCTTCGCACTTTGCCCTTCCGCCCCAACATGTCATGAAATCACGACAATTTCCTATCTTCTCCTTCGTTGTCGCTTCTTGTCACGATATCGCGACAAGTTTCTCTTGCTTGGCTTCATTTCCAAAAATGTCGTGATATCGCGACATCTTTCTCCCGCCTTGTGTTTATCTTCAGCCCTTCCGTGAAAACGTGACATGTCACGATATCACGATGTTTTTTATTGGTGCTCCTCCTTGCTGTATGTCACGATATCATGACATTTTACTATCATTGTACTTTATTTCCATTGCAAGTCATAAAAATGCGACATGTGATATCGCGACAACTTTTCACTTTTCGCTTTCTCACTGCAACAAGTCGTGAAAATGCGACATGTTGCAATATCACAAAAACTTTTCACTTTTCGCTTTCTCACCGCAACAAGTCACGAAAATGTGACATGTCATGATGTCGCGACAACTTTGTCGTTACTGCTTCCTTTTGTTGCTCCTAGCACGAAAATCCAACATGTCGCGATATCGCGACAGTTTTACTCCCTTGCTTCCTTTGGCTATTTTTAGCCGCGAAAACGTGATAGGTCACGAAAATGTGACATGTCGTGATATCGTGACATTTTCTATACTTAGCTCTTTTTTGGTACGGACGTCGCGATATCATGACACCTTTGCTTTAGCACAAAATTTGTTAAGTGTCTCTACAATATGAGCATTCTTTTGCATGAACAACAACAAAAACAATGTGGCAAAAATGCCAACATTCTTGGTGGCTCGCGGGGTATACAGTTTTGTTGTATGCACGAACCTCAGGCCTTTATCCATTGGGCAACAGAGTCAAGAAGCTGGAGGAGCAGAAGAAGTGAGTGCTGGTTGATGTTGGACGTCTCTGCAGGCTGCTGCAACAAACTCTTGTTGGCGCTCGGTATTCAAAAATAGGACCTTCAATAGAAATTTATGGAAGAGCAGAACTTCCTTTATTCTTTGAACTACTGCATTTTGCCTAGCTCGGTTGAGCTGGGTAATCACCAGGTGTTGTGCAAGGATCTCCATGGCAGTAGTGAGAAGCACCTGAGTTGCAAAAATGGGAATGAATGGAGTGATGACCGACAGATGTGCAGGCCATGGAACGGGAATGGTGAATGATGGAATGGTGGAAGATGGAGGAGTAGAAGTGGTAGATACAACAACTGAAGAGGGTGCTACTGTGCTACCAGCTGCTAGGATTTTATGAAAATAGATAATGAAATGGAAGTGGATGGGATGGAGGAAGGGGTGGGAACTATGGAAAGGTGCTCAAAAGACAAAGGATTAGAAGAAAGGGAAAGTGAAGAAAAGGGAACATCAGAGAGGGGAGTAGAAACAACAGTAGTGGCTTGATTATGTACAGTGGAAGAAGGAGTGGGAGTGGAAGGGAATGAAAATGAGGAAGTGGAAGAAAGAAGTAGATGAAAGCCACTATCTACTGGGAAGGAAAAGAAAAAGAGAAAGAAATAAACATACCTACGGGCTCGTGTGCAAAAGGAGCCGAAGTTGATTTATTCTGTACAAAGGGGAACTCCAACAAGTAGTGCTTCCTTTTCTCTTCTTTTTTTCCTTTCTTTTTCTTTTTTTTTTTTTTTTCTTTTTTTTTTTTTTTATTTATGTACAAGGTAACACTGTGCTTTCACATTATGTAATTGGCCATGGAAAATTCATTTCTGGATGGAGCTCTTCCAAAGCTTCTTCCATTAAGTCAAGCTCGCCAAATTCTTCAGACATCATGTGCACTGAATTTTCTAATCTGTCCACTTCATCCATTCTCTCCACATGAAAGGTGGAAGGCTTCTCATTGAAAATTTTCACCTTCTTACCTTTATGGATCACCTCCAAATGAGTAAAATCCAAAGAAAGGTAACCCCCAAGTTTAGCCATGAATTCTCGAGAGAGACACATACCAAAACATGGCTCCAGGTCCACTACTATGATCTCCTGGATCACAATAATCTGAGGCATAGCATGCAGGGAGATGGGAACATCCTTGATTACACCCACTATTTTCATGGGAGTCCCATCCAACTGCAAGACACCAGGGCTACTTCTTGTATACTCCATACCCATGACTTCACAAACTGCCTTTGGCATGACAGTTGTCGCAGCACCAGAATCAATCATGCAGTTATGCACCACATGTCCCTCCATTCTCAATGAAAGATAAAAAGGTGGTGGTCTATTTTTTCCAGTGGCTGAAGAAGTTAATGTTTGAGCAAAAATCATCTGGGTGGGATGCTTCTCATTATCTTTCATAGACTTCAATGATTCTTGTAAAAAATCAACTTGCCCAGGTAATTGTAATGCATCATAGAGACTAACCTTGGCTGGAATCTTCTTCAATTCTTCAACAATATTGTATGTAGATGCACCAGACTCCCTCTTTTCAATAGTGTCTTCATATTTGCTCTGATATTGCTGAGTGGCCTCCATTCACTATCGTTTAGTCAATGATGGATACCGCAACGTCTCTCTAGCTTGTTCCTTTGTTTTCGCTTGTGGCTGGGAGATAGAAGCCTTAGCTGGCAACCTCTCTTTTGCTTGTGGTGGAAGCGAATCCTTCGGCAAAATAGGTGGATCTTGTTGCTGAGCTGGAGGATCATGAGTCTTTGCAGGTATTTGTTGCTTTGTTGCTTGTGCAGGAGGCACTTTCAATGGTTCCATCTTAGTCGGATCTACCACCATTGGTTTCTTGCCACTGCGTGTCAAGACTGCAATGTGTTCCTCAGTATTATGATCCACCTCTCGAATCATGTTTATACGGCTCCCCATAAGAACTTGTAAATAATTTTGGTGGACCATGCAGGTGGACTCATCATGTGGGTCATTGCATGAAGAACACCAGTAAGATGGCTCATGTGAAACTTTAGAAGGGCCAGCCTCTTCACTTACCAGGATCGCTGAGTTCCTTTCAGGTACTTTCTCTATAGCCTTGCTAGGAGCAAGTTGTTCTCTTGTTACCACCGACATAAATCTTCATGGTTGATAGTTCCTTTCTGCCTCTCTCCGCTCCATAGATGTCACCTTGTTAGTGAGGGCTCTCATGGTCGACTAGATTTCTTGCAAAACAGCCAATTGAGGATCTGGGCTTGAGGACACAGGCGGTGCTGGTAGAGGTAATGGAACTGGTGGGGAAGGTAATGTAGGAGTTGGAAGTGGAGAGGTTAACTGTGGAATGGGAATCATAGGTACTGCAGTTGTGGGAGGATTCCATGAAGATGAAGGGTACATGGATGGAGCAGTGTAAGATGTGGAGGCTGCACCTGTATGCTGGTATTACGGAATGCTTGGTGTAGGCAATTGTGGAATAGTTGGAGCAAGGAGCTGGGGAACTGGAATGGGTGCGATCTGAGGCGCACTTGAGCTCCATGATGGAATAGGATACATGGAAGGCATAGGCTATGAAAATGAACCAGAATACAAATGCTTAGGAAGATCAGGTAAGATAGGCATTGTTACCTTTGGGGGAAGCCTACCTATGGCAATCAAGTCAGCTTCCACCTTTTGTGCTTGTTCGAACAGCTCTGGGAATGTAGTCACGTTGGACTGTCGGATAGCCAAGCCAATGTCTGTGTTAAAAGCTCTGAGATAATAGAATGCAGCTTGCTCATGAGTGGGCCGAAGACCTTCAGGAACTCTCTGCCAGCTTCTGGTAAATCTGACATTGAAGTCCGCTATCTCCTCCTGCGGGTGCCTTTGAATTGCATTAAATTGATGCAACAAGGAGTATGGATCAACTTGTTCATGAAAATTTTTGATTAACAACTCTCCTAATTGATCCCATGATGCAATAGTGCCTGGTTGCAATGATCGGTACCAATACAACAATTTCCCTCTCAATGACAACACCAACAATTTTATCATCACGTCTTCATCCGTTATGTCATGGATGGCCGCCAAAGAGGCTACATCGTGAATATGCTCATAAGCAGTTTTACCAGTACCATCATAGGTCGGAAAAGCTTTCAAAGCAGCTTGAGGGACTGGATTTTGTGCCAGTAAATTCAAGGCTCCCGAACTATTCCATGTCGAGAACTTCCTTGGTGGAGGATGTTGGGCCATTTGGACTGTTGGATCTGGATGTAGCAAGCTCGTAGCAGTACTGGGAGGAGTCGGAGATGGCACAAACTGACCTATCGCCTATGAAGAGATAGCAAATGATGGGTTCACAGGACTTACCAATCTTGAGCGCTCCCTCCAGTTTTGAACATCAATCTCGAAGAATTCGACTGGATCTTCCGATTCTTTGGCACTTGATCTCGTGATCATGAAGCAAAGATTTTCACCAGCTTCACGATTAGAAATTTCTAGGTACTATACAGTCACCTTCAGCAGAGTCACCAGATGAACTTACAATCTCCGCTTTGAGGTCAAGATAGTTCATCAAAATCTTGATTCCTTCGGGTGTCAAAAGATGGGACTTGTGAGTCCCATCGGGCGTGCCAAAAAATGTTGGTCACAAATCTGCCTAAGTACAAGATTTCATCACTTGTGCACCCTAGACTCGGCCAACATTGAAAGGCCGAGAGAAAGAGAAGTCTCCCGGGCCAATCTCTAGAGAGGGCTGGCTCCCAAACTAATCTAAACTTGTTTTGAAGATAAGGGTGCGGGAAAGAAATGGAAAATGCGAAAAGAAAGGGAAATAATAGAAAGAGATGGAAATATGGCCACAGGCCAAAGTGTATAATTTGGGGCAGACTAACAGCAAGAATTCCACCAAGTTTTATAACAACATATAATAAAAGGAAAGCAACAGAATTTAACTCACACCTTTGTAGAGATAACCTCCAGATCGCATTTCAAAATCTACTCACTAACCAGCAACGTTTGAATCCAGAATGCAGAATTCAAAACCTAACAGCAAGAACATGAGCATAAATAGAAATGACTTTAAAAATAGAAGGAAATCACACACATAAGAATGCTTGCAAATTTTAGAAGCCAAGTCTCTTCTATTGATGCAGAGAACTTAGAGAGTTTTCTTGCAAAATGTCTAACCTTCTTTTCTTTAGATATACATGAGTATTTATAGAGGTCTTCCCTCTCTCTTTTGCATCACAACATTTAAAACATAAAACAGATTTTTAAGAGGAGATCCACAAAGTATGCACTTGAAAAGAGAAAACCATCACCCTTAATCTGCCTCGGAGAAATCACATTCCCTACTTTTATGGATCAAGCTAAAAATCGAATGGAAACAAGGGACCAGATTTCTCCATTAAATGACCATTCTCGGGGCATGCTTGAAGTTGTTAGGAGATCACGAACAAGAGCTTTTAATACTGGAGGCATCTTTAATTTTGGTGGCTTCGAAAACTGTATGCCTTAACATGTTCTTCCATCTTGCGCACATAGGTAATCAACAAAACATTTAATCTTGGAGCCTCTTTGACCTCGATCTCAAAATCAGTTGGAGAGATTTTAAAACGTTACTTTGTTTGATCCTTATCTTCTCCTCACGTTCTCCTATGCAATTTTGAAATAAAATGCGGACATAACCTTATCGGGCCTTTTTTGTTGCTTTTGTCGCAAAAATGTGACAGGTCACGAAAATGCGACATGTCGCGATATCGTGACACTTTTACTTTACTGCTCTTTCCTGTTGCCACCAGTCGCAAAAATGCGACATGTCGCGATATCGTGACATTTTCTCTTGCTTGGATCTTCTTGTCTTTCACTTTCGCAAAACTGTGACATGTCGCGAAATCGTGACATTTGCCTTCATTTAGCCTTCTTCGCTGCTCCAAGTCGCGAAAACTTGACATGTTGTGAAATCGCGACAATTTCTCTTCTTCTGGCCTTCATCTTCCTGCAAGTGGTAAAAATGGGACATGTCACGAAATCGTGACATTTCGTACTTGGCACTGCCCTTCTCGCTATTTCACCGTGAAAACATGACATGTCGCGATACTTTCTTTCGACCTTGTACTTTTTAGCTTTCATTTCACGAAAAATGTGACATGTCGCGAAATCGCGACACTTTTCTCCGTTTGGTTCTTTCGTCTTCAACAAGTCACGAAATCATGACATGTTTCTATCCTTTTGTTTTGTCCCATGATATGTCATGAAATCGTGACATTCCATACCATTTTGCTCCTTCCGTGCTTTCTTGCCATGAAAACAAGACATGTCACGAAATCGCGACATGTTTCTATCTTCTTACACTTTGCTGCTTTTCGGTCGCAAAAATTTGTCATGTCGAGAAACCACGACATTCGATACTATCTGGCTACTTTATGCTTTCTCCTCATGAAAATGTGACATGTCGCGAAATCACGACATTTCTCCGCGCTTTGCCCTTCCACCCCAACATGTCGCGAAATCGTGATAATTTCCTGTGTTCTCCTTCGTTGTCGCTTCCTGTCGCAATATCGCGACAAGTTTCTCTTGCTTGGCTTCATTTCCAAAAATGTCATGATATCGCGACATCTTTCTCCCGCCTTGTGTTTATCTTTAGCCCTTCCACGAAAACGTGACATGTCGCGATATCGCGACATTTTTCATTGGCGCTCCTCCTTGGCTGCTGTATGTCGCGATATCACAACATTTTCCTGTCACTGTACTCTGTTGCCACTGCAAGTCGTGAAAATGTGACATGTCATGATATCGCGACAACTTTTCACTTTTCACTTTCTCACCGCAACAAGTCACGAAAATGCGACATGTCGCGATATCGCGACAACTTTTCACTTTTCACTTTCTCACCGCAACAAGTCGCAAAAATGCGACATGTCGCGATGTCGCGACAACTTTGTCGTTACTGCTTCCTTTTGTTGCTCCTAGTGCAAAAACGAGACAGGTCAAAAAAAATGCGACATGTTGCGATATCGCGACAATTTTACTCCCTTTCTTCCTTTGGCTATTTTTAGCCGCAAAAACGCGACAGGTCACGAAAATGCGACATGTCGTGATATCGTGACATTTTCTGGGCTTAGCTCTTTTCTGGTACGAACGTCGTGAAAACGTGACAAGTCACGAAAATGCGACATGTCGCGATATCGTGACACATTTTCTTTAGCACAAAATTTGTTAAGTGTCTCTATAATGTGTGCATTCTTTTGTATGAACAACAACAACAAAACAATGTGGCAAAAATGCCAATAGTTGGTTAATTATGCAAGGTAAATTTCATCCCAATGCAACAAAATTGATAAAAATAAAATGTTATAATATTTACTTTAAATATTATAAGCCAAAGAGGTTTGGGACAAAGCTCTAAGTGTTTGGTTAAAAGGTTGAAGGCCCTAGTTTAAGACCATGGTTTCAAAAAGAAAGCAAGTGACTAAGGCTTAAAAAGAAATAATATTATAATATTTTAATATTATAATATTGAGGACAAAAGTTTGAAGACAAAGGGTTAAATAATAAAAAATTTATTATAATATTTTTATATTAAAATTTAAACCCAATATGGGTTTGGCACCAACGTTTTAGAAGGATGAAAATAAAATTTTTATATAAGCGTCGACATCAAGAAAGGAGGTACATATAAATATGGATTAAAATGATGCACTAATGTAAGTTTGATGTTAGATGGAATTCTATCTCCCTTGTGCACAATTGTGAGAAAAATGAAGGATAAGATGAATTTTAAAAAGGGGACATAGGATGTGTGTATAAGGTCAGCATCGTGGGGATCTACTCTCAAGTGGTGGCTGGCCTAGCAGTAGTCTAGGCAGTGCTAAGATGCAGGGCACATAGTATGTCTTAGGGTCAAAACTTTACGATGATATTTTTTGAGGTTTTGTTAACAAGGAGGATTTGCAAAGGTTTTAAAATATAAAATGTGCATATTTGGTTCTATGTGGGTGGTTGGCATAGTGAAAGCCCAAAGAGTTTTATTGCACTAGTAGGCAGGAGGTGTCATGGTCGATTCTCACCCGTGATAGTTGTGGTAAGCATATTTTTTATTAACTAAGGTTGAATTATTAAGGGCCTAAGTTGTGCTTGATTATTGTGTGCATTATTTGACTTAGGGAGTTATAAGGGAAATAAGTGTTTATGTTGGTAATTATTTTAGAAATAAATAAAAGGGATAAATTGTAATTTTTGAAATATTATTTTGTGGATTAATCATTCTGTAATTAGTGGTTAATAAATTTGTATTTTGTGTTGAAATATTGAAGTGGGATATAAAATATGTATGTTTTTATTTTATTGTTTGTAATACTTGCATTAGTATTGAAGGGTTTGATTATAATTTGATGCTTTATTTTGAGAAACCAAGAGAGTTCTAAAGCATATATTTGGGACATAATTGTGCACACATTTTGAGAGAGTTTTCCAATATATAAAGAGGTGTTGTATTAATCCATATTGAAGTTGCAAAAGATATTATTTTTGAGATAGGTATTTGAGGGTACATCTTCATCAAGCATTTTGGGGTATGCTAGTTCATCTCTTTATCTAGGTGGTTGTATTTTGAGGAAGTAATTTTGAGGTGGACTTAAAAGGGTTGATTGGTGTGCATTGTTGAAAATATTCGAGTTAGGGTTTGTGAAATAAATTGTGCATCATTGTTGAAATAAAGTGGAAATAATTGTATTAGTGTTTGAGATCTACATGTGTTTCATTGTTGAAAGAAATCTGAAATACTTGTGTTAGGGTTGAGACCAAGTTTGTACATCATTGTGAAAATTTTGAGCATTGATTTGAAAGACATTGAAAGTAATTATGAAGTGTTTGATATCAATATTGTAAATAAAATTTGTGCATTATAGTGCTTGATCCTTAAGAGAAAATTTGCAAGAAAGATAGACCAGTTTTGCGAAGCAAAGTTATATAATAGTTTTATTTGATTTGAGAGGGATTTTCAAGATGCAGTGATTGGATTGGATGAATGCAATATTTGTGAATATGAAGAATATATTAGGTAAATGATAATACATATCATTCTCTATATGTTCCAGAGGTTAAATGAATTTTGGGTAGAATATGTCTAAATTACTTTGATTGAAGAAAGTATTTCTGAAAGCAATATATTCATTATTGTGAGCATTATTTGTGTGCAAGTTTTGGGAAAATTTGAGCATGTATTATGAATATTTTTGAGCATGTGTTAGAGCAGAGTTGAAGTAGGTTTAAGGAATATTTGAGAAAGTATTGTGAGAAGACTTGAAGCAGGTTTAAGGTAGATTTGAGAAAGTCTTGTGAGAAGACTTGAAGCAAATTTAAGGAATATTTGAGCAAGTCTTGTGAGAAGACTTCAAATAGATTTAAGGAATATTTAATAAAGTCTTGTGAGAAGACTTAAAGCAGGTTTGAGGCAGATTTAAGAAATTCTTGTGAGAAGACTTGGGATAAATTTGAGAATATATTTATGCATATAATGTGTGAATATTTGGATAAAATTATGTGCAAAACTAGAGCATATTTTTGCTAGTCTTGTGATGAGGTTTGGTGCATATTTGAGACAAAGTTGAGAACAAGCTTTGGAGAAAACCAAAGCAAAGGAGATAGAGTTCTCCCATGGAGAGAGATATAAAAACTAGAGCAGAGGGGATAGATTTATCCTATGGAGATAAATTCATAAACCAAAGTAGAGGGGATAGAGTTCTCCTATAGAGAGAGATCCACAAACTAGAGTGTAGGGGATATAGTTCTCCTATGGATAGAGATCCACAAACCAGAGAAGAGGGAATAGAGTTATCCTATGGAGAGATATCAACAAACTAGAGTAGAGGGGATAGAGTTCTCCTATGGAGAGAGATCCACAAACCATAAAAGATGCAATAGAGTTCTCCTATGGAGAAAGATCCAAAAACTAGAGCAAAGGGGATAGAGTTCTCCTGTAGAGAGATATCAAAAAACAAGAGCATAGACGATTGATTTATTATATGGAGAGAGATCCAGAAACTATAGCATATGGGATAGAGTTATCCTATGGAGATAGATCCATGAACTAGAGCAGAAGGGATAGAGTTCTCATGTGGAGAGAGATCCACAAACCAGAGCAAAGGGGATAGAATTCTCCTATGGATAGAGATCCACAAAATTGAGCTTAGAGGATTGAGTTCTCATTTGGATAGAGGTCCATAAGCATTGTAATAGGGATTTGGTTCCCAAGATATTTATTGAAGAAATTTGGAGGAAATATTTTCTCTGTGGATGTATCCCACATTGGGTGAACCACGTTAAATATGTGTCTCTCATGTGTGTGATGATTTGTACTTTGTTTATTATACTGGATTGATAATATTGTTGTTATCATTTAGAAATAAAAGTAAAAGTTGATCTTATACTATTCTCCCCCCTCTCAGTATAAGTTTGTGTTCTTCAATCACCTACAAAACATAGAAAATATGGAAGAAAAATAATGGTGGTGTCAAACTCCACTAATAATGCATCTTGTTTACAATAAAATTTGCACAACTGGTTAAATCAAATTCATAAAAGGAGCCTCCTTAATATAAATCACTTTTAAAAATAATAAAGCACCTTTTTTTCTAAAAATAAACTCTTTTTTTTCCTTTATGAATTTTTGTGCGACTAAAATTTTTTTTTATCCCAAATTTAAATAGCAATAACTTTTATAATATTGCATAGAATTTAGAATATGACCACTCATTTTTTGTAGAAATCAAAATAGTCTACATGTTGGTGGAAGAATATTGTGAATTTTACTGCTAGAAAGAAAAATATAGCTCTTGTAAATAATATGACATTTTTTGAGAAAAAGTGAATAAATATCAAGAAATGGTAATAGATGAAAATCCTTAAGGGGGCTAGATATTTGGCAATATAATATGAGGAATTTATTAAATATTGTATTAAAATATTTTAGAAGACTAGATCCAAGATCATGATTGTTTGGTTCTCTAAGAAAAATGAATAGAGATCTAGTAAGGTCAATATGTGAAAATCATTAAGGAGGATAGATCTTTGGAAACCCAAGGTTAGGGATCTAGTAAATATTGTGTCACAATATTTTAGAATACCAGATACAAGGTTTTAATTGCTTGGCTCTAATACCAGTTGATATAAACAAGAATTGGCATGAACAAAAAGGAAACACTAGGAGAGAATATTTTTCTCAATGAAAATTTACATACTCAATATTATTCAAATTCAGTATTATAAATAAGTACAATGATGTATTTATTTTTAACATATGTTTTTTAAATAAGATATTCAATTATGTCTTAATAAAAAATTTATTTTATCTTGGAACACATGGCAACCATTCACATGCACAAGAGAGCAACCCAAGGAAAAATTAAGAGAAGATCCACCATAGGCCACCAAAGTGGACTTTGGTGGCCTAGCCTATTAGAACCATTTGTATGATAGCTACACCAACCACCCAAATAATCCTACCCTACAAACGTTCACTAATTAGGGAGTTCATACCAGCTACATAAAAAACAAAGATTTCATAAAGATGGGTTAATGTAAAAACCACCTTATACATATAGTAATACGTGGTGGTAGCAACAACTTACCAATTCGATGACTTATAAGCCTTCAATATTGATGAATCACAAATATAGAGACCTTGAGTCTATTGAATATAGTGGCAAAAGGATTTTTATTGTAGAATATATAAGAATATGCATATCTTCTACACAAATATTTAGAGGGAAAAAACCTCATCTATACCTATAAATAGGACTATAATTCAATTATGATAGCATTGGGAGCTACTTGCTCATGCCTAATATTTAGCCTGCTCTTCCTTTTACCTCTCTTTTATTTTATGAGTCTACCTCAAATATTGAACCACTATATAAGGAGCATCAAAACTCTCCAGGTTACATGCCTTGTAATCATTCTGATGCATGAATGGAATTTGTGACTAATTGCACTCTATCCTACTTCTTTAGTGTGTTTTTGTTTTTGATTGTGTACTTTATAGTATGTTCACTTTCTAGATATTATACTGTGGGGAATGTGTTCATTTATATATTTTTCATAAAATCAAAATAGGGACGTTGATTTTGGTGCATTATTCCCATAACTTAGGTTTAATTTCCTATACTTTATGTTTTCTAAAATTTTCTTTCTAGTTCCTTCATGTTCCCTATTTATTAATTTTATTACAATTTATTTTCCCTACAATAAAAAGTAGACCTAAGCCCATGGGGCCCTAAAGTGCATAAATATCAAACCTTATGAGGAGCCAATATCATGCAAAACCTTGGATTTGACCCATAGGATTTTCCCAAGCCCATGAAGCTTCACACTATATCATTTTACATGAAGTAAATGTACCCTAGGTGTGTCAGGACACCACCCACACTAGTCAATATACCAAGAGATGACAAAAAGATATTTGACATGCTTGGTAGCATGATCTTAAAATTTCCACCTCATGAAGCTAAAAGAAGACTCTTGATTTTGATCTTGGCAAATATTATAGTCAATCCACTTGTAGTGAAGTATCATGAGATTCACTTAGTGACTCCATTGAAAATAAAAATACTTGGAATATATTTCTTGATAAATGGTCGACTAATATTATTATTTGGGTTTCTTTATCTTAGGTTCATTGAAGTATTATCTCCCCTTTTGGGACCTCCATTCTCAAATAAAGAACCTAAAATTATATTATCAGAATGATTATCACTAGAGCATTTGCTAGAGTTAATCAACAATAGCTAGTGTTGCCCCAAAGAGCAAGGATGAGGAGCCAAAAATGATGCAACATGGTGATCCTACTAATACAACATCCTTAGATAATTTTGATATGTAATTATATAGGTCCATTTATCCCATCTATTCCACCTATTTTATAGGAGTCAATCAATGCCTCAACACTCAAGTCCTTACCCTACTTCTTGAGGGAATATGTTGTCACCTTGATAAATCATCTACATCACTTAGTGAGCTTATGTGTAGTGCATATTATTGAAAAATAAGATACATACCTAATGATACTAGTGACCACTTTTATATTTAAGCCTCATGAATGGTACCTTGAGCTTAACCCTCATTCGGTTGAAATATAAGACCATCTAATAGACCTCTTGATAAGCAAATTCATAGAGAATTAGTAATTCATGAAAATCAAGAGGGAACCCACAAGTAATAGATGATATTAATATCTAGTTCCATAAGACTTGGTACAAGATCCCCAATGATATTTTACCACCATTGGGTATGTAATTTATATATTTCTTGAAATATTTCAATTTTGAAATTGCACTGATGGTCAAGTCTAAGGTAGGGAATTCCTTAACAAACGCCTATGAGATATCCATCCAAGCTAAAAATGATATAATACAAATAGGAAGTATAGGTTATAGACCACATTTGCTATTTTTTCCTTTAATACAACCCTTACATCACCCCTCTTTAACTATCCAAACTAGTTTACCTACTCCTATAATGAGCTCAAGGTCAAATTAGATTTTTTGTTCTTATGCTACTAAAATTGAAGAAATGTAGAACATGATAATGACCTTCTCAATCCTATGACCAAAGGTGTGATTCCAAACTTCTATTCCTTCAAAGGATAAAACTATCACTATAATTGTATTCTATGTGGCTATGCCAAAATTTTCATTAATTTGGTGATCCCATAAGTAATTACAACACCAAACTAAGGTTATGGATTATGACAATCATGTGTGAATATGGAGCATCATTTTGTTGGCATAGAGAAAGAAAAAATAATTCTTGATACTTATTATTTAAATTCAATATCCATGTAATTCAAAAGCAACTTTGGCAATGTGAGGAAGATCATAATTCATGTATGATTTAGATTTGAGATAAGGTGATAGAGTTTACCTACAGTTTACCAAGAGGAGTCACTAGTTGTAGACATGTTGTCCAAGAATAGAAGGTTATTTTAAGAACATCTTCTTTGGATATTTCCAAACAAAAATATAATGCTAGACATTATAAGGAATGAAGAGAAAGTTATGTTTGAAGAATCGTAAAAGCATTACCATGCCAACCACATCAAGGAGGCACCTAAACAAAATATTTGAAACTCTAATCATTCCCTTTGTATCATCCAATTGTGGAATACTTATTATCCAATCATATTTTGCATGAAGAAAATTTGATTTTCATATAGTGAATGTTACATTTATTGAAGAGGAGGATTTAAGATTGATGGTGGATTTGTTTGTTTGATTGGACATTGATCAGTTGAATAGAAACTATTATCATGTATTATATGACTTAATCCATTTTATAAGGCATACAAACAAATTCTTTGTTTGAAGGTAGAAATAGTTATCCCACATGGACCATAGGAGGGCTAATTAACTCCTATAAATACTTTTTTAAAATTTTATTTACTATGGGTAAAAATAAGGAGATTCATCTAGTATTTTAAAGCACTAGAATATTTTCTTGGAGATTTTGGTTGGAGAAAAACTTCAATCTCTTGCACCTATTTTTTTTCTACCTAAAAATACACTATTGATTTTTTTTAGTTCAAGGCAATGATAAGTTTATAACTAAAGGCTTATATATACTAATTGGAAATGTATTTGTAAGGCCAATCTAGTGGAATGAAATTATTTATAATTTTGTGAATATTGAACATGACTACTGGTGCACTAGACTTTCTATTATCGAATTTTGATCTATTATGGGGGGATAATTACTCTTCTTGGAAAACTAAACTATAAAATCATCTTGAGTTTTATAAAGTGTGAGAAATTTAAAATGTGTCCACTATCCATCTTGATATACATGATACCAATTGAATAATGTTTAAAAAATTAGATAATAAAACTTGATTGATCATCATATTCAATGTCTCTGACGAAGTTCAACCATTCATTCATCACTCAACCATATACAAAGACACGTGGTACAAGCTCTAGATAAGATTTGAGGAAAAGAACAAGAACCGAATATTGTTCCTTCAAAGCTAAATTTATTGTGTAAAAATAAATTATGGAAAAAAACTTAAAATATTCATGAAATGAGTTGTAGAGGTACATGCATCACTACAAACCATCGGAGAAACAATATTTGATAACACACTTATTTCCTTGATTTTGAGATCTCTTCCCTTAAAGTATAATGTTTTTATGACAATCCTAAATGTCACTAAGCCACCAACATATAAATAATTGGCTACTCTACTTAAAAATAAAATCCTATCATACATCACAAAATGAAGACCATGCTCCTTTTTTAAATTAAAATGGGAAGCATCTAGTCAAACGAGGTACAAGACCTCAATAGTACTTAAAACATAAAATAAATAATTCCTATATGTGAAAGATGTGTGTGCTTTATAAAAAATATGATAACTCATTAATGGAATTTTGGCATAATCCTTTAATAAATGGATCACTTCTCAAGAAAAGCATTTGCAAGAGAAGTCATAAAATAATAAAATACTAAAATTTAAAAAATAAGACAATAGATCAACAACATGATAATTTTTTTGAAGATGACCACATACAAGAATAAGAGTATGACCATTTAGAAGAAGACTATCATGTATATGCTACATCCTAATAATGTTTTGTATATCAATTCTAGAGAAACCAAACATATGAATGGTTGAAAAGACTAGTTCCAGACTCTAGATTATTCTAATTATGCATGAAAAGTATTCCTAGGTGATGATACATCCTATGAAATCAAAGCATAGGTGATGCTATTTTATGACTTGGGTCACATATATGCAATATAACAAAAGTCTTGTATATTCCAAAACTCACTAAGAATCTACTCTTCATCAATCAATTACTCAACCATAATTTTAAGGTTGAGTTTGACAAATGACAAGACTCCAAGGTATGTCTCATTAATGACAAGGATAAAATTTCTATGATTTTTATACATGGAAAATGAATAGGTAAACTATTTTAGCTTCATATAATGCATCATGACAATCAAGCATTAATTTTCAAATTTAGTTTTTTTTTTTGTATCACTTTAATATCAATGGTATAGTAATTTAAGTTTTAGTCATATTATTGCACTTTGACATAAACACACAATATAAGAACCTCCTTCCTTAATAAAATATAATCAAATTTACCAATTTTGATTATCTAGAAAGAAACTTCAAGCTCCATTTAATTCTTTAGAACATTAGGCCAAAGGGTCTCTCAATATGGTTCATATCAATATTTGTAGACTTATATATCCAAGATATAAAAACTCTTGATATTTTTAAATCTTTGTTGATGATGATACTCATAAAATATGGGTATTCTTCTTGCATAACAATAATGAATCCTTTTACTACAAAATTTTGAAAGCTCAACTTGAAATATTCATAGCTTGATAGATCCATGTACTTCACTTAGATCAATGGGGATTTTTCCTACAATGATTTTTATGCTTTCTTGATAAAAACATGGTATACACCAACAATTGAAAGTTTTTTACATATGACAATAAAATTGATTTGTTTAATATAGGAATGGAACCATCATGAAAATGGTTCATTTCATGTTGAAATATTATCAACTTGCACCTTCTTTTGGGTTAGAAGCATTGCATACTAAATTTTACTTTCTCTATTGTACAACCACTATAGCACTTGATAATATAACTCTCAAAGAAGCATAGAATAGGTATAAGTCATTCATATTTATGTTTTTGGTTGTATAGCATATATGCACATCCCAAAGAAAACAATAAATTTGGATGAGAAGTCTCATCAATGTAGTCTATTAGGCTATATTGATAAATCAAAATATTATAGATTATTTGATATAGCTACCAAGAAATTATAAAATAACATTCATGTCATTTTTTATGAGAAAAATGAGTCACTCTCATCTTCCCCACATGAATCGTCATCTAATTCTATTCTAGTAGTACTTCACAATGATGAAGATGAAGTTGTTAATGAGGAATTTTCTAGAGATAACAATAATAAATATAATACTAGTGGTGATGTAGATCAATTACTCCACCACATCACAAAAAAAAAGTATTCAAATGATACACTAGCACATTAAGATCTCTAGAGATATATGGAGTTCTTGACACATCCACCATAGGATCGAGGGCATGCAACATACCTTATGATGAAGTAAATATGAACTTGATGATAAATATGGTATACAATTTTAAACCATTCATTTTTTAGAAATCACTTTGGTATAAATCTTGAAAGGATGCTATGGACATTGAATGTTAAACATTAATTAAGAATGAGGCTTAGCAACTTATTAATATTCCATTAGGGAAGAAGACCATTAAATGCAAATGAATATTCAAGACCTAATATAAATTAGATGGTAGTATTTATAAATACAAGACGTGATTTATAACCAAGGGATATGCACTAAAGGAAGTCATTTACTATGAAAAAATGTGTACCTACAACCAAAACAAGACCATCAGATTGATTTTTACTCTAGTTACATAGTTTGTATGAAGGATTCATTAGATGGATGTCAAAAGTGATTTTCTCAATGAATACCTAAAGTAAAAATTCAACATGAATAAATTAGAGGGATTTATTATAGTTAGAGAAGAAACAAAGGTGCATAAATTGATTAGATATCTTGATGGTCTCAAATAGATCCTTGCTTTGTATATTAAAATAGATGAAATTTAAAAAATGTGATTTCAAAAGAAGTTCATTATGATCCAAAATAATACAATAAAGGACAAGGGAGGATGTTGTGAATATTATATATATAGATGATTTAGGGTAATCATAGATAATTTTAAGAGAACTATTCTTTTAAAAAATAATAACTTGAAAATCTCATTTGATATGATCGATATTTGACTATTGCATTATTATCTAGCTTTATAGGTGTGGCAAACACATCATTGCATATTTATCTCACAAATAAAATATGCCAAGACAATTCTTGAAAGCAATGACATAAATTATTATAATCCCATGATGAATCATATGGAACCAAGGCTAGAAATCTTATGATTTGACTCCTCTCCATTGATGAATGCAACTCTCTATTGAAAAATATTAGAAGTCTTATTTACCTAACATACACTAGTTTAGATACCAGATTTGTAGTAATTTACCTCTCATGATTCATGCAAGAACCAAAAGTATACCAATCAATGTAAGCAAAGTAGGTATTAAGGTATATACATGGTACCATTGAATATGGTCTATAATATAAGAATAATAATGAATTCTTCTTAACTTCTATACAAATGTGGATTAGGTAGGATGTAAAATATCCACTTATGGCCATATATTCATTATAGTTTCTAGACCTATATCATGGGTAAGTAATAAATAACACATAATTTCTTGATCTTCCATAAAAGTAGAATATCATGATATAGGAGGAGCTATCTACAAGGTGATATGGTTGAAATATATTTTAGCAGACATGGAAGTACCAAAAACTAAACTAACAACCACAAATTATGATAATCAAAGTATTTTAAATCTTGTTTATAATCTAGTGTTCAATGGATGAATTAAACATATTGAAGTTTAGTGTCACTTCATACACAATCATATTTAATGATACCATATTCAAGTCTTGCCCTACTCAAGAATAAAATATAAACATCTCTCCAACTCACTCATATGGAATGAACACTCAAGAGCAAGCACAAGAAATGCATGACAAAAACTAAGTTTTACATTCACATCAAAAATATTTTTATAGGCATGTTTTCTTTTACAAAAGCGACATTTAATGCATCCAATCCATGTGAGGATTAAATGATGTAATGTCCGCATGAATAGGGATAATATTAAGAATTAAATATTAATCCCTATCATTCCTTCCCACCATAGAAGTATTGGAATCCAATGCATTCCAAAGGGAAGAAAAGTTTAGTTTTGATGCGCATTAAATGACAGTTATGGCGGTTATTGATTAAATTAAATTAAATAAAAAATTTATTTTATTTAATTTAATAAATGCATTAATGAATGCAGTTTAATGATGGAAAAATTAAATTAAATTAAAATTTTAATTTAATTTAATTTAATAAATGCATTAATGAATGCAGTTTAATGATAGAAAAATTAAATTAAATTAAAATTTTAATTTAATTTAATTTATGGAAATGTGTCTAGAAGTATGTGCAACACCCATTGTGATCAAATGGTCATCTCCATGGTTTTGAGGTGGAAGCTCGAAGAAAATATTCTCGTGGTTTATCACCTAGAAACAAAGCAAACCTGCCAGAAATGTGATCCGTTACCAAATAGAAGGTTGCAACCAAGAGAAAAAAAATGTGCAATGACAAAATGAATGTAGTGGAGAATTGAGTAGTTAATTTAGATTGAAAAGAGACGTCATTGACAAAATGTAGCAGATCAATGCTAAAAAAATTGATCGAACTTGAACAATTAATAAAATATTGAAAAGCCATAGAGACACTATGAAGCCCCTCTCAAAAATAGGAGATCATCATCATAAAATGGTTAACCGCTAGAATCGTGGTTGTGTGGATCTCAAATCTAAAAATTGCCCTAAAAACTGGTTGTAAGTAGGTTGGCAGGAGGATCAAGACCAAAAAACATGAAAGTAGCACCAGAAAGTGGTAGATCGATGAATATCATGATCAACAAAGGTGGATGAAAATGAGATGTAGGTACGATGATAATGGCATCAATGGATTTTGGATATCTTGGATCTATAGCATATAGAGGGGCTAGATCTACATCAAGGGATTCAATGGAGCTTAGATCCACATCAGGAGCAACAAAATCCACATTGTCTAATGGAAAGATGTTGGGTAAATCACCTAGAGACCCTGGTTTGAATCTAGTTGTGGCTTCTTGATTTTTAGAAAAATCTTCTTCTTTAACAAGAAGGATCTCATCACCCATTGCAGTAAAATAATTTTCATATTCAGAAGATGTCAGTTCTTCTAAAATTATGGCATATCGGAGCGACTGAAACTCAGCATTGAGTTGTTGATATTTTTTAAAAAATTCTTTGAGTTTCTCTCTTTTTTTAGTTTCACTTAGAATAATAATGATGGGCTTTCTACCCAAAAGCCCTGGTTTACTTCTAGGTATTGATTTAGAATTGTTAGCTTCAACAGATATCATATCATCGTCTAGAATGGCTTCTTTAATCCACTGAAATTCAACATCGATCTCTCTATATTGGTGAGATATTTCCTCCAACAAATAGATAAAATTTGGTAGCATGATGTCAAAGGAATTATTAATCCAATGGTATATACTTGGATCAATAGTTGAAGGTTAGAAGTTAGAGGGATATAGCTAGCTGAAAGTTTGTAGGATTGCATCAAGTTGTCAAGGGATGACAAATCCAAGTGTGAGAAATTGGATCAAGAGCCGAGGATTGGGGTTAGATGAAACCTGGATTAGCTAAATGTGGGTGACTAGAAGGACCCCAACGAGAGTTTTCAAATTAGGAGTGCTCAAAGTCATGTGCATAAAATTAAAGAGTGTTCACCCAATGCTAAGATCCTTTAGTGGTTTTCTCGTTCCTCTTTTGAACCAAACTAGCCTAGAGGAAGAGGATACTCACATATGCAACGCTTGACTCTAATACCACTAATATGAATTGAACACTTGAGAGCAAGCACAAGAAATGCATGACAAAAACTGAGTTTTTCATTCACACCAAAAATATTTTTATAAGCATGTATGCCTTTACAAAAGCAGTATTTAATGCACCCAATATGTGTGAGCATTAAATGTTGTACAATGTGATCCATGTGAATAGGTATAGTATTAAGAATTAAATACTAATCCCTATCAGTCACTTGCATATGTTAAGTTTGAGGTATTTTAAAATTTCCTCTCTAATATACTCTAACTATGATGTAATAAGGGGGGAAATGCTAGGAAATGATTATCATCATAGTTTGTTAGTATTGTAATATGTTGAGTGGTTGTAACCACTCGATGTAGGATGGTTACAAATAGTTATTGTCCTATTACAAGTTTTTATGCCATATTGGGAATAATTTATATATTTAAATAGACTTACATCAGTGAAGCATATAATCAAAGCATTCCACTAATAGTCATAAGATTATTTATTAATGATACTTTTTTGTAAGCAATTGATTATATATATGTGAATTAAGGTTCCTTGTCATTCATGGAATTTATTCATCTACTAGATATTTTAATGGGTCTAATTAGATGCACAAGCTTGGTAAACATCCTTCATATTTCTATTTATATAAAGAAAATGACTTTCGATATTTGGTGGTTAAGGAAAATAGTATTAAAATAATTTGGTATTGGAACACCCACTATGGCATCTTGAGGCACTTAAGTTTTCCTTTATTAAAAGAGTATGAGATTTATGTTGGATATACTACATTATTTAGTAGCATGTGGTATATTGCACATTTGTAAATATTATATCAGTAAGTGTGAATTATATTTTTTCTAATGTATGTGTAAAATATGTAAGTTAAAATTCATAGGTGTTAGGTGTCAAACGTCCAAGTGAATTGTCACATGATATTCAAAAATAAATAAAGTGAAGAGTAATGAGAATTATTTCATATGTGAGTAATAATAAAGGATGCATCTACTAGATATTTGAGGATAGAAAGAGTTTTGAAGATTCATATTCTAAGGTTATATTATGGATACCAAGCTCCATACATTGTAATTCAATTTATTCTCATGTAACTCAAATTGTATTTATGAATAATATTTGAGTGATTTATTATTGATATTGATATTATTTTGAGATTAAACCTTTATATAGCATATGTGATTTATACTAGATCCTAGGAAAGTGGGCTTTTGATTTAATCTAGCTAAATAGCCATTAGTGGTATCATAGTTGCACACTTGCCAAAGATTTGAAGATTTTTGACAAAACGTTTTAGAAAGTGATTCATTTGAAAATATTGAATGGTTTGTGGCCCATATTATAAATTTTTGATTGAATAATAAATGTTTAATAAATATTTCACCTTAAATTTTCTAAAGGAGGATGTGTAGATATTGTTGGAGTTGAGTTGCTAGAGAGAATTTGGATGTGGATTCTAGAATAACCTGTATGAAGTGAATGATTAATGATAGTAGCAGGGATTG